>CM074735.1:91843039-93043039 GCA_037367245.1 Phrynocephalus guinanensis | reverse complement strand
AACAGAATAAGCTATTTTTAGTTACAGACTTTCCTATTGTTTTTATTGAAACTAGAGTAGTAAAGCAAAAGCAAAGTGCTCTGCTTATATACCGTCCCATACCACTTCAAGTAGTCTTTGGGCATTTTACATTTTTTAAATTATAGTATGCAGGCTACACATTGCCCCCCCCCCCCAGCAAGCTGGGTACTTATTTTACCAACCTCAGAAGGATAGAAGGATGGAAGGCTGAGTGAACCATGAGCCTGCTACCTGGGATTGAACACAGTTTTAGTTGCAGTACAGGCATTTAACCACTGCACAACGAGGCTGTCACAGGGAATACTGTACTTCCAAGGCATTGGGTTTTTAGTGGTATACGTTGCTGGTTTTCTATTGCATTCTATTTACAATATTTACAGTTTACACGTTCCAGTGGTCTTAAGACTTATATCCAGTAGCATAAGGACTTCAGTTACTCATCATTTTCATCAGAGTCAATACATCAGCTTACAGCAAAGACTCCACATCACTGGCTAAACAGCCCCAGCACTCTGGCTAAACAGCCTTGTCTCACAGCACCAATTGCATAACATCAACCTGGGCTCACAGCATCCTTGGCTAATAGCATCCCCAGCTAGCACCAAGAACATACTGCCTCATGCACAGTATATATACTCTTTCCAATCTTGTTTCCATTTTTCATACCACATGACATAATGCTTTTTCCTCTCCACGCTTCTGAGCTTCGCTCTTGCGACCTTGAGCATTAAACCTTCCTGTCAAGGCCACCTTTCAAGTTAGCTCCAGTCCTTAGCTGGACTCAATAATCACTTATTGCAAGTTGAAAAACTCTTTTTTCAGAGCATTATAGCAGAATAGTACTAGGTAGATAGTACAGTGGACCCCTGTATAACAAACAGCGTGTATAACATAAAATTTGTACAACATAAAAAATTCCGGAGATAGGGGAAATTTGTTTAACATAATCGCCTATGGGGAAAATCTGTACAACATAAAATGGGATTACTCCATTTTCAATGCATTCCTATGGGAATTTGCTTAACATAATTTCATTTGGAACGAATTAATTCCTTTATACAAGATACCACTGTACTCAGAAGTAAACCACCTAGAAAACCTTGGAAAGGGTCACCATACATCTGAATTGATTTGATGTCACATACAATATTGTATTGAGAATACTTGAAGTAGTGTAGTTGATAGAGTGATGGACATGAACTCAAGAGGCCTTTGAATATCTGCTTAGCCATGGAAACTAAGTGGGGGACTGGAAATAGTAAAACCACTCCTTATATTGCGAATAATGAGAGATACAGAGTAAAATGGTAAATGTAGCATTTGCTGCCACAGATGTAGTGATGGTTTTGAGGGTTTAGAAGATTTGATAGATTTGTGGAGGATGAGGCTACCTGTGACTGTTCATGACAAGATATAAACATTATCTTAGTATTAGAGGTAATATTCCTTAAAAACACATGAGCAAAGATTTAACTGTACTCAGACCTTGTATATTTCCTTTGCATTGGCATGCAACCAATATGGGTAGAATGATGGGCAAGGTAGAATTTTATTATCCAATTTACACCAAGTTTTGAATGTCTTTTTATCAGCACAGACAGAAGAATATATAAAAAGTAGCTGTGTCTTATGTCGGTTAACAAATTAGTTATTGTTTCCATCCTTCAAACATGGTCCTTGTTTGAAAGCTCTCCATGCAAGGATGGATATGAGCTTTAAGGTCCATCCTGTCTTTGGTCTCACTATCCTTCAGGTTGAAAGTAGCGATCTGGCAAAAGCCAATTCCAGTCATCTATTTTCCAAATGAACAAGACTGCAGTAGAAATGCTCCTTGACTTTTTTCTTCTTCCCTGCCCCCCTCCCCAAGGGAAAGTTATTATTAGTTTGCCTATTTAACAGGGGCTCTTGTTGGAAAAGTATTCAGTGGGCTTCCTTTAAGAGACTGAACAGCATTATTTCAGGGTGCTATAAACCTATTTGAAATTAAAAAGTGCAAATTGGATCTTGATTTTTGTTTACATCTGAGCAGGATTTTGTTAACTAGATAGTGCCTTTCATGTCTTAAAAAGTTAGGTTGTTTTCAGGATCTTTCTTAATGACCCTTAATGGACAATGTTTGTTGATACAGCCATGGCAGTAAAAGCTGCAGCTTCCCATTGCCATGTATTCTTAATTAGGTTTTCAGTAATATACAACTGTAAAGTAGAATTTTCTTCCTACGGAGAATGAAAATGTGAGTTTGCAGCTATAGAATATCAGCTAAATTGAAAAGAAAGTACAGTGGTACCTCATAAAACAAATTTAATTCATTCTACGGGTCAATTTGGTTTAAGAAAAAATTGTCTTATGAAACACGATTTCCCATGGGAATGCATTGAAAATGTATTAATCCATTCCGAAGGCTATGGGTTGCTTCGTTTTATGAAAAAATTGTCTTATGAAATGCGGTATCCAATAGGAATGCATTGTGAATGGATTAATCCATTCCAGAGGCTAGAATAAAGAGAAAAATAACCAGGGGTTTCCCTGGGTACACGCCGAATGTGTTGTTGTTTTTTGTCTTGTGATTGCGAATTTTTTGTCATATGAAGCATGCCTATTCCCGGAACGTTTTTCTTCCTACGAGTTCTTTGTCTTACGAGGCATTTGCCTTAAGAGGTACGACTGTACTTGGATTCCTTGGGACTATTTTCTATCTACAGTTGGGACTGAGAACTGATTTTTCTGTTCACCCCAAGAGCCAGCTTTTAATGATATCTCTGCCCCCCCCAACTCTTGAGGAGAACCAATGCTCCATTTTGTCAGCAAGCAAGTATTTTGCTGAATGACACAAGCTGTTCCTTTTAGGCTGGCGGCAAGTGAAAACGATCGCCATTTCTTTTTGGCTTTGTCAGTGCGACTGAGGAAGCGTTGTCAGGGGAAGAATAAATTCACCCGCCTTGTCTTTAAACACAGAAATCATATTTCACCTTGTAGAAATACCAGTATAAGGATAAGGTTTCCTTGGTTTTAGATTTCCCTTGAGTGCAGTAAGGAGTCCCCCTGCCCAACCTTTTCTTTCTCTTTGTAATTATATTGCATTATCTTATAGCTCAATAGAAGGTCATCATTTTCATTTTTTTTAAAAAAAACAACAACCTGTGTCTTATTCATACAGAGTTTCAGATAATGTAGCTATGGAGGGAAATTTCATGAAGACTAAACATGTTTGGTGGTCCTGAAAAGCTGACAACATGAAATGGCTTGGGGAACAGCAAGAAGTCGGAATAGAGTGCCTGGAACCCTGAGCAATACTCCACACTGCAATGCTTTGTTTGTTGAGATTGTGTTAGTGATAGAACTTCTAGTCAGTCTTGCATCCCTTGGATGAATCAACAATTTGCCCCTAGATGAACTGGTGACTCTAACATGATATCCCATTTGAGAGTTGATATGGCCCATCTTTAGATTATAGTTACCTCACCTAATAGTAATCATATGCTGTAAATTGTGTTACAGTGGTACCCCGACTTAACAGCAGCTCGATTTAAGAGCAATTCGACTTAAGAGAGCGGGAAATTGTTGGCATTTTAACTGCCACCTTACAAATTGTAGATATGGTCTGCTCGACTTACAAATATATCTTTTATTTTTTATTTTTTTATTTTTCAAACTTATTTTTTCAATTTTTAGATAGGTACCCCGATGTAAGAGTAGTTCAACTTAAGAGCATGCATTCAGAACGGATTGAATTCGTAAATTGAGGTACCACTGTATATTGTAAATTCTGTAAATTCCGACATATGGCTATGCTTTTCAGGCTTTTCCAAGTAAAGAATACTCAGAAGTTTTGTTTCATTGCCTTTATCTGGGGCATATTGGATCTATGCAGCTTGCCTAAGGCTGCACCAGCTGACTCTACGCACAGGAATTGAACTTCCAACCTCTGGCTACACAGCCAGATACCTAAACAACTAAGCTCTCCACCCGGCTATCTCATCTAATCTGCTAGAAAAGTTTCTTGACGGTAGCATGCCTTTTGATGAACTTTAGCATAGGAGATATGTTTCACTGGTAATGTGAAAAGTCACAACTTTGGTATTGCTCAAAGTGTAGTTTCGTAAATACAGATAGCCCAGAAGAGCTCAAGTGCAGACCACAAATTGGCAATTTTCATGCCTTGGGAGACCATTTTTATGGTACTCCCTCCAGACCATGGTGCAAACTGCACCATGAGTTCCACCAGCAATTTCCACTTTGGGTGGGAAATGAGGGCAAGCAATGGCAAATCACTCCCTTAGAAATATCTGGAGCCACGATATGACAATGGTGTGTAGTTCCCTCCTGCCAGCCTGAAAAAGACCGAAGTAACAAGTGATCAATTGGCCTGTCAAATGTACAGTACTCTCTCTCTCTCTCTCTCTCTCTCTCTCTCTCTCTCTCTCTCTCTCTCTCTCTCTCTCTCTCTCTCTCTCTCTCTCTCTCTCTCTCTGTGTGTGTGTGTGTGTGTGTGGTGGAGAGAGAGAGAGAGAGAAACCCAATTGAAAGAACAGTTTGATATTGCAGGATAAAGTAAATTTCAAATGAGGTCATGGATATTAATAGTGGCAGAGCTGAGGATAGTATTTTAACAGAGGCCAGACATATGATCTAAGGAACCTGTGATCATTTTTATCTGGATTATTTTTAAGCAGAAGTAAGAATTTGAGGATGGAGTCGAGAGCATTGGCCATGTGAGTGGTTCTTAACCTACACTGTGATTCAGAATTCAGCTTGGCATGAATGCAATCAAAATTAATTGATTGTCTCTAATTACCATTATCTGATGGGTAATCTGGGAGAATTGGCTATTTTTATTTATTTAAATTGATTTTCTCTTTCTTTTTTATATTTCAAAACAATATGTTACTAACAGTTAACAGACACATACCGTGATTTCTCAATATCAGTAAAACAAGACTGCAACCATTGGGTAACACTTTTTGACTTTAATATGACTCCAGATGGCTAAACCTAGTGAATTTGCTAAATTATTTCACAATTTCCAGATGAGGATTTAGGCTTTGTGTGTCACACACCCACACACATACCTAACCCAAGCAGAAAAATGTCCACTTTAAAGAAAGGTCAAATGCGTGCATGGTTTGTGCCTCCTTGTTTAAAGAACTGGGGTGTGATATTCAATCAACAGCTGCCTCCTTTATGACTGTAAAACAACTTTAAGGTAGCCTGAACCTTTCCTGACTTCCCTCTAAGAAAGATGTGCCTGTTGAATTCCAACTTGCAAACCACTTTTGGACTTCAAATAGAATCACAGAATAACTGAGTTGGGGCCTATAAGTCCATTAAGTCCAATCCCCTTTCTCAATACAGGAATCCAAATCAAAGCAGAGGTGGTTGTCCAATTTTTGTCGGATGGCTCACCACCTACCAGACAATTGGTTCTTCCCTGACAAAATCCATCTTGCCACAAACTTTTGAACTTTAAATTCTTCAGACTTAAAATTCTTCACACCAGTACATGCCTGACAAAGTGGCCCTAATCCACGAAAGCTAGCTGATTGTATGATGATTTCTTTCACTGTTTATAAAGGTATTGCCTATTATTGAATTTGTGTTTTATAATGACCACACGGCTCCTTTTCATTTCAGCCATAATTTATGTTAGTTTTCAGTAAAATTATGAATATGAGCACTTTTTTCACTTTCATGTTAGTTACTTCAGGGTTAAAGCCAATATTTGCTATTACTGGGGCTGATGGAAACCAGACAAGCCCTAGTCACCACAGCTGTCATTATTCCAGTAAGGAAAAATGCCATTGGTGCTAATGCCAGTTCCCTTCAGTGACAACCAGTCGTAAGGTGTAATTTCGGTTAAGCTATAATGAAAGTAGATGCTATTATTTGCATGGCTGCCATAGTGAAAAAACGTTTTTATGTTGACACAGAATTGTAACCTGTACTCAGAGGGTGTTCCAAAACACAGGATAATGATACAAAATTGGCAGTGTGGTGATACCAAAATAAATAAATAAATGGAAGTGGTAGAAATTTGTGTAAGTACTTGAGTGTAGTATTTTTTGATCCTATTATATTGTGTATTGTGATCCACCTTGAGGATCTAATAGGACTATGTGGTAGGGTGTGCATTTCCAAAATAACTTGAGTCTGGGGCAGAGGTATCTTCACATATTTCTTTTTTTAATTCTAATTTTTATTTAATAGCTGAAATCCAGTTGCAGTAACTTTGTACGGATTATGCCAGCCTGTATGCAACCACTGCCCAACCACTACCCTTCAGTTTCAAAGGCTCCCTGGAGGGGCTTTCAGATCAGAAAATCTCTGCTGGATGCCCCAGTCTTGAGGCAGGACTACTGCCAGCAATCCAATGACAATTTTCCT
Source organism: Phrynocephalus guinanensis (assembly GCA_037367245.1). Lineage (NCBI taxonomy): Eukaryota > Metazoa > Chordata > Lepidosauria > Squamata > Agamidae > Phrynocephalus > Phrynocephalus guinanensis. The sequence continues at coordinate 93,036,637 of CM074735.1, read as the reverse complement.
ATATGCAAGGCCTCCTCACTGTCATACCAAGGCACCCACAAGCTGCCCCAGGCAAAATGGAACCTGGGGAGCCTCAGAACGTGAGGTGGTGGAATATTGTGTTTTATAACTCCCTCTTTCATTGACCATCGGCTATTTTGGCTGAGTCGAATGAAAATGGTAGTCCTGAATATCTAGAGGGACTCTGCGTGGAGATAATGAACGTATGACCTATGCTTACTTGCAAAGATTTGGTACAGTATTATGATTGGTCTTTTGAATTAGTCCATCAGTAGGCTAATTTGAAAAGGCTAACTCACTTCATATCTTGAGGAACACATTCAACAAATCTTATTTAGCTGGCTTATTTTAACTTTTTTTTCCACCTTAAGGTTTCTGGTGAGGCTGCTGAAGATTGCTCGTCCAGATGAGGCATCTGATACCTCTCACCCTTCTTGCCTGTGGATCCTTTAATCCTATAACATATATGCACTTGCGTTTATTTGAACTAGCAAGAGATCACCTTCATCAAACAGGTTGGTTTAAGAACTTGTCCAGAAAAAAATAGTGTGCTATGTTGGAATAAGAAATTGTTTGAATTTCTAAAAATTTGTCAGCATTTCACACCATATCAACACATCTTTGCTCCTGAAAGGAATGATTTGAATTTATGGGGTTCGTCGCCGGCGTGCTATTGGCTTTACAGAATGCAATGAGCAGTCTGAGTCTTATGTAGACAGAAAAGAAGATTTATTGGTTGCAACCAAGGGAGCCTCCACACTCTTTGCTAGATCGGGTGGGAAGTCCACCCCAGGAACGAAAGGAGATATATTTTATAAGGTTTTCCAGCACTCTTTGTCCCTCCGCCCATCCGAATTTACGTCACATACATTTGTTACATGCATCAAACACTAATTGGCATCTTTGGCCATTTATTTTGTATTTCTGACACCAATTAAATGTCTTAATTGCTGTGGTGTTTGAACTGACTTACACGGACTAGTACCCGTGATGCATGCCAGCTGCTGAGCTCTCGAAAAAGAGATAAGGTTTTCTTGGCTGACGTATATGCAATTAGCTGTGTAAAGCTTCAAAGCTACGAAAATAATTAGATTGCTGGCTCAGCCAAATTTTGTAACAGAAGTCCTCCCCCCCTTAGTGGCCGGAAAGTCTTGACCAGAGTTTGTCTGCATGACAGGATATACATGTAAATACAATTGGAATGATTTCTACTTCTAAATATATAACTTGTGTGGCTTATATTGTGATATGCTGGGGGTTACTAAAATAGCTATATATATATATGCATGATCTATACCCTTTCACTCGCCCCTGACGTGTTTTGGAAATTTACGCCAGTAAATTCTCCAGTGGTTGCCCTCCCGTGGCTCCCGTGATAGACATGTAAGGGACAAATAAACATATCAAAGGTGTATGTACAAAAGCGTGAATATTGCTTGATCTTCCCTGCTTACCATTCCCTTGGGGAGGGGTTGTCATCATGGCTCAGGGAGTGATTTTTCAGTGTTCCTGACGAGAGTGTAGGCAGTTCTGCCAGGAAAACTTTTCCAGCCCTCTTTTCTTTTCTCAAAGGGCTTATAGGCACAGTTAAAAAAATGAATAATCACAAAATGATTTGTGGCATCTCATGGTGAGGGACGCATTTGAACAGGTGAATAACAAAGAAATACCCCTTAATTCACTAGGGCACTTTCTATAGTGAAATGTTAAGTTACCAGATAAAGTTTTGCAATGTCTGGGATTTAAAAAGACCCTCTGGCCAGACCCGCAGACTGCAATGGATGGATGCGTTTCACGGACCATAGCATTTAAATGTCCCCTGTTGGAGAAATGCAACATGGTCACAACCTCCCAAGGCATGCTGCTCACTGCTCAAAGATTCCAAATTCCCAACTTTTGAAGGGGCTGGCATAAGAATATTGTGATAGACTTGGATATCAAGATCCCTGTCCCAAAGTGATAACTAAACAGGCTTTAAACAGCAGATTTGTTCAGTACCTTATTTCAGGACAATCATGAAACCCAAATAAATTTTCTTGCAGCAGCAGTGCAAATGTGAGATATCGTGCTTGTGTGTTTGGTAGTCAGGCTGAAAACCCCTGAATTCTAACAAAGCACCACGCTTTAGGTTCATTTTGCAAATCAAACACTTATAAAAATATGGGCAAGGCTCCTTTGCCAGCCTTCTCCCTTTTGCTGTCAAATGGCTTTAGACCTTGAAATATGATTTTTCATACTGTCATTTTTCATAAAGATACACAAACATTAGTACCTGATTTCATAAAACAAAAATCATGACGTGATTTTCAACCTTATTCAGGTGTGTGGTGTGCCTTGAAACTCAAATTATAGCAGGCTGTGCAGAATTACCCAGTTGTTCATGCATACAGGATAGCCCAGATGATAGACATTAGTTTTAGAAAAAACCAATTTTTAGCCATAAACCATACTCAATAGTTATAGTCCCATGGTAGAGTCAAGGATGAGCTATTGAAATCAAGGCAGAGATGTCTCTGTAGCTGTCAGTTCACACACAAATTCAGCCCCACAAATATGGGACAAAAAGTAGTTCATCATTGTCTTTGATGAAGTAAATAATGTAGACAGCTATTCTAGAAAACCATTGTTTTGTGGTATAAAGTCTCGGAACACCCATGGGTGCCAAAATTTCTCTCATTCAATGTAAATTGCATAGAAAGGCAAGTAATAGAAAAACATTTTCAGTGGCAAAGCATGAGCATGATATGAATTATGAAAGGCACATTCAGAAGCAGTGACCCATAATTAACGTCCCTATGCAAGGCTTCAAAATAAGCGCTCACTTGTCGGATGCTAGGAGGCAGGTGTGTGTGTGGCGACACAAGTTCACAAGTTCTTGGTGGTCCAGTGCATGGTGAAGGTCTGAATTTGAACCCCACCAAGTTTCTGTCCCGACGAAAAGGGGTGAAATTGCGGGCGTGAAGTCTGTTGGCCGCAATCCAAAGCAAAAGTCAGTGGCCGCTAAGCTCCTTCCGTCTCCCCCCTCAGAGACAGACAGAGAAAAGAAAAGAAAAGAAGGCAGACAGACAGGATGTCAACCCGTCAACCTGAAGTGTAGGGGGAAATCAGCAGACGGCAGTGGGGCTCCCCGAAGTGGCAAATGCAAGGCGCCCCCAGGAACAGGTGTGATGACCACAGGTCAGGCGCAATTCGGCGTCCTCCGTCCAGGGTGAAGTCATCTAAGGCATGAGGCATCATACTGCAGTGGGCAGAAGGCGTCACCGGTCAGGCCTCTCTCCCTCTCGGTCGCGGGGGACGGGTGACGCTGGGTGAAAAGGCTGACATCACTGGATCCAGGAGCCCATGGCATCACAGGCATCAAAGGCGGGGAGGGGTGGCTCCAGGAGGGATGGCGGAATGGAGGGCAGGAAGGTCCCCATCTCAGCATCTACGAACGGCGGCGTCAGCTTTCCACACCCAACCGACTCCATGATCCAGAAATAAAGACCGGGTGGGCGTTTTTCCCAGAGCAAAAGCCCGTCCTCCAGGATGTACCTGGGTAAAAGAAGAACAGACACACGAATACAGACAGACAAACAAAAGGGCCCCTCAGCTGTCCTTGTGCTGCAAGGCAGGGTGGTACAGTCTATCTGACAGTCTTAAAAAGGAAAAAATGACGTAAAAGGCAGACTGGGGCTTTCCTCGTCGTAAAACCAGCACGTGAAGTGGAGGGGCCAAAGTCTATGATGAGGACACCTCTGCCCATCAGTAGATATGCACAAGTTCAGCTGGCCCCAATGAGTGCTTGCAAGGCGAGTCTGCATGACCTCACAAGGTAGGTGCTCAGGTGTCCCCAATCAACCACAGATCCCATCCCCAAGTCAAAGTGCTCTCCTACACGGGGACAACAAAAAAATGTAGCTGGCAGAATATCCAGGAAATGCAAAGTAGGCTCTTAGCATGAACCAAATTGTTGCAGAGGGGAGTTGGGGCTGGTATGCGGCATGATAAAGTCACGGCCGGCCGCACTTCAAAATAAAAGTCAGTGGCTGTTTTAAACCCACTCTCTCCCCCCATAAACAAACAGAAAAAGAAAAGAAAAGAAAAAGAGACAGGAAGACAGGATTGTAATCTGTCACCCTGAGTTGAAAGTGAATCAGCAGGCTGCCTCGGGACCTTCCGAAGTGTCAAACGCACGCTGTCATCTGGGGAAGGATGCCTCAGGACGGAAAGTGTTTCCTCCAGCGTCTTCCCGAGTGGAAAGAGACAGACAGACAGAAACAGACAAACAAACAAACAAACACACACAAAAATGGCCAAGCAATCTGCAGATCATGGCCTTGTTCTCCAGGTGTGATAGTGCTACATGCAGTACACAGTGTGCAGATTTCAATGGCACAGTATAGCGCAGTCTATCTGAGAGTCTCGAGAAGGGGAAAAAATGTCGCAAAAAGCAAATGTCCTGCAGAATGGGGCATATCTCTTTGTGAAACAAGCATATGAATGGGGGGGGTGGCCAAATGTTCGGAAAAATCGTTTGGCCATAGTACACAGCTGCACCTCAGTAGCTGTGCACAAGTTCAGGTCGGCCATGGTCACGCTACTAGGCTCCCTGTGAAATTTGTAACAAATTACTACAGAACCATTCTGTCATGTGCACAGAAAAAAAGGAAAAGGAAAAAATTGTTAAGTCCATTTTGTCTTGTGTTTGTTTTGGTTAAAAACTAGGCTGTTTTTCAGCATTCCTCAAATTCCTCTGGGAGGGGGAAAGGGAGTTGGTTTTCCAGCTTGCCCTGCAAAAAAAGGGGGGGGCGATAGCAGAAAAAGAAAGGAGGGGCTGTGGACTTTTAAATTCCCCCGCAGGCTGCCTTATCCAGCCTGCGGCAAGCAGATAATCTCCTGTAATCACTCTGCAATGAATTAGGTGTGAAATGCACTGGAACAAAGGGGCAATTCACCATTTCTGTGGCTGTCAATCTCGCTGTCTGCTTAAGCCTAATTTGAGAAACGTGGCTTTTGTAATGGATAAGCCAAGCCACTTAAAAGAGCAGAGTTTGTTCCTGAAAATCTCCCTGTGTTTGAAATTAAATTGCCTTGTTTGTTCTCAAATGTTCTTAACTACTTTTGGAGAAGGAAAAAAGGCATTGATTCTACTTTCTGTCGTGGCCAGCTGCCAGAAGGGGCTCAGCCCCTGATTCAATTTCCCTGCTTTTGATTATTAATAGTTCAGAAATAACGTCCCTACCTATCTCCTCATGTGGCGTATAGCAAACATTAGTTCTGTTTAAGGCTTCTATATCCAAGGAGTTGGGCATTGGCGTAACGGGATGGAAGCACCTCCTGAATGCTTGAATAAGGTAATTCAGGGGTACGCATCTCCTATCTAGCACTTCCTGATCGCTCTGTCCTCCTTCCTCTCCTCCAGTTTTTTCAATATCATACTTGTCCATTCCCATCTCTGTCTTGCTGCTTCCTTCTATTACACTTCCCCTTTCCATCTGTCCCTTTCCATACTTCTTCAGTCCACTGTCCTGCCTTCCTCCCATCATCTCTCGGGTTTATAAAACCAGTTTAAAAGAATGGGGTGGACCTTTTTACCCTATAAGTCCTACCCAATTTTACTAAAAATGCATTACTCAGATACCCTATGATGTTTTCCCTGTAAAATGTCCCTTCAGCTGGTAAATTTTGTCCTGTGACCAACCAGTCACAAAATACGTAGGATGTTGTTTATCCCTGAGTATTCAAAAGTACCCTTCTCACTGCCCATTTTTCCCCTGGTGTTATCAAAATTGCTGGCGGGGTCTTCTAGTTGGCAGAGTATTTGGTCTCTATATTAATTAACTAAGCACGTCCTTGTAAATTCACACGCCTCTTGCTAGCAGGTCATAATTGGTCTGCCCTCCTTGAGGGCTAGAATCTTAATTTGAGATGGTAAAGTCCTACCTTATCCTAGTTAGAGGGGCTCTTCTTAAAGCTTACTTTTGTTCCATTTAATACTAAAATCATTACTTCTGGTGGCAGAATTCCAATGTTACCACATTGCACATCGAAAGGGGGTGCATACGTTGCTTTAATTTATCCCCATTGGATTGTTTTAAAGGTCTAACTGTGTGCCTATAAATTCTCCCACAACACCAAACGGAATCGCACTTAATTAATCACACCACACACACAACACGTGATACTGACGCGGCCTAAGTAGGTCGCCCTGGCTTAGAAATCGCGCGTCCACACTCAGGTCGCCAAGGGTTATGTCCTAGAGATCAACCCGGCCCATTCATACACATCAATCACTGATTCCGTTTGATTCACACAAATCATCCACAATATTTTTTCCCCAAAATAACCTGCCTATGTCCTCTGCCTAGGGAGAAATCTTATTAACTATCTAAATTCAAACGGAGGTGGTGCTCCGTTGGTGATGGTGGGACAAAGATTGCCAGTCTTTGCCGCCGCTTTAGACACAGAGAATGGCCATTTCTCTGCTGTTACGCAGGGTATAGAGGCATAGTCCCTTACCCTGAAAAACACACATACATGAAGCTTCTTTTACACAAAATTCAAAAGTGGAATCATCATCCCACATACCCATGCATTAATATATCTTTAAACTTTCCCCAGGACGACGGAGCAATACTCATCTCCTGTTTCAAATACTTAGGGGGCGAACCCTAGGGATGTTGGGTTTTGCAAAAACCCCCTCCTCCCTTGGGGATTTCAGGGTCGTAGTGTCCCTTAATGTCCCCTGGTTCTTGGGATGTTAAGGTCGTATCCGACCCTCCTCCTCCCTGTACCCCCCCTCCTGTTTCAATACTGGGGGTGAACGCTAGGGCTCTGGCTCTTTGCAAAAGAACCATTCTACCCTTAGAAGATTTCGGGGTTCCGTAACCCCTAATGTCTTCTGGTTCTCGGGATGCTAGGGACGCATTCGTCCTTTCTCGTCTCCTACCCCCGGGGCCGACAATAAGAATTCGCAATCTTCTCCACTCCACAGAGCTGTTAGATTCGAACTCACGCCACCCCACAGCTGGTTTTCTACCTTACCAGATTTCTTCTGCGCAGTCCTCTCCAATTCCTCCTGCCGGCACTTGGTTTTCTCTCAAGTACGGTAGCCCATTTAGTGCTGACAGAGCGATCCTCCTCACAAATTTGAGGGTCCGGACTAGGACCAGTCTGTAATCAGCACGAACTTCTTACCGTGACTTGAGTCAGACTCTGCAAGCCTCCTAGCAGTGGCAGTTTTTCCCCGGCATCTCCACCAAATGAAAGGAATGATTTGAATTTATGGGGTTCGTCGCCGGCGTGCTATTGGCTTTACAGAATGCAATGAGCAGTCTGAGTCTTATGTAGACAGAAAAGAAGATTTATTGGTTGCAACCAAGGGAGCCTCCACACTCTTTGCTAGATCGGGTGGGAAGTCCACCCCAGGAACGAAAGGAGATATATTTTATAAGGTTTTCCAGCACTCTTTGTCCCTCCGCCCATCCGAATTTACGTCACATACATTTGTTACATGCATCAAACACTAATTGGCATCTTTGGCCATTTATTTTGTATTTCTGACACCAATTAAATGTCTTAATTGCTGTGGTGTTTGAACTGACTTACACGGACTAGTACCCGTGATGCATGCCAGCTGCTGAGCTCTCGAAAAAGAGATAAGGTTTTCTTGGCTGACGTATATGCAATTAGCTGTGTAAAGCTTCAAAGCTACGAAAATAATTAGATTGCTGGCTCAGCCAAATTTTGTAACAGAAGTCCTCCCCCCCCTTAGTGGCCGGAAAGTCTTGACCAGAGTTTGTCTGCATGACAGGATATACATGTAAATACAATGGGAATGATTTCTACTTCTAAATATATAACTTGTGTGGCTTATATTGTGATATGCTGGGGGTTACTAAAATAGCTATATATATATGCATGATCTATACCCTTTCACTCCCATTAATTAAAGTTCAAGAAGAGTTAGAACAACTTATTTCACAGCATTCTGTATAAGAATTTTGTACTCTTATCACCTCTTGAAATGTCATAAAATATGGAGATATAAAACGGGTTTTTCGCACCCCAACAGTGAATTTTTAGTGGAGCCATTGCATATTTAAACTTTGTACAAGGAGTCTTACTCCTTTATTTCTTGCCTTTTGTTCAAAGACATAATGCTTAAATTGCAATGCCATATTTTTGTACAGTATGATGATCTTACTCTGTCTAAAGAAATGATGCACAATTTGCGACATGAACTAGAACGGTAACTTGAGAAAAAACAATCCATGTTAATTAAAGGAACTTCCATTCAGATGACTGTAGACACTACTAATCAGAAGACATTGTGCAGCTATTCATTTTTCCCCTGTTTCACAGATTATCTGCAGGAAGGTGGGAAAAGACAGGACAGGGACATGTGAGGGTCATAAGTGGAAAATGCCTTTGGATGACCATAAAATATTGTGACTGAGGCACATTAGCTACACAATAAAAGTCTTGTAGCTTAAGATGCTTCACTAGAATACAGCATTTACAGAAGAACAACAAAGAGCCATGTTTCAGTTGGTTCTGGGCTTTGCTGAAATTAACAAAACAGTTAATGATCCAGATAGTTCTCTAAGCCATGTTTATTCATGCGCCTGCAAGAATGCAAGAGAAGAATGAGCGCATAGCTATTCATTTGAAGTGTTCAGAATCATTGGCAGGTGGCGTGTTAAGCATGGATGCCTTGAAAAAGCATTGGAGAAACAACTCAGAAGCACCCAGCAGATTGTAAATATCAGATGCATGGCTAATTTTGTGCATTAAAGGATAGAATTGTTGACAATTAACACTTAGAATGCTATTAGGACCAAGCAAGAGAATCAGAACCAATTGTTGTGTCAATGACTAGTGAGGAGGTAAATGGGATATTGGTATTTGAGTCAAAAGCTAAAACAGAGAATTAACTTTTCCACAGTTTTAGTACCGTTTCCAGCCAGAACATGTTTCTTTCCAACCTATTACTTCTTGGGGCTTTTAAAGGCTGACATTGTGATTGTCAGACTTCTATTTTCCCAGGCTTATAAATACATTTTAATTCATTAGTTTTTGAATATTTGATAGCACTTTCTAGATAGTTAAACTACTGTTGTCGGCTGTCTAGCTGTTTAATTTAGTCTTTGCCTTGCATTCTATGCTAACGTTTTAGGTCATTGTTTAAAATTTATTTGTGAACCTTCTGGAGAGCTGTAGTCAACAAGTGTTGTCAACATCGCCCCTTCATAGCCACCTGTATTCAGGTTGAATTGCAATAAGCAAACCAACAATATGTTTCTCCCAATCAAATTCCTGTTGATGGTTCCTTGTTCACAGGTCATTTTGTCAGCTTACTGCCTTTGAAGGAAAAGCCAAACTCTTTTTAAGAAGGACAACTTTGGCAGGACTTAGAAAAGTTATGTTTTCAATCTAGAACTCCTAAAATGTATTTATTATTTATTTATTATTATATTTATATACTGCCACCATCTTCCGAGACGGAACTCGGGGCCGTGTACACTAAAAAAAGAAGAACAAATAGCAACGAACAAGCATTAAAAACAGGAACACCAATAAAAGAAGGAGGGTACAATACCCTCTGCACAAGATGGCATGGGCGGCAACAAAGAGGGGAAAAAAAGAAAGGGAAAAAAAAAGGAAAATTAAAAAGAAAAGTCGCCAAATGCCTCCTTGAAGAGATGTGTTTTCAAGGCTTTTTTGAAGGCGGGCAGGGACACTGTAAGGTGCAACTCACTAGGGAGCTGATTCCACAGCGTAGGGCCCACCACAGAGAAGGCGTGGTTACGCGTAAGTGATTTCCGCGCCTCTCTGGGTGTGGCCACCCTAAGTGAGCGCGCCTGCACCATCCTTGTGGGCCTGGTCCCAGTTGACTTCTGAGAGATAAAGTCCCCCTGCAAAGCTGTTGTTCGGGTTTCAAGGGAAGCGTTCACCGGTAGCAATTTATTTATTTATTTATCACCCATCTGGCAGCAAAGACAACTCTGGATGTTTATGACAATAGAGTAATAATAAAACAAAACGAAAGCAAAATTAACAAAAACCAAACCCAGACAGATGAAAATTACTACAATAGTATACAATATCTAAAATTAATTACATTAAACCAAAACAATAGAAACGGATGCTGGGACTGGAGAATTTATGCTTAAATTGCTGCGTTAAATTGGAATAGAGACTCAGGGAAGGCCTGCCTGAAAAGCCAGTTTTTAGAGTCCATTTAAAGGTTTCCAGTGAGGGTGGGCAGGAAGAATCCGGGCTCCTCCCAAAGAGGAAGACTGGACTCTGAGAAGGCCCAGCTCCTTATTCTTTCTTTTCAAGCCTCCCTTGAGATCAGAGTCTTCAAACCTCCCCCCACCCCACCAGGGAAGAACAAGTAAGATGTTGGAAGAAGTCTTTCTGCCAGATAACAAGGTCCCAACCGTTTAAGAGCTTTGTGTCACCTTGACGTTTGCACAGAAGTGCACAGGTGATGACCAGTATGAGGCCAACAATGTAGACAGAGACATTAGTGCAGAAGAAACCTATGCTGCTGTTTGTTCAACACAGATTATAACATTGTCCCAAATACGTCTGTGAAGATTCTCAGTCATCCAGGTGCGTTTAACCGGGAGCTGAGTCATGGCTACTGGACTTATTTTTTGAGAGATAGAAACGTTTCGCTGTTCATCCAAACAGCTTCATCGGTCTGAATACAGCTAGTGCAAGTAGTCCTTCTTATAGTCAGCTTGACCTCTTGTCTCCTGGTCTGATTGGCTCATAAGATGAACAATAGCCTGAATAGGCTCATTAGGGAGACATTAGTGTCCATGGCCTTAAGGTAAACAATGGCTTAAGGTGCTGAAACCCATCAAGAATGGGTTGTTAGCTGTGACCTTGGTGGTGAAGGCTCTTTGATTTGCCTGGGTACTTTGGAAAGTACAGCCTGATAAGTAGCAGATAGACTATGCTGGAGCCCACCACCTCTGTTGAGGGAGGGATTTTCAATGCTAACATGAATGGATTCCCTTACTCCTCTCTCAAACCACCTCTCTTCTTTGTCTAATATGTGTACATCCTCATCTTTGAAAGAGTGGCCTTTTTCCTTCAAATGGAGGTGTACTGCTGATTCTGGTCCTGAGCTGTTACCCCTCCTATGTTGGGCCATTCTTCTGTTTAATGGCTGTTTAGTTTCTCCAATGTAGAGGTCTGAACACTCTTCACTGCATTGGACTGCATATACTATATTGCTCCTTTTATAGTTTGGTATCGGATCCTTTGGGTGGACAAGTCTCTGCCTTAGTGTGTTCCTGGGTTTGAAATAAACAGGGATGTGGTGTTTGCCAAAAATCCTTTTAAGCTTGTCCCAAATGTTTGGCTTTTTTAATTGACAAAAAGCTTGCACTAATCATCTGACTTTATTCATCTACAAAGCTTGGAATGAGAAAGCATACTGAATCCAGAGTTGTCTTGTTGACATTAGCGAGATCTTAATTTAAAAAAACAACAACACACATCATTGATTCAAATTAGATACATTATTTTTCCATCAAGGTCAGTAAAATTTAATGCCTAATAGAGTTTTAATCTGATTTTAGTGGGTTCTAAATACATTTACTATGGACTAGATCTAGCTCTTTGCTCTATACCTTTTTTCTATACCTTTGCTGCAATTGAATTCCATTAATTCTTATGTTTCATGTATATGATCCAAGTTGTGTATGGGTTTGAATGCAATGAGAGATGTACATTCAGGCAGTTTAGTGGAATGCAAAAGGAAATTGGAAGGCCACAAGTGTCTCCTTGTCCTTTTCTGTCTCTTCCTATGGCCCAGTGGAATATGACTCTCTAGTAAACTTCTATACCTTTTGTATAAACCTCTATACTTGTTCATGTTTCCAATTCTGACTGCACAGTTTTATTCTCTCCATTTGAATCTCTGCTAAGAAACCTTGTCCCTCATACGTTAGGTGAATTTCTCTCTCTTCTGTTCGCATAGTGGGCAGGTTTTATGAAGTGCCTTCCTAAATGCCATGGATATAGCTACAGTGGATAGCTAGGAGAATAATGCACCCTTGTCATTTTATTATTACTCATAGGAAACTGCATTTAACTTTGTCATGCTTGGTTAGATTCTACCACCACTGCTCTGTAATGTGATTCAATTCCTTGTTCTACAAGTGCTTTTTTAGTCCTGTGCTGATGGTGCCAAATATCCTTTCACAATCTGTCAATGTTAAATGCTTTCAAAAAAATTATCTGTGGAGTGTTCTGGAGTACAACATGAGAACGTAAGAAAAGAGTGCACCTGAATTAAGTGGGGAAATATAGCAGCAAACAGTCATTCACTTGGAATTCATGGTTAGATACATACATGTGTGTGTGTGTGTGTGTGTGTGTGTGTGTGTGTGTGTGTGTGTGTGTGTGTGTGTGTGTGTGTGTGTGTGTGTGTGTGTGTGTGTGTCACTGTATTTTTTTTCAATGTAGACAAATACTAACATACTGAAAGGCTTTATATTTTGGTTTTGAGGGACTTTTTGCAGTATCCTTATGCATCAAAATCACTAGCCAGTTAGGATAAGCAATTACAGTGCTACCTTGTATAAAGGAATTAATTCGTTCCAAATGAAATTATGTTAAGAAAAGTTTCCTTTATACAAATTTCCCATAGGACTGCATTGAAAACAGAGTAATCCCATTTTTATGTTGTACGGATTCTCTCCATAGGCGATTATGTTAAGCAAATTTTCCCTATCTCAGGAATTTGTTATGTTGAACAGATTTTATGTTATACAAACTGTTTGTTATACAAGGGTCCACTGTATAGTATTAGAGCTACATGGACATTTTGAACTAAAGTGGAAAGAACTAAAAGAACAGTGAAAAGAATTTGGGAGTGCGGAGTGAAATAAAAAACAAGAGGTTACGGTAACTAACCATTGTTTTGTGAAGAACAACATAAGCTGGTACAGTATTGCCTTCTCTAAATGTATACATAGAAGGCAATACGATAATTATTCAGAAATGATGGTAAGTCTGAGAACACGACAGACAAGATGTGTCTCAAGGGTTCTCTGCTAGACTGGTTGCCCAGGTTTTATTTGAATTGATTTCATTAACTATTTGCTGGAAAATAGTGGCTTATTTGTTTCTAGCTTCCTTTCTGCTAGTGCTGTGCTGTCCCCCCCTTTTTTTTTTTACCTGAGGAGAGAGGGTGGCACTGCTATGGGAGGATCACATCTCGGTATACTCTTCATACCATGCTTATTCATTAAACAACTGCACGTTGGCCCCTGCATATTAAAAAGATGCATAGCAAATTGCAGACATATTGTATTTTTAATTCAAACGATTTCCCCCAAATTGAGACTGGCAGGGAACTCAGCCATTCAGACGCCAGCTCATAGGCTAATGAATTTATTAGAACTATATGTAGATGGCTTAAGACTCCTAATCAGACCAATAATTTAAAATTTATTTATTTATTTATTTATTTATTTATTTATATTTGCACTTATATACCGCTCTATTTCCCATAAAAAGGACTCAGGGCGGTTTACAGCAATAAAGATAAAACAATAAGTCAATACAACAGCTAAAACAGTAATTTCCAAGAATAAATAAATCGGCGGGTTAAAAAAAAAACCAGTTGGATCCGTAGAGATCACCAAAGGCGTCACGGAAAAGATAGGTCTTTAGGTTTTTCCTAAATGACGCCAGCGAGGGAGCCAGCCGTAATTCACCGGGAAGCTTGTTCCACATAGTTGGTGCCACTACCGAGAAGGCCCGTCCTCGAGTTCTTGTTTTACGGGCCTCCCTCGGAGCGACAATCCTCTGCGAAAGGGCCATCGAGGAGCGGGTGGGTCGGGCTAGATCTGATTGTCGGGAAAGACACTCCACCAAAATATGAGTGCCTTGTGTTGTAGGGCTTGCTATGCCCCTCTATAGTCTTCTAAATAAGAAAAGTGGAGTATGCCTTCTTTCATAAATGTATTGTCTCTATACTTTCCCTAGGTAGATAGGAGTTAGAGATAAAGGCTACAAACAGCTAAGCATCATGGTCAGTTTTGTGCTTTTTTTTACTAAACTGATTTTTTTCTAGCAAAAATTATTTGTCCAACTATTTTTACTACTAAATGTTAAATCCTCCTGTCGACAGATCAGCAGTATCTAAATCACTTCATCCATTGAGTATGTTTTATGAGAAGTTGTCTAAATTTGTTTATTGTATTGGAATATAGTCATGAGGATGTTGCATACTCTTTTTGATGTCATAAGCACAAAAATAGGAAGGTAGGTAGAACAGTAAAATCATAAATTGATGTCAGATATTAAAACCGAATTGGGCTCTGTAAACTATTGGCAACTGGCAAGTCATTCGGTATCTGGATGATATGATCTGGATATTGTGTGCTAGCTATCCAGCCCATTACTAAGCTCTAGCAGAATTAAAAGAGATTAACTGCTGTCTCTGTATCAGGTGATAAGGAGTAACAGAGCTGGGTGGTCACTAGCATGTTGGTGGCAATTTGCTTTGAATAAATCTGTGAAGATTCTCAGTCATCCAGGTGCGTTTAACTGGGAGTTGAGTCATGGCTACTGGACTTCTTTTTTGAGAGATAGAAACGTTTCGCTGTTCATCTAAACAGCTTCATCGGTTTTGAATAAACCTCTCCAAGCAACTTAATGGAAATGTTGATAATACCAGTGTAGAAATATGTTGCATGCCAAATACCATGATATCAAACATGCTGCTCCAGCATCAGCTTTTTTGCTGACAAGAAGGATTGAACACTTAACTTTACAGTGCCCTGGTATTGACTCTGGCCATATGACTCAACAGTATACCATAGTTAATGTTACTGAAAGCCATTGAAAGATCCAGGGAAACTTAATAAGGTAATGGTAGCCTTATCCAGTCCCCAGCAGAGATTATTTACCAAGGCAAAGCAGTCTCAGCCTACATCCCAGCTGAAATCTCAACTTAAATGTGATGGGATAATTTCCTGTTTCAGGTAAACCACATTAATGTAAGTACTGGGTGGAAAGCCAAGCACTGTTCCATATCAGTTATGGGCTAGGGTGTGTGGCTTTAGTGAACTTCATCCAAAGAATTGAAAGTGTACAGTTTTAATAGAATATCCTGTTTCATGTAATTGCATTTTTCCAAAGAATTATTCAGCACAAGAATTATTTTCTAGCATATCCATGGGCAGAGTGAGAATTAAACTACTCAAAGCTGAAATTAACTGATAAAACAGATCTGTGACTTTTGAGTCAGTTGCTTCATTACTGCAGGATGCAGCAAAGATGGGACCATCTTACTTGAATATGAATTGTAAATTATTGGGTGGGGGCTGCTCCTTATGGAGAAAGTGAGGCATTGTTTTACTTTACTGCCAAATCCTATTGAGCTAGATAGCTGCAAGAAAATCGTGTGTGGGGTGATGTGGTAAAAACGCCTGGAGGTAGGTCATTGTAGCTATTCTCTAAAGCGGTGGTCCCCAACCCCCGGTCCGCGGACCGGTGCCGGTCCGTGGACCGGTCGGCACCGGGCCGCCTGGGGAGGCCGGGGAGGCTCCTCCCCTTTTCCTCCGCCGCCCTCCTCCTCCTCCTCTTCTCTCCCGCGGGCGGCCGGTGGAGGAGGAAGGCTGGAGGAGCGCAGGAGCCGCCGCCGCCGCCGCCGCCGCCGCCTTTGCCTCCCTCCTCCCCTCCCGGCCCCGGCGCCCCGCGCGCGGCACCCGCCTGGTCGCGCCGGGAAGCGCCCTCGCGGCACCGACGAGCCTCCTCCTCCTCCTCCTCCTCCTCCTCCTCCTCCTCCTCCTCCTCCCTCCCGCCGCCGAAGGAGCAGCAGCAGCAGCAGCGAGGGCAATTGCGGAGGGGTGGCGGCGGCGGCGGCGGGACGGGGGCGATTGCGGCGGGGCGGGGGGGCGATTGCGGGGGGTAGCGGCGGCGGCGGGACGTGGGCGATTGCAGCAGGGGGCGGGGGGCAATTGCGGCGGCGGCGGGGGGGGCGATTGCGGGGGGGGTGGCGGCAGCGGCGGCGGGACGGGGGCGATTGCGGCGGGGGCAGGAGGGCGATTGCAGGGGGGTGGCGGCGGCGGCGGCGGGACGGGGGCGATTGCGGCGGGGGCGGGGGGCGATTGCGGGGGGGGTGGCGGCAGCGGCGGCGGGACGGGGGCGATTGCGGCGGGGGCGGGGGGGCGATTGCAGGGGGGTGGCGGCGGCGGCGGCGGGACGGGGGCGATTGCGGCGGGGGCGGGGGGCGATTGCGGGGGGTGGCGGCGGCGGCGGCGGGACGGGGGCGATTGCGGCGGGGCGGGGGGCGATTGCGGGGGGTAGCGGCGGCGGCGGGACGGGGCGATTGCGGCGGCGGCGGCGGGGGCGATTGCGGGGGTGGTGGCTGCTGCTGCTCCTCCGGCGGCGGCGGCGGGAGGAGGAGGAGGAGGAGGAGGAGGAACCAGAGCAGGAGCAGGAGGAGGAGGAGGCGGCGGCTCGTCGGTGCCGCGAGGGCGCTTCCCGGTGCGGCCGGGCGGGTGCCGCACGCAGGGCGCCGGGGCCAGGAGCCGCGCGTGGGTCTCGCTGCTGGCACCCCGCTTGCTTCCCCCCCGGCGGAGGAGGAGGCTCACGGCGGCGGCGGCAGCAGGAGCAAGCGGGGCGCCAGCAGCGAGACCTGTGCGCGGCTCCCGGCCCCGGCGCCGGAGGAGGAGGTGGGGGCCCGCCTGCCCAGGAGCCCCGGGTTCCCCCCCACCCCGCCTGTGTGTGTGTGGGGGGGGAGTGGCACGCCTGCCGCCCCAGGCCGGTGAGTGCCGCCGCCGCCGCCCTCGTGCCTCCCCCTCCTCCTTCCCTCCCATCCTTTGCTTTCACCCCCCCCCCTTTGCCTCCCCGTCGGACCCCCCTTTCGCATTCTCCCCCCCTCCCCACCCCCACCCCCAGCTTCGGGCCACAGAAAAATTATCAAAAATTTCCCGGGCCGCGGGGACAAAAAGGTTGGGGAGCACTGCTCTAAAGGACCAGCCCTATCATAGAGCATTAGAAGCTATCTGAGCATCATCCTTTCCAAACATCATACTGTTTTTGGACAACACTGACCCAGTTGTCGTCTTTCAAAGTTGTCAACAAATGATAAAATTTTCACCTGTAAGAACCCACTGCAGATTCACCCATGCAGCTGTGCATTTCTCCCCTACCCTTTCTACTTGGGACCTATATCCTAGTAGCCAGTTGTCCGTTGCTTACCAGCAAATGTGAGGTTTGTCCTAGCAGCAGGCTATCATTCTGACTGCAGCTGAATTAGCAGTTCTTTTAAAAGCAAAGCAAAGTGTTCTGCTTATATACAGCCCCATACCACTACAAGTAGTCTCTGGGCGGTTTACAATTTTGATTACAGTGTGCAGGCTACACATTGCCCCCCCCCCCAGCAAGCTGGGTACTCATTTTACCGACCTCGGAAGGATGGAAGGCTGAGTGAACCTTGAGCCTGCTACCGGGGATTGAACCCAGGTCGTGAGCACAGTTTTACCTGCAGTACAGGCATTTAACCACTGTGCCACGAGGCAGAAGTTGAATGCATGTGCCTGATAGATACAGAAAGGGTACACATGGTGTATAGTTCCTTCCTACCCGCCTCCTTTTTGGTTAACAAATAACATCATATTTAAACCAACAGCTATGCTACAAAAAGAAAGAAAGAAAGAAATTGGCTGATCCCAGGTGCCAGGTTAGTGTCAGATTTAATTAATGTCGCAGCAGTTGCTGGCATGAGTTTAACTTTGATTTTCCATTACTGAATGAAACTTGGGGAAATTAAGTACTCTATGATAAGATATTTCCATGTAATCTAGAGAAAGGGTTAGAGTGTAATCTGTGATAATTCTATTTAAGCCCCCAAACAGTGCCTTCATCAAACCTCTGGAGCTTACAGGGTGCACTAAGACATAAAGTAAATATATTAACTCATTACTTTATGCTTCAGCTGTTAGTGTAGTTTTCTAGATTTGTTCGCCAAGCAGAAGTGCATAAAAGGGGAAGATGTCCTCCCACCACCATACATGTAGGAATTCAATGTAATACTTTATGTATGTTAGTCATTTACCAACTGTGATGTTCTGGCAAGAGAAAGAATTGAACAGATTCCATTACGAGACATGTCAAATTTAAATATTTTTTTGGGAAAGGTATAATCCTTAGGCCAAAAACCAGTTAAACTATGTTAGTCCTAAGTAGAGCAGATGCATGAGAATCAAAATGACTTCCATAGGTAAGTAAATTCATTCATTTTAATAGGTCTACTCTATTTAGAACTATCATGAGCTTTACTCAGAGATCCACTCCACAGCTCTAGGAACCAGCTTATGTCTGCATGATCTTAACAGAGACCAGTGATGACTTGGTCTTGTTAATCTGCTGGTGATCAGATGACCTTGGCAGGGGCTGAAGAACCCTCACTGCATAAAATGACTCCCTCCTTCTGTGTTATTTTGTTTTCCCTAACACAGTAGAAATTCTTCGAATTTCAAAAAGTGGTGAAAGTGGAAGAAAAGAGGGATGTGGAGCTTGGTTGGCCTTTGTTTAAAGAATTGGGTGATGAATTCCAATCTGCTGGCTGAAGAGTTTAAGTCACACTTTTCCCTAACAAGCCTTTTGCAATCTGCATCTATATCCAAATTGCATCTATATCCAAACAAGAAAAAAATCATCTTTTAATATATTTTCCCAAATTTCCCAAATTTCTGCCTTAATTAGAGGTACCAAAAACATATGATATTGAATGGTATTTCTAAAAGTTAGGCATTTTAAAATTAATTTTAGATTTAAACATAAATTTAAGATATTAAGCAATGATCTCAAGTGACCATAAAACTGCATAAAATGCAAACAACATAGTGATAGAAAAAAGCCATGCTGGATGCCTAGGAGGTGTGAATCCAACCAGAACAGACAGTTCTTCATTTGCAAGTGAATAGTCATCACAAGTTGTGCATTCCAAGCAAAAATAAATGTGTCAAGAGTTATTTCAACCATGTATGCTACTTTGAGTAGATTTGGGACCTGAGAGGGACCTTTCAAGGCCATGGTGACTGTCACTTAATTCAGTAATAACCACTTGCCCCATCCTTGCCTCTGATTTCAAAGAGAGCTATGCCTCTCTACTTAAGACAGTGTCTTTTCTCCCTTTCTGTTATGCAGTTAGTGCTATTACCGGTTATGAGTCTGCTGAAGCCTGTTGCTTAAAGCAAGTCAGTCATATTATTGTACAGTATGCTGTTTTTGATATGTTCAGAGTGTGAGGAAATTGAAACCTTTTCATTCTTTCTCTTATTAACGATTCTAAGTGATTTATTGAAACTGCAAATGCCAGTTGTTGGGCACAATAAAAAGCAAGGATGTTGGCAGGTCTTGGGGTCTGTGTCCCAAGTTGCTAGTGCTACTACCTGACAGAGAGACCTCATCCCTAAAGTAGTCTAATCTGGGGAGGTCTGAAGCTAATTCTGCCCATTAAGACCTGTCACTTCTGCTGTGGAGATATTCCCGAGGCTTTTTAGCCAAACATTCAAAACTCGGCAACAATTTCAAGTATTCAACAAACAAGAACAAATCTTGTAGCACCTTAAAGACTACAGTATACAGTACATTTATAATGACATAAGCCCTCACAGATGCCCACAAAAGGTTATGTTGTAGTATACGTGTTGATTTTTAAGATACTGGAAGTTTCTCTGTTGCTGCTGCTGCTGCTGCTGCTGCAGATTAACATGGTTACCACAAAGGAAACTGTAATAAACAGGACCTCTCTGGATTATTTCAGAGAATGGGAAAATACATGTAGCAGGAAGCAGTTCCTTAAGGCTTTCAAGATAATGACTAGAACTTCATGAATTGAAAGCCAGTGAGGCAGGACATGCACAGGCATTTTGCACCTTGGTACTGTACTCCATAGTATCTTCTTTGATGAAGATAAATTATACCAACACTGACCACATTATTTCAAGAAAAAGGGAGCATTATGTTTCTGAAAAATGTGTTGTTGTTTTCCTAATGCCAGCCTTGAGTTTCTCTCCCTTATATTTAATTATAATCTCAGTTTTAATTTCATTTCTTCCATTAGAAACACCTCTTTACTTCAGTTAAGATTTTTCTTATTCATGTTAATCAAATATGATCTTCTTGTCAAATGATAGCAGATTTATAGCTCTGGACTACACTATTTCAAATCTCCCCAGTTTTCTGTAATACTGTTAAGCTGTGGTCTAGAGTTCTGTTTCCTGGTCACATGGGCCATTTAACTCCATGAGACTGCCTTTTCAGCAGTGGATTGCAGTGAATCTTCTTCCTAGAGTTTTGGACTCATCAAATTTACTATATATAAAAGCAAAATATAAATAAAAAATAAAAAGCAAAAATTACATATTCTTTTATATTTTAAATGTGAATTTAGTCCACTTCATCAGACATAAGAGCTCTCTCTCTCTCTCTCTCTTTTTTTCCCTCTCTGTCACACACACACACACACACACACACAGAGAGAGAGAGAGAGAGAGAGAGAGAGAGAGAGAGAGAGAGAGAGAGAGAGAGAGAGAGAGAGAGAGAGAGAAGTTGCTATGCTCTAGTGTTGTTGCAAACCATTTAGAGTAGTGTTTCACAGTAACTTATCAATCAATCAATCAATCAATAAAACTAATTCATTAATTAAAATGGCCACAGTTGATAACATAATCTGCCCTACTTGCAGGGATGTGCGTGAACAGGATTCTGGCCAATGTCCCAGATTCCTTCCCTGCTACCTTTTGCTAAGGACATCCCATGCAGCAGGCATGAATCTGTCTTAAGAATCTGGAGAACTGCTGCCATTCAGTAGACAGTACTGAGCTAGAGGACTGTTTTGGATTATGCAGTTTGATATATGTTGATAGTAAGTAACTGTGATCTTAAACAGTTATAGATTGATGTTGTTGCCAGTACTGATCCATGAGAATATGTGAGATTCTTTATATATCTAGACATTGTCTTCCAGAATTCAAGCGTTGGTAAATAAAGGTAGGAAAACTTGTCTTTCTGAAGTTTTACTTCACTGCTTGATTTTAAAAGTATTGCATGACTTTTAAGGACAATTAGATTGATTTTTGACAACCTAAATTGAAGACTTGAAACTGGTTTCAAAGCGCTATTTTATTGACATGGTCTTTCCTGGTAATGTTCAGTCTTGTGTTGAGGAAAAAATAAGGGATTCTTGTCACATTTTAAAATACAGCGGTACCTCGACGTACAAATTTAATCCGTTCCAAATGCATGCTCTTAAGTCGAACTACTCTTAAGTCGAGGTACCTATCTAAAAAATTAAAAAAATAAAAAATATATTTGTAAGTCGAGCAGGCCATATCTAAAATGTGTAAGACAGCAGTAAAAATGCCAACAGTTTTCTGCTATTAGGTTGAATTGCTCTTAAGTCGAGCTGCTCTTAAGTCGGGGTACCACTGTATATTTACTCGTCTTGGTGGTAGCATAGAAGTTCAATTAAAGTTCTTGCACCAGAGTATTCTACCCTTGGTTTAAATAACCTTTTATTAACCATTTTCTCCCCTGTCTAAACTGATCTGATTTGTCTTGCACTATTAAATGCAGTCACACAAAATGTGTACAGAAACATGGCATTGCTGCTTATAGTGTGAGAATAAGCCTTTGTAATCTTGTTAACTAGTACGCACTAGATACCATGAAATAAATGCTAGTCAAATAAAACATTCCTCAGCTGAGCTATCGTGAAGCTGTTCTGGTACAGTTACTTGAACTAAAAATTCATTAACCTTATCTTCAGTCTGTCTAATCCTATGTATTATAAATGAAACATGTTTCTATTTGCAGAAGGTTTTATGCTTACCCACTCTTCCTTTTAGTACTATCTAATGAAGTTAACACTTCGGTAAGAGAACTTTCTACAGTTTAAATTGGGGAAGAGAGAGAACAATGCTTTTTATTGTCTGCACGGTTTTTTCGGGGGGGGGGGTCTTGTTTGTTATCATTACAAAAAAGCATGGAAGGTTTTTATTGTTATATTTCTCCCCTGCCAAGGAAAGTACCGAGTGATTGGAGGCATAATTTCACCAGTTAATGACAATTACGGCAAGCAAGGATTAGTAACAGCCAAACATCGGATAGCAATGGCTCAGCTTGCAACAGAAACGTCGGAATGGATCAGAGTGGATCCTTGGGAGAGTGAACAAAAGCATTGGAGTGAGACTGTAACAGTTCTGAGGTAATGTTGCTGCTGTTGCTGCTGATGGAGCTAAGCCTTCAAAGATAGCTTGGAAAGCCTGAGTCTTTGGAGTGTCCACCTACCACTGGAAGTGAATACAGGTCCACCTATGCACACCTTTTGCACAAGTAGTGTATAAAAGGGCTATAGCCAGCCCTTAGGCTATATGTGAAGCTGATGTGAATTTCAGTTGTATTAATGGTCACACTGGCCATATTCACTCAGACATTGCAACAAGCTGGAATTTAAGGAAATTTGCTACTGGTGGAAGGTGAACCAGTGTGTGTAGTCAAATCACTGTCACATGAAATGGAAGTAATCACATATACCAAGGATCTTTGGGCTGCAGTTTGTTTATTATGATATGCAGCCCCAGCAGGGAACTGGCTCTCTGGCTTGTTTCTCTCCACAAAAGCTGGAAAATTAACCATAGAACAAAACTTGAATTAATCCTCTGGCATGTCAGAGAGGAGGCAAATGTAAGCTCAAGCTCCTTGCCAGATTCAAATGTCACAGTAAACATTCCATGTATCTGTCTAGCCAGCATTTGGAACTTTTGTGGCCTGCTGGCTGCATGAGAAATGTCACCATGCAAAAATTGGGCCTTTGTACAGTCATCTTCTCCCGGAGTGTTCCTTAGAGTGTGTCATGAATCTTTCTCGTTTTGTTTAAACCAGCAATTGTAGCCTCTTGGTAGGAGGTGGGTCACTGCTGGCCCCTGGGCTGTCTGCAGTACCCCATCCTTGAGCTCCATTCTTGGCCAAGGGCCTTCTCACTTGATTTGTCCTTCTGCTACCTTGATAGCAGTATGTTATAGCATCCCAATTCTCCTTGCCCTGCACCCTCTAGTCTCACCTTCTAAGAAGATATAGACCTCTTCCTTGTGATCAGATTTATTTTCTCCTTTTCATTCCTCATCCCTTGTGGTTTCCAGGACAGCAACTTCTTACACAGTCTTTCGGAAATCTGGCATGGGTTTTTCCTTGGCATTTTCATCATTAACAAGAATGCCAGACAATGGGTGTCTGAAAGCATTTCTCACTGCTGTAATATGGGAGGTCCAAAACTCGAAGGCTATGTCAACACTTGTTTGATCAAGAAAGAGGTGGCATCCTTTGTATTCCTCAGAGAGATTTTACAGCTCACATTCCAACAAAATAATTGTGTGGCTCAAGATAAAAGGTGGCTAGGAAAGAGAGGGTCCTCACTCAGGACCACTAACTAGAGCTACTAATTCCTGGTATGGATTTCCTCCCTTTTCTACCACTGCAGACTGTGTTTGAGATTAGGCTTGTCTGCCTGAGTCATCTGGTTCCATTGGTATTCAATAGGCCTAATGTGTGCTTGTTTCTGTAGGTTTAGTTTTGGCAGACTGGTGGGATGCATTGTCCTTCTTTACAACAAAGGGCCCCTTTTATGTTATGTAATGTTTCTGTGTTCTTGCTGCAGTCCTACCAAGCTGATTTATCAGTGGAACCATAAGTCTGTTTCCTATTCTCTGTCTTCATTTCTGGATGAAGGAATTTGAAACGTTTTACACAGTTTATTTATTTATTTATTTATTTATTTAACTTATATGCCGCCCACTACCCAAAGGTCTCTGAGCGGCTTACAATCCAAGGAATAAAACAATTTAGAATAGTTAAGAGTAAAATATCACTAAATCATCAATAAAAACCTTACACTAAAATCATTATTCTAAAATTGTCATCAGCGGACCCACAATCTATATTATATCAATTAAAAACCTTCTGGAACAGGAAGGTTTTTACCTGGCGCCGGAATGTAATCAGTGTTGGCGCCAGGCGGATCTCGATCGGGAGGGCATTCCATAGCTTGGGAGCAGCTGCCGAGAAGGCCCTGTGTCTACAGGCCATCCCTCTCACCTCCTTGAGGGATGGCTCTTTCAAAAGGGCCCCCTGGCTAGATCTTAATTGCCGGGTAGGTTCGTATGGAAGGAGGCGGTCCTTCAGGTATCTAGGTCCTAAGTCGTTTAGGGCTTTGTATGTCAGAACAAGCACTTTGAATTCAGCTCGGGCAGCAACTGGTAACCAATGAAGGTTACGCAGAATCGGCGTGATGTGATCCCTGGCGGCCCCACCACTTACCAGCCGTGCCGCACGATTCTGAACCAGTTGCAATCGCCGGACCGTCTTCAAAGGCAGCCCCACGTAAAGCGCATTGCAGTAATCAATACGGGATGTTACCAGTGCATGCGTAACTGTCATGAGGCTGTGCTCGTCTAGGTAGGGGCGAAGCTGGTATATTTTCCGCAGCTGAAGGAAGGCACCCCTGGCCACCAAATCCACCTGGGCTTCCAGAGTTAGACCGGGGTCCAGAAGCACCCCCAAGCTGCGGACCCTGTCCCTTAGGGGGAGTGCAACCCCATCCAAGACAGGAAGATGGCCCTCTAACCTGTCCGGCAAAGCACCCATTAACAGTACTTCCGTCTTGTCTGGATTGAGTTTCAATTTATTAACCCTCATCCAGTCCATTATCTGGCCCAGACACAAGTTCAGTACAGAAATCGCCTCACCTGGATTGGTGGAAAATGAGAGGTAGAGCTGAGTATCGTCGGCATATTGCTGACTCCTCAGCCCAAACCTCCTGATGACCTCTCCCAGCGGTTCCATGTAGATGTTGAACAGCATGGGAGACAGTATGGAGCCCTGGGGAACCCCGTGACGTAAACGCCACGGGGCAGAGCAACTGTCCCCCAGCACCACCTTCTGGACACGGTCAGCCAGGAAGGATTGGAACCACTGCAGAGCAGTGCCTCCAACCCCCAACCTGGCCAGCCTATCCAGAAGGACACCATGGTCGATGGTGTCGAAAGCCGCTGAGAGGTCCAGGAGTATCAACAGGGTCGCACTCCCCCTGTCTCTCTCCCGGCAAAGGTCATCATACAGGGCGACCAAGGCGGTCTCTGTACCAAAACCCGGCCTGAAGCCAGATTGAAATGGATCCAGAAAATCAGTTTCATCCAGCAGTGCCTGGAGTTGTCCGGCCACCACCTGCTCCAACACCTTGCCCAAAAAAGGTTGTGGGAGGACCAGGAAGGACACATACCAGCATCTGTTCAACGCTTATTCATGCACATCAGAGAATTTGAACAAAGCTAGTTAACTATGTCAGAAAATCCTTATGCCAACCCATCCACCTGCTGGCATGAAAAGTCAATCTCTATATTAATTACTAAGAAGACTTTGGAAATATTCAGCTTTCTTCTTCCAGCTGACGGAGATACTTCGTAAACACTTAGTATGACTGTGTATGCATATGTAACTATTTATGTCTGTTTGGGAAGAAAGGCATTTTTCATATGCTATTCAAGCAAACCAGTCTTTCTTTACTTTTTGTTATTACCCAAAGAGCTTTAAGTTCCTACAACTTTGCTTCAGAAGGCACTGAAAACATCAAAAGATGTGCTTACATACCTGGACTATTGATAGAGCTTTGAGGTGTCACAGCACTCTCTGAGTACAAGTAAAGGGAGACTGATGTTTGGCATTCACAGCCTTTGTGCATGGTCTCCTCTCCAGATCCTGCATAGACATCTGTGCATTTATGTCACTCTTCACATTCTGCTTCTCAAGTAGTGGTGTTTATTTAGCTGCTGTGTCCCTTTCCCTTCATTCAGTTCCTTTTCTCTTGACAAGCAGGAATAGGCATAGAAGACCTGGGAAGAAGTGTGAGAGGTAAAAATGCCAGTTAACCACTTCTTGATCAGGCTTTGAGAGTCTCTGTTCCCATTTCTTGCCTAGTGTCCATTCTGAGGGCTTACAGATACATTCTACCTAATAAAGTAGCAATGTAGACTAATCTGGAAAATTGAAATATTCAACTGATGCCAGGAAAATGTTGATGTACATTTATTTCAAGATTCTTTGCTTAAGTCTCGAGGGCTTCTGTAAGCACTGAATCTGGGAAATTACAAAACCAACCACCATTACTTTTTTTCCCTTTTGGTAAAATAACTGACAAAAATGTTCTACATGTCTTCAAGTTTCCTTTAAAAAAAACATTTTAAATAAATAATAATAAAATATAAAATATAATGTAATACTGGTAAGAAAATTCCATAGAATGGCCATGTAGAGGTGACATATCTTAGTAAGTTTTTACTAATCCTGAGCTGTCACTGTGCCTCAGTTTAGGGAGATGTTGCAGATATTAGTCTTTGACCCATGTACCCTGCCAAGTGAAATTATGAGAAATTCATGGGTTTGTGCATCTTCACTGGCATTATAACGTTAGCATTTGCACAGCTAATTGACATTGCAGTCCGGTACTTGTTTATTGTAGATGAGGCTAATTGAGTTCAGTGGAGCTTGTTCCTCAGATAGGATTTCAGTGCAACACTTCCTCTAGTAAAGGCATGCAAGAAAGGGGAAATCCCTTTTCCTGTCATCAAATCTTCTAAGCAGTCTCCAGCTTGGTACTGTACTTGTTCATGTGCTCCCGTTCTGAGAACATTCATAAACAGATAACCTGAGCTTGCTGCAAATCTCTGTAGGCCCCTGAATGGGCCTTCTATGTTGCTGGCAAATTGCTTGCTGTTTTTCTTGGCAGAGATGCTTATACCGTGTTTGCCTAAGCATGCCTGCCAAGACGAACAGCAAGCAATTGCACTGCTACAAGTTACAAGTGAAAGAATCATTCAGGGGCCAACAGAGATTTGCCATAAACTCAAGTCCTTTCTTTGTGAGAGTTCTGTGGACTGCAGCAGATAAACAAGTTCACTGCTTATGGAGTAGCAGATTCACTTTAATAGTATGTTGCTGACTTTTACGAGTAACTGGCCCCTGGCTATGAAAGAAATCATCTAAGTTCTGACACGCGTACACATGAAATAACCAGGACTCAGGCCTATAGTAGGTCTTGGAGATGAAGATTCAGTGTACTAATACCTGGCATTGCCTGAGGAAAAATTATTTAATGGTCTCTTCTTCAAGGAAGCTTGTTTACATGGATAGGCCAGAAAAGGCTAGCTGGGACTCCTTGAGCCTACAGAGACAGGACATCTAGGAAATTTTACTTTTACTGCTTGCTTCAGACTAGAAACCCTTCAACTTCCTTCCCTTCTGCTTCTGTTTTGCACCTTCCTTATTTCAACAGGAGCAGGGCCTGAAGAGGTGTACAATACACATACAAGTTTCATGTTGTGAACTTAGTTTCTTCTTTACTTTCTATGTTACCATTGTTAAAAGGTTCTTGGGTTTTTCACTAATAGCCTGGATCTAAACAATTATGTTGCTAATTTGACTTATCTCAGCAGCTTTTGAACTCATGTTTTCTCAAACATCCTGCCACATGGCTGCATGGAAAGCTTGTTTTGAAATTAAGAACAGTTTTAAAAAAGCAGTTTGCAATATTGCTCAGCTGTCTTCCACCCAAAAGGGAAAGAAAGTCAGATCTACTAGATAGGCTTCAAGTGGTGCTTCAGCTAATAGCTAGCCAGCTACTCTACTTGCTGCATTCTTCTCTTTCATTATTTAAAGTTGGCTTTTATCTTATATGTTGCTGCATATATAAATGCTTGAAATATTTATTATACTTGATTGTGTTTTGTAAGGCCGAGGTCCAGCTGAAGCGCCCAGTTTTCTATCCATTATCTCTCCTGGAGAAGTAATAGTAACATAAAAGTGAAATAAGGCTGAATCAGAGAGGTTCACATTGGACAAAAATGTGAGTTACCATTGATACGCATCTTGTAGTGCACTGAATTAGCATGGCAAAGTCTCCCACTCCCTAATTAAACTCTGAAGTGCACAAAAGCCGATTGAGTTTTAGAAACTGAAAGTGCAAGATAATCGCCTCCTGTATCTCTGAGAGGATTACCTTACACAGAGGCCTTTATTTTAACACAGGCACCATTACAAAGAACTGCTTAAATCAGACCATATCAGGAAGCTGCCTGGGAAAAACAATCTGCCCATAGAAAAAACTGCTGGACCATCATTTGCTCCATCATTCACAGGTTGGTTCATGCTGTAAGTAGTGTTCCTTGTGTAAGCATTTTACAGAGCCTCATGGCGCAGTGGTTAAATGCATGTACTGCAGGCAAAACTGTGCTCAAGACCTGGGGTTCAATCCCAGGTAGCAGGCTTATGGTTGACTCAGCCTTCCATCCTTCCAAGGTAGGTAAAATGAGTACCCAGCTTCCTGGGTGGGTGGGTGGATGGGAAATATGTAGCTTTCAAATAGTAATTAAAAACTGTAAACCACCCAGAGATTACTTGAAGTGGTATGGGGTGGTATATAAGCAGACCACTTTGCTTTTTGATTTTAGCATTTGAAGCCTGGTAACATTAGCTTGTGACCAAAGTGCTTATGTTGGGAAGCCTTGATGGTTGCACTCTTGATGGTTGCTATCAGTGTTCAAAGCTGAGGAATCTCTAATGCTACCAGGATTGCAGCCATCAATTGAGCCCTTTTTGTTGAGTATTCTCTCCAAGTGATTTGAAACTCCTATGTTTGCAGTATTCCCCTTCAAATGGAAAAAATGTTCTATGTTGTCATGAAGGACTGTGTCTGCATATTCTGATGAGCAAACATCAGGTTGGAGTAGATTGCCGCTTGATACACATGGCTCAAGGCATGTACAACATCAGTAGGCAAACACCTGTGGCCCTCTAGATGGTATACAACAACTCCCAGTAGCCCTAGACAGAGTAGTCAATGGTGACAGATAATGGAAGTATAACAATTTCTGAAGGGATTGAAATTACCACCCTTTGTGTCAAGTCATGCATGGATACAGCTGT
This sequence comes from Phrynocephalus guinanensis, assembly GCA_037367245.1. Taxonomy (NCBI): domain Eukaryota; kingdom Metazoa; phylum Chordata; class Lepidosauria; order Squamata; family Agamidae; genus Phrynocephalus; species Phrynocephalus guinanensis. The sequence continues at coordinate 93,007,633 of CM074735.1, read as the reverse complement.
GCACACAGGGACCATCTAATGTGTGTATGTTAGATGTGGAAACCGTTGTCGCTAAACACATGAAAAATGCTAGTCTAGTCTTTTACTCTAGAAGTAGGAGTAAATAGCAGGGTAGATCTAGAAGTAGGAGTAAATAGCAGGGTAGCCAAATTGCCAACAACACTAAATTATATATGGTAGTAGAAACAGAGAGAGATTGTGAGGAGCTCCATAGGGATCTCTTGACACTCGGGGACTGGGCAAACCAATGGCAAATGAGCTTCCACATTACTAAGTGCAGAGTGATGCAAGTTAGGGCAAAGAACCCCAATTACATTTATAAACTGATGGGGTCAGAACTCTCTGCAACAAACCAGGAAAGGAACCTTGGTGTCCTGGTGGACAGCTCAATGAAGGTGTCAACCCAGTGTGCTGCAGCTGTGAAAAAAAGCAAACTCAATGCTAGGGATCATTAGGAAAGGGATAGAAAATGTCAGCAAGTGTCATTTTGCCTCTTTATAAATCTATGGTGAGGCCCCATCTGGAATATTGTGTACAGTTCTGGTCCCCATACCTCCAGAAGAATATTATGGAAGTGGGAAAAGTGCAGAGGAGAGCAACCAGAATGATTAGGGGACTGGAACACCTTCCTTACTATCTGAGGCTGCAACGGCTGGGCCTCTTCTCTCTTGAATGACGGCACCTCAGAGGTGACATGATAGAACTAGGGGGCACTCCATGAAACTTTTGGGTGCTAGATCTCAATCAAATAAAACAAAGTACTTTTTCACCCAGAGGATCACTGGTCTGTGGAACTCCCTGTCAGAAGAAGTGGTGACAGCTGTCAGCCTTGACAGCTTTAAAAAAGGATTAGACAAGTTCATGGATAACAAGGGTAATCAATAACTCATTATGGATGCCTAAGGACAACCTCTGACTTGGAGAGAGAGGTGGGATCTCTCTCAATACCATTTGCAGGGAATCGTAAGCAGGTGAAGACATCTGCTTGGGAATGCCCTGAAGCAAATGGTGAGCCACTGTGTGAGACAGAATGCTGGACTGGGTGGGCTGTGGCCTGTTCCAGCAAGGCTGTTCTTATGTACTGTTCCTCTATAATCATGCACAATATTCATTGAATGTACTATACTGTAAATGAGCTTTCACCTGTTATTTGGAAAAGTGCAGCCAAAGCCATGGCAGATGTCTTTGGTCATCTGTAAGAAGTGAATGGTTTCAACTCCTCTTTCCCAAGTGAGGTTTAATCTCTCATTGGCAGTTGGTCTGCAGCAGCAGCATTCAAGGCTCTCCAGCGCACTCATCAAGCTGGCCTTCAAGATTGATGGTGTCCTCAAGACAATATTGACAAAGATACTGACATGTGATCAGTTTCACAAGGAGACAGGCAATAATGCACAAGTAGTGAACTAGAATCCTGATCAGCTCCAACCAGTGTTGCTATTGATCATGGGGATTAGTCTGAGGTGGTGAAAGGCGAATTCCAGCATATTACAAAAGGCACAGGTTATAGGCTATCCTAGGTGTCATGGATCACAGAGCTAGTTCCCATTACATCTGGCTATTCCAGAGGAAGGGTGTGAGCACACTAGAAAAAAATGCAGGAAACGCTACAGGTTTGGGTTGGGCTGATTCCCCCCCCCCTTTGATCAAATAGCACCAAAGGAAATCAGTATCATCCTGGAGTCCCCCACCCATCTATAGTTTTTCCCTCTGCCACCGGAGGTTTTAATGTCTTAATGGATCATTTTGCATCAGTTCAGACATGTAATTGAACCGATACAGAAACTGCAACAGTACACACTCAGAAACAGCATGCAAAGCCCCTCTGCAAGACTTCTTTCTTTCTTTCTTTCTTTCTTTCTTTCTTTCTTTCTTTCTTTCTTTCTTTCTTTCTTTCTTTCTTTCTTTCTTTCTTTCTTTCTAAACTGAGAGTGAAGCGAAACCTCTCTTGGACAGTGCTCTCTTTGGAAGTCTTTAAAAACAGCTTGGTACCAGTGATAATATAGTAGAGCACCTAAAACACACATTGAAGAAAAGTCTAATGAGAAGTGGAAATCATTGTTTACAGTTTGTTCAGGTAGTTCCTTTTAACAGTATTAATTAATTTATATACCATCTGCTTCCCAAAGGGAAGTCAAGGCAGTGTACATAACAATAAACAGAACACAACCACCACAGCAACCAAGAAAATCTGGCGGGATACAAATAAATAAATAAATTTAATTTAATTTAATTTAATTAAATAAATAAATAAATAAATAAATAAATAAATAAATAAATAAATAAATAAATAAATAGTGGTAGGAACAAAATGTAGATATAAGAAAAATAAAAAATAATTTAAAAAGTTGCCCAGCAGAGCTACAGAAAACACAAGACTTTAAAATCTTACTGGTCATCTTTGGCACAGTGCTGGCTACAGGGCTTCAATAAAGCAGTGAAAAAGGCTTTTCCTCTTGTCTCCTGTTTAACCAGTTCTGTGTGACCAGATCAACCAAACAGACCCAAAATCCCCAGTGCCACTTAATATGTGAGTAAATGCGAGTAACTTCTCAGTTCCCTCTCTATGTAGTCACTTCCAAAGATTTGTTCAGCCCTAATTGTTATGGAATTTATCTTACCCATTGGTCTTTGAAACAACTTAGATAAATAATAAAATATATAAATAAAGAAGAGGGGATAATATTATGTTGTTCTTGTGAATTTGACCAAGTAATGAGAAGACTGTCACCGCTGACCAACATTTCTAGGCTAATTAATGTCTAGGGATTCAGAGTTATTTGTTGATAAGCTTCCGGGCAGAAATAGGACTTGTTATGGATTTAGAAGACATAAAATCAGGATACTGGCTTCTGAAATCTAATAGGCAATGATAGACACACATTGTAAATGAAACACAAAGAATGGATGTTCAGACTACTTTTTCCATACAGAACATCTGCCTGCTGTGCCTATTTCTGAACAACATATCCCGCTGCCATATTTTAGTAACACTTCCTTATAGCGAAGGGCAAACTGCCCTAAATTTGCCTCAGATTAACTCAAGAAAGACCCCAGATCCTCTGGGGAAAACAATGTTAAATTTAATATCCCGTCTTTCCACTGATGTACTTATCACAGTGTGCATGGCTCTCATTTTCCCAATTTGATTTTTATAACAGCTTTCTCAGATATGTCACTGTAAGGCAGAATCTTTGATTCAAGAAAACCCAGGGAATTTCTTGGGTAAGTGGGGACTTGAACTCATATCCCAGAGGTCCCTGCCTGATACCAACCAATACACCCAAGGAGATCTTCAGTCATAGTTTTAGGAGCTGGGCCATGGTTTAGGGAACTGTCCATCTCTGAAATGAACGGATCTGTTTAACTAACAAGCCAAGTCCATAGCCTCGAGAGAGCCCCCAGTGGATCTCTGGATATAGATTAGCTGTGGAGATCACTGTGGAAAATCACAGAATGGGTTGGATTGCCCTTGCCTTGGGAAGGCTTCGGCAACTTTCAGAGCCATCTCAGTTCTAGCCATTGGTCAGGATAGGAAGCATTGGTCAGGATAGGAAAGCATTGGTCAGGATAGGAAGTAGGAAGGTCTTCCTTGCCATAGATTTGACATTTATCTGGGTGCTCATAAGGCTCATCCCTTCATTAGTAGTTCCCTAATAGTTCTTCTTCTACAAAGACAGCTTGAGAGGCCAGCTACGTCATTCTTGGTGTCAAACCTATGTGCCATTTTTTAGAGCATCTCTTATTTCCCATATTCTTTTGAAAGTGCTGGTGAAGTGTTTACAAGTCTTCTATCTATTTAATAGATAAACTCTTCCAGCTTATATGCGAGTTATTTCAGCAGGTCTAAACCTCTGCGATACGAGTCGTCAAGTTTAGCATTATATAGACAGGGATTCTCTCCCCCCCCCCTTTTTTTAAAAAGGACACTTGATCGTCATTCCATTTTAGATTGAACTTGAACAGATAACTTGGTTGGTTTTCTGCCTGTTTTGGTTCAAGAACGTTGTCTGTAAATGAGATCTCACTGGCTCTTAAATTCAGCAGTTTCCTTTGTACTGATAGTGGTTTCTCCGTTGGCTAGCTTAGTTCTTACTGAAAAGGTCTCACAGGGTATTATAATAACTTTCTCTCCACCACTATTGATTTAGATATTCCAGTGAAAAGCTTACAAAAATAAAGGGTTGGATGTGCAAGAGAAAGTAGAACACTGTTATAGCCATTTGACTTTAGAAAACCCATTATCAGTTGTGAAAGTGCAAGATCATTATTTAACAGAAGCCTCCAAAGTCCAAGGACATTATAGTCTCACTCACCTTCCTTCTGGAGTTGATTCTATCAGCAGCCTTCTTTAAAAAGCCATTTACTTGTTCAATTCTGGCTTCATTTCAAGATTCAATGCTTTTTTTAGAGATTCTTATGTTCTCATATATTCTTTTTCTTTTTTCTTTTCTTTTAGTGGCTGTCAGGGTAGATGGATGGTGGTGCATTCTATGTAACTTCACCGTGGTGGCATTTGGTGTTTCCTTGGCAAAAGAGCTGTACTTTTGTTACTCAGGGGAATATAGGTACAAGTTGAACTCATCCAAGGATGCTCTGGCCCACAGAGTATATTGAGAATGGAATAGAAATGTGCAATGTATGATAGGATCTCTGTTCTTGCTTGATGCTATTAACAACAATCATTTTGTTGTCCATTTCTGTCTGTCAGAATAGGCTGCAGAAGATCTGTGCTAGGCAGGGTTTATAGCATAGAGCAGGCAAGTCCAAACTTCGGCCCTCCTGATGTTTTGGACCGCAACTCCCAGAATTCTAAGCTTAGATTGCCAATGGCAAGGGACTGTGGGGGTAGCTGTCCAAAACATCTGGAGGGCCGAAGTTTGGACATGCCTGGCATAGAGGATGGAGCAGATGCCTTGTGTGGTGGCTTCTGGTCTATGCCCAACCCATTAGCTGCTCTACCACACTACACTCCTTGTCCTAAGGTGGGTGGAGATCTTGCTGGAGAGTAGACTATTGAACCTGATTGAAATCTTATCTCTTCCAAATAGTGTTGTCCACTGAGACTCAGCATGTTTCCAGGGAATCAGAAACACAGACCACAAGATTGCTGCTCTACACATGCACTTGTCAGTATGATTAAAGGCAGATATGATTTTAGTATCACAAACTCTCCCAGCAAAAAATTTAGGCAGCTGTTTGAAAGGATTATTGTATTTTATTAAAAGACAAAATAAAACCTTAAAAAGATGAAAAGCAGACATTCCAAAAAGTAACAAAGGGTTTCTCCAAACACTGGAGACTTTGTAGGAGAGCAGGTTGAATGGCAGGCAAGCAATGCCCCTTCTTAGAGACAGGTTGAACTATCAAATTAGCGTTCCTAGTTCCTTTTATGCAATTCTCATAGCTGCTTGTTGTTGACTACACTGTCTAAGGAGCACAGGAGTTCTAACAGCATCTGGAGCGGTTGCCCAGCACTGTCTTGAAGCTGGAAATAGAACTGATTGACTGGTCCCCAAAACAGTCTGTATATTGAAAATTAGCTCTTATTAGCTAATGACAATGCTAATAATTATCTGCTGCAAATAGTTTGTCTATTTGTTACTTTAAAAACGAGCAGTTTCTAACAGGTAAGCGGAAAAATACTTTGTCCTTCCTTGGAGTAAGTACTACTTTTTGTTTTTTGTGATCCTGCGTCAAAGAAGGATTTATCAAAAAGGGAAGGCTTCAGCAAAGACTGACGGCTCTTGCCTTGAGAATTTCACAAAACAAACAGAAAAGACTGGAGTTATTTACTCCACAAGGGGGAAAGAGGGTGGTGGCAAGTGTTGAGACATATTGCAGCACTTCTGATATCATTTGTTATTTATTACTTTTGCATGCGACTGATTTGCTTTGCTTAATACCATAACTATACAGGTATTATTCATTTATACATGTGGCCCAGGCATTTCCCAAAGAGGCAGCACTGCCCAGTTGGTATATCATAGTCTTCCACTTTACTTTTCAGCAAAAGACAACATTATGCTCTTCAGAAAGTAATCATTTATGTTATGTCCTTGCAGTTGTCCCAGAGCTGAAACTTCTTTGTGGAGCTGATTTTCTGAAGACATTTCAAGTATCTAACCTCTGGAAACAAGAAGACATTTTAGAAATAGTGAGCAAGTTTGGGCTGGTATGCATTAGTCGTGCCGGGAGTGATCCTATGCAGTGCATATCGGAATCAGAGCTTTTGAGTAAATACCAGCACAATATCCACTTGGTCAAAGAGTGGGTCCAGAATGAAATCAGTGCCACCAACATCAGGAAGGCCTTGCGCAAAGGACAAAGTGTGAAATACCTGGTTCCGGACTCAGTTATTGCCTACATTAAGCATCACAATATTTATACAGAAGAGACTGAAAGGAAAAATGAAGGGGCTTTGCTGCAGCCCCTTAAGCGATATGGCGCTATTATCAGTCCTCTTAACGACTAATGGTTCTGCTTTACCAGTGCAGTGTGGAGTTACCCACTTCATGGATAAAGCAAATACTTGATCCAGTAAATAAAATGTAACATTCTTTGTTAGTTGTTTTCATTTGGAATGATTTGGTGTTTGAGAAATCTGTATACCACACTCCAAGGCTCTTTTTCTAGCTAGTACATACTGAAGAGTCCATGGTTATCAGTATTAGGAACACTTTTACCCACAAACTAAGGTTTTTTTGTCCAGGACTATAGTTGAAGTGAATACAATAAACCTTTCCCACCTGATGCTCCTTGGAAACACTGGAGGCTGTTTGTACTCATTGGGATTGCTGAGTCAGGTATATACGGACACTTGAAATAAAAAAGTGTTCTGCTTATATGCTGCCCCATACCACTTCAAGTAGTCTCTGGGCGGTTTACAGTTTAATTATGCAAGCTACACATTGCGCACGCCCCCAGCAAGCTGGGTATTCATTTTACCGACCTCAGAAAGGATGGATAAATAAATAAATAAATAAATAAATAAAGGTATAAGTATGTCCTGCCACCAAAATTCCTGTGATCTATGAGATCTGCCAAACAACAGAGTACCATTGCTGGATATGATCTGTGTGCACAGGACACGGAAGGAGGCAGAGAAGGGGAAAGCCAAGGGAAGGCAAGTGATTCCAGAACAAGTCTTTATCCAGGTCAGAGACACCGTTATCAAAATAGTACAAAATTGGGACTGGGTAAGGGCAAAATAATCACATGATTGTCCCCTCCCCTCGCTATCCACTTGCTGTCATGCATCTTGTGAAGATCCCGATTCATGCCAAGTTCCTGTCCCCTGATCTTTCATCTCAAACAGGAAACTGACTGGTTGTCAACATATACACTAGGAGCGCAAGTCAGGATGTGAAGGTTTTATGAAGGCTTGGGCACATTGTTCAAATGCAGGGAAATATTAAAACAGGAAGCACCTGTTTTAGCATATTTTAGTTATATTTTAATGTCAGTTTTATGAGGCCTGTTGAAAGCTTTTTGCATGCTTTTCATCATATCAGAATTGTGGTGCTTTTTACATGTCTGCCTTAATACAAAATTGTTAGCTGAGATTGTGGGAATAAAAACAAAAACAATTATACTTGTCAACATCAGATTTGCAAAGATTCTACTCCCTCCCAGGAGTGGATTGATGTGTTGCAAATTGTATTCTGCTACTGGAACACTTTTACTAAAGAAATAAGGAGAAAATATCCCATCCTCTCCCTCTATGTTTTAACACCTGTGTGGGTACTTCACAGTCTTTTTTTTAAATGCGAAAACAGTTTGATTTTACTACAGCAATGTCCATTTTTGGCACTGTATGTTCCTGCCCATTTTTAAAAGTAAATCAGACAGCAAATCCAATACATTCCTTCACTGCAACACCACCAAATCCAAAGCATGGACTTGTAAGTTCCATTATCTTCCAGCCAACATCAAGAGGGTTGTTGGTCATACTTTGGGAACTGATGCTTCAGAAGGCAATAGAGAAGCATCTGTATCCTTCCTTATTATTTATATAGAAATGTTCTTCTATCCCTTGACAGGATTGTCTCCAAGCATCTCATTATAAAGAGATGAAAATACTTGTCAGGATTCTGAAGGGTGTTTATTTCATTACACTTCTGCAGTGAGCTGGTGCCTCTTAAATAAAGTTAATCATACCAGTGTCATTCTCATATATCATTGTTCTTGTTTTACTTTGTGATGAACTTTCATACAGTGCAACAGGCTCCATGCTTAATTTTCCCCTCCCCTATGACCGGCAGGCCGTCACTGTCATTGGAATGTTGTTGCGGTCCTCTTTCACTGGTGTCTGTGAAGGAGCTCAGGCTGCCCTTCCTCACCATCTCAGGCAGTCGACCACTTGACAGCTGTGCATGGAGAGTCCCTGTCCCACTGGATTAGTGTGCTGCTAGTGTGAAGGGAGACCCTAGCAGCATGCCAGTGACAGTGAATGGCCCTGCCAGTCACTAGGGACATTAAGAACTAAGCACTTTGCTACTCTTCATGGCCATCTCTGAAGTCGAATCTAAACCCCTTCTTAGCTGTAAAGTTCACTGGATGAATCTGGACCTGTCATCCTTTTTCTCTCAGCTCCACTGTGTTGTTTTTTAACTGAAATATAGAAGTGGGGTGTACCATGCATGATTCTCAGCATCACTGAAACAATGACATTTCTGAATGTAAGGGTTATAAGTATTAGGTAAGTTTCCATTTTTCTGCTTTATAAAATTTAGATGTGGTAGTAAGACATTGAACTTGGAAATGACCTTACATGGAATTAACTTGTACTATTTGAATAGGATATTGAATATGCTTAGGAGAAGTAAGAAGCTGTGCTTCAACTTTGAACTTCTCATACAATGCACTCTGACCACAATATTTGATTAATATTTGATTGAACTTCTCATACAATGCACACACACTGACCACAATATTTGATTAATATTTGATTGAGATTCTAATGAGCCGATTTGAAAAATGGGCCAATTCAGTTTGGTTTCTTGAGCTATTCAGAGCCTTCTTGGTATAAATATACACATCATCTTACTTTTCACAGGAGAAAAGCAACAGCTTTTCTGTATCTCAAAATTGGATGGAATTTGCAATATTTTGGGCTCTTAAGATTGGTTAATCGGTCATGACTGATTAATTGATTTAAATGTGCCTAACCTGCTCAGCATCAATGAATCTCAGTGCAAGGCACAATTACATCAAAAGACAGTCATGTAATTTAAAATATTAAAATTAAAACACTTTAAAATAGTTCCGGATCATGCAAAACAAGGTTGGGCCAAATAGGTTCTATGAGTGTTGGTCACATGCTTTCATATTTCACAGCAGCCTTTTTGGTGTGGGAATTTTCAGAACAAGGGCACCCTGCTTCTTTTATATTTCTTCTGAAATAGAAATGGCTGGAGTTAAATTGCAGGGGGATCCCGGTGGTGCTTTGGTTAAGAAGCACTGCAGTCAAGCTGCTCACAAACTGAGTTGGAGCCTCATGGATTCAGGGAGCCAACTCAAGTTTGACTCAACGTTCCATCCTTCTGAGGTTGGTAAAAATGAATATGCTCACTGGTGGGGCAAAGTGTTGTTTGCATAACTATATTGTCATCTGTCCAGGAAGTGCTTTAGCATGATGGGATGGTGTATAAGTCAAAGCAACAGACCAAATTTCAGATGGACAGGGGCAAAATGCTGCACGGGGCTGCCTGCTTGAACCCACCAGTGTGTCTATGTGTGTAGTCATTACTACAGGCAAAATTCATAATAAAGCGGGAGTGTTCGTACTATGAAGAAGAAGTCTTCCTATATATACCCTCTGCCCTTGGCTTTAGGGGTAGTTTGTATGAAAATAATGGCATCAAGCTGAGTTGTGGAGCTCTTGGCTAAAACGTTAGTTCCAGCCCACATTTGTTTCTCTTTTGAACAAAATATCCTATTGTAAATTGTAAATGATTGGAGATAACAAGAAAATGCCGTATTTGAAGACATGCATACAAAAAAGTAGGGAGAAATCCAAATCGAAAACATCATTTGCCACTGCTCTGTGCACTTAGCCCTATCTATTGCTGCAGTGTAGCTTCTGAGACAAGTTCTGAATTAGAATTATATCATTATGCTGAAAACATGGCTCTGCCCCTATCACAGAGATAAATGTAAATACTGAAAAGTCATTTAAGAGTTTTGTTATTTTCCAATCAGCAGCAAAGTCATGGTGTATTGAATAGAACAGGTGATGAAAACGGTCCATGCAGCAGCAGAGGAGGAAGGACCAGAATATCTAGCATTTTGCTAGCAAGCACCCAAAGCTACACATTCCAGGAACTGTGGATAATTCTTATTATCCCTGTTTTTGAAAGAAAGATAATTTACAAAGATTGTCAAATAGTGGATTGTTCCTGTGATCTATTTATTGGGCAGTTTTCAACCAATGCACTGATTTGTCAACCCTAATTTTTTTAAAAAAACTGCCTGTGGTTGCAAGACAGAACTGCCCATCATGAACCTACATCTACTCCTTCCATACCCTGGAGTTTCCCCCCTTTGTTTTGTTTTTCTGTTTATTTTACTTTGCTTTTCCCATTGTGGTGTAGTGGACAGAGTGATGGCCCTAGGACTCTAGAGAATAGAATTCAAATCCCCACTTGGCCGTGGAAATTCATTCGGAGGAACTGGAACTGGTAAGAACACTCCTTAAATATCACACCTTGAAAACCCTATTAGGGCCACTATACGTCATTTCCAACTTGATGGCACAGAACACATAATGGAATTAATGGGATACACAATGTGTTACAGTGGATAGAGTGATGGACTAGGATTCAGGAGGTCTGGATTTGGATGGGGCACAGCCATGGAAACTCCTTGGGGGTGGATGGAACTGATAGAATGTATGTGTAAGAAAGATTGAGAGTCTGACATTTTTCTTCTTTGGGTTCTCTGTGAATCATACATCTGGGTTTCTCAGTACTTACATGAGACTTTGAGAACACCTTAGACTCTAAAACAGTTCATTAGCCCATATTCCATCCATTGTGCATCCTCTTCATCCTGTTGCTGGTCCTCAGTTCGCTTTATCCACTGCTGAGGTAGCATCTTGGGTGTGCCTTGGAGCCTTTGTATTTTATTTGCATTTGTTCATATATAGTTATTTCTAATATCTCTTATTTTTATTTGTGGGCTCTTCATTCTAAGCTCATCAATCTAAAATCATAATCAGTGGTGCTAGTTGTAAGCCATCATTCCTGCCTTTGGGGCCTAGTCAAGAAAAATGTCATTTGCTCCAATAAGATCCCCCTTACAGGTGAATACTTTAAATATCTTGATTGCCTTGGTGAAGTGCATTAGACTCAAAACTGCTAGTTGTGTTTTGTTAAAAAAATACTAAAGTAGTCATAAAGAATAGATAGTCATGGCTAATGAGAGAAAATCATTAAAGCAGTCAATACTTCCACCAGAAGTATTTTAATGTAACACTCTTTTGTTCCACCAATTTGGAGTTGCAAAGCTCCATCAAAACAGATCCTTATGTGGATAATTCGGAATGAATTCAAACAGTCTGCATCAGAGAAACAATCCAACATTCCATCGTAGGTCTTACATGCTGTAAAAAATACAAGTCTGACTATTGAAACCACAGGCAGGCCTTCAACATCAAAGTCAACATCGGAAGTAAAGTCAGAGTCATCCTCAGTTGGGGAAAAAGAAAGAAGTCAGTTTTCTTAGACACACAATCTAAAAAGTCAAAAGACCATTCAGAAGACTAAAAAGCCCAAGAGAACCCCAACTTCTCAAACACCACCTTCACAGTCTCCACCTCATCATTGATCTCTGGACAAAGAGAATGAAGATCTGTTATGTCTCAGATCAAACTCCAAGGAGGTTCCATTGCAAGCCCAGTCACTACAATGGTAAACCATATCTGAGTATTATCTACCTGGAAAAACCCTGAAAAGATTCTCCATAAGTCATAATTGAATTGACAACGCACAATTATTGTTGAAGTGTAGTCACCTTGCACAAAGGGCCCTAAGGCTTTGTCAAACGAGTGCCTGTCAAACAGGAAAGGCATAAACACATAAACAAACTAGAGATTGTAAGTATTATGAAGGCCTTCCAAGCATTTGAAACAACGATCACAGACAAAGTAGTACAGGTGGCCATGGACAATACAACCATTATGTACTACATAAACAAACTAGGCACAACACAATCCATATTTCTCCTATGGCTGATGGTCCAACTCGGGGAGTGTGTGTGGAATGACAAACCTTTGTGATGTCAATTTATTTGGCAGAAGGGGATAATCAAATAGCCGATTATTTGAGCAGACAAAAGACACACAATTACCCACAAGAACTGTTTCCAAAGATACTCAAAGGCATTTGCACTCAATGGGACTAATGGAGGTGGGAACATATTTGCAAACCGATCCAACAGAAAGTACAAAATAATTGCTCATGCTCAGACTGGGATAAAAAGTCATGTTGGTGACTCCTGGGTTGAAAAGGCTAATTCACCTTTTCCCTCTGGTTTTATTGAAACAAACAATGAAATAAGGCTTTGCCAACACTAGACGCTGCCACTCCTTGCTGTTTGCCTCAGCAACATGAGACTTGGGACTCTGAAGCTCAGGCTGTGAATCTTGCTGTTCTGTAAGTCTGTCTAGTTGGCTTGCTGCCTCTTTGAGCCTTTTCACACAACTCCTAAACTCCGCGGCAAATGGCTCCCAGCTCCGGAGCTTAAAATTGTTTCCCCACCAGCTACGGAGTTTGTTGTTTTTTTGCCCCCCTTCCCCTTTAAGAGATCTGAATGCTGCCGGGAACAGAGCGAGACCGGCAGAACGGAGGTGAGCCGGCATTCTTTTCTTTTATTCTCCCTCTCCTTACACAGCCAGCAGCCAGGAGTGTGGAGGGGGTAGGAACACAGAAACAGCAACAACCCCCCAAGACCTCTGGTCCGAATTTAAGTGGCCAGCGGATCTTAGGGGTCATGTGAAAAGGCTCTTTGTGGGGCTGTGTTTTTTGGTATTTGATTTTGGACTGGCTGACCCCTTGCTCAGTGTTTCTTGACCCTTGACAAAGCTTCTGAATAATCCTGGCTTCCTGCTGTTGGTCTGGTTGCTGCCCATGCCCCGGCTGTTACAGTTTGCTGAGGCAAGGGGAGTGGCAGCTTCAACTTTTATGCTAGTAGCAAGCCCTACCAGCTGATTGCCTCAGCTCCAGCAGGCCCTGATTCTCGTGGGGGGCATGACGAGATGGCTGCTTGATCCAGTAGCTCCGCTTAAGAGAAGAATAAAACTTGAAATACTGTCTTTAAATGATACTAAATGATACTAAATGATACTAAAATCGTGAGTAAACGATCATAAACCTTTGGGGAGGACAGGTTGAAAACTGTGTATTTTCAAGGGGAGAGATAACAATGAATTACTGAAGCAGTGATTTACTTTCGCTTTCTGCCGAAGTCATGTCCCAGGCAGGCGGACTGTGAGAGACTGTGAGAGATGTTGTTTTTCTTGCTTTGAGGCTAGAAAGAAAAAAAAGCTTACTTACCTGGTTTTCCTGCATGCCAGCCAAGAAAAAGGGTCCGGCTTTGAAAAAGTGGATACGCAAACCCTCAGACGCCACGTATCAACATGCTCGTCTTGAAAGAGCAGAAGCTGTTGCTGAAGCTGACACAATGGTGTCTGATTCTGGCAAGCTGCCAGCACAGCAGCCGGATTTTTCAAAGGAGCTCAAAAACTTGAAAGCAGAAGTTGGCTCCCTTATTAAATCAGCCCTAAAAGATGTAACTTCTACTATCGAAGACCGTTTCCAGTCCTTATCATCACAGAATAAAGACCTAAGGAAGGACCTGTTACAAGAAATACAGACCCTGCAGACACAGGTCTCTAATAACGGCATAGAGCTGAAAAAATTAGCAGGAGAAATCAATCAAGTTCAAACTCTAGCCTCCAAGAACGAAAGATACCAAGAACGATACCATCGTGGATGAGAAGCCCGACCTGGCATTTATTACTGAGACCTGGGTGGGCTCGGAGGGGGGGGCTTCCCTTTCCCTGCTGTGTCCGCCCGGGTACCAGGTAGAGGGAGTTGGAAGGCTGGGGGGACAAAAGGGGGGAGGGGCCGCAATCATTTACAGGGACTCTTTTCACGTTAGCAGGGCCTCGACATTGGTTAGCCAGGGGCTAGAAGTTCTTCACCTGTTGGTGGGACAGCGGGACAGATTTGGCATTGTGCTGGGCTACCGAACTCCTCGCAACCCTGCACAATCCCTCCCATTGCTCACGGAGTTCATCGCCGCTGCTCTGTTGAAGTCCCCACGCCTTCTGGTCGTGGGTGATTTCAACGTGCATGCGGGTGGTGGACTCTCTGGTGCAGCTCTGGAGTTCATGGAATCCATGGCTTCCATGGGGCTGTCCCAGCATGTTTTATGCCCCACCCACAGGTCTGGGCACACCCTGGATCTGGTTTTTACCTCCATGTCGGGGGATCTGTGTCTGGAGGTGGGGGATATTATTTCCATTCCTATGTCATGGACAGACCACCACCTGCTTTCATTCTCCCTGGCGATCCCGGCCCCTCCCCGCGGGGAACACCGGCCCTCTGTTTTGGCCCGCCCCCGGAGGCTCATGGACCCTCAGCGGTTCGGTGAGCTTTTCGGGGGGGTTCCTGGTGGTATGACTGGCGTTCCGGTTGAGGATGTGGCCAATCTTTGGCATGAGACAGCTGCCAACACCATAGACCGGATCGCCCCCAAGCGCCTCCTCCGTTGCCGAGCCCGGCCCTCCCCTTGGTTCACGGGGGAGCTTAGGGCAATGAAGCAGGAGAGGAGGAGGCTAGAACGCAGCTGGAGGAAAACCCGGATGGCGTTGAGTAAGGCTGCTGTTGATGCCCAGTCTAGTCGCTATTCCAACGCGATCAGGGAGGCCAGAACATCTTTCAACTCCCTGAGAATTGCTGAGGCCTCGAACCGCCAGGCGGAGCTTTTCCGGGTGGTTCGGGAACTCAACAATCCTAGTCTGGCCAGGCCTCCTCCTACTGAGTTCAGTAGCGAGCAATTTGCAGCCTTTTTTCGAACTAAAATTGAGGCCATCCGTTCCGGCTTTGACTCCGGTTGCAGTGGTCCTGCCCCGCCTTCTCCAGTTGCTGGTCCGCCTTCGTCGCCCCGGTTGGATGCACTTGGGCCTGTTTCTGCTGTCGAGGTCTCCAGAGCTATGGCGCATTGCCGGCCTGCCTCCACCCCTTTCGACCCTTGCCCTGCCTGGCTAATTAGAGCTGCCAGAGGGACCATGGCCGAATGGGCCTCTGCCATCGCCACCGCCTCCTTCAGCGAGGGGTTTTTTTCCTCTCATCTGAAGGAGACAGTGGTAAAGCCCATTCTGAAAAAACCTGGCCTGGCGGTGGACGACTTAACAAATTATCGCCCAATCGCCAACGTCCCGTTTATGGGCAAGGTGATCGAGAGGGTGGCGGCGGTCCGGCTGCAGTCATACCTGGAGGATCGGCAGTGCCTCGATCCATGCCAGTCCGGGTTCAGGCCTCGCCGGGGTACCGAAACAGCTTTGGTCGCCCTGCAAGATGACCTTCTCCGGGCGGCCGACAGGGGTTGCTCTACCCTGTTGGTCCTCCTGGATCTGTCAGCGGCCTTTGATACCGTCGACCACGGTATCCTGTTGGACCGGCTCTCTGAGGTCGGAATCGGAGGCACTGCTCCCAGTTGGCTCCGTTCCTTCCTGGAGGGCCGTCCACAGTACGTGCAGCATGGGGGGGAGTTATCGGCCCCTTGGATTCTCCTTTGTGGGGTTCCACAGGGGTCGTCACTGTCCCCCATGCTATTTAACATCTACGTAAGGCCGTTGGCGAGGGTCATCAGGAGTTTTGGAGTCTGCTGTCATCAGTACGCTGATGACACGCAGCTCTATCTCTCCTTTACCACCTCTGCTGTGGAAGCTGTGGGGGTCCTCGACGGGTGCCTGGAGGCCGTACTGGCTTGGACCGGGGCGAACAGGCTTAAGCTCAACCCCGAGAAGATGGAGGTTATGTTCTTCGGGAGCTCGCCGTCGGGATACGGTGGCCCTCTCCCCTGTCTGGGGGGAGTTTCCCTGCAGCTCGCGGAGAGGGCGCGGAATCTGGGTGTGCTCCTGGACCCGGCGCTTGCCATGGAGTCACAGGTGGCGTCGGTGACCAGGTCCGCCTATTACCATCTCCGTCGGATCGCCCAGATCCGCCCGTACCTTGATGCGAACTCTCTGAGAACAGTGGTCCAAGCGCTGGTGATCTCGAGGCTGGACTACTGTAACGCCCTCTACATGGGGCTGCCCTTGACTCTTCTCCGGCGTCTGCAGCGGGTACAGAATGCAGCGGCCAGGCTGGTGGCTGGTGTGCGTCGTTATGACCACATCACCCCAGTCCTGGCCCGCCTGCATTGGTTGCCCGTTGCAGCCCGGATTAGATTCAAGGTCTTGGTTTTAGTTTATAAAACCCTCCATGGCTTGGGACCGGAGTACCTGGCAGAGCGTATTGCTCAGCGATCAACCTCGGCCCGTCCCGTTCGGCAGGCGTGAGCGCACTTGCTTCGGGTCGCCACTCCTCGTGAAGCCCGGAGGACGAGTACTCGGACCCGGGCGTTCTCAGTGGCGGCCCCCAGCCTCTGGAATTCCATCCCCAGTGAAGTGCGCTCTGCAGAGTCCCTGCTGGCCTTCCGGAAGGCGTTAAAGACCTATCTTTTCCGGGAGGCCTTTGGCGATTCCTACTGAGTTTTTTTTTTGTCTTTTTCCCGCCATCGCAACCTGTTTTTACTTATCACTGCTTAGTGACCGAGGTGCCATAAGGTTTTAATTTTGTTTTGTTTACTGTTACTATTATTTGTCTTGTCTCCTTTATTGTAATTTGTATGGCTATTGCCGCCTGTAAGCCGCTTAGAGTACTCAATGTAGATAAGCGGGGTATAAATGCAACAAATAAATAAATAAATAAAATAAGTGTTATCGCTGCGCACGAAGAAGAGATTGATGCCTTACAGCGGAAGTTTATCTATATGGAAGACTATTCTCGAAGGTCTAATCTGAAATTAATTAATTTTGAACTCCAGGAAAAAAAAGAAATGAAGAAAGAAATCCTCGTTTGGCTTAATTCTATCCTCCCCCAACATCTTGCCGAGACTGATATTGAAAGAATGCACTATATAGGTAGTGCGAAGACAGGTACTACAAGACCAATTCTGATTAGATTTACTTCCTATGCCATGAAAGAACAACTGATGTCAACTCTTAGGGCAAAGCCTGACCTGCTGAAGCGTGAGGGAAGAGTTCTACAAGTCTACCAGGATATCTCCAGGGAGACTTTTGAATGGAGGAAAACTATGAGACCTGTGACAACTGCTCTGAGAAACAACAACTACAGATATAACTGGGGATTCCCGATCTTTCTTAAAGTGTGGAAGGGCCCAACTCTACACAAAATCTATTCCTTGGAAGAAGGTGAACAACTTCTCAAGGCATGGAACATTCAAATCGAAGAAGAATAGAGAACTCCAAATTCAGCGTCTGCAGTGAAGACAGTGTCACCTTTTAACTCTTTAAATGTTTCAATGGGCAAGCAAAATGGAGACCGATTTGAAGAGCCCTGCACTACAGAAGACAGCCCCTCCTTTCTCTCTCTCCCTGTCTCTCTCTCCCCTTCCCTCCTGTTATTTTTTCCTTCTTTCCTTGTCTATTTTGTTTCATTTCGTCTATGTTTTGACTTGCCCGTCCTATATTTCTCCACTCCCTTCCCGTTCCTTATCCCTTTTTCCTTCCTCTAGCATACCTTTCCTTTTCCCCTCTATGTTTTTTTTGGGGGGGGGGGACTGAGGGAGGAAAGGAGGTGAATAGGAGGATCTTAAGATTCACATTATCATGTTATCTTTTGTATTGCATTCTTTCTTTTCAACTTTTCACGTATATAATTGTAAGCAAGACTAGACAGTGCTAACGCTAATTTAGAGCTTCTGAATCATTATTAGCCATCGGGAAGTGTACGGGTGCCTTCCCCCTCCCTCCTATAAGGGCGCATACAGGATGTGTATGAGAGCCAAGAGGACGGGAGAACAGAAAATAAATGTAGGTGGTAGGGTTTGGGAAATCATTGTCTTTTTCTTTATTATATGTAATGTTTGTTTGTATATATGCACAAAGAGACCGTTCCAGATCGATAATAGAATGAAAATATGGGTAGACTGTTGAAATTAGCTACATTGAATGCTAAGGGCCTAGGTACTGTCACGAAGAGAAAGAGAATAGAGTCATTAATTAAGAAGAATAAACCGGACATCGTCTTTCTTCAAGAAACACACCAAGCGAAAGATGGTCAAAACGAACTGAAACTACCCAACATCAACATCTATGAGAAAAGTTTTGGTTCATCTAAAGCAAGGGGGGGTAGCAATCTTAATTTCAAAGCACTGTGATTGTATTGTTGAAAAAACTGTGAAAGATTTGGAAGGTAGATATATTATTCTTCAGGCCACAATTGGTCTAGAACAATTTACACTGATAAACGTTTATGCACCGAATGCTAATCATAACCTGTTTTACAAAGAGGTATGGGAGCAGATAGAAAAGGTACAGAAAGGACATGTGATTTTGGCAGGAGATTTCAACATGGTTATGGACAAAATAAAAGACAAAACAACGACTAGGAAGGTAGACTGGAGGGCCAGACATACAATCTTAACAAAATTCATCGCAAATACGGGATTAAAGGATGTTTGGAGAGAATTAAAGGGCGATGAAAGAAAATTTACTTTTTACTCATCAGCCCACAAAGCTTACTCGAGAATAGATTTTATATTTGTCTCACAAAGTTTGTTATCTAAAGTTGTAAATACAAATATAGAATTGATAAAAACTTCTGATCATGCTCTAATGTCTGTTGAAATAGAAAATAAGAAGAATTATAAGGAAGCTAGAAGGTGGAGAATAAACCCTAGAATTTTTCAATCCCCAGATACAGTACAAAAAAATACAAAGAGAATGGCTAGAAACCTGGAATATCAATGAAGAAGGTGGTGGTCAAATAGGAGTTATTTGGGACACTCTGAAGGCAGCGGCCAGAGGTTACATAATAAAAGAAAATGCTATTATAAAAAGTCGAGATCAGCAAAATAAAAAAAAATAGAGGCTACTATAGCAGACCTTGATTCTCAATTTTTTCTAACTAAAGACAAAAAAATCTTAATCCAGATTGAGGCCAGGAAAAGGGAATTAGAAGATATAGATCTACAACAAACCCAAAGAAATTTACTATATTTGAAAAGAAACTTTTTCGAATACAGTAATAAAAACTCGAAGATGCTAGCAAAATTAGCACAGAAAAGGAAAGAAAAAAGCATGATAGGAAGGATAAAGGATTTAAGCGGCAATATCTCTACTCAAATGAAAGAAAAATTAAAAGCTATTCAAGAATTCTATCAAAACTTATATACAGCCAATAGAAGTAGCAAGGAAGTTATGGAACAATATATTGACAAAAACCTAAAAGTAAGACTAGCGGAGGAAGACAGGCTTGAAATGGAAAAAGCTATTAAAGAGGAGGAGATAGAGGATGTCATAAATAAGCTAAAGAATGCCAAAACTCCAGGAGATGACGGATTGGGACCAGAATTTTACAAGGTATTCAAATCAATGTTAATTCCTAAGTTAAAGAAGCTTTATAACGAGATATTGGAGGGCGAGCAAGTTCCTTCCTCCTGGAAACATACCTTAACTATTTTAATTCTCAAGCCTAATAAAGATCCAATAGATGTTGGATCTTACAGACCAATATCACTTATAAATCAAGACGCCAAGATTTTTACAGCAATTCTAGCCAAAAGAATGTACACATTTATAGACAAATATATTAAAGAAGACCAAACGGGCTTTATCAAAGGCAGACAAATGTCAGACACTGTAAGAAGAGTCTCGAATGTTCTTTATGAGATGGAAAGATCACAGGATAAAGCATGCATTTTGTCTCTAGATTTATTTAAAGCCTTTGACTGTGTCCAATGGCCTGCGTTAAAACTTTTATTAGTGAAATGGGGGTTTGGAGAAAAATTTCTAAGTATAATAAACCAACTCTATTCTCATAGCACCTCATCAATCATTGTCAACGATGGGATGACAGGAAAAATTACCCTAGGCCGAGGAACAAGACAGGGATGTCCTTTATCGCCAGTTCTGTTTTGCATAGTGATAGAGCTACTAGCTAACACAATAAGGGAGGACCAACTTATTAAAGGTATGGGTAAGGAAGGTAAGATAAAAATCAGTTTATTTGCGGACGACGCTTTGTTAACAATAAAAAATCCGGTAGAAAATATATTAAGAATAAAAGCACATCTAAAGGAATTCGGTGAAACAACCGGATTATGTGTCAACTGGCAGAAATCAGAAATTATGCTCTTCAATCAGGATAATCGAGACATGGAGGAGATCTCCAATTATGAACTGAAAGTTTGTAAATGTATAAAATACCTAGGGATACTTTTAGATAAAGACATCAGCAAAACGAAAGAACGAAATTACACAAAAATAAAGGAAGAGATTAGAAATAAATTACAAAATTACTCCAAATTAAATTTATCATGGTTTGGTAGAATAGCAATGGTAAAAATGAAAATACTTCCTAAAATTAATTTTCTTTTTAGAATGTTACCTATTCAATACACAGAAATTGAAATTAAAGTCTATCAAGATCTTATGAATAGATTCTGCAATGGTGGAAAAAAAGCAAGAATAAATAAAAGCTTATGGTACAGATCTCAAAAAGAGGGAGGTATAGGCATACCTACTCTTAGAATTTACTACATAGCTAATCAGCTTAGTTCCCTGGGGGAAATACTATTTAAACCTCAAAAACTAATATGGTGGGAACTTCAATCAGAGGAGCTAAATGAAGACATAAATAAATATGTGTTTATTTTTCCCCCAAAAAGGAAAAGTTACCCAATTAAAAACCCTCTTCTGAGTTCCCTATTGCTCACTTGGAAAAAGTATGGAAAGAAATTGATACAGGAAGGTTCCCCGCTTGGCGCGGTGATCGATCAGATAAATTTCCCCACGAACATGAAGAAATTGGGAGACTTATTTAAATTAAGGAAAGTGGCAAGATTAAAAGACTGGATTAAAAAAATGACATGAAAACAAGAAATTAAACGCATTCTGCAAACTCAGGAATTGTCCTGGTTGAATTATGCCCAGTTAGAAAGCTGGATGAAAGAATGGACTAGGAGAAATATACAACTTAGAGGATATACAAAATTTGAGCAATTTCTGACAACATATGAATCAGAGAAAGGAAATACAGGGAAAGGAGCAGTTGGTAAATTATATAAAATAATTCAAGATTCATTTGAGAATAGGGAACAGCACACAATAAGAGAGTTATGGAAACAAGACATAGAGAAATAAATAAATAATGATGAATGGAAAAGAATTTGGAATTTGAGGATTTTACGGTCATTATCAGTCAGAATAAAAGAAAACTACTTCAAACTAGTTTTAAGATGGTATATGACTCCAGTCAGAGTGAATAGAATGAATCCAAAATATTCTAAGCTCTGCTGGAAATGCGAAAAAAAAGATAGGTACTTATTTTCATTTGTGGTGGGAATGTGAAATAGTTCAAAAGTTTTGGCAAGAGATTATTGAGGAGATAAGAGAAATACTACAAACTGATATTAAATGTGTACCTGAAATTGCTTTGTTATCATTACCATCTATCAATGAATATGATGTGAAAACTAAAGAATTAATAGCAAATCTTATGACAGGAGCTAGACTGATTATTGCTAGGAACTGGAAACTGAAATCAGACCTTAAAATTGCTGAATGGTATAAGGAAGTGTGGGACATAGCACTAAATGATAAACTATCTTGTAATATAAAAGTTTTGCGAGGTGAAATGAAAAAAGATATCTTCTATGATGTTTGGGGAAAATTTATAGATCATGTACTATTAAAAGGGAAAGGGATACAACCAACTTATAATCCAACACAGTTCTGGCGTAAAGGACCTTAAGAAGCCTATTTGAAAAAAAGGAAAAAAAAGATGAAGAAGAAAGAGAAGATGCAAGAATACTGGACGGTTTCTTGGGGGTGGGGGGCACTTTGTATTGTTCATGATTGTCTATTACTGTTTTTTTATATAATTATTTATCATTGTTATTTTGTCTTTTTTATGTTTAATAAAAAGTATTTTAAAAAAAGATTCTGTAAAGACTCAGAGCCAAACAGACCCAAACCTGACAAAGCATGTCCGCATCCTCAGACTGTATAAGCTGAAAAGAATCCCACAAAGCTGGACCGACGGTTGCCGGGGGGACATCAACAGATATAGATGCTAATGTGTCATCCAAGTCATGACAAATCTGATTGATCTTATCTGTGAAACGTTTGGTGAAGTCACCACAGCTGGAGATGGTGTGTGCTTCTTGATCCACTAGGGAGGCGGATGGAATAAACCCTGCACCACACAAAACAATCTCACTGGGCGGTTTCTGGCAGATGCAATGGCAGCCAAGAAGATATGTCTCTTAGCTGCTTCCACTGCCACGGAGTATGCTCTATAGTGTGCTCTACACCGTACTCGGTTGGATTTGTCACAAGTTTTCTGCCACTGTCACTCTAGATGCCTGCCCTGCCACTTCATCAGTTGCAGCTCCTCGGTAAACCAAGGAGCTGCTCTGAATCTGCAACAAGGCAGGGGTCACTCAGGCCCAATCTCATCCACTGCCCTGGCCATTTCGCCATTCCAGAGATCAACCAGGGCCATGGATAAGTTGGCTGTCTTGGCAGCTGGAAAATCCCCCAGAGCTCTCAGGAAACCATCAGGATCCATTAGCCTCCGGGGCAGACCATAGAATATGGTCCCCCACCTCTGTGGAGGGATGAGGCTGCAACCAGCCTAAACCCTACCAGGAAGTGATCTGTCCATGACAATAGGGTGGTGTTGATCCCCACCACATCCAGATCACTGCCCTCTTGTTCATTTGTGAACACCAGGTCCAATACATGTCCTACTATGTGTGTTGGGGCCAAGATCTTATGGAACAGGCACATGGTTGGCATGGCGGCCATGACATCCTGAGCCAAACCAGTCTCAGGAGCCTCAGCATGTACAGTGAAATCCGCTGATACTTAGAGTTGGGGGGGGACTCCACTGCTACCATTGAGATCACTGAGGTCAGCTTAGGTAGGGAGACTGTTGGATTCCAGGGTGAGCGGTACACCAAGAGAATCCCTATCCTGTCTGGTCGACACAACACCACATGCAGATTCTTCAACCCGGTGAACTGCTGAACTGGGTGCCTGGTGAGGGGGATGGACTCACGGAAGAACAATGTGACCCCCCCCCTCCGTCTCTGCGATTGAGGCTGCTGCAGAATCCTGGAGGGCACAGCTGAGTGAGACAACTCCTCCCACCTCATCCAACCAGGTTTCCATAATATATGCCAAGTCAGTTTCCTCATCCAGGATTTAATCCTGGATGATCTGAGTTTTGTTATTGACCAACTTGGCATTCAGCCACAACAGCCTCAGATCCAGAGAATCACAGCTGCCAAGAGCACCAGGCATCCAAACATTACGGGCCGGACCAGGAGGAGAGACAATCTGTCTTTGATGGGCCCTCCTCCTCCTGTAATGGTGTGTCCAACCACTACCAACATATCTTCCTTGGCCCGTCACCTTCTGAATGGTAGCACCTTTTCGTCCCTCCCCAGCACTCCCCCCTGGCACAAGGCACTTGATGAGGCAAGCCTTCAAGCTGAACTAGTTGCTAAACAAGAAGATTAAGTCCTCCTGACCCTTCTGAAAAACTGAGCCAGAGCAGGCTAGAAGTATCTTCAAAAGCGGTCACACCCCTCAGCCAGGCATAAGCCCAAGGTGGTAAAGGGGAGAGAGAGGGTCATCTTAGAACAGTCCAGCTGATCTAATATAGCCCCCTTTTGAAAGGGAGCCAGAACTGAGGTTTTTCAACACAGCCATGCTCCTCAGTCAGGCAAAAGCCCCAGGTGGTAAGAGGGAGGGATAGGTCAGTCTCTTCTCATTATTTGTTTCATGTGCAACTGAGAATAAGGAATGCAGACTGCTAATGAATAAAAAGACACCCACATCATATGAAACTACACTTTACCTTTAGGAGCATGGGGGTTTTATTTAGATTAAGAAGCTTCTTCACAGAACACCTGAGTTATCCAAGATAATGGCTTGGTGTGAAGGAAGCAGTGGGTGGGGCAATATAAAAAGAACAACCCCGAAATATTTAAAAGGGGGTTGGGAGCTGGGATTTCTTGCAATTTATCTCTTTCCCTAGTGACACTAAGAAGAAGTGACTAGGATTTTAGGATATAAAATGTGTCAACAAAGAGGGTGCCTGAATGGTGCCTGCAACTAGAGATGGGCAGGAATTGGAAAATTAATGTTTTGTTTTGTTACTTTCATTACTCATTGCATTTCGTTTCTTTTGTTACTAAATGACTTCTTATTGAATTTTAGTAATGAAACAAAATGAGTAATGAAACAATTTGGAAGCTGTTGCTACCCAGGTGAGGTTTTTTGACAGGTCAGGCTGTTCCAAGTGGGGACAGTCCCACCTGTCAAAAAAACCCAACTGGGTGGTGGCAGCTTCCCAATCATTCTGACCAGTCAAACCCAGCTGGGAGGCAGGTAGCAAGGCAGAACAGAGCAAGCAGTGCACTGTTTGAATTTCCCACTGCTTGCTCTGTTCTCCCTTGTCACCTCACTTTCCAGCTGGGGCTTTTTGGTGGGGGAGGGGATAAAGACAGAAAGGAGCAGGCAGCAGAAAAAAACAGCCCCTTTCTGCCCTTCACCCCTCCCCCTGCCTTCAAGGTGGGGCTTTTTGACTGGTTGGGGTGTGGGGGGAGGGTTTCACCCTCTCCACATCCCAACTTGTCAGAAAGTCCCAGCTGGGAGGTGTGGGGAGGTGCAAAAGGCAGAAAGGAGCAGGCAGCAGCAACAACAAATAAAGACTGCTCCTTTCTATCGTTCACCGCTCCCCTGCCTCCCAGCTGGGGCTTTTTGAAAGATCAGAGTGTAGCGAGGGGGTGCCCCCCTTCCCACAGCACTTCTTGTTAAAAAAAAAACCACCAGCTGGGAGGCACTGGAAGATCAGGGATTCCTTGCTGATATGGGTGCTTGGCTCACAGCAGCAGGGAATCCCCTAGTCTTCCCTGGAACAGGGGACTGAGAGGGGAACATTGATGTCAGCACTCCCCCTCTCAGACCCCTCCTGTTTTAGGAAAGACCAGATCTTAAGCTGACAGAAAGTCCCAACTGGGAGGCAGTCGGCTAGGGAGAACGGAGCAGCCAGGCAGTGAATTTACTGCTGCCTGGCTGCTCCCGTCCCCACTGCCCACAGCCCTCTCTATTCAGACACACACACACACTGGGAGGAGGAGGGAGCATGGGAGGAGGAAGAAGGCAGCAGTAAATTCAAGATCTGTTTGAGTTTACCACTGCCTCCTTCCTTCTCCCATGCACCCCACTCCTCAAAGGTAAGTTTTTTGGACAGAGAGAGCTGTGGCCCGTGGGGGCTGACCACACTGCCCACAGGCCTCCCTGTCCAAAAACCCTACCTTGGGGGAGGGGAAAGCACAGGACAGCAGAGCAGGCAGCAATAATTTCAACCTCCATTTGAATTTACCGCTGCATCCTTCCTTCTTGCATGCTTCCCCTCTTCCCAGTGGGATTTTCTAGACAGGGTGGGCTGCGCGCAGTGGGGGCTGCCCCCACTACCCACAGCTCTCCCTGTCCAAAACACCCCCCTGGGAGGCGGGGCTGACAGGGCAGAAAGGAGCAGTCAGGCAGCATCTCCCAGCTGGGAGAGGCAGTGGCAGGCAAGAATCAAGCAGGGAAACAGCCGGCAGATCTCGCTGTTGAAGGGAGGCAGGGGAGGCAGATCAGTTGAAGCGAGATCTGGTGGCAGGTCTCCAGTTTGGTTCCTCCCAAACCCAAAACATCATTTCGCTGTAGTTCCGAATGACACACTGTCTGCCATTTCATTTCATTTCAAAACAGTTTGAAACGACGAAACAGCACGTTGTTTTTGGCAAAGTGCCCATCCCTACCTGCGACTTGTTGAGAGCGAGCCAGTGCCTCCTCTGGCTGGAATGTCCCACACACTCATTGCAAGAGTCAACTAGGAATGTGATCAAGTACATATTAATTAGCACCTATTTCCTGCTCTGAGTTGCATCAAGATGCTAATATTAGCATGAACAATTCAATTGGATTCTTGGCCATGAAGCTGTGGCCAAAATCCTGCTCATGCATATGTGCTGGGCATTCTTCACAGCAATCAGGAATCACACAATTTGTGCAATCGATTATGTAATTTCCATTGCCAGTGTTGCAGAAGGCACCAGCGAAAATGGTCCATGTGCTGCTGTTTTGCCCTGATGCTTTTGTTACTACTACAGATGGATTTTGCCCTTTCTCTCTCTTTTTTTAGAGTGCAATGGCTAACAGATGTTTAGGACTGTTCAGATTTTGGTACTGTCTATTCAGAGAAGTCGCTCTTCAATTAGTATGTCACCAGAATCTGCCCAGGTCAGACGGATTCATCTATGATTCATCTAAACCTGAAATGGAATCCTGGGGTTTATGCATTTGTTATGCATTTGTTATGTTGAAAGGGTTTTTGAACTTTGTGCACCAGAGTGGGAAGATCTTAAAGATATGTTGCTATTTTCAGGGGTTTTGGGATAAATATGTAAGGCAGAACATATACTGCTGAACTAAGCATCCTCCAATGGCATTAGAATCGGAATTATGAAAACTTTCCTCCCTTGTCATGGAGGCAGTCTTTATTCCAATGTGTAGCTAGGGTCTTTGACTAGCTTACTCAATTAACTGAACTTTCTCTTCATGCTACGCTGACAACTGTTGGATGTGCAAGAGGTTTGTTCAAGTTTTCCCTGCTGTATTCCTAAGTGATGGGATGGCAGCAGAATCTGAAGTGATTCCTTTCAAGCCACAGTGTATTGTTGTTCAATAATGCAGTTCAACATGGTGGGTGGGTCCCCTCTCCCATCTTACTTGCGCTGAAGTTAATGGGTTTCTGTAAAGCACTGCCTATTTCTTGCCCTGAAAAGACATTGCATTCTCTTAGCTGAAAGCGTGTTCTGATTAATAAAATTGTGCCACTCTGCTAAAGGTGCTGGATGATAATTAGAATGTGTTATTTCAATAAATCTAAAGCTTTTTCTTTCTCAGCCATCTATTAACTAGCTGGTTAATAAGCAGACACCCATCGTTCAGAGACTACTGCAAATGCATGAGACAAAAGAGAAATTCAGCTGTTCATAAAAGACTGTGCAGCTGTTTTTAAAGCAGCACTTTTCTAGTCCTCACTATGCTGCAGAGGGTTGGAAGACAAAATGGATTATGGTCTTAAAATGTTCCAGAGTGGGTCACAATTTGCTGTTCCAGTTGTCACCCAGCAGCTTCTCTATGGCAGTGTTTAGAGAACAAGGATGGAAACTCATTTTCAATCCAATACACTGATCCAACTTCAGAAAAGTTGTTGTTTGGAAAACACCTGTGTGCTAAAAGGTCCCGTTGCCATACTAAGACCTTTAGGTCTGGTGGGGCCACTGTGAGATACAGGAAGCTGGACTAGATGGGCCTTTGGCCTGATCCAGCATGGCTCTTCTTATGTTCTTATGTTCTTAGGAGAACATTTCCAGATTTTAGAATGTAAAACCTAGGAAAGTTCCAAATGATCATGTTCCGTGGAGGGGGTGGTGACCCTCTGGAGAACACCAGAAGGGCAAATTGAGGGCCCAGAAGATCCAGATTCAGTCCAAGCCCTGGAGTACTCTGCATTTTATTTAGACCCAATCTTGATATTGGAAGAAGCCATCTGAATTTCTGAATCAAACAGAGGGGAAAGAGTAATATGATGAGAATCAGCACCTGGTAAATCATTGGCCCAACTGATTCCTATGAAAGGGCCATGACCTACTCAATTTAAATCATTGCAGGCAAAAAAAAATGAAACAAAAGTCACAAAACATGTGGTTTTCATATTTTAATGTAACGTTTCGTGGACACATCCACTTCTTCAGACATCTGAAGAAGTGGACGTGTCCACGAAACATTACATTAAAATATGAAAGCTAGTATTTAAGGTGCCACATGTGTTGTGTCTCTTGTTTTGTTTTGTTTTTCTTTGATTTTTGCCTGCAATTCTTGAAAGGACTAACAGGGCTACCCTCTCAGAAACTTCCCATTTAAATCAAGCCATCCTGTTGTTATTAGCATGCTAAAAGGTTGAGCTTTGTGGGAAGATTTAAAGGTAACAATTCTGTGCTAATCAGCTTATAGGGACTAGCGTAACCACATGGTTGGAAGAACAGATAAAAGAAACCCGAGTTCAAACTTGCTTCAGCAAAAAGCTCCAAGCTATATGGTACAGAGGCAAGACATTACACATACGCTTTGATTTTTTACATAGAACAAACACCAGCAATGCCTGCAGATTTTAATGGTTACTGGAAAATGGTCAGCAATGACAATTTCGAGGCCTATTTGAAAGCACTGGGTAAGCTTTAGGTTTATTTTATGTTTTCATTTCTTACACAGTTGTAACTGGGTATTGCCTTTGGATGTCTGATTCTTCTGTAGAGACATTCATGTTTCAGTTTATGTGATTCATGTGTCGGCTACTTCAGTGAGGCCAGGGGTAAATAAATATTTGTTTAAAGCAAAGCTCTAAACCAAAGGAAAGTAGAAAGAAAGAAAACAAGTAAGTTACATGGGTACAAGTACTAATAGCGTAGATTATCTGAAACTGATGTTTACCTTCAGATAAAAAAAGGACAAATCTTTAAACAAGTCTATAGTCTTAATATCAAAGAGTCTATTTGGATGGCCCAGTGAGTACACATTATAGATTTCATTGGTTAAAAATGCATTGTGGAAAGACTTACCTATGCCAAATGTAAACATCTTCTGAATAGGAATTGATATTAAAACATTTTAACTTATCCTGCTTTTCACATTTTACATTACATTACAACTGTAGAGTTTTCTAATGCTTTTCCAGATCTTGTACTAATAACTTTAAAGAAATATTTCATTCATTTTGCTTTCTCTCTCTCTCTTTCTTGCTTGCAGATGTGAATATTGCCATAAGAAAAATAGCCAATATGCTTAAGCCTGACAAAGAAATCATTCAGAATGGAGACCACATGATTATTAAGACATTAAGTACTTTTAAAAACTACATCATGGATTTTTATATAGGGAAAGAATTTGAGGAAGATTTAACAGGGGTGGATGATCGCAAATGTATGGTAAGATTCAGTAAATTCATACAACTGTGTGATTCATCCATGCAAAATGATTAGATTAAAAAGCTTGCATCATATTGGTCACAGTCTTTGTGGTGTGCCTTTTATTTATTTTATTTTATTTTATACAGTTTATATGCTGCCCACTACCCAAAGGTTGCTGGGAGGCTTACAACAATTATTTTATGAGAAACATACTTTTGTTTTTAACCACTTTGTTTGCCCAGGGTCAGATATATATAAAATGCAAACATTTACTCTTAAAAACACACACTAATACAGCTTAAGTGATTTTCTGCAATCCTCTTCACAGAAGCTGAAATCCAGCAATGATTTGCAACTAAAGTAAACCCATTGACTCAACGTTTGGTAAATCAGGTCCTCCATATGTTCCATTTGCAACTTATTACTGGATTTCAGCCAGTGTTTGGGGGGATTATTTTGTACTAAATGTGAACCCGATTAAAGCATTTGAAAAGCGTGGCGGTCTACATGGATGTGAGGATATGGGCACCCAGGCACGTTTTGTAGGCCAAAACATTGCCATGCACCTGGCAGCATAGTAAAAATGGCAGTACCAGAAGAGCACTCTATTATATTAGAATGCTTTAATCAATTGCTATGCCCTTATCAGGTGTGTGATACTGGGTACATGTACATATTCAGATCCCCGCCACCCATTTAGCTTTCTACCTGTTTGGTCAGGGATGAAGCTACAAAGGGACTGACTTCTCACAAATATTATTTATTTATTTATTTATTTATTTATTTTAGAGTATTTTTATCCCACCTTTCTCCTTGGAAAAGGACCCAAGGCAGCTTACAGTAATGAGGGAAAGAATATGATTGTACTAAAAGAAATGTGCTCTATCATTTATATTGATGGTTTTCTTTTTAATTGAAACAGTTTCCAGCTGTATTTTGCTCAACCTCAATCACAGTTACCTGTGGTTTACAGTCCTCAGGCTGAGTTACTAATTTAAATGGAGCTGTGAGTTGGCATATAATCCTCCTTGTGTTGAACTGATTATCTAAAACAGAACATTTGTTGTCTTTCTCACCCACTTTTTGCTAGCGATTCTGAATAGCCCAGGAGAGAATACACAAGCTTTAAGAAGTTATTTATAATGGGAACAGAAGCATCATCCTTAACAAAAACAGAGCCAGCTACCAAGACTTCTCCCTTGTGAGCTTTTAGCTTTTGACAGGGAAACAATATTCTTCGGCTCCTAAGAAATAACACCAATTAGCACCAGCTTGCTAATACCAGACTGCTTAGCTGAGTCAGAGCCTAAATGTTATCTTTCCTATTAGTCAAAGGGTAAAGAAGCTACTGCAGTGACACTTGAGGTGTGTGTGTGGGAAGTGATATACCAAAAAGTATGTCAACCAGTCCTCCTTCTGTCAAGTGTCAATTGGATGTCCATTGAAAGGGGAAAATAGAGTGAGGGACATTTAATAAAAAAGAGGATCAGCATCACAAATCTCAAAGGAACTCCTCCTCCTCTTCACAAGGTGAGGAGAAGGATCCATCAAATGAGGGACTTAGCTCTTGCCTGTGTTGTAAAGGAAGAAGGGAGCAGAAAAAGAAAAGGAAGGAAGACAACTCGGAGGGAGAGAGAAGAGGGGAAAAGCACCCAGGTGAAAGGATACAGGTAGATTCCCCCTTCCTCGTGATTGTTGGGCACACTGGTATGTATGTGCACATATGTACACTGAGCATGGTGATGCACAAAGTGGGAAGAGGAGAAACAACTGTGATAGCTGTCAGGAAGATGACAAGAAGAGGCATCACATTGTTCATGACCTTCCTAAATAATTCAGTCAGAAGTTAAATTATAATTGTTGCCTGTGCTAGACCATCATTGATGCAGTGAATCATTTAGATCAATTTTTCAAAAGAAAAGAAAAGATTTTTATTCTATGTAGTTCTGAACAAAAAAACTGCCCAAAGCTTAAGTTTCAATCAGTATTTCACACAAAGGCAACTTTTTTTAACAAAAGAAGTCTAAATATTTCAGTGCAACAGTGATTTTCTAGCACAGGCAAGAAAAGAGTTCATTTTCTCTGACCTGTGGATATTCTGAAGTGGCTTGTTTACTAAGCTACTTCATGATACCAGTGCTGAGAGCAGAAGGAGACTTGGCAGCTTTGACTACTGAAAGGCTCAAATTTAGTCCATTCCTAGCAACCACACATGCTTGGAATGGACTAAACTAGAACACACCACTCCATCCACTTTTTGATGTGCTCAAAAAACTGCAGGCTACGATGCTCTCAGGACAAGTTGGAACTGGTAAAAACACTCCTTAATACCTTACTCGTCTTGAAAACCCGCTATAAGTTCCATCTTGATGGCACATGACACACATGTTGCTTTATTCCCTTGACAATGTAAGTGTGCTTGCTGAGAACTGGTGGATGAATGAAAGCAGGATTGCAAAATGAGAGCTAAGTATCAGGAAGATCTGCTTGGAAAGAACATAATTCAGATATTGCAAATCTTTTGTGTTTCTGAAGGGAAGTGAGAATCAAATCATTTTTACTTAGGCCTGTGCAGGAGAAGTTCCTAGTGGATTAAGTCTGGTACAGTGGTCCCCAACATCGGGTCCCCAGATGTACTTAGACTACAACTCTCAGAAATCTGGGCCAGCACAGGGTGGCTTCTTGGAATTTTAGTTGAAGAACATCTGTGGACCCAACATTGGGAAACACCGGTCTAGTCAGAGATATTTGTCCATATGCTCTTTGCTGCTTGGGGGGAAAGGTACATTTCTGTACCTTGCTTGAGAGTTCCTCTGGCCACTGTGAAAAGCAAGCCAGTAACCTAAAGTCCTTGGGAAAGGCACAGATCCAGATAACCATGCTTCAAGTGGCTTATTTGTACCTTTGGTATAAACCAAAAGAAAAAAAAAAGCTGAAGAGTCTATGGGGGTGGCTAACTAGAGAGTTTGCTTCTTCTGAGTTACCAATTTATCTCTAGTGGGTTTTAAGAAGTTGTGAAGCAGTCTAAGGACCCAGATGTGATCCTGCCCATCAAGATATTTATATATACAAAGGATGTAACATTTATTCCTTCTTTGCTTTACAGAACGATATTATTTGTCCCTGTTTATAGTATATTATCTATATTGTGTCGATTTACTAATTCAGAATTCTTAAGAGTCATTTCGTTCTCAGCATAATTATACTGAGTTTTTCATTTGGCATGGAGATTGTTAGCTTCTATGTTACCTGAAAGCAGCCATATTTTTGCTTTATTTATTTTCATTTATTTTTATGCTTGTTAACCGCCTGATTTTCCTGCGGGAACTCTGGGCGGTGTACAACACATTGCAAAAAAAAGGCTGCCCAAACCTGCAAACCCCAGACATACCCAGTCAAAATAATAATAATAATAATAATTATAATAATAATAATAATAATAATAATAATAATAATAATAATAATAATAATAATAATAATAATAAATATGAAGATACTAAAATAGTAAAAATAAAATAGACATAGCACATCAAACAGCCATAACATTTTTAAAAAATATCTTATATAATTTAGAAGCCAGAAGAATGAATTTATATAGCATTGTGCTACGGGAGTTAAAAATTGTGGTCTAAGCCCAATAGCTAGTTATGACTAAAGAAGCTAAAACCTGTTTAATCGATTGTTGAATGAATCAGCAGCTATGTAAATCTCACTGAATCTGTGACTTGACTCTAGCTTAATACATCCATTTGACTTCAAGTCTACAGTTACTTAGCTCTAAAGATAAAAATACATGTTGGTTAATAGGGCCATATTATCAAATATACAGAAGACAGGATTAACAATATATAGTGAAGTCTTTTAATTGCTTTTGAAGTTATCTAGAACACTATCATTTAATAAACATAATACTGCATTTTATTTTATGAGTTCATTTATTTTTGAGCCTAGTTGCTCACTATGGAGCTAAAACCGAGGTTAGAAAGTGGCACCTGAAATTATGTATGATATTTAATATAGTGTAGTGATGAGAGTGCTGGATTTGGGTTGTGGAAGAACATAGCTCAAATTCTTGCATGACCACAAATCTCACTATTATAGTATAGGAACCTGCACAATCAATTAATTCCACAAGAATTAAGCCCATGGTTTCAAATTTTCAACTGTGATATACCACACTTTCCTGAGTTAAGAAATCACAGATACCTAGGCTACGAATTTGGAAAGGATTCTTGAAAAAGTATTTGCTGTGTCTTGTAGATGTGGCAGGAAACAACAGTTATCTCATTATTTCTGGCCAATCAATAATTTATACATTAATATTATAATAACCTAAGAAAATATGTACATTTTATAGCTCTAGAAAACATTGTGTATGCAGCATCAGGATTTCTCTATAAAATCACCGGGACATTGTGTGAAAAAGGAATCATTAAGTTCAGTAAACAAAAGAGAGAACAAAGATTTAAGCTTTTTTTTTTCAACTTTAGAGCTAATATACACCACAGGAATGAAATTGAGTTAACCTTTGTCAAATTTAACCCCCATGTTTAGTGAGATACACTTGCTTTATACCATTAAGGAACCTCTTTCTGCCAAATTGGAACTGATTTAACCCAGTCCATTCTTGACTGCAGCTGCTGGAATAGACTGCCACTAAAATGTCTCCATTACTTGTTTGTTTCCTCTCTGAATGTTTGAAAACAACTGAACTGGTTCCATCTTGGACTTAATTAAAAGATATGCAAGCAAGTATGTAGAATGCTGTATCCCCAAGGAGCCAGCTGTGCTCAGACTTTTGGAAATGTACTGAGTCCCATATAAAACTGGAAAGAAAATACGTAGCTGGCGAATGTTGGTATTTGACTTTTGCCTGTATTGTTCAGCCCTGGACACATTTGCCTGTTAAACATTGATAGACAACATTTAGGCATCTGCTCTTCTTTCTTATTGCTCTGTGTCTTGAAAGAAGACTTGGACTGGATGACTCTTCAGACAGAGAACAACTTTAAACACAGAACTATCACTGTCCATCATAAGAGAGAGCGAGAGCCCGCAAGCAGGTCTTCCATGCTGAGCGCTAATCTGCCAGGTGGTGACAGAGATAGCAACAGCAGTTAGGAAAGCTTACTCCAGATAGGCCAGAGAGCTGATAGAAGGAGAGAGGAAAAGGAATGGCCCAGCTTCCCCATAAACTGGTCAACAGAAAAGAGCGAGAGGAGGAGGAGCAGCAGGAGGCAGGAGTCCACAGAAGAAGGCAAGGCCAGGAAAGGACAGGATGGGTGTGTGGGGGGATGAAGACAAATGGAGGAGGAGGACGACGACGAGGAGGATGGGGAGGAGGAGAGCCAGTGGAGCTACTGCAGAGAGCTATCCATGTGCCTTGGATCAATTGATCCATGCCAGACACAAACTGGAGGAGCAGCTGTCCCAGAAGCCAGAGGTATGCTAGCAAGGCAGCCATCTGGAGAGACTCAAATCTCCCTTGGGTACAGCAGCAGCACCCATGAAGTGTTGTTAAAAATCCACCCATTAAAAATTAACTCACAGAGTGTGAATTGATTGAAATGAAATAAATTCTACATTTGTGTAAAAATAAACAGCCTTCTGATGGAGGAGTAAAAAAAATAGTGGCCCAAAAGCACAATTTCCTGTTGAATTAATTCACACTTACACATGCATTGGGTATTCACCTTTTTTACAGCACCTCAAAACATGCTGGACCTAATTTAAATAAAAAATTTTACCCTGGTTGTAAGATACATGACTGCTTTAATATAGAGTTTATATGTGAAATAAGTCCTCTATCAGATTCTCACAACACGAATGACCTTTCTAACGTCTAAAAATCACTGGCCTGAAACTCAATCACACCATCACCTGATTTTAGACTTACTAAATTTGGATTGTGCCTTTCCATTTCCTAAAGATAATTGTATAAGTAAATACCAAGTAATCAATACATCAATTAAATTTGCACAGATCTGAAGTAATGTCCGGTCTTTACACAGAAATTTGTCTTCTCTGCAGTCACCAGTAGAAATGGGCCCGGAATGAACATTTTTTCGTTTCTGTTATTCGTTATTCGTTACGTAACGTAACGAAACGACAAACGAAAATTGTGATGAAAATGGAACGAAACGAACAGAACCACGAAAATTGTGGTTGTTATGTTTCGTTTCCGTTAATGGCGACGCACAATGAAATGAGCTGTTTTAAATGTTAAAAAATGCCCTGGACATCCGTAAAAACGCAGCGATAATTATTTATATTGTCTGATAATACCTACCAGGGTGGTTGGGGTCCTTAAAAGGTGCATTTATGTCTTTTCTCAGATCGCTGTATTTTTTCCCTTTAAGGGGAGTTAGGGGACATCGACCCAAAATGGCTCCCAGATGCCGAATATTGATTGATTTCTTGGGTATTAAAACACCCTGGACATCTGTAAAAATGCAGCGATAATGCGATAATTATTTGAAATTATTACCTACCAGGGGGGTGGGGTCCTTAAAACGTTTGTTTTTGTCTTCTCCCATTGTGATGTATTTTTCTTTTCCCTTTAAAATGGATGTCGCCACCAGCCACAAAATGGAGGCAAGCCATGTGATGGGATCATGTTCAACCAATAGCATGCCCAGGTTGCAGACTGGGCAGGTCTGGCAGCCACAGAGGGAATAAAAAGCTCTGGCAGCCCCCATCCTCCTTGCAGTCTCCGGTGGGAGTTAGGGTGTGATTGCTGTCTCTGCGACTCTAGCTTCAGTCCTGCAGCCTCCCTGTGTGTGTGTGTGTGTACCTCTCAGTGAGTAATCTCCCTTGCCCCGCAGTGCAGTCACTCTGCGGCTGCCTTGCACCCTGGGCAACGCCCACTGCTGCCTTTGCAGCCTCCCTGCATACCTAGTCTATACTGTGTCTCTGCCAGCATCCATTTTTTTTAGTGTTTTCCCTCTGGTCTGGGGCGTTGGGGGACGCCCGCGCACGGAAATGCTTTAAAAATCATGCAAAAAGCGGGTAGAAACGACAAGCGAAAAAATGAAAACGGAAACGAAATTTTTCCAAAAATTCATGACAAAGAGAAACGAACCGAAACAGACCTCTCAACGACAAATGAAAAACCGAAATGCCATTTTTTTTATTCGTGCCCATCTCTAGTCACCAGTAAAGCACGGTTACCTTTTCCAAAATTAGTAAATTAAGGAATGCTTGGGATTATCTCTCTAGTTCTGTGAAAAAGACTCTAGACTTCCAGGGAGTATTAGAATAACAATATTGCTATTCTTATCCATGGGTGGGTGTTGTGAGTTGAGAGCTGGTGGAGCTTTTTCAGTCAGTTTTGCCATAAATAGCACAGATTCAATAATAGTGTGACTAGATCCTGAAAGATTTCAGAGAGAGCCACTGCCTACGGCTATTCTTAAAGGTGGTCAGGGATACAGAAATATGAATTGAAGCCAGCAATTGTTGCCATGGTTAGGTCCTCAGTCATTTATAGGAAGGCAGATTTGAGAACATTGCCTTAGAAAAGGGCGTGTGACAACTGCAGAACCAGGGCTGGGTACACATACCAAGAGCTTGTGCAGGAAAGTTTGGTGACTTATCAGTCTTTTTCTCTCCTCACTAATTAAATGCCTGACTTTTTTCCCCTTGTAGTATATCTTTTATTATAGAATTATTATTATTATTATTATTATTATTATTATTATTATTATTATTATTATTATTATTATTATCATCATCATCATCATCATCATCATCATCATCATCATCATCATCATCATCATCATCAAGTTGCGCTAAATTGTTTCCTTTTAAACAATTCCTTTATTCTTTGTTGCAAAAATTCATGAGAAAATTTGTCTGTTATCATGATCTTCAAATTTTATTAGTCTGCTTCCCTTGCTTGGTAAATTACTGTTATGCAGTATATTATAGTTGCC
This sequence comes from Phrynocephalus guinanensis, assembly GCA_037367245.1. Classification (NCBI taxonomy): domain Eukaryota; kingdom Metazoa; phylum Chordata; class Lepidosauria; order Squamata; family Agamidae; genus Phrynocephalus; species Phrynocephalus guinanensis. The sequence goes on along the minus strand of CM074735.1, from coordinate 92,970,371 downwards.
TCAGCTTAGAGTACTGGCTAAAGTTTTAAGGCAATATGTTGCTTAATACAAGCAACATACAGAATAGAAAATCTCAGGGTGAGCAGTGCTGGAAGAGGACTGAGAGAGAGAGAAAGAGAGAGAGAGAAAGTAAGTAAGTAAGTAAGTGATGGTTTTAAAGCCTGAGCAACCATCTCCATCTCAATCTCCATCTGACATCATGACTCACTGGCTCAAAGTGAATTTTGTTTACTTGCTTACTTGCTTGTTTAAAGTCTGTTGTGCTTGTACCAAAGAGCCAGTAGTGAGGGTGGAAAACTGAGTAAAGAGCATGTATTTATTTTGAACAAAACAGAGTATAGAGCCTCAGCGTTGCATCTCATAAGCAATCTTGATCCAAAAGCCCTGGGACTAATGGTGTACGTATATCCTGGAAAATCTACTGAGCTGGAAGTGAGCCTTCCACAATTTCTGACAGAAGCAACGTAGGTTCTGGAAGAACTGTCACACGATGTGTGCTCTAGGTAAGGTACCATGGGATGCAAGCCTTAGCGAGAATGCTGGAAATTGCTGCTGAAGAAGTTGTCTGTTTTTGGAAGCCTGCCCAGCCACTCCCTTTACCGTTGTTTCTTCCATGGAGCTGAGTTGCTCTATTACTTGGACTGCTGTGCTGCACCAAAATTACGCCCTCATTTACCCAGGTTCAACTGGTGCCTATTTCCACAGGGAACCTTCCCAGAGGCAGTCTGTGTCTTCTCCTAGTAGGCCTTGCCTGGCCCACCTCTGTGACACCACATGTACCCGTTCCTATGACACCAAACACCTTAACCTTGTCTCGGGTTCTGGCCTTGAAATCTCAGGGACTGGGATGTTACCAGTCTAGCACCCCTAGTTTGGTGATATATACAACTGCTTAAGAAGGTCATTATGCAGTGATGTGCTTTCAGTGTAGCTTTAGTGATCTGATGCAGGAAGCGGGGTGAGGACTGCTGACAGAAATCTAAAGATATATATCAGAATCCTCACTATGTTGGACATCCCCAACAAAAGGAGAAATATGAAGCAAGCTGTCCCACGCCATGTTTTGCTTTTCACTGATCAAAGGATTATTACCAAATATTTGAAATGCAAAGGTAGAAATATTATGTGCCCTGTATGTGTTTCCTGAATCAGCATTGCTTATTAGATTTCTACCTCTGTTCCTCAGAAAATAGCCTGGATGAAAATCTGATTTAAAATTCCAATTTATAGAATGAATTAATCAGTTAATGGATTTTCAAAATATTAGGATGTCTTTTCAAGTGGAAGCTTCAGGGTATGAGACCAAAATGATATAAAAATACACAACACTACACAATTTCAAAAACAACAGGAAATCCAAGTAAAACTGGAGCTGAAAAAGTCAAGGGGAGGCCAATGAAAATAAACAGGTTGCAAAGAAAAGGTCTGACAAAACCCTATGGATGCCGAACTCAGAAGTTGCTGTTGCCAAAAAAAAAAAAAACACCTTCTCTCTCACTTGTGTTCATTGACCAATCTGCCCTTGCCAGTAGGTTGAAAATGCAGAAGATTTCAGACTATAGTACAGAGATGGTGAATCTTTTAGAGTCGGAGTGTCCAAACTGTGATTCAAAATCCACTAATTTTTTGCAAAGTGCCAATACAGCAATTTAACCTAAACACAGGTGGCTGTGAAGGGGTGATGTTAGGTGCCCACAGAAAGGGCTTTGAGTGTCACCTTTGGCACCCATGCCATAGGTTCGCCAACACTGCTATAGTAGGTTAATTCAGTGATTAGGAAGACAGCCATGTAACCCAGCCTTGTAAGCGATTGGCATTCCCTTGTGTGATAATTTCAGAGCCAATGAGGCATAGGGGTTAGAGTAGGGATTTGGGAGACCTGGCTTCCAATCCCCATTTGGCTGTAAAACATTGTGTGACCTTGAGCCATTATCTGTCTCGCCCTGACCTGTTTTACAACATTCTTGTAAGGATAAGGGGGAGCCTTGAGCTCAATGATGGAAAGGTACGATAAAAATATAATAAAGAATTAAACGAAAATGCAAAAAAAGTTGTCAGAAATTAAAAGGGAGGCCCTAACCTGGACTCAGAAATGTACTGGCAGCCATTGTATCAGACACTGGCTCAGCTTGTTCTCAAAATATGGGTGGCTGGTGAATTCTGCACTAGCTGCAGTTTTGAGCTACCCCTAAAATCAACCCCACAGGAGTACATTACAAAGGAATCAATGATGTATGTTAAAAATGGTGTCAGTTAAAAAAATGTCATCTAACTGTGGTGATAGCAGCTGGTGTCTGCCTCCTTCATCAACTGTAACCAATATTATTTGTAAACTATGAAAAACTAGTTGGGGCAATCAACAACGAACACTGGGAACTTAAGCCTTGGCCCTATGCCACTCTACAGGCAAATATGCCAGTCCAATGCAGTACAGATGAACCCAGCAATACAGGTAGATGTAGCATTCAGTGAAAACTGTAAAGTCATTATTAGATGCTTGAAGCCAACCCTTAATAATAAAATCAACTACCTAGCAGGCATTGCACTCAGTGAACTATGGGAAAAGGTAGAAGCTAACAGAGGAGACTTCAAAGCATCAGTTTCAAATGTGCTTCTAATCTTTAGCTATTATCCTGCCCCTCCCAGATCAAAATCAAGGATAGGTAATTCCCTCCCAAAACAACTGAAAGAACAGCAGAAAATGTCAACAGTAAAATGTAGGGGGAAAATAAGTAGCCACCTCTTAAAATAGATGGAACCTCAGGAAAGTCTGTACACACACATAGAGCTGGTTAACCTGAAAGTCACTTAATAAGCTACAAATTGGAGTTAGGAAATGAATCTCTGAAAATGGGTAGGGTTTTTTTTCTTTGCTTTTGTTTTGTACTAACACAGTCCTTTGTGAGTATGTAGAACAACAGGCAACTTTGTATCTATGTCAGTGTGCTCGACCAGCAAAAATTACCAAATATATGTACAAAATTTCAGGAGATAGGGGAAATTTGCTTAACAGAATCGCCTATGGGGCAAATCTGTACAACATAATAATGGGATCACGCTGTATTCAATGCATTCCTATGGGAAATTTTGTATAAAGGAAAATTTGCTTAACATAATTTCATTTGGAATGAATTAATTCCTTTATACAAGGTACCACTGTATTAATTGTGAGGTGGTGCTTCTCGTATGAACAGAGAAGGGTCCACTGTACCCATCTGAATTATGTTTGCAGGCCTGCAAGTCCTCCACAAGGAGCATGGATATTTGTGCCCTAGTTCAGCACAGCCAACCTAAATCCTTGCCTGAGTCTCTTGGCATTTGACCAGCTATCCTCTGTTACACAAACCTTAATACCAGTCAAAAGACAGGCTGTTTTATAAAGCTGGCAAAGCTGCTTAATGAAAGTGAGAGGCAACAGGAGAGTATGCTAGGGAACAGGAACCATCAAGGGAACAGATTTGATACTCAGCTGCCCCATTTTCTTTTTTGTATGTTACCATCTGTTCTATAGTCAACTGCTGTAGTAGACTTCTATGGCTGTGAAATCAAAATCAAAGCAATGTGGCATACAGCAGGAACTTCTCTGACAATTTGGCAGCTACTGACTTGCACATGGTGTTACCGTAAGGAGAATTAGGAATGGTTAATCTGTTTTACATCAGAAGGTACAACAGAGGATCAAACTAGAGGACGCTTTAAAGGCCTGGTTACAAATGAACCACTTTTTTCTGTTTCTTTTGTACTTGACAGCAAATGTGGAAGGCCTGATCCAGATCAAACTTCACCATAAAAGCAAGAGCACTTTAATCATGCAAAACCAAAGTAAAAAAAATAAAATAAAAATAAAGACAAAACATGGTGGCAGTTTAAAGACTTAATGACTATACAGTGGTACCTTGTATAAAGAAATTAATTCATTCCAAATGAAATTATGTTAAGCACATTTTCCTTTGTACAAATTTCCCATAGGAATGCATTGAAAACAGAGTAATCCCTAATTGCGACCATTTTTATGTTGTACAGATTCGCGCCATAGACGATTCTGTTAAACACATTTCCCCTATCTCTGGATTTTTTTATGTTGTACACATTTTATGTTATACAAACTGTTTGTTATACAGTAACCCCCTGCCGATCGTGGGGGTTAGGGACCCACCCCACCCGCGATGCATGAAAATCCACGATATGCGGAAGTGGGGAGGGTGGGGCCTAGGGGCGGGGGCGATTGCGCGCCTGTCTGAGAAGTCTTGGGGCGGCGCGTGCAAGCGGTGTTGCGGGATCTTACTTCCGCAGCCCATCCGCGCAGCCCTGAGGCTTCTCGGGGGAGCCTGGTTGGGCGGCACGGAGCGACCCGATCGCTCCCCCCCCCCCCCCCCCACACTGCCCTGAGGCTTCTCGGGGGAGCCTGGTTGGGCAGCACAGAGCGACCCGATCGCTCCCCGCCACCCCCCACACCGCCCCAAGGCTTCTCGGGGGAGCCTGGTTGGGCAGCGCGGAGCGACCTGATCACTCCCCACCACCCACCGCCGCCGCCCTGAGGCTTCTCGGGGGAGCCTGGTTGGGCAGCGCGGAGCAACCTGATCACTCCCCACCGCCGCCCTGAGGCTTCTCGGGGGAGCCTGGTTGGGCGGCGTGGAGTGACCCAACTGCTCCCCGCTACCCCCCTATGCCACCCCGAGGCTTCTTGGGGGAGCCTGGGGGCGGCGCGGAGTGACCTGATTGTTGCCCTGGGGTGGAGGTACTGAGATCCCGCGATGTAGTGGGACCGCTGTACCTGAACCGTGAAATGGCGGGGGTGACTGTACGAGGGTCCACTGTATTTTAATGTGAGCTTTTGTGGACCTGTTCTAGTTTACTCTCCCTGTAATTACATTTTTGTATTTTCAAAAAGTAATTTATTTGTTATAGGTAGTATTTGGCTTTAAACATTGCATGTGTAGGCATCCTGATCCAGAGTGGGTTCCAAGAATCATCATCATGCCACCTCTAAATGTTTTCCATTTATCTCTTAGGTATTCTCCCCTAGCTGTGAGAGAACTTCTTATAATATGCACTTGGGATAAGCCGCCTGGCTGCATTGTGGGATCTTGTTTAGAAGTTTTGAATAAAATGTTGGGCAAATATATTTTAGACATGGGATAGCCTCTTGGAGGCCAAATTGCTTGTGATCTAATTCTGTGCTTTGGAGATATGAATTCTTTTTTTAAAAAAGCATCTATGTCACTTTGCATGAATCTATATTTTGTCCCTTTTACTTCTTTATCGATTTTACCGCATCACTTTTTTACATGGGCTAGAATCGCAATGTTTTTATTCCAGCATTAATAAAATACATCAGGGCTGTCCAACTTTGAACAGGCCGAGGTCTACTTTTTCCAGCCGAAAGTGCCTGAGGGCTACTACACTAATACCTCTACTTATGAATTTTATCCATTCTGAGCACATGCTCATGGCCCTTGAACTGCCCACTCAGCTAAGACAGTGGGCTGGCATACCCAGAACTTTGCTGGGGCAGCAGTGATCCTTGGGATGGGGGAGGGAGGGGTGGAGAACTTATCCCCACATTTTAATTGATGCCTGGTGGGCTACTTTTGAACCCTTCATGGGCTACCAGTAGCCTGCAGTCTACCTGTTGGACAGCCCTGCAATACATTAACCCCCTGCCATTTCGCGGTTCATAAACTGCAGTCCCAGTATATCGCGGGACCACAGTATATGAAATAAAAGCCCCCCTGGGGTAAGCTGGAGAGACCTGTATCAGGCCTCCTGTACTTACCCCAGGCCTGGAGCTGCCCTGAACAGGACTCTGACGGCCTTTCCGGGCCCGTTGGAGGCCCCCAAAGTGCTTCTTGCTGAACTGGAAGTGACTTCCAGAAAACTGGTAGTGATTGGAAAATCACTTCCGGTATACCAAAAAGCATTTTTGAGGCCTCCGACATGCCTAGAAAGGCCCTCAGAGGCCCCAAAAGTGTTATCCAGAAGTCATTGGTTTGGCAAGAAGCAGTTTTGGGGCCTCTGACAAGCCCAGGAAGGCCGTCCAAGGCCCAGTCGGGGCAGCGCCAAGCCTGAGGTAAGTACAATAGGCCCCATTATACCAGTGAGTGTAACAAATAAGGTTCCACTCATGATTCCTCCACTCCTCTTTTCCTGTTCAAAGTGTAGGGAAAGCATTTTCAGCCCATGAGTCACAGAGTAATAGGAATTACATTCCATCAGTGACTGAAATCACAAGGCAAGGGAAAAGCAATGTGGGCAGTGTCAGATACAAGTCCTACTAATTTGGATATTTTCTTTTCTGGCATGTCTAAATTCAGGAGCAAGGCCAAGCGCAGGAGCACTCCACAATGCCAATGAAACCTCAACTCCATGAAACAGCTTTAGGGACTTTAAAATGTACAATTTGCACCACCTCTCTACCTGAGCATACATGACACACATTTTTCTTAATTCTCCAGAGGCATGCATGAGTTGGGAAATACTGTCATGAATACCTTGATGACTCAGGAGATGCAGCACAATTCAAGTTCAGTGTGTGCGCAGGAGAGCCACTTTACCACTGTGCTGTGTGTTTGCATATGTTCAGACTTCTATGCCTATCATCTGATACATCTGACCTACCTAACCTATTTGTAAGTTACATGTACATGTCATAGCCAGAAGAAGGCTTAGGTTTTCTGCTGTCTATACTTCTTGCATTGGGAACATTGCCTTTTTTGCAAAGTGCTTGCCTAAGTAGAAAGGGAGAACTTTTCCAAGGCACAAGTCTGCAGTGCAGTGAATGCAATATCCACTTGCTACACAATCCTTTGGACACCTAGTTAAAATTAAAGCCTGCTGAGCTTACTCCAAATTTAGAATTGCAGTTTTTTTATGGGATTTTGGTAGATTTGAGAGGGAACTTTCTCATTTGTCACATTTCCTAGCTCACACACATGCACACCCATGGCCCACTGATCCATTTAAATTGCCTTTACATGGTTAGGAGACTCTTGTCAAGTTCTCATCTGTGCCCAGGGATTTGCTCTTCCTCAGCATGTGATACTGAAGCAATTGCTGTTAAAGCTTCTGGAACACTTCAATTTTTTTGCTGAAATAAAACTGAACTGCTAACTTCTGAACTCAATTTTTGTATCGTTCTAGTTCAAAGCTTCTCATTTGAACTCCTTTAGGCCTGTATAATCTTCTTAACTGAAGACGTATGCATCTTTTAATTATTAGAATCTGTCCATAGAGGATCTGGCTATTTTGGGTGGTGGAAGGTGATTTTCAAAAATGCTGATCTCTGTGAGCAAGGCAAGTGTGCCAAGAACATTTCCCAAGGTGTGTGCACTTCCTTTTGGGGGTCCCTGAACCTCAGAATTGCAGAAGGGGAATTGTTGCATCTTGTGGATTATGCAAAAGCATATGGCCCAGCTTCACTGGCCTGACCTAGCAAGAAACTTCTTAGAGCTTAGTGGTTACAAGTTCCAAAGCTTTGACGTAGCTACTTGCAAATACTGTAGGCTTCTAGGTATGCACACAAGGAAAGCTTTGGGCTTGAATTTGTTTCTGGTTCTTCCTGGGGCCTATCAGGTGCCAGAGCTTTTGGTGAACTTGAAAGGAAATGCCTGTATCAAAGCAAAGCAAAGCAAAGCAAAGTGTTCTGCTTATATACTGCCCCATACCACTTCAAGTAGTCTCAGGGCAGTTTATAGTTTAATTATGAGGCTACACATTGCCCCCCTCCCCCAGCAAGCTGGGTACTCAGTTTACTGGCCTTAGAAGGATGGAAGGCTGAATCAACCATGAGCCAGCTACTGGGGATTGAACCCCAGGTCGTGAGCACAGTTTTACCTGAAGTACAGGCTTTTAACCCCCACACCACGAGGCACAGGTTATTTCATTTCTGCAGTGGCAGGAGCAATGAAAAAGGGGAAGAGGAAATCTCAGAGCTGGCAGCACTAGAAGGAGAGCATGATTATGGCATTGGTGGCAAGGGAAGGAGGGAGACGGGAAATAGTAGGGCAGGCATTGCTGAAGGGGTCAAGAAGGCAAAGCTGTGATATGAGGAGGGCAGCAAGAAACAGTAATGCTGGAAGAATCATGATGGTGAGGCAAGAGAAAATGGGGGAAAAACTAGGGTGGTGGCATTGAAGCAATGACAGGAGAGAGAGGAGAAAGAAGAGAAGTACCACCCCAGTTACTTGTAACTCATTGTTTTCTACCAATAAACAAATGTCTAATTGCATTGCATTTGGACTGTGCTTTAACAGGGGATAAGTTCAACTCTTTTTGCAGTGTAACTATGACTTTTATGCTACTTCTATAGTTCTCAGGGTGGCACAAAATGGTGGAGCTGATAAAAAAATCAACTATTGGGAAAGGTCAATATACAAATAGTTAAAATTGAAATATCTGGGAATATTCTTATCTACGAGATGTGCAACTATAAAATAACAAAATTACATTAAAACATTTAACCAAATTAAGATGGCCTGGAGAAATTGGACCATCTGCAACTGTCACTATTAGGGAGAACTGCAACTAGCAAAATGAATGAGCTACCAAAGCTACTATTCCAGTTCCAAGCAGTACTAGTGAGAGTAGAGGCGAAATACCTTGAAGAACTAAATAGACTGATCTCAAAATTCATTTGGCAGAAAACAAAGCAAAAAATAAACTGAGAATGTTGCAAGAATCTAGAGAAAGAGGAGGATTTGGGCTACTGGACTGGATGCTATACTACCAAGACTGGATACTTCTAAGAAAGAAAAGATTACTGTGCGTAGAGGGACATGATCTACAATTGGGTTGCCATGCCTTTCTATGGTACCAAAAAGGCAAAGTACATATTCAAAATACATATTTTAGGGACTCTCTGCTAAAAACATGGGAGAAGCTGAAAATGAAATTATATATGAGAATCCCATGATGGGTTTCACCTATGGAAGCATTTACATACACAAACCTTTTAAACTTGGGAAAATTGCACCATACAATGTTATATGACATAAGAATATATGAAGAGCCTTGCTGGAACAGGACACAGCCCATCCAGTCCGGCATTCTGTCTCACACAGTGGCTCACCATTTTGTTCAGGGTATTCCCAAGAGTATGTCTTCACTTGTTTATGATTCCCTGCAAATGGCATTGAGAGATCTCCTGCCTATCTCTCCAACCCGGAGGTTGTGCTTAGGCATCCATAATGATAGCCATTGATACCCTTGTTCTCTATGAACTTGTCCAATTATTTCTTAAAGCTGCCAAGGCTGACAGCTGTTACCACTTCTTCTGGCAGGGAATTCCACAGATCAGTGACCCTCTGGGTGAAAAAATTACTTTCTCTTATTTGTTTGAGATCTAGCATCCAAAAGTTTCATGGAGTGACCCCTAGTTCTAGTGTTGTACTATAGGGAAAACAGTTTTTCCTTATCTATTTTTTCCACATGGTGCATGGTTTTATAAACTTCAATCAGGTCACCTCTTAGGCACCATCGTTCAAGAGTGAAGAGGCCCAGCCCTTGCAGCCTCAAATGGTAAAGAAGGTGTTCCATTCCCCTAATCATTCTGGTTGCGCTCCTCTGCACTTTTTCCATTTCCGTAATATCCTTCTGTGGATTTGGTGACCAGAACTGTACACCATACTCCAGATGGGGCCTCATGGTAGATTTATAAAGAGGTAAAATGACACTTGCTGACTTCTTTTCTATACCCTTCTTAATGATCCCTAGCCCTAGGTCCCTTTCCTGGTTTGTTGCAAAGAGTTCAGACCCCATCAGTTTATAAATGCAATTGTGTTTGGTTTTTGGTTTTGGTTTTTTTTTTTTGCCCCAACATGCATCACTCTGCACTTACTAATGTTGAAGCTCATTTGCCACTGGTTTTCCAACTCCCTCAGTCTCAAGAGATATCTCTGGAACTCCTCACAATCTCTCTCAGTTTATGCTACCCTGTATAATTTACTGTCATCAGCAAATTAAACTGTCATTATTTTATGCTACCCTCTGTTTCCTGTCCCTTAGCCAGTTGCTGATCCAGGATAAGACCTGTCCCTTGATTTAATGACTCGCAAGTTCATTCAAGAGCCTTTAGTGTGGGACCTTGTCAAAAGCCTTCTGAAGTCCAGATAAACAATGTCAACTGGATCTCCCTTCTCCACGTGCTTGCTGACACTGTCAAAGAATTCCAAAAGATTAGTGAGGCATGGTTTTCCCTTGCAGAAGCTATGTTGGCTCTCCTTCAGCAGCATCTTCTCTTCTACGTGCCTATTAATTTTATCTTTTAGGATGGTTTCGATCACTTTACCTGGGACACATGTCAAACTGACCAGTCAGTAATTTCCTGGATCACTTTTGGATCCTTTTTGAAGATTGGTGTAACACTGGTGTAACACAAATCCATCCCTCTGTATTGCATTTGGGTTAGTGGTTTCATGGTCGCCTTTAATACAGATACAATCTAGGTATACGAAAGTTTTGAAAATGTATGGTTTTTATAATGAACAAATAGTATTTGATAAAATGTTATCCTCAGATGATAAGTTAATTAAGAAAAAATATAATTTTTATTAGAATGAAAAATGAGAGAGAAATCTTGAACTAACAATGGCAACGTAATATAAAGAAAATCTGTATAAAATGTTTTATAGATGGCATATTCCACCTGCTAAGTTAGCTAAAATGTTCCCAAACCTGTCTAGTAAATCTTGGAAATGTGCACAAGAAACGGGGACTTACTATCATGGATGGTGAACATGTGATAAAGCGAAAAAATGTTGGATTAAAATACATACCTGGCTAATTAGAATGAAAAAAAATGCATGCAGACTTTAGCTCAGAACCTGTTTTAACTAGGCATGCTACCAGGAAATTTAGACAAAAAAAATACTTATCTAGTATTGCATATTCTGACAGTGGTGAGAATAGTTTGGGCACAACACTGGAAAAACGAAGAAATGCCAACAGATGAAATTATTAAGAAAATTTTGGAACGTGCAGAGATGGACATATTGACAATGAGAATCAGGAAGATGAGGACTCACATATTACTAAGTATGGAATTTGTTTTATCAATGGTAGGAAAAAGAAACAAAGAATAAGAGAACAGTGGTTGTAACATAATAAGGACTGAAACCCATGTATCACATTGTGTAACAAATGTTACATATACTTTTTTCTTATAGAAAATGAATAAAATATAGTTTTTAAATGGTGGAGGAGAAATATCTTATTATTCAAATGGCCCTTCATGCTGTTACCTCTTGCTCTGTTTTTTGGGTGTGTTGCCGAAGTGGATGAGAGGAGACCACAAATTTGTATCCTGAGCTAACAATTATAAGCAGTCAGCTTTGAGATCCAGAAAGGAAGGGCGCTACAGTGCTTTCATAGCATGGTGTTAAAACTGCTCTACAGTATCTAAACTCTGATCACAAATTCATAATCAATGATTCAACCCTAGGTAGCCAGCTCAAGGTTGACTCGGCCTTCCATCCTTCCAAAATCAGTAGAATGAGTACTCATCCCTCTAGGCTAGGGGGTAGGGAGCCTACATAATTACATTGTAAACTTTCCATAGAGAGCTTTAAGTGCTATAAGGAACACACTTTTGTTTTGTTTTAAAATTAGGCTGGGGTAATTATAATCCTGGATAATTTCCAACACCCCTATTCTTGGTGACGTTTGAATTTAGCCAGTAATGACTTGTGAGTAGGGAAAAGGGAATGCCTCATACAAAGCTCATATGGCAATTGTATGAGTGCATTAATTTAACCTGGACTCCCAGAAAATGCTAGATTTATATGCATGCAAACTGAGAGAAGAGAATAAATTGCCAGAGAACTTGAACAATTACCTCCTTCTTGGCTTTAATGTGAAGTGGATGGATTTCGTAAATATCTAAATAATAATGACAATTGTGCATATACATTAATACATGTGCTGGATGAATAATTAAGCATTACAAATAAATCAAAGGACAATTGATCCCTGCTTTTGCCCACACCAGCTAAGCACTATAATCTGACACTTAATTCTGCTCAAGGCTGCACAGAAAGCATTCCACAACTGTTTCATTATAATGAAGAAAAGCAATGTACGCAAAGGATAAAGAGTAAAGGAAAACAGAATCCAATAGAAATGTTAATTTGAAACTCTACCATGAACTGCTCAGCCTTGCACACAATTTTATATAATGCATTTGTCTTTATAATTAATTATTTGCTTCAGTGTTCAATTAGCTTTTTACCCTCTTGAGTATTGATCCTCGAACAACAATTGCAGTTTGGTTCCTCCATTGCTTTCTTCACTGATCTCACTCTGTATGGCCACAATTTGCCCATGTATCCCTAAGCTACTAAAATCCACTCTGCAGATACATTGCTGGCAATGCTACCAGGCAATATTGCTGCGTACAAACCTTTGGTCTTTTGACTCCTCATCATTTTCCCCCTTTATTTCTTTCCATTTTGTGGAAGTGTGGTGAAGAATTGCAGAAATGGGTTGTGCAAAATAACCTTCACAGCATTGCGCCTTTGAAGTGGTGCAGTTACCTGTTAGGGGGCTTGTGGCACAGTGGATAAAGTGCTATATTGAAGCCAAAAATATGTAGTCACATCCTGGAGTTCAGACCTAAGTAACCAGTTTATTGTTCATTCAGTCTTCCATCCTTCTCATGTTGGTAGAGTACCTAGCTCAGGGGTGGAGGGCCATGAGCAGGCTGCATAATTAAATTACAAACCATCCAGAGAGCGCTTTAAACACTGTGAGATAATATATAAGCTGGGGTGATATATAAGCAGCACTCTTTGCTTTTTTGTTGTCCAATCATAAACCATAATGAGCACAAAGATCCTACTAGAATTTATTGTGTGGTAAATTGGCGGGACAGGTCAATTAGCTAGGTATCTGGCTGTGGAGCTGGAGACTAGAACCTGGATTCCCTTCTGAAGAAGAGGCACCCTAGGTGGCCGTGGGCAAGCTGCACATTCTTAGGGTATCACCAGAAGAAGGGAATGGTGAATACTCTGAATTCTGAATACTCCATACCTTGCAAACAATGAAAAGGGTAACTTATGTAGAATTGAGAGGGCATTGGACTAGCACTCAGGAGACCTGGGTTCAAATCCCCACTCAGCCATGGAAATCCTATGGAAGGTGGCACTGATAAAAATCACTCCATAAATACAGTATATTGCATATCTTGAAAGCCACACTAGGGCAAGCCATAATTCTGATGAAATGTGATGACATGTGACATACTAACACAGAGTTTAAATAACTATACAGTGTTTAAAAAGTCAAATCTTCAACAAACAAATCTGCCAACATTTTTGCAGCGTGTCATTATTTCTAGAGTTGGTTATTCTTGGATGCTGGTCATGTTTTTGGATTGTCCTGAGGTAAACATAGATAGACTAGCCTAGTGGTAGCAAACCTTCGGCACTACAGATATTTTGGACCACAGCTTCCGCAGTCCTGTGTCATTGCCAATACAGGCTTGGAATTCTGGAAGTTGTGATCCAAAACATCTGGAGTGTCAAAGGTTTGCCACCACTGGTCTAATCCAAGATTCATATTATACTACCGAAATAAGGACAGTCTGCCTAGGGCTCTAACCAAGGAAGGAGATATAAAATAAATTCCAAATGAAAGGAGCCACTTTTTATAGTTCCAGTTTAACCCTCACACTTTTAGCTTGAAAAAGTGTTCCAAAGATGTTATTCTTAAGTGTTACTTATGACATTCTGTTAATTCTGCTTCCCCCAGTTTGTGCTGATTAGATTGTACTGGTATTTTATAGTTATAGCTTTCTTAACATCATAGGCGAGAAGAGAAGCACATGCATTTTGCAGACAAAGAAACACACTGATTATATTAAAAATACATCTTTACCTAATCAGAGGGGATTTGGATTTTCATCGCTATTATCTGAAAGTCTGCTCTTTGCTCATTCCAGGTTTACAAAGACCTCTGTGGTTAAATATATGTACAATATTTCCCTCACAGCAGACCTGAATTCTGTCCTCTAGGATCAACGTTTGAAGAATGTTCAAGCTGGGAGTACAAAACAATCTTGATTTTTTTTATTACCAACTTAAAAACATATTGTGAATGTGACAGCCTTCTCCTGAGATATTATCGTTATATTTATACATTATTTATTTTGTCAGTTTCTGTATCCCCTACTGTGTCCATCTCTATCTCCTAGTGGACAGAGTAGTCTATAATTTAAAAAAACTAAATATTTGTGACTGACTGAGAACATCCACTGTCTTAACATTTCATATCTATATCACAAGAATAAAAAGAGAAGCATTTTTAAAGGCTGCCTCAACTCCTTTTCTCCTGGAAACTTATAAGACTTATCAAACTTATTCATCAGAGGCTGAACCTTAGCATTTTCCAGAAATGGTGCGATGCACTTATATTTTGGTGGCTTTTCATGGGCACAGTGAGGGCTTAGATATCTTTCATTGCAAGTTAGTATTTTGGTTTAGGCCGGTTTATTTCTTTTTTCCAGGAGGATAGCTGTGTAAGCCTGTTGCATGAAAAGCAGCATAAAGCCTTATAAGTAACTTAAAAGACTAAACAGTTTTAGGAGATGTACGTTTTTATAAAATAGACTGCAGCATACTTTGTGAAAGCTTGTATCAAACAAAACTGATTAAAGTGGCACAATTTTTTCTTATTATGTGTTGTTACCCTCCCTGCCAGTTTTGGTTGAATAAAAGTACAAATCCAACTAATTAAACGGAAGCAATGAGTGCGCTGAAACAACACAGTCTCTCCCATCAAGTTATACTGTCAGGGTTTCTTTTATGATCCCCTGGGAACTGCTTTTGTTGCCTACGCATCATTGGCATTATTTTAAGTTTGTTGGGGAAATTTATTTACCTCAAGCACTGTGTTGTCAGTTTTCAAAACCATTCGGCTTGCCTCGGCTTGCCACACATGCTAAGATTTTAGAGTGTTAGTAAAAAAAAAATGAGCATATTGTTAGGAAAAGAAAACACGAAAAAACTGATTCTGTTACAGCCTAAGTCATAGTGCAGTTCAGGTTATCATCCAATGCTCTTGGTGTTCTTTGGAGTACACATATACATGGGTGGTCACGCTTAAGCAATCTTAATAATAGGAGACTGAGGTACTTAACAGTTTCCAAGTTCTTTGGAAAGCATGTCCAAGTGCTGCTGAAAGATAATATATGCCATATTCAGTGTTGGTAAGTTCCAGTGCAACAAAATTGAGTGATTGAAAAAAGACATGCCATTTTAGAGTATGTGAGCTATGGTTGCATCTTAAGAGCTAGCAAATGCTTACCACCTTGTTGCCCTATCTCAATAGCAAGCTGCTTCTATTTTGTTTGTTTCTTGTAAAAGGTTGTTGGGTGGTTCTTTCATAGTTCATAACGGAGTCATGGGAGAGGACCTCCTCTTCCATCAGCCTGAGGGCACATAAGCAGGACTTGCAGTCTAAAAATATAGGAGAACCACACTAGGTCAGCTCTGAGCTAGAAAAATGCCAGTAGGTCTAACGATTGCACGAATCTCAGAAATTCTGAGGGGAGGAATATCTGCACAGCAAGCTACTTTAGCCTCTATTGCTGAGAAGGTACAAGCACTGTATAGAAAAATCATGGAATAAGATCATGACCTGTTCTTGGCATCTTAGGATCCAACATGCAACCATCAGCCAACATCTGAAATAATACTATGCAGTTGTTTCTGCATAACTGCATGATTTTTATTCTTACAGTAATTACTCCAACACAGAATTAATATATTACTGGGAACAGATCTTGCCGAGCCTGCATCCTTGAATGCAAATGTTTACATGTGCCAGGTGACTTGACATAACTCTGGTTATGAAATACTGTAGATGCATTTCCCAAATTCATCTCATATTGGTTGAGTAGCTGGCTCCATAAAAAGTGGTCAGCTCTTAATAACCTGAGATGTTTTGTATAGTGATGAACATCATTCAACATTATGGAAATAAAAGGTTAACAATTGTGAATTCTGAGGGACATTTTTGTGAGGACTACTACTATATTTCTGCATTCATGTTAAGAAGCTATCCAACTATGCTTCCAGAGTGGAAGGATCAGCCAAAAGGGTGATGTTTTCCCAGGACTGCCCATATGTGTTTACAGGCCTCCCATTCTTCTGTAGGCCTCCTTATATAACAGACTGGGGGGAAAATCTTCACCAGCCTCAGGTGCTGTGAAATTTATTTCTCAAAACATTCACAGATCATTCATGATGTGTGTTTAAGGCAAGTAGCTGATACTTGAATAGCATATAAATGAACATAAACAAAGAGTAATTACTTCTTAAGGTAATTCACTCTTGAGGACTTTCCTGTGTCTCTAAGATCAAAGATGTCATTCTTCTTGCACCACCTTTTAAGGCCTTTGATGTAATTTTACCATGAAATATTGTTTTACACATCTTTCTCAATTAAAACAGGGACCTTCTTGTCTAGATGAGAATGTGTAGCATCTCAGTAACTATTTGGATGGCATATTATTCTTGCCGTACCCAGGAGGCTCTACTAGTAGATTTGAGAATGTTGTAAAAGATGAAGAAGGGTAATATAGACATTGCTCCCCTCATGATTTGATCAGTTGGCCTCCCCTGGCCTTTAAGTTCCTTAGGTGAGGTGCTTGTTCCCGCTCTTCCACCACAGGAGGCAAATTTGCTGGAAACATAAGTGGCGGCTCTCTCAAGGACTGCTTCCAGAGTATAAAGGTCCCTGCTGAGAGGTGAAGCTGGATCAGTCTTTGTTGTCCTTCTATCAGTAGGCACTTCCTTTTTATTATTGTGGAAGACTTCTATATTTTAAGCTCATTTCTTTGCTAAAGTAAATTGGATGTTGCTTATATCTTTTCCCCCCTATTGATGTGTTTGGTTCCTCTAAGATCTAAAAGAAAGCGAAATAATTGCTAAGGCGACATATTGTGTTTTGAGGGGAAACCTACTGAGAGATTATGCATTTCAAGACTTTGCTAAAGCCAGAAAAAAGGGGACAACAAACACGGACATACCTGAGGATGTAGCAGGGATGGGACATGTGGTGAAGTCAGACTTAAGTTGCTCCAGTTTGTCTCGGTGACTTGATTCAGAATCAACTTGGGTTCTGCTCCCCCTGGCCCCAACAACTCAGACTTGACTTGTGATGTAGAACTAGAGAGGTAACATTTCTGGAAACTCTGGAGGAAATTTTTAAAACCCTGTGTTTTCATCTAATTTTTCTGTTTTTCTCCATGGCTTTAAATTTTTCAGAAATGTTACATCTCTACTTGGAACCCGCTGCCCTTCCGTTTTTTTATGGTGTGTGTATGTGTGTGAAATCTTATTTTTGAATAGGGACTTGGGCTTGGGACTTGAGGCATAGTAGCAAAAACTTGGACTTGAGACTCCAACAGGTATTCCAACATCCCTGGGATGTAGTAGGACAAGTGCCAAGAACATCCGGCCATCCAAATAGTGTTGGATTCTGCCAGGCTATCTTTTGGGGGTGAGGGGGTAAAATATTGCTCAGAATCATCTACCCATGATATAAGGTATGATTTTATCTGGATAGTAAATGCTATCATGTTTTTTCATGTTATTCAGCATCATTTTGATGTAGAGCAAATGGCAGCAGGCAACCCATGGACAGAATGCTTAGAATTTTTGGCTATGCTGGCTAACACTGTTAGGAGTTGCAGTCTCACAACTTCTGAAGACCTGCATATTTCCAACTCTTGTGGTTGCCATGTGTATAGACACATTAAGAATGCAGGACAGGATGGCCCATGAATGAAGTTGTCCCATTCAGCTGAAATGCAGAAATGCTGAGCCTTGTTAATAAGAGATATCTTGAACTGTTTATTAGCATGCTTATTGGCTTCAAGATGAAATCAATATGCTTTGGGGGAATGTTGGAAAGAAGAAGAGCTTAAGGGAGACACAACATTTCTCTGTAGGAAGGAAAACCAATAACATCATTTTTGTGGGAAGTCTTGGAGGGTACAAAGAGAAATCTGCTAAAGAGACCAGCATTGTTAATCCTCAAAGAGAAACATTTCCTTCCCTTAATGCTGCATTTCTGCAAGGAGTAAAATGTTCAAAGCAGTCACATCGATCAATCCAGGTACTTGGCCTGCAAATACAGTATTGGTAAAATGTGAAATGCCCTGTAAATAAATGTTTCAAAGCATCCCTTTCATAAGGATGAAATACAATGTTTTCTGGTAGAGCAATTATTTTGATGAATACTTCAGTAAGCTGTAAACATCAATATTCTTGAACTGATGTCAATATGGCTTTACCACTCTGGCCCAGCCAAGTAGCACTGAGGGAAATGCAAATGACCTAGACAACAGCTTTGTTTTGTTTTTACTAATTGCTGCCATTTAAACATTCTACATTGAAGGCAATATCATAACTGCTATAATTTGCATTTATTGTGGACATTAATATTCCAAGACCTAGTGCCGTCAAGCATACACACAAGCTGGTGAGAGTTCATTCACTGGAAAGCATTCTGATGAGATGACCCTAAAGTTCTACCAGTACAGAGAGTTTCACCTAAACTCTGAAAAGAGTTCTAGAGAAGAAGACTTACAGGTTGGATTGCCCAACTCTTCTTACCAGAGGGACAATAAGGATGGTGAAAGAAATCTTTCCTCACTAAAAACAATAGGCAGAAATTAGTTGGCGGAGTTGTTGCAACTGGAAGTGCCTCCACCAGAGCCACAGCTGTGTAGGCCCTGGTGTGGATGGCTCTGGTGAATGAATGGCAAGTTCCTCCTCTGGCATTGTCAATACTTGGCACCCATAAGCTTTGCTGTGTTTTCATGGGTTGTTCTCAGGTGGCAGGAGCTCACAGGTTGGAAGAAAAACCTCTGTGCACCAAGTATGAGGGAATTCCAGGGAGTCAGTTTATGGATAGGGTGTCATTTCATTCCCCCCCCTTGTCTTCCTCTTCCTCTTCCTCCCGCAGCTGGGTTCCTATCTTCCTTTTATATCCTTCTTCCCTAGCCCCTGAAGGATCTACTATATCATAAAACCTTCTTATCCCTTGACTCTTCCTCTGTTTCTGATGTGGATTGGATCCCTGAAGGCTGAGGACTCAACCCACCAAAGGAAAGTCCCAAGTGAGGTGGGCCACAATTCTTCCTCAAATGATTGCTGAGTGACAATTGCTTCCCTGTGGACGGCCTCCATGAGAGATCTGGTTAGCCTGATCTCTGGCCCGTCCTTCTTCTGTGCACACAGGACCACATGCATTGCTTGCGAAATGTCCAGGTCTGTGGCATATCCATGTAGAGCTGGAGGAACCTCTGTCTCAAACCCTGGAGAAATTTCTATCTGAAACACACATGTTTTCCTGCTATTGAAGGAATTCCTGCAACACATTTGCATATCAGAAAGGGCAATATTTGTGAATACACACAAATATGTCAGGATTAGAAGCCCATTCCAGTTTCTCTGTTACCCGTTAGTAAAACACTTAGCCAGGCAGCAGTCCTGAAGCCCTTCAAATGAACACCAAAATATTGTACCTTTCTAGGTGCCTTTCTTTGATTATTCTCCTTGCTTTTTTGAAAGGAACTGATCACATGATTATTTCTTATAGTCATGAAGATATGGAGTATCATGTTACTGTCACTTGAGATGAAGCATAGAAAAGGAGTACCTCTGGGTTCCTTCAGCAGTTTCATGTGTAAATATAATTTGTTTTAGTTATATGAGAAGCCTCATGAATTCTGCTAAGCCAAGTAGGCATCCAGCCTCACAACCAGTGAGAAACTTTTGATTCCTGAAATGTTTGGACTTTAATTGGAGTCAAAATCCAAAGTTTCTCAAAGGACAAGGCCTGTCCACTCTGTTTTACAAAGAGTAGACTTGTTTGAGTGGCGACCAGTGGATGGGCATCAATTTCAAGGATGGGCAGAAGTTGAGGTATGGATCTACTAGTAGATCTCTGGGTGATTTGCAATAGATTGGCAAGGATTTGCTAACTGTTCTCCTTCCAACATTTTAATAACACTAGCAATATGACTTTCCCCTTTCCTGAATTATATTCCTGCAATGAAAAAGCCTAAGCTGGGAGTGTCTGAAAGAAAGCTGAGCTCCTTACAGTTCTGGCACTATACAGAAATGCCCAGAGCTTGGAAAACATATGTTTTGCATCACAGTTCTCAGAGTCCCAAATGTCTACACTGGCAAAGTAATGTTTTCTAACAATTCTTCAAATTGCTAGGCTCAGAAATCTTGAATTATATCAATATTTCTTTTGCAATGAAGATTTGAAGATAGCTCAAGTTGGGAGTCCAATTCCCTACTGCACCTCCTAGGAAAAGATCATGAGAAATAGAGATGGGCACGAAATGAATTTTTAATTCATTTCATTATTCGTTATTTGTTTTGTTACCTAACAAAATGAATAACAAACTGACCCATCAAAGAAAAACAAAATGAAACAAAATGGAAATTTCCACTTCGTTTGTTTCATTTTTCATTTTCCCAAAAGAATGCATTGAAGCAATGCATTCCTATGGGAAAGGTTTCCCTTGCAATTGGTGTGGGGAAACCACAGGCTTTTTCCCGCCAGAAGCCAGTGCCTCAAATTAGCTGTAGCGCTGGCTTTGGTGGGAAAAGGATTTAAAAAGCCCACCCTTTCCTCCACCATTTTCTGAGGGCTCTTGCCTAGCTGTCAATGGCTGGACCCCTTTAAACCTGACCCAATCGGTATCAGGGGCTCCCCCTGGTACCGATTGGGCCAGGTTAAAAGTGGTCCAGCAACTGACAGCCCAGCAGGAGCCTTCAGAAAATGGGTTGGGAGGGAAGTTGCAGTGATCCCGCTGCCCTCCCAAACTGGTATCTGAGGGCTCCTGCTGAGCTGTCAATCGCTGGACCCCTTTAAATCTGGTCTAGTTGGCTGTCAGTCGCTGGTCTGCTTTAAACCCCATAATAATAAATGGGCCGGGTTTAAAGCAGACCAGCGACTGACAGCCCGTAGGAGTCCTGTGAATATGCTAGGGAGGGCTGTTCCAGGGATCGATCTGCCCTCCCTAGTATTTTCAGGGAGGTCCTGTCCAGCTGTCATTGGCTGGGCCCCTTTAAAAATGGTCCAGTCTGCACTGGGGAAAACAGACTAACAACACATCCTGTGTATCCTTGGGCAAGTTGTCTGTGAAGATTCCCAGTCACCTAGGTGAGGTTTTCTGGAAGGTGAGTCATGGCAACTGAACTTCTTTTCTTGAGAGATCGAAACATTTCACTGCTCATCTAAGCAGCTTTGTCAGTCTGGGCAAGTTGTACCTAGAAAACAGCATAAGTCAGAGTTGACCTGATGGAAAAATCATCATCATCATCATCAAAGGTGCATATCAGCAGGAGCCACATATATTCTGTACCTTGTCAAATATTTACCTTGCCATAAACATTGCCTTGTTTACTTAATGACCAATAACACAGATGACCCAAAGTATGGCCTATGAGGAAGATCATAGCCATCGGCGAAATGACTGAGATGGATTTTTAAAATGAAATGTTACTGAAATGTTGAATGTGTTTTGGTGTTGCTCATTTTTTGGTCTTATATTAATTTATCCCTTTAGTATTGTATGTGCATTGTTACTAATCTTAAATACTGTCTTTTCATTGTTACAAGCTGCCTTGGGTCCTATTTATGGAGAAAGGTGGGTTCGATAGATAGATAGATAGATAGATAGATAGATAGATAGATAGATAGATAGATAGATAGATAGAATCATTTTGTTCCTGGAGGCTTTAAAGGCCAGTGACTAATTGCATTATCCTTCACCATTGCTTAATTTGCCTGGGAATGCTAGGAAACTGGAATTCTAATAGTTTTCAGGGCAGCCACACATTCCTCAGCTTTGAAATGTGGCAGGCTTGCTATAATATAATGAATTGTTCCAATATCTGCAATATATGGGGGGGGGGGGAGAAGCTGAAGAGTGTCTCAAAGGTTCATTTAATCCAATTACCTGTTTTTCAAACAGCCATATTTCCATGTATGCTGTCATTTACCAATGAACTTAAATCAGTATTTGAAAGGTAAAACACATCAAATAAAAGTATGTTCAAAGTGTAGTTAGGTAGGAATTACAGATAGACGGCTTCCACAGTGCCTATTCCTATGCCCAACTTCTGATTATACCTGAGCTGGCTAATGTGTCTTTTTTTAAATCCAGACGCATTTTCAGCATCCTCAAGATAGAACTGTAGACCTTGTTATGTGAGCTTACAAACAGTTGATACTGCCAGGCATACCATAGAATTGATTTCTTCCTCCAATATAGTGAGATGTAACTGGACTTTTTGTCTTATTCCCTACAGATAGTGCCAAAACAATATGGGTTACAAAATGGCCCCTAAGATCCTTTGCTACCATGCTCATAAATTGTAATGATGTGGCATTTAGTTGAAATTCAGGAGAAATGTATTCCATATACAATAACATCATAAGCAAGAAAATGTGGTAACATATCACTCTCAAGAAAAACACAAGGCTATCTTTATTACCGCAAAACGTCCTATTTCCAGCATCACTTTCTGTGTTTTTATTTTGGAAATGATTTTAAGTAACTTAGGCAGAAAAGTGTGCGTGTGAAAGGGAAACAGGGAAGGAAAGAACATTTTGATGAATTAAATCAGTCTTTGAACTAGTCCATATATTGATTTCTGGCCAGCCAGAAATCTATATATGGACTTGAAAAAGAGCTGCCTTTTCCAAAAAAAATTCTTATATGCTACTTCAAACTGAGTATGGTTGTCCATAGATGTTGGCTTCAACAGAATTTGGGAAAGATTACGAAGTCTTGTGAATCTTTATTTCTTAATTTGGCACATATGTGACTGTGCCTTAATTCTAAGGACATACTGGTTTCCTGAACCTTATTGTTTTGTGTCTGTGGCAAGCAATTTCTCCTTGTACTTTCCTTTTGTTAGGCAGATTGCCCGCTTATTGCCCAATTATAGCTAATGTTTTGTCAATGGAATGTTTTTTTAATGATGCCATAGGTCTCTAGTAATCTACTATTCCATTTATGCTTTTGCTTGCTTGTTTATTAAATGTAAATTCTGTTTCCTTGCCAAATGGGTACCCAAGGGTTATAACAGCCACTGAACTAAAAAAAGATAAGAAAATGACTTAACAACAACAACAACAACAACAACAACTTTATTTTTATGCCACCTTTCTCCCTGCCAGGACCCTGCCTGTCACAGAACCTGATTCTGAGGGGTTAAATGGTGAAGAGCTGCTGGAGGAGCCTTGCAGCTCAAATCAGCAGGCAGCTGGGTCTGATGACTCAGCTGAAAACATATCTTCTCCCCCTAGAAGGGCCATGAGCAGGATTCTGCAAAGACGTGCTACCAGGAGGGCTAGGGAAAGGGTCTTTGATGCTAGATGGGGAATCAGGGCAGCAAGCCCTGAGTACTAGCATAAGCCTTTCCAGGAGTAAGGGTGTGTTCCCTGTTTTGGGATAAAGCTGGTAAGTTCACCGATGAAGCTATTTGGATGAACAGCGAAACGTTTCTATCTCTCAAAAAAGAAGTCCAGTAGCCATGACTCAACTCCCAGTTAAACGAACCTGGATGCCTGAGAATCTTCACAGACTCACCTTGAGTTCTCTGTGGGAGCAACGCGTCATTTGAACTTGCAACCACGTTCCTGTCTGTGACCTTGGCTCTGTTTCCTGATTTCAGATTGGCTTCCTGGACCATGACTTGATCTGTTCCCTTGGGTTTGGCATCTGGTTTCCATGAGATATTCTGGTTTTGACTTGGACTGTTAATTGCTGGGAGTTGGATTCTGTTATTTATCTGGCACTTGATTGTTAGCAACGGACTTGAACTTGCCTGGCTTTCCACTAAAGATCTTAGCAAAGAACTGAACCCTGCTTGTGTGTGTGCTCTGTGTGTGGGGCTTGACACTCCCCAAAGGGACCCATGATATCTGAAGCCTGTTTGAAATGGAACTAGATCAGACTGGGCAAAGTCATTCCATGAAACCTTTTTGTATCAGAGAGCCTTTTTCAAAACTTGATTTATTATCACTTCCAGTTTTGAAAGGAGATTTCTCCTTGAGCTAATCCAGTTCACAGATAACCAAAAATGGAGGGAAGGCTGAATTTTTGAGTAAAGAAATATATATTTAAAAGTGGTAGGGCCATGAGGTGGCTCCCAATGTCCAGGGCTCAGAGTCAGCAGGCATCACCCATAGACTTCTAGAAATTGACCATTTCTAATCTAGATAATTTCTTATAAAGATGGGAGGAGAAAAAATATACAAACAAAAAGCACCATTCATGTGTGTGTAATGAAAGGAGAGGTATAGAGCTTCTGTCATGGTTTTTGATGCTACATTTCACACACATTGACCTTTGTCTTTGTGTTGTAAATGTAAAACCCACTTTGACAAGAAGAAAGCTGTTGTCCAGAGATAACTATTGTGATCATGCAGTCAATAAGCATATCAGGAAAGACAACATGGTGGCTAAAGTTGTTCAGACTTCAAGCGCTGATGGATGTTCAATTCGTGTTTTGTTAACAAGCTTTCTAAGCAGTAGACAAAAAGGGAAGATCTGTCTATGAGCTTGAACGTTAGAAATCAGGAGAGCTGTGCTAATTTGAAGACAGGTGTTGTCTCAAGGGTGAACACATGTTGCCTTCCAGGGAATTCTCTCAGCCTGCAATGTTTATAGCTCTCTACCTGCTCCTAGACAATATTTTGGTCTCTTCTGTTGTCAGAGATGAATGCCTTGGGAAATGCTCATAATAATTTAAAGAAGCATGTTTATTTTAAGAGAATGAAAAGCAGCAGGGAAGATTTAGTATGTTTCATGCCCAGTTGGATTAGTAGTGCGTATTAGTACTAGAAGCTATGAAACTACATCACTTTTTTTTAAAAAGTGCCTCTTGCAGCTAGAAGTCACTAAGCACAAACATTCTAGTTAGCAAAGAATAATGAAGTTTCTCGGGCACAGGGTAGCTGAAGTGTTTATTCTCCCAGTGTAAACCCCAGTAGGAATGTTTCAGACTGTAGCTCCTGGAAATATGGATTGCAAAAGGAAGGGAAACTGGCTTACTCTGGCATATTTAATTTAAGATTTAAATATTTCTCTGCTAGTTAATGCACTTGAGTAATGTCAGGAATCAGGATGTTGCTTTGTTTTCCAGGGCTCATTTGCACATTATCAAGAAAATGCACCAGAAAATGCCTGTGCGTGCTCTCATTGTCATTCCAACACAACGTAAAAAGAAATCCATTACACATCTCTTTCATGGGAAAAAGATATAAGTGAGTTCCAAATACAGAAATAGTTCACACTTCTCCCCAGAAAGTAGATGTGTGCTGCTTTCCTGTTTACACTATAGGAGACATATAGTGCAATGAAGTTGTTCTTGTTTCTTCTGTCTGCTATAAACCCCGGGGATCTCTGCATGCTCAAGAATTGAATTCTGTTTCAGAATACAAATTCAGGAGTAGATGGTAGCTTTAAAGACCACTAAGGAAATCATAGAATCTGCTAGCTGTCCTGGATCAGAGTATGCTTCATCAGGCTTGCACCAGTGTCTTGTCATTTGTTCAAAGAACTTAGAGTCCCAAAAGTTCATGGCAGATAGATTTTGCCAGGTATTTTTCTTAGATGTAAGTTAGGAAGGATGGAGGCTCCATTGGCCTTGTGTGATTTCAAAGTTATAGCTGAAGATGCCGTTGTTTGGATATCACACCCCAGTTCAAAGCTGTTTGGGCATTATTCATCTACCTTCCCACCTAGTGGGGTCCAAAATACCAATATGTTTTATTACTGCGCCTGAGGAGAAACTGTTCAGATTTTGAGATAGGGAAAACAAGGCCACACAAGGCCTGAAAAACTCTGAGGAAGGAGTCATAACTATCTGGGGAAGGCCAGAGAGCCAGACTAGGAACACGGGATGGCTAGATTTCAGTCCTAAGGCCTGAGGTCCCCAACCTCTCATGCCTTCACAACTTTTTATGTCTTCACATCTAATTTAGGATGGGAAAATGCAGATTACTTCTGTAGAGGCCTGTTCTGAGATCCATGGTTTCAGAGTAAACACCCCTCTGGTTTCTGAGGGAGAGCTGCCACTTCCATCATTGTCAGCTCCGTGCAATGAGAAATGAAGAGTTGAAGCCAAGAGATTTCTGAGTACACACAGATTCTGCATGTGTGGCAAGGAGCTTGGAAAATTGGGGCTCATGCTTACGTAAGGCTCCTAAACAGGAATCAACTGTCTTTGGGCACATTACTGCTCCTGGGGAGAAAGAGTTGATGGAGGTAGGGAAGCTAGGCATGCCCTCTTAATCATATTGACAGCACTGGGGAAGATGATTCCTGACTAGGTCTTAAGCATCTTTAGGAACCAGTATGCTGACATCTGGTGAATGCAGAACAGAGGAGACAATCAAAAGAGAGGAGTGTTCAGTGCTGCCAATGGTTGGAAAAATGGTGCCCTAGGCCATCTTTTCCTTCAATAAATAGGAGGAATAGCTGGTGGGGAGAAGCAGGGAGGAAGCCATGGAGTGTGCTGGGATGCCATTACAAGGCAGTCAGCAAGTGTGATTAAATACCCACTGCTTGTCTCTAATTTCATGTGTGTTCTCTTGCCCCAGTTTGTTTGTTTATCCCTTGCCTTTCTATTTCAAAAAGACCCAAGAAAGCATATAAAATTGAAAAACAATATTTAAACATTTGAAATAATGAGTGTATAATGGTAGTTAACCTCATTAAAAGGCAATATTGATTTTATTTAGATTAAGAAGCTCCTTCACAGAACACCTGAGTTATCTAAGATAATGGCTTGGTGTGAAGGAAGCAGTGGGTGGGGTTGAGCATTTCCCAAGGCATTCAGCTCCGACAACAGAATATATTTTGTAAAACACCGTAAAATCATATGCATACCGAGCTTTTTTCTTAATTTGTATTTTGACATTTAAAGAGAATCCAGTCTAACAAAACACAGCTGAAATCTCACAGAAACAGCAAGACAAATGCCCATGAAACAGCATAAATACATAAATACTGGATCAATTAAAAATCCTCTAATAAATCCTAACTTTTATGTCTGCATTAGCTGCTAATGAAATGACAACATTCCATTGATTAACATTTCTGTAGCATATTGAAGATCTATTCCTCCCATTAATATGATTACTCATGACAGAAATGTCCACATTTAGGTTGCCAATCCACATCACTTAAAAGACCTTATCGCTAGCCTATCCAAATCACTAAAATATGGATCAATAGGTGTTTACATCAGTATTCTGCATTTTACAGCAGTTATTTTCATAGTTCAGAGGAGCAACATTACTGTAAAACAGGATAAAGATGTGCTGTTACTCTCAGCCAACAGAAGAGCATTATAAAATATATTGACACCATCTATTCCTCCTTCCAGCATTCACAGACAACTACCTGTTTCTCAACACAGTCTTCTCAACTCTCATCTGAGTAACTTTCCAGGTTAAGACTGTTCCTCTCCAGGGAATATGCACACACTTTATAGCTTCTCACTTATAAAATCGAGAGTCTGTGCACTATAGACTACAGCAAAGCCTTTGCCTATGTAAATCATGAAAAATATGGGTTGTTCTGAAATAAATGGGTGTGTCTCAGCACTTGATTGTCCTGATGAGTACTTTGTATTGGGGATTAAATGCTACCATTATGACAGAGTTTTAATACAGTATATTGTTTTAATATATTGTCGAATGCCTCCCAGAGACCACTTGGTAGTGGGGTGGCTAAATTATTTTTTGTAAATAAATAAATAAATAAATGTGGTGCTGGAGGAGAGCTTTACAGAGACGCTGGACTGCCAGAAAGACAAACAAGTAGATCCTGGACCAAATCAAGCCTGATCTCTGGAGGCAAAGATGTTGAAATTGAAGTTGTCCTACTTTTGGCACAAAATAACAAAGCAAGGTTCTCTGAAAGACCCAGTCATGCTGGGAAAGGTGAAAGGGAGCAGGAAAAGAAGAAGACGACCAAATATGTGATGGACTGACTCTCTAAAAGAAACCATGGTCTCGAGTCTGCAAGAGCTGAGCAGGTCAGCTGAGGACAGGACATTTTGGAGAGCGTTTATTCAAAGGGTCACTGTGTGTTGTTGCTATGATGGCACATAGCAACAACACACAGGAAACAGAAGACACAGTCTTACTTTTAGGCAATCAGCTCTTCTCCTCTTACATGTTCCATCTTTCCTCCAGAAAGTTCAAGGTGGTATCATCAAATATCCTCTACCCCATTGTCACAAGAATCCTGTGAATGTCCACTTAGTAGTCACTTAATAGGATACTAGTAATGATCTTTTCCATTTTGATTCAGTTATAAAATAATAACAATCAACTAACAATCAATTGTTAATAATATATATTACCTTTTTTATTTCCTTGGCATCTGATATATGACTTTAAGTACATACCAAAAATTCATATACTTGGGGGGGAAACAAAGGGTTTTTAAAATGGGGAAAAAAACTTTTTTTGTTTTTCAAGAGAAATATCCAAGGAAGCATTTTTTAAAAAGCAAACAAATCCCTTCTTGAAGAACAACATTCAGATATTCTGAATAAGAGATAAACACAACTCATGGTGTTACTGCTTGAGGGAAACCCATTAATAAGCAGAAGACAATGAAACAAGGCTAATTGCAGTACATACATACTTTGTTGCGGTCACAGATTGGCAAAATCAATAGACAGAGATACAGAGGGAATTATGAGTACTGGTACTTTACTAGCAATGTCCAACATTCCTGCACACAGAAAATCCTTTAAGTGTTGGCAAGAATGTGGTAAAAGTAGAAAAACTGAATTTGAGGTCAGAGTCTTACGAAAGTGTCTTGATTTGAACATGCGGTATATATGTGTTGAGTCTGGGGGTATGGGCATGCATGCCAGCCCTAGCCCTAGAATCTTTGCATGTATCTACCCAGGGGAAAGGTCTGAAAAGGGTTTCTAAAGTTGGAGCTTCCCCTTGACTGAGAATTGTATGAAGGCAGGCATCTCAGTGTGAGAGGGGCTTCTATATACATTCAGCCAAATGTGCTAAGATTTGAAAGTCTGTTCTTATCAGGCAAAGAGCTGAAGATGAGACCTGATCACTGGGGCACAGCATTCATATTTGCTACTCCCTGTGTACCTTTGGCCCTGTGTATTGAATAGCATATTTCCTGTAGAATGGAGGGTTCAAGAAGAAGGAATTCCAATGAATGCCAAGGAAAAAGCAAGGATGGGCAAACTTTTTGCATGGGACTAGGAACCTGTTTAACACTGTTTAACCAGCTGATCGTTTTATACCCCTAGACCAATATAGTCTACTCTGACTAGCCATGGCTGGACAAGGGCTCAAGCAAAGAGAAATATTTCACATTACTTGCTATTTCAACTTACTACGTAAAGATTCGAGAACATTAACTTAGAATTTTAACTTAGGCTCAAAAATAGTACATGTGAAAGGGATCTGGGAGTCTTGGTGGACCACAAATTGAACACGAGTTAGCAGTGTGACGCGGTTGCCAGGAAAGCCAATGCGATTCTTGGTCTCATCAACAGAACCATAGTGTCTAGATCAAGGGAAATGATATTACCACTCTATTCTGCTCTGGTCAGACCCCACCTGGAGTACTGTGTCCAGTTCTGTGCACCTCAATTTAAAAAGGATGTTGACAACCTTGAGCGGATACAGAGGATGGTAACCAGGATGGTTGAAGGTCTGGAAGAAATGTCTTACAAGGAATGGCTTAGGCATCTGGGAATGTTTAGCCTTTCAAAAAGAAGGCTGAGGGGGAATATGATAGCTATGTTTAAATATTTGAAAGGTTGTCATGTTTTCCATGGCTTCAGAGACTAGGACTCAGGGCAATGGTTTCAAACTACAGGGAAAGAGATTCCATTTGAACATTAGGAAGAACTTCATGACAGTTAGAGCTGTTCGGCAGTGGAATATGCTGCCACGGAGGGTGGTGGAGTCTCCTTCTTTGGAGGTTTTTAAGCAGAGGCTGGATGGCCATCTGTCAGGAGTCCTGTGATGGGGGTTCCTTCATGGCAGGGGGTTGGACTGGATGGCTCTGGAGGTCTCTTTCCAACTCTATGATTCTATGATTCTATGATCTGCTGTGTATTCGTCCCACAGACAGCAGTCATTATCCCACAGGCTGGTGGTCCTGAGAGGCTGTGAACAGCTGATAGAAAGAATGGGGAGACATAAAACAGGAATATGCAGAACCAAACAACAGCTTCATAGAAAACCACACAGACGTGCATAGAAATGAGAATTCTGCCATATGTAGCTTCTCTCCTTGTTATAACCTGGTGACTCTAAATTAAGCCAGGAATGCTGAATCCCATATATTGATTTGAACTAGGAATTTGAAGATAGAAATTCATTCCAGAAAATGAGGGAAGCCTCAACAAATCTGGACTTATCTATCAGACATCATACTCGAATACTTTGATCCTATGTGTTTAGTATACTTCTCTAGGGTATTGAAACTTGGACCCTTAACAGACGTATTATGCAGGAAGGTGGAAGCATTTGAAATACGGATGCACAGACTAATTCTGAAGATACCTTGGACATCTAGAGTCATTAATGTGTACATATTACAGTGCATGAATAAAAAGCTAGAAATTCTCAATACCATAAAGAGAAGAAAATTACAATAATTCTGTCATAATAATGCACAATTTCAAATGCCGTCTGCTGCAGGTTATCCTTCAAGGAAAACTAGATAGGAAGTGTGGCCCTGGGTGTAGAAGAACATTCTGGCTGAAGAATTTAAGCCAATTATTCACAGTGGGTATAGCTTCTCTCTTTAGAATAGGTTTGTTTGTATAAAAACAATTATGCTACTGATCGCCACTGTTCTATGAGGACATGGCACTTAAAGAAAAAGATTTGAACTAGGGATATGGTAACACATTCTGACCCAATCTGCATCAAAATATTTTGTAGAGTTCCCAACCAACCCTCTCAAAGCTGCTTTGGAGGTGGCCTAAGCTGATTTGTTCTCAAATTCAAACATATATTTTTATGTTTCCAGATCAACATTTTTCTTGTTGAATGGAGAAAATAAAGGGCCATGACCTGAGATCCATGGTCACTGTGTAGTGCTGTGAATTTTGGGAATGTCGTGGACCTTAAATAAGGGACCCAAAGTGCTTGGATTTCAGTCAGTCATATGCATTTGCAGGTGTGGGGAGAGTCACCCAAAAAAACAGTTATTTGCACTCAGAAAGGAACAGTTTGTCTAATGTGAAGCAGCAGTGGTGTTTGGCAGAAAATCCAAATATAAGTATACTGGGTGGATGATTCCTCCAGTCAGTTATCTGTCATCCAGAATTATGCCCAGGCCATGTACTGAAAGGATTTGTTCTCAGTGACAACAAAATGTGCTAAGGTTGTAAGATGAACAAGAATGCTGAGCTGAATTGAGAAGCTGTTTTATAAAAAATCTATAAAAGCTGAAAAATACTAGATTGCAGCAACAAGCTGAAAAGTGAAGCAGCAGCCTCCCTCCACTCTCTCTCAAAATGGCAGCATGCCTGAGTAGCTGCTGAGACATATATAGACTCCATTGACCTCACTCAAAGCAACCTCCTCAGGGTCTCAGTGTTTGACTGCCCTGTCATTCACTCAAAATGTATAAACATCCTTGATTCAAGGTACAATCAGATGGCTGCAAAGGTGTGCACCTGGTTACACCTGAAAGGATCACTTTAATGGTCACAATTTCCCTTAAAACTGTTCCTTCTGTCTGCCAGGGAATCACTCCAGCCAATCCCTCAAAAGTACCCTACATCTGAACCAATCAGTCTATTTGGACATGGTTATCTGGAAGTTGAGTCATGGCAACTGGACTTCTTTTTCTTGAAAGATTGAAACATTTTGCTGCTCATCCAAACAGCTTCGTCAGTTTGAGGAAAGCTAGTTGTGAGTCCTCCATTTTATAGTTCACTTTGACCTCTTGTCACCTCATAAGATGAACAATAAACAAAAAAAAAACACCTCATAGGCTCATAAGATGAACAATGGCCTGAATAGGCTTGTTAGGTGGACAATAGTCTCAATAGGCCATCAGGTGAACAATGGCCTAAGGTGCCAAAACCCATAAAGTATGTGTTGTTAGCTATGGCCTTGGTGGTGGAAGTGTGAAGTATTTTTGATTTGTCTGGGGATTGTTGAAATCACTGCCTGATAAGTAGCAGATAGACTGTGCTTGAGCCCCCCACCTCTGTTGAGAGAGGGGTTTTCAATACTCACATGAAAGGCTTCCTGACCCCTCTCTCAAGCTACCTATCTTCTCTGTCTAATATGTGTACATCTCCATCTTTGAATGAGTGCCCGTTTTTCATTCAAGTGGAGGTATATCGGGCTATCCCCTTGTTTAATGGCTGTTTAGTTTATCCAGTGTAGAGGTCTGCACAGTCTTCATTGCATTGGACCTCATATGCTATATTGTTCCTTTTGTGTTTTGGTGTAGGGCCCTTTGGGTGGACGAGTGTCTGACTTAGCGTGTTTGTGGGTTTGAAGTAAACAGGGATGTGGTGTTTGACAAAAATCCTTTTAAGCTTTTCAGACACTCCAGCCATATAGGGAATGACCAGGTTCTTCCGTTGCGCTGATCCCTTGTTCTTCTGGATCAACATACTGCTTTGTTGAAGGCCCAATATGGATATCCACAGGTCTTAAGTGCTGTCTTCAGGTGCTTGTTTTGCTTCTTCTTGGCTTCTGTGGAGGTGGGGATGCTCTCTGCTCTGTGGTTTAGGATCCTGATGACTCCTAAATGAGAGCCACAACAAAAACCCTTCTCTTGAAGCCCCTGTGTTGCACTGATGCTCGAGTTTATCCAGGTGTCTCATCCTGTTGAAATGAACCAAGATCACTTGGCATCAGAGTTCCATGGTACTGTTTCTGTCCTTTGGCTCAGTGTTTGCTTCGTCCGTTCTTCATAGTTGCCCATCTCTACTTCCAACAGAGGAAAGGTATAAATTTAAAAAGAGTTGCTGGAGATAAGTGATTATGGGGTGTTAACATGTCCCTTGCCTGCTCTCTTTCCCTTGCCATACTGAATTGCTTTAAAGAAGGATTGGCTTTTTTTAAAGGAACCTATGAAATCACTGTTTCTTTCTCCCAAGGTCAACTGGAGCTGCAGTCAAAGCTGGAAAATGCTGAGAGACACTCCCCCCTACTGGTACCTGTGCCTGTGTTTTGCCAGTTGCATTGCCTGTAGTAAGAAGTGACTGAGTTGAATTATTTTGATGAATTGAGTTCTTTCTTTTTTGTTGATTTGGGCATTAAGCAGACACACAGCTTCTCTCTGTGCCTGCCTACAGCCTGTGCCTGCCTCTTCCTGGCTTGACCCCCATGTAATCCCACTCCCTTCAGTAAACCTCGTTCCGATTAGCACCAGCTGCGCAGACAGTACACAGCACCGAAATCCTTGCACAAGGCCACTCTTTTCTCTGTGGGTCAACAAATTATCCAGATGCACAGGAGTGGAACTACTGCAGAGCTGGTAGTTTAGTAGCTCTTATACAATATTTTTCTCATGCTATGGGTTGTTGCAAATGCTGTTTCTTTTAATGAAAACTGTAGAGGCTCTGCTTTAAAAAGCATCTGCCTCCAAGACAAACAATGCATTTAAAACCCACATGCATATTGTTTAACCTGTTGCTCCTCTAAAATCATTCTCAGCCCTCCCATGCAGACTTTTTCACAATTTCACACACTTTTCTGGCTCACCACAAGCAATGGTTAGTCATATACTTTCTAACAAGCTGCATTGAACTACGATATAGTGAATGACTGGATCAAAATGGCTGATTGCTCTCATCAGCTTAATGAAGGTCTGGACCTTCTGAATGCTAGATATTGGTGAAGAACGTTGTCTAGACAGTTTCCTTTTCCATCAATATTTCTATAATATTCACATAATATCTCTGCATAAAACTATTGCTTTTTCCATTTGTAAAGCAAAGCACACACAAAGAGCAAGCATGGGATGCTTTATAAAAGCATCTGATTGTTTGTTTTTAAGGACATGGCTTATCCATCCAATACTTCTAATTTTTGCAAGTCTATATCACTAATTCTGAACAGTATGTGCAAAAATCATTACAGTAACCCCCGGCCGATCACGGGGGTTAGGGACCCCACCCCACCCACGATCCATGAAAATCCACGATATGCGGAAGCGGGTGGGGGGCCTGGGGGTGGGGGGCGATCACGTGCCTGTCGCAAAAGCCTAGGAGGAGCGTGGGGGTGGCACGGAGTGACCTGATCGCCCCCCGCCGCCCCCCACGCGGCTGCGAGGCCCTCTGTAGGCACCCGGGGTGGCTGCAGGGAGGGATGCCGTCCGTCCCCGCCGCCCCCCATGCGGCTGCCAGGCCCTCCGTAGGCACCCGGCGTGGCTGCGGGGAGGGACGCCATCCATCCCTGACACCCCACCCCACCCCACCCCCACCCCCCACCCCGCGCAGCTGCCAGGCCTCCATAGGCACCCGGGGCGGCTGCAGAGAGGGACACCGCCCCCCCGCCCCCCCTGCATGGCTCCAAGGCCTTTTGGGCTTCTCGGAGGTGTGTGTGGGGGTGCACGGAGCGACCAGATGCCCCCCCCCGCAGTGCAGCTACTGCAATCCCGCAATGTAGCGGGACCGCGGGACCTGAACCGCAAAATGGCGGGGGGTTACTGTATTACAGTTAGGAAAACACTTTCTTGGACTGTAAAGAAATATCTTGCTATCTTGCACGCAGGGAGCACAACCATGTGTTTTCCCATTTTCATGCATAAGAAGTATAAGAATGGGATGACTGTGGATTTGGATTCCTGCTCTTAATTACTGCACACCAGTGGTGAAAAGAAAGAAAACAACATAACTTAGCTTTGAGACTTGAGTCCTTAGGGATTTGTTGTTGTTGTTCTTGTTGTGTCGTTACAGTCATCATGCCCAACTCTTCATGACCCCCATGTCCATGGAGTTTTTCTTGGCAGGGATACTGGAGTGGCTTGCCAGTTCCTACTCCAGGAGCCTACAGGACCTGGTATTCCCTGGTGGTTGCCCATCCAAGTACTAGCCAGGCCCGACCCTGCTTAGCTTCTGAAATCAGGCAAGATTGGGTGTGCTTAGGGCATCTTGGCAGCTCCTTAGGGATATAATCAATCAGAATTATTTCCAGCTCATAAGAAAGGACAAATATACATAATTCCCATTGAAAAAGAGAATGTGCTTGAGTTATGCAGAACTTCCCTCTCCTGTGTATAGTATTTAAACCTTTCTCTCAGTGGTTACCCTTTAATACAAGCATGGATTACTTGGCACCCAATATCTTCATGCAGCCCTTGGCTTATACTTGTGCACATGGAATGGCAAAGGGAAAGGGCATGATACAGTCAGGAGAAGAAAGAGGGCAGTCTTGCCTGCCATGGGCATATGGTTCCTAATGGAGACCAAAGGAAGGAGGCCCTCAACCAGAGCTGGCTGGCTGATTCTGGAAGCAGTGATCCGAAGCAGTGAAGTTCAGTCAAACACAGTCACAGAGTCCTGTTCAGAGGTTTGTGTTCAATGTGCAAGGATCTAATTGACTTTGGAGGGGGATTTTATGCATTCCCATTGCAAAGATAATATTTCATGCAATCAAGTGAATTTCTTCATTTGGTTTGGTTTGGATCCTGATGTCTTAAAGTTTTTTAAAAATGCATCTCAATCAGTTTTCAAAGATGCTGGCCTAGTTCTGCATACATACTTAACAAAGGCAAAACATCACAATTTCATTGTAATTTCTAGTGTAGAAGATGTACTGTATGGTTGTGTGAGCTTTCATGGGCAATGGTGTCATAACACATTTGAAATTACAGGTGTTTGTCATGGCACGCCCCATAGCAGTGGTAGTGAACCTTTGGCACTCCAGATGTTTTGGACCACAACTCCCACAGTCCTTTCTCATTGGCAAAACAGTGTTAGGATTCTGGGAGTTGTGGTCCAAAACATCTGGAGTGCTGAAGGTTTGCCACCACTGCCCTACAGCAAGCCTTCCCTATAGGGAGAGTGCAAAAAGGTAGAGAACAAGATAGATCTATACCAACAAATGAGGACGGGGACATTCCTAAAATTAATGGTTCTTCATTGTACATTCAAAACCAAGCAGTCTTATAATACTTTGAATTATGAGGGGAATAACCTGCAATAATGTTTTTGTTTCTATTTCTATTTTCTAAATCTATTTCTGCTAGTTGCTGGGAGAATTGTAGCTTAGTTGAGACATAACAAGGAAGACTGGCAAATGGTGGCAAATTTCCTGCTATTCAGAAAGTCCTGGAGCTCTGATGCTTTGAGCTCTGCCTCTACTATACCACTCATCAAGAGTGACCATCTACCTCTACGCAGTCATACAGTAAGCTAAATAGGCCACAGTTTTACATGCACTGTGTACAGAACTAGATATGAAGCCAAAGAGATGGAAAGGACCAATGTGAATATCTGTGCTTTACCATTGCACAATTCAGCTGAGAACAAACTAGACTCCTGTTTGTGACACTGTGCAATAATTTAGAATAGTCATAGTATCTATAGGTTTTATGTCTTGTGGGTGATTGCAGTCTCCTTGTCCTGTGTTTCCAAATGAGTTTTGCAAAACAAAACAAAGCAACGTTTCTCCTGTTCAACTTAGCTTTCTTGCCACTATTTGACTGTGGAAGAAGTTCAAAAGATCAGAAACTCAGCCATGTCTTGCTTCTTTGGACTATTTGTCATTGTCCTTGAAGCAGAAGGAGTGCAGTGGTGTATAAACGCATCCAGTTAAAAGTCAGACCCGCTTGGGATGCTGGGACAAGTGGGTTTCCATTTTCACTAATGCATAATGCACTCCAGGTGAACAAATATGTTGAAAAGTTTCAAGTTTCTTCCCTCCCATCCCAGGTAAATTTAATTACAGGGTAAAGATATTTATATATGCACACATACATTTACTTGATGTCAATTTTCTATGTACTGTAATTGAAAAGACGTCACCATCGCCAAGTTATCTGTGTTCCACATTTCCTCAGCTGTGGGAAAAGCCCCACAGGCTGGCATTTGTCATGTAATGTATGAGAACACCGAACAATTTCTGAACATCTTATTAATTTTGTGATGGCCTAAAGCAGTGATACATGCAAGAAATCATGTTCCATGTGGCCCATTCCCTGTGAGAAGCTGTGCTAGAGATAGCTGTTTCAATTAAGAATTGAAATTTATTTCTAAAAAGAAATTTGGGCACATTTGGTAACCAAATTGATCTAGTTGAATGCAACTGTCAAGCTGATCAATTTTCTGTATTCTTGTTATATATAAACTAGACCATTGTGACATGGGATGAAGATAAACTTGTTTGCGTACAGAAGGGTGAAAAAGAAGGCCGTGGCTGGACTCAGTGGATTGAAGGAGATGAAATGCACTTGGTAAGGGGCTTCCAGAGCTTCTGTTTTTAATATACAGTGGTACTTCATAAAACGAATTTAATTCATTCTATGGGTCAATTCGTTTTACAAAAAAATTGTCCGACAAAATGCGGTTTAACATGGTTTCCCATAGGAATGCATTGAAAACTGATTAATTTGTCTTGCAAGGCATCCCATAGGCCAGGCATGTCCAAAGTCAGGCCCAGGGGCCAAATGTGGCCCTTTTTAAAATTTTGAGTAGCCCACAGCCTCTTCTCCCCACTAGCTCAGCCTGCCACAAATCCCCACCAGCTGGCCCCTCCCCATATTGGATGGAGACATCAGCTTGCAGTTTTAGGGTTTGCCTGCCCTCCCTGCCTCCGTCCGTCCCTCCAGTCACCTGCCCAGCCTACCTGCCCCCAGCTTCATTGATGCAGCACCCTCCCCACCTCCTTGCATGTCCTAGAGGCTTGTCCAAAGTCTGGCCCGGAGACCAAATGTGGCTGAATGGTTGGCCCCCACACATTTTCACCTCACCAAATCTGGCCCTTCTTGCAAAAACTTTGGACACCCCTGCCATAGGCAAAATTCTTCTTGTGAAGCATGCTTATTCCCAGAAATTTCATTTGTCTTACAAAGAATTCTTATGGGGCATTCGTCTTGCGAGGCACCACTGTAGTTCTCTCTTGTTTCTCTTGCCCTTTACTTCCATTGTTCATATGGCTAAATGCAGTAAACTGTAGCTCCCTTCCACATTAAATTGGCTAATTTTGAAGCAATCAGGCATTTGTGTTGTGTTAGATTTACTTCTAAATCAATCCCTTTACACAATCCCATTGATCTCATATCCCCCTTTCTACACTGAAAGCAGTGTTTGGAATTTGGAATACCTTTATGTGGACCATGCATTCTCTCAATGTATAGATTTAATTAGTTCACACAAGTTGAAGGCACGTCACATGAGCAAGAACAGGAAGCCTTGCCCCAGCCCTGTGCAGCCCTAGGTACAAGAAATGCTATTGACAAGAACCAGGACAGAAACCATGAACAGAGGCACGTTTGGGGCACTCTTCCCAAATCCGGTGCACTCCAAATGTAATTTACTACAATTCCTATCATTCTCAGTTGGTGTGGGCATAGTGAGAGGAATAATATAACATATCTAGTGGGCCAACAGGGGTGGGGTGGGGAGCTGGTGAAAGTCATATGGCTGTTCATGGGTCAGGGGAGCAAATGTGGTTCTTTTTCCTCTAGCATAATCTATAACTTAGGAAACCAAAATGGGCGACTCAGTTTTGAAAGCATTATTTTCTTTCTAACTCTTATTTCTGAGTTTCTTAGATACTGGCACAAATAACTTTTATTACGTCTTCTTTTTCAAACAGTTGTTTATAGTGCTGTTGAAAGCCCTTTCCCCACAAGAGGTTACAAAGCCATCTCTGAGAACTTACTGCCTACTAAATGCATTTTGTAGTTTGTTTTGGATGCTAAGCTGGTAAACAGACAGATGAAATCCTAGGTGTTGCGGAAGGAATTGGAGCCTTCAAGCTTGAAGGGCCTACAAGATTGTCTTCAAAAGAACAATAACAATGACAACATGTGTGGGTAGGAGTTGGCTTGAATCACACTCAAGTGCATATGGGGTAGCACTCAAATGCTTCGTAACATGAAATTCACATCTAGGGACATGCTTAGGGAACTAATGAAAAGTGGGGACAAACCAAACCATGAACCAGGAAACCCCATGAACTAGACTGGTTTCTGGTTCAGGTTGGGCATCCCATTTCGCCAAAACAAAGCAAAGCACTGAACTCCCCCCCCCCAGTGCTTTGTTTTGTTCAACAAATTAGGATGCTGACCCAACCCCTCTTCCTCTCCCCTGTTGGCTTGGCTTCAAGCAGCTGCCACCACCTCCTCTTCTACCATCATCCTGATAAGCAGTGGGCACCTGTACCGAAGGAGGATGCCTAGGTCCTTAAGCCAGACCTGCTGCATGTGCACATACATCTGTCAATCAGCTGAGCAGTAGGTGCACAAGCAAACACAGTAGGCCTACCTCCTTGCTGTTTTTGTGCAGTGGGCACATTCACAGACACAGGCCCAGGTCCTTGAAGCCAGATCTGCTACCTGTCAGGATGGTCCCAACAGCAGCTTGAAGAGAAGGTAGAGATGTGACAGGTGGACAGGTAGGGCCAGGCAGGTGGTTCACTTCCAACAATCAGACCATGAATGCGGTTCACTTTTCACCGGATTTGTGAAAGTTTATGGCTACACATGATCCACAAATCATCACAAACCACCAGTTTTCTGGTTCATGCCCATCTCTAGAATGAACTAATAATAATTTGTTCAGTTTATGGTGAATGTTGCCAATACAGTGGTACCTTGTATAAAGGAATAAATTTGTTCCAAATGAAATTATGTTAAGCAAATTTTCCTTTATACAAATTTCCCATAGTAATGCATTGAAAATGGAGTAATCCCATTTTTTTGTTTTACGGATTTTCCCCATACGCGATTATGTTAAGCAAACTTCCCCTATCTCTGGAATTGTTTATGTTATACAAGCTGTTTGTTATACAAGGGTCCACTGTACTTGCAACTGATTTTCTTTTCCCTTCTTATGGCACTATACAGCTTGCCCAAAGCTACATAGCCTGGCCCTTCTCCAGGAATGCACAATGTGAGGTAGAAGTCCTAGCCTTTGACTTTTAGCCTAACTGCATGCTACTAATTTCAGTAGAAATTATATTTAGGAACATGAATTTAGAAGATAATCTTAACCCCCAGAATTGTTGCATATGAGAATTAGAGTGCATAGGATGACCTTCTTTATTGGGTAGGTGCAGGAGGGAAACTAGAGATAGCCCCAGGAAGCTCAGCTTTGGGTAGAGAGCACACCTTGCACTTACATCTACTCCCAAATTGTTTCTAACAGTAGCAGCCAGCAAAATGGGGAGGAGGCATTTTTGGATTGTAAATCTTTCCATTTTCTTTTAAGGTCCCAGGATCAGCCCCACCTCTCTATAGCAAGCACAGTTTATTGTTGTTTTAAATGAAAACAGGAGACATTGGATGCACTGCTTATTGCCTAGTTTGTCTCACATAATTTGTACAAAACTAGACAAGGTGATACCTTTAGGCTACTAGTAAAATAACAAAAACGTTGCTAATACTTTGAGGGCAACACCCTCTTCCTCAGAGTTGTACCAAAAGTACAAGCACGGCAGAAGATGGAATTGCCAGGAGTCAGTTCTTAGATGTAAAGTTCTTGGCAAGACGGAAAAAAATGCCAGATGTTTTGTTAGTTGAAGCCCAGAGCAGAGAGGTTGTGAAGCTGCATCAGAAATTATGTTTACTGTCCAAGTACTTCAAACAATGTGGCATAGATTACATTTGTTTACATCTTTACATCTAAGAACTGACTCCTGGCAAGTCCACCTTTTGTCATGCTTGAATGTTTGGTACAGCTCTGAGGAAGAGGGTGTTGCCCTCGAAATATTGGCAACTTTTTGTTATTTTACTACTGGCCTAAAGGCATCACCTGGTGTAGCTTTGCAATTGGTTTTTGTGATGGCTGCATGGCTCCCCAATTTGTTTTGCTATAATTTGAACAGTGATAATAGCATTAAAGATGCTACATGTACTGCATGATCCATTAAGAAAAGGAATGTGATTACATCTTGCAAATTGGGGTAGAATTAGTACATTGTGAAATTTGCATGCACACTAATCTTGGATTAATTCTTGGATTAAAGTATTGACAGTGCCATAG
The DNA here is from genome assembly GCA_037367245.1 of Phrynocephalus guinanensis. Classification (NCBI taxonomy): domain Eukaryota; kingdom Metazoa; phylum Chordata; class Lepidosauria; order Squamata; family Agamidae; genus Phrynocephalus; species Phrynocephalus guinanensis. Next base: position 92,929,146 of record CM074735.1, on the reverse strand, counting down.
CCCTTGTTACAAAATGCTAAAGTACTGCTGTCCCCTGTTTCTGCAACTAGAAATATTTTAGGCAAAGACATCAAAAAGAAATTGCAGGGGGAAAGACCTCCAGTCTCATGGCAGCTGCATTCCCTTACGGAAGCCCACTCTACTATGCCTCTGTCAGACAGCTTTCATGCAAACTCAGCATGAAACCTTAGTCAGGATTCAGCAGCCAGAACCATCTGAGCCATATATCCCTTTCTTTATATATTTCCATTACCTTCCGTCCAAGAAATATTTTTACTAATCTATCTGAAGGTCTGTCTTCGATGCCTTAATAAATCTTGGAGATTCTTCGATGCATAGGGCATCCAGTTCCTATAAAATTAGTCTGTGGAGCTTCAATAATAATTTTATGGTTCTGGTGAATATCAGACAATATTCCAAATATTAATTAATGAATCTTTTTACGACATCCATTAAGTGATCTACCATAAGCTTCAGCGGTTTAGTCGCAATTATTTCCAGGCTGCTCTTTTTTTCCCAAGTAAGCATTTTCTTGTTAATTCTCCTTCCTCTCCCTCTACCTCTCTCTTCCCATCACCCTCCCACATATCTTTCTTTTGTTCAGTTTCTTCTCATTAGAGGCCTTGCTTCTCCAGTACCATTGAACCTGGTCGTTCTTCTCATTGCTCTTTAATAAAGGGCCTGTTCTGCTTTCTCTCTTTCTCTCTCTCTCTCCTCCATTGTAGCATCATGCAGCCTTTCTGCATTTGCTTTTCAGCCAGCTTCATGGACACAGGAGTGAAGAAACTATACCCCAGTATGTCTTCATTTGTTGAGCCAATTCCTAGTAGTCTATCTGGTTTCCATGCCTTTTCTAAAGCGTATTTCTTCTGCATTCCATTGCCATTCAAATCACTCATATCCCTTTGATCAGTGACCCTGGGAATGGATTTTTCTCAACTTGATTCATCTTTTCTGTAAAGTGACATCAAAAATAGAGTCATAGCATCCAGGTCATTTATTTCTTTAAAATAGTGTTACCTTTATCCAAGTATTTCTATTTGAGGAAAACTTAGTTTGGTCTTTTTCTGTTAAATGAACCCCCCCCCCTCTCTCTTTCTCTCATGTGTCAATATTATCTCACACATTGGCTACTGAAACTGCGGGTCTATGGGGAGTTCTTGGAACATCTCAAAAATGGGATTTTTGCGTCTGGCCTTTATATCCAGCATATACGCTTCAAATTTCAAAGGAAAACAGTGTTTGAGTAGAACAAATTGTTTTTGGAAGGTCTAGGCAAGATCTAAGGCTAGCATGCCATGTTTTGTATTAGAGAAAGAATACCTCTTGACCTACCGAAGTATGGGTCAAACTAGATGATACATTTAGTTCACTGTTAGAAGAAGAGCTGTCTCAAACAATAAAAGACATCTGTTCACTGCAGCAGTTTTTCTCTCCTACATGTCTTGCGTTTAGTCTGCAGATCTGGGATACTTGGAAACTGAAGTATAGCCACAGTCTTTCTTTTTATATATCCCAGGATAGGCAGGTACAAAGAGGAGTGATCTATACTCCCTTCTGCCCCAGCCTTGTCTTAATGTTGCATTGAATGCTAGCCAGAAATCAGGTGCAAATTTCCAGCCAAGCTGTACATTATATGAGGACTCATCTGCAATATCACTTCAGGCTGTTACATCTGCACCCAAGTGCTGTAGTTCATGAGGCCACCTTGTTGATCTGTGGGAGGTTGAGAAAACATGTGCATGAAAGCAAATATTTGAAAATATTGAACAGCTAAAAATGCACATATTTGCAGAACACATTTAATGGAAATTGCATCAAAAGTGGGGATTTGTAGATTATGAAAATAGCATTATGAAAAATTGATGTTTTGAAGGCGGATGCCAGTAACTTACTATGTTTCTGTTGAACATAGTAAGTAGCAGAGTAGCATGGGGTGCTGCTGCTTGAGCAAGTGCTATTGGCAAGGAAAAAGTGTTTTTTTTGCCTGGACATCACAGGAGGATATGGACCATGGTATCTAAGAGGGAAAGTGGCAACCTTCCAGCATGGGTCTGTGTACAGCTATTCGTCCCATCAGATTCTCCAGTGTTCCTGCTTCAAAATGTACTTCTCCCAGCCAGAGAAAGAATTACTGCTCTTAAGTGGTTACTTCACGGCCGTTTTGTCTCTATTAGTTTTGCGCTTAGGAGCAGTACAAAAAATGTTACTTCACATCCATTGCACAACTACTGAAAATTGTCTCAACCACGCCCCCGGAACAGGTGCTAGGCGTGACAATACTGTACCTGGTGCTAGGTTGGGTTTCCCCTTGTCACTCTTTGTTCCCGCTTTCTATTCCAAGATAAGACACTGTGTAGTAACGACTGTCACGCAACAAAACATTCATTTCTCTCAGAGTGAGAGAGTGTGTCCTTTTTTTGTTTTACTTTTCAGAAGTGAAATATTGAAAACTATTTTTAACACCCCCCACCCCAAATAAGGGAAAAGGAAGCTAGACAAATTCAGTGTTTGTCACAGTACAAGAACATGAGGTAACACTTGTCACAAGACAAGTTATCATGACCATGGGAACACTGAAACAGGAACAAAACCACGTGATGACGACCAATGCTGTCACGCTACAAAACTAGTCGTGGAACAAAGAAGGACGTGAAATAACCACCTTAGTTGCTCTAGAAAGTTCCAGCACATCCACATCAACACAATACTTAGTACTGAAAAATACCATTATAAAAAGCAGAAGCAGACCCTAGATACCTCCAGGGTTTTGCCACCAGTGCAGTTTCCAGAAGATTCCAGAGGCAGAAAATGGTCCTCAGACTTGCTGACATTGGCCAGAATTACATGTCCCTTTGACTGCTTCTTGAACCTGCCATAACTGCAGATTCAAGCCAGATCTGGACACATCAGACAACAGATCTGGCAGCAGATTCAGAATGAATCAAAAGGGACATGTAGATTGTCTTGTCTTCTCTCGTTGATCTAAGAGCTGCATTTTCTCTTTCAGGAAATAAGAGCTTGTGGCGTCAAGTGCAAGCAGGTATTTAAGAAGGTACAGTGACATAAGCACAACCAAGGAAGTGAAAGAGGCCTGCTGTCGAACCATCAGCTGCTGCTAGAGGACAAAAATTCTTCCTTATTGCCTAGGAAAAATGAATGCCTAACTTCAACGCATGTCTGTTCAAACACTCCGTAGTGGCTTTTCCTATTTACATGACATTTTAAAAAGAGATAATCTAAACAAACACCATCCTATTACAGAAACTCAAATTAAAGGTGCTGCAGCATGAATTGTGTGTAAATCTACTTTTTTTCAATTAGGGATACATAATTATGCAAATTATCTAAGCTGAATGTAAGACAATGCATGGGTTCAACACTAAATTCAGGTATGTAACACAGGAACTATAGGAGGAAGATAACTGAAGTTACTAGTCAAAGCCAGGCAAGCTTTAACTTAAATAATGACACTACATCATCTAGCTATTTCTTTGGAGCTCTTAAATTTGTTTTGCAAAGATATGTTCTTCTAAATGGACTCAAACTATAATGGTAAGAACTGTTTCTAATGGTAGGGCTGTCCCTGTAGGATCTTTATGTCCCTGGGTTGCCATTTCCCACCATATACACAGGGCTAATGCTAACAGGTTTCACATATTATTTAAGGAATTAATTTACCCAAAATGTAACACATTGCTCAGGAAAAGTGATATGAGCAGGTCTGCATCAATGAGAACAATAATTATGTGCTGATTTGCACTCCCCTTCCAAAGTTTTTTTTAATGCAAAAAGCAGTTGGATATGATTTGTCTGTCCCTCCTTTTGTTAACACACTGGGGCCATGACATTTATACAAGTGCAGACAGGCTGCTTTTTTCCTGGGAGGTACAGTGGAAAATAAGACTCCTGAATCTTAGCTTGCAGCCTGAGCAACCAGTGTGGTGTAATGGTCGGTGTGTCAGAATAAGACTCAGGAGAGTTGAGTCCAAATGCCATCTCAGCCAGATGTAGTGGATAAGCATAGGTTTTTTGTTTGCTTTTTTGTTTTTTGGAATTCATGGGCTACAACCTACATGAGTCTACAAGAATTCTCAACAGAAAGACTTCTGTGGGATTTAACCAAGAAATCAAATTCCCTGACAGTTGTTTTCAAGTCCTTGCAGCTAATGAATTCAGACTCCAGCAGGCATTTTTATCCTGTGGGGAATACTGGGGAAATGGGCTGGCAAGGTCAAACTCTGTAGGTGTTGCAAGGGGTTAATAGGCATGGTAGTTCATGCCCATTAGGTTCTGCACAGGACTTTTTGCAAGAAAACTACTCTAGTTGAGCCCTCACCACCCATTTCCCATGTTTTCTCCATATGATGAAAATGGCTGCTGGAGTCTGAATCCATTGACTATAAGAATGTGAAAAGACCTGCCAGGGCTTTAATTTCTTGATTAAAGCCCACAATGTTGGCCGGGAAAATTTCTAAAGGTATTTGAGGGCTGAAGTCCACACAAATTCCAATAACTCCATGCCTAGTAGTGGATGGAATGTCAGACTAGGATGCAAATCCCCTATCAACCGTGGAACTTTACCAGGTAATTGTTGGGAATTTGCCGGAAAGGTTTTGAAGCCAAGCTGACCTTGGTTACATAACTTAAAACAGACAGACAGAGACAAATGCCTTTCTCAGACATGCATGCGTTACTCCCAGGTTTTGTTTTATTCATCTTATCTATGTTTACAAGCAATAGATTGGAGAACTTACTAAAACTTACTAAAACAGGGGCTCAAACAGGGGTCAGGTGCCCTTTAGCCCTTTGGCCTGCCTCAAAGCAAAAAATCAGGGGAAATAGAAGGTTACTTCCTTTCCAGATATGCCACATCAACTAGGAGTGTGTGCTCATCACTTCAGTTCTCTGGAACACACCCTTCAAAGAAAGGTTTCCACAGGTAATGACAGTGATAAATTGCTCATTGAATATGTCATGCACCCTAATAGCCCTAAGTCAGAAGTAACTTGGTAGCACACAGCAAATGCAATACATCAAGACAGAGCCATCTGTCATTAGCATCTCCTTGCCAACCAATATAAAAATACTTGGCTTCAACTGACCAATCTCAGTTTCCATCAGAGAAAAGGTTTCCAATGTACATTGTTCAAAGATGCTGTTTCATTATTCTGTTATTTCTCTCTCTTTTTTAACTTGCCAAATCTACTCTGATTAAAAATATAATGGAAGACATCAGGAGAAAACTGAAGAGGATCACAGAATTAGAAAAACGTCACGTGGATGCTTTGTAAATTTTATGAATCCGTAAGGACAACCTCTGGATTAGAGAGATAGGCGGGATATCTCTCAGTGCCATTTGTGAGGAATCATAAGCAGGTGAAGACATCTGCTTGGGAATACCCTGAAGCAAATGGTGAGCCACTGTGTGAGACAGAATGCTAAACTGGATGGGTTGTGGTCTGTTCCAGCAAGGCTGTTCTTATATTCTTACATTCTTATGAGATTGTACAATATAACTCTCATCAGCAACCTTGGATTGTACTACAGAGCGAAATTCCATTGTGGATATTAACCAGAAGCAAATATCCTTCAGATATCTTGGAATGGGTCTGGCTATCAAATATTCTTCACTTAGTTGTGAGTGTAAATAAATGGTAATAAATAGAACAGTGGATCAGTTTCATTCTAATCAAAGGGGAATTATAAAATGGCAGGAAATACATAAGTTTAAAATAAGCAAGCAAAGACTATGTAAAATGAAGCATGTATGCTATTATTTACATTATTACTGAGATGTTTAAAAATCATCCAGAACATGATTCTCAAGGCAGTGCAATCCTTTGCTGCTAATTATATCTAATTAAAAATTAAACATATGTAAATCTTATACTAATTCACATTATCTGTGTTAATATACTGAACCTGGTTAATAATTAGTGCTAACACATTAAAGTCCTCCACAGAAACGTCAGCAAAAGGGTACAGTGTTTAGACTAATGTTTGACGTCAGAAGATGGACATTTTCCTTTACAATAATACCAAAGAGGCTGTCAGGAATTATGAGGAGTTAACTTCAATAAGCAGAATTGCAGCAATGTCAATGATTAGAAGCAAAAATATAACAGACTCCATTGCTGGTTTTCTATTGAAGTCTATTTACAAAATATATACAGGTTCCATTAGTTTCCAGACACTTACATCCAGTAGCATAAATAATGCAGCTACTCTTCTTACTCACAGCCAGTACATCAGGCTTAATGGCTAAACAGAAAGAACATATGGTATACATAACATCTCTTTCCAATCATTTCTTTACTTTCACATCACAAGACACAGTGCTTCTCTCATCAACACTTCTGAGCTACACTCCACTGTCCTTGGACACTAGCGTTCTTGTCAAGGCCACTTTACCGAGCTTGCTTCAATCCACAGCTGGGTGCCATATCTCTAATTGTAAATTGAAAAACTCACTCACATAAGAATATTTGTGATGGAGACTACTTCAAAGAAGCATCTGAAGCCAATAAATGCATTATCACAGACCTCAACAGAGCCAGAACTTCAGTCATAGATCAAAAGTAGTATTGATACAGGCCCCACAGATGTCAACAGGAAGGTAATAGCTGAGTTGGTCATTAAATCGCTTCTTCAAGGATTTCTTATATGAGATGGTCTGATCTGATAGCTGTTGTTTACATTCTCAGGAGGTTATCTTATGCATTTGTGTTGAAATCATTTCTCCTAACTTTAACAAAATGCTATTTGTTTATATTGACTGCTGCTGCCACGTTAGCCTATAAGAAGAAGCATATCAAGTAGTCTGGCAATTTTTAAAGAATCAATCATCTGTGTTTAACTTTACCATTATCTGTTCCAGGCAAGGCCCAATGGCCACACTGGAGGCAGGCAGCAAACATCATGAGCCAGTTTGGTTGCTTGGAGCACACCTAAAGGGTGGGGTGGAATCAGGGTGGAACCAAGGATGTGGCAAACCCATGATGCACAAGGTTTTAAACACCTTGCCAAATTTATAAGGAATATTGAAATCAAAGAAGAGGCTAGAAATATTTAAGGGACAAAGCAGGGGAGAAAACCTGGAAGAAAGGAATGGGAGAAAAGGAGAAGGATAAACTGGGAACATAGTGGACAAGTAAGTATGATTGAATAGGAAGTAGTCAGGTTTAAAAAGTGCAGAATGGAATCCTAATGGTGAGCGAGCTTGCAAAAGGTTTTTTTTTTTTTTTACTAGACTCCTAGAATCATCTCCCGATATTTTTCCAACCACTGGGAGCATAACTAAACAAGTACTGGAAAGATAAGTGGATAGGAAAAGCAGAAAATATTAGCTCTCTGATCCCTCAAGCCACAGACCTTTGAGCAAAATGTGGGGTTTTTATTTTCTCTAATTGTGCTCCTTCTTTCCCTTGAAAGAAGTGTTCATTTATTTCATTTAGTTTTTCAAACATGTCGGAAAGGTATCCCAATGACATCAGTTAATTGTTGGATAAAAGGCTCCTCTGTAAATGTGACCACCAGTGCATCTTTTAGTTCAAACAGTCTGGCTAATTTTTTCCCCCTTGACAGCCACTGCACTTGTGTGTGCAGCAATAGATGGAAGTGATCCATACCCAGATCTTCGGTGGTAAGTTTTAAAAGGCGTGCTTGAAGTAGGCGGCTCTTAACATGATTAATCATATTCACAGCACCATCCAATATGACTTTTAAATCTTGCAGCATCCTTCTAGTTGCCACATAATGCCGATGGATGACACAGTGGCTGCTGGTGGCATTTCTTGCCACTTGCTTAATCCTAGACACAGCTCCCTTCACTTTTCCAATCATTGCAGATGCTCCATCACTGCAAATATCCACATATTTGCTCCATTCCAATTAATCTTTCTATACACATTTGATGAAAGCTTTGAAAATTACCTCACCAGTGGTGTAAGTTTCAAGTACTTCACTCATCAAAAGTTCTTCTTCTGTTTGCATTTTGAATGGATACCTCACAAACACAAGAAGAACAGCAAGTCCTGCAACGTCGGTACTTTCATCAAGCTGTAAACTAAAAAAAAATCACAAGTTTTCCTTCTTCTTATAATCTCCTTCTCCACAGACTCTGAAATTGTGTAAATTTGCTTGCTTATACTGCTATTTGACAGCTGCATAGTATCAATCTTCTTGGCCGTATCTGGACATAACGTGCAACTTACAACATCCTTCACACAAAGTTAAATCAATGTTTCGGCAATACTATGGTTTTTCCCCAGCTTTTGCAACGTGTAAACTGACAATAAATGAAGCTTCAGTTGCATTTTTGTTTTCATTTTTAGAAATTATCTCTATCATGGATGACACTGCCTGAAGAGATAAAGTGCAGTGTTTGGAGATTTCTTTACCTTTATATACTAAATCAGAATGATTGCATTCCAGATGTCTTTTTAATTTGGATGGAACCAAGCAACCACTGGCAACAATTGTATAACAGTTAATGCATTGCCCTTCTGGTGCTTGTACGTTCCCAACTGGAACAAAGTCAAACAACATGAGGTAGCTAGGATCATATTATCTTAATTTTCCTCTGATTTCCTTTTGGGAGTGAGTTGCCTTTCCACGACCTGAGGCAGACAAACTTGAATGGCTTATGCTCGCATGTGTCTGTCAGTTTTTAGCCAATTGCCCATAATTCTGCAATAAAAGTAAAGACTCAAATAAATAAATAAAAATCATTCCATTGCAAGCCCCTCCCAAAACAGTATCATAGTTGTGTGGCTGATTTTGATTACATCTGCTGAGTTAGTACGTGTGATGCATTGCAAATTCATTGTAATTTAAAAATTAACCTCTCCTCAAAACATTTTTAATTTTATAGAACTATGATGAAAATATAAATATGTATGCAGTCTCTAGACATACAGTAAACATTATATTCACTAAAAATCAGCCTCTTTTTAAAAAGAATACAAATTTACCATCAAATCCACTGGAATTTTTTTTGATATGACAACAAACTGGTACCACTTGAAACAAATAACATAGAACCACAAAATGGCCAATGAGTGGCATAGACAAGGGAATAATGGTGTTGCCATGTTATAAAAATGGATTCTACTGCTAAATTGCTAAATCTTAGTGAAAATTAAATATTGCCATGACACCTATGAAGGACACTCCAGGCTGCCATGGCACCCAGTTTGAGAACTGCTGTTCTAAACTAATCACCATCCCCCCTTGTTTCCCTTTGCAGAGGAGTGGGCTGCAGAACTACAACTGCGTATTTGGCAGATGAGTCCAATGGAATGGACAGACAGACCCTTCACAGCTTTGCATGGTCACAAAATACACATACACCCATTATCCTGAAGGATTTCATGGTTGATACTTAAATATTTCAAAAAGTATGAAAAACAATTCACATTCCCTTCAAGCTGTTTCATTTAATTCTGTTTTGTGTCCTTTGGCGGCACGGAAAACTATGACATTCTCATGGAATCCAGGGGAGGTTATGACAGGATAAGGTGTGCATCATTAAAATGATGAACCGTCTAGCAGCACATCTCATTCCTTTTGACTTTAATATGAAGCCCCTGTCCGTTTTTCACCTTTGAGGGAGGCACTGCCTTGTCCTTCATCTCATCCCTATAAATATTTGGGGCAAAATATTTAGCTATCTAAAACACGCTGTTAATGTTACTTTGCTTACCTCTCGGAAGCTTGCCCACATTATGAAAAAGCTGCCTTGTGCGTTTGCACTTTTGACAGGTACACAAACAACTTCTCAATCTGTTACTGAGGCAGGCAAGATAAAATGATGATGGGGGTACAGGTCAGAGAGAATACTGAACAGCTTAGGTCTGGTTTTCTAAGGGACCAGCCGTCTCATTTTAAAACTGCCTGATCTACAAGAGGTCTAAATTGTGTGTGTGTGTGTGGGGGGAGAATACTCTTGAGGACATCATTGCATATGGAAGCTGCACTGGGTGCCCCAAAGAAAGCTTTCTACCGGGTCATTTCCAAATTGTGTGATTCATGTCTCTCAGAGCTATAATTAGAATGAGGGTCTCTCTCTCTCTCTCTCTCTCTCTCTCTCTCTCTCTCTCTCTCTCTCTCTCTCTCTCTCTCTCTCTCTCTCTCATTACTTTTCAAGGAGCAGAAACATCACCACCTTTAAATTGTTTTTCAGTCATTCATATTATTCTCAGTGCTTTAATCATTGTTTTATTGCTGTACTGTGTTTCCTTATGTTTTGTTATTTTGTGATGTATAATACCTTGGTTTTCTTTTGTTTTTAAAGGAATCTGGCAGAAATGCATAAAATATATATTTGATCTGGGTTTTTTCACATATTTCATTTCATTATATAGTCCATAAACTATAGCAGAAGCATATTACTCTATTGAGTTCTTTATCTATGCAGCTTCATTTTCAATAGTATGAGGGCACAATGTGACCCATTCCAGAATATGCATTGACAAAATCCTGTGGGCAAATCCTTGCCTGGATCCAATACAATACACCTTCCTCTCTCATATAGGTAGATCTGCTACTCTCATCTGTGTAGGTCAGCAGCTTCATCTATAGTGACCGGAGCCTGGGGCAAACATGGATTCTCAAGCAGGGATGCAATAATACGAAGTACACATACTATTTTGTCATTTTGGCACTTCCCCAAGTGTAGCTCCCAGGACACATGTCCTCCCCCCCCCCCATTTACACCCCTAGTTGAGATGCTTGGAATTGGCTCATCACATTGTTAGGGGTTTGTTTGTGAGGATGGGGGGATATTTATCATTTTCTCTAATTTGTTGTCCTCTTTCGAATCTCTTCTACAGAAAAGTGTGAGTACTTCAATTAGATACTGCCCAAGTAAATCCAATTGTAGACAGACATGCCTTTCTTGGGGACACAACATAAAGTTAAAATCAATATTGCACTTAATAATGGTGAAAAGTTTATTCAAAAATTAAATAGTGTTTCAGTTGTAAAGAAAATTAGATTTTTAAAATAAGGTTTTGCCGGCTTGTGTATTTAGGCGTATGTGCGTTTGCATATATGTGATCCAAGCAACAACAGAATTCTAAATAATTAATTTAGAAGTCAATATTTTTATTTTCAATGAGACTCTAGTTAACTGGTTTTAGGACTTTAACCTTCAAAACCAAACAGAAATAAACAACAGAATAATGAAGGAACAATTAAATATTCACAGAATCTTGTTTAACTTTGAAAAGAAAGAAGAAATATTTAATTTTAATAAATGTGTGCACAGCTGTATAAATATAAGAAAGAGGAAAAGGAAGGAGGAGGAAAGGACGTAATGTAGAGGTGCAGTCATAGAATAATTTTGATGGACTTAAAGCTTAAGCCATTGCACAAGTCCAATTAAGGGTTTCTTATCATTTTATCAGATCCAATTCTGATGCTAATTATACAGCAAGTTCAATATTCATTAGGAGAATATTCTTTATGATCAGGAGTTGAATTGGGTAATTCATTTCTTCCCAGCAATTTAAGCTTGAATGAAGATTTCTATAGACACAGGGCTGAAGCTTATCAAAAATAAGAAAAAATAGCATTTTCCGTTCTGTGCCAAGTACTCACATTTTTTCCTATATCCTACCCATTTCTTCCTCCTCGTCTCCCATCCAATGAAAATGAGTGTGGTACACAATACTCCGGTGGTTCCCAACCTTGTGTAACCCAAGTGTTCCTGGACTGCAACTCCCCAAAGCCTTCAACACCTGGCTGTACTGGCCAGTGTTTTTGGGAATTGCAATCTAAGAACACCTGGGTTCGACAAGGTTGGGAACCAACACAATGCACCACCAATATGATCCTAGGCATGTCTACACAAAGCTGAGGTCCACTGAATTCAATGAAAGTTATTCCTGAATAGGATTTCAGCCTAAGCATGCCTACTGCACAGTAACTATTCAAAATGAGGGAATACTCAAAAACAAAATGGAAATTTAGGCCAGGATCTAACAATGTACTTTGATGTCTAACAAACCCATATGGAATCACAACTTTCTTCCCTTTCCTGCCTCTGTCCTTCTATTATGCTCAAAACATGTTCTAGAAGGTTTCCATACCCAGATCATTGATTCCAATGGAAAGAGGGGATCAAGGAACACTTTTGGATCTTCATGTACATGATGCTGTCCAAGTGTGATTCATGTTTGTTGTGTTTGTGTAACCAAACAGGAGGCAGAAGCACCCGAGCTAAAGACATGTGGGTTAATTTTTGTTTTGCCTTTCAGTGTTATAATTACTGTACATGCATTTTATGCACAGCTGCATGGAGTCACCTCTTGACAAGGAGGCATCCTTTGACTGCTGCACTCACCTGCTTCTAATAATAAAATAAAACAAAGATAACTAATGCAAGAATATTAGACCCTTTCATTGGATTCATGTATCTATGTTTTCCAACTACAATTTATTATTTTTATAATCTGCATTCTTATATTTTTATTATGTTGCTGCTAACAACTTGCCATTTCTTAAAAGTAGGAATAAATTATTTCAGGCACATAGCTACCCTCACACTGTTACATCCACTATTGTGCAAGTCCTGATGGAAAACCTATTGTGATATAGTGGTGTGTCAAGATTTGGATTACCATATGAAAAACATGATGAATTATGTAGGTGTCTGCTGTTTCCTTGGGTAAGAGATGCACAATTGGAAGAACTAATTCGTTGTGGAAATAGCTAGATAAAACAACACCATGGGATGGAAAAAGTCTTGTGAAAGGACCAAAGCCATATCAAAGGAGTCCTGCAGTGGAGGTTTTAAGGAACCAGGAGGGTGGACCTTGAGAAGAGCCATGATAGATTAAACAGTTGACCTGTCTAGTGTAGGTCTTCCTACATTGACAAATTTCATGTCTCAGAGAACACCAGGAGAGGGAACTCAAACTCTAGGGTGCAAGCTATAGGGTCACATACAGCAGAAAGAATTTGGATAGAAGGAAATAGAGCTAGATCTGATAGCAGGGTAGAAAACTTGAGAACTTGCAGGTGACACCAAACCTCAATCCTTCCTCATTATCTGGTGGGCTGACTAGCACAGATGGCAGGTGCAACTCACCTGAGAGCCACATATTCACCACCTGAGGTACAGGGAAAGAGAATGAGAGACAGGAGGAAAAAGTGGATTCCATGAAGGAAAAGAAGGAGTTTACATAGACTGTATAATGTAAACTTTGCTATAATGGGTTTTTGCCAAAAGAAAAACTGGTTAAATTTAAACCTTGTTTTCTGTAGTATTCCCCCCCCCAAAAAAAAAAAACATTGGAAAGTAGAAGGGCACTCCATACTCTGGAATGTGGGACATTGCAAAAAAGATTCTGGGCATCAGGTACCTGCTGCTTACCCCAATTCATGCCAAGATTGCATACCATTTTACATTTCTAATTTTCTAATAATAAAGCATAGCAAAGCAAAGTGTTCTGCTTATATACCGCCCCATAGTGTTTAAAGCATTATCTGGGTGGTTTACAATTTATTTATGCAGGCTACACATTCTCTTCTCCCCCCCCCTCCCGCGGGGTACTCATTTACCAACTTCAAAACTGTATAGAAGGCTGAGTCAACCATGAGCCTGCTATCTGGGATTGAACCCCAGATCAGGCACACAATTATGGCTACAGTACAGCTGTTCAGCCACTGCACCATGAGGTAATGTAATGACTGTTTGACTTAGGACAGTCTTGAAATGCTATGTCTTCTTCCCTATTAGAACATTCCTTGCTGCTTCCCCAACCTTTGCATGAGTTTTATCTAAATTCTTAAGGCATTGAAATGCCTTTCCGAAGGCTTAATTCCTGGTAGACAAGAATATTGAGCTAAAATATTTTTATTCCTATTTGATCCAAGAACATACAGTATCTGAAATTGAATCTAGTCTTTATCCTAAAGTATGTTGCCTTTCCCTGCCATGGATACATTGGGTGCTTATATTGAGTGATAATTATTATTTCTTAGCCTAAATTTCACAAATGTTAAATATAATGTAATACATCAAGTTTTGGGATAGTTATTAACCAGCTGTACTTTGAAACCAGGCATGTTGTATTGTCTGTCTTGGATCTCATTCTGGCCACATTTATTTATTTATTCATTTATTTAAAATATTATTACCCCACCTTTCTCCTTAAAAAGATCCAAGGCATATTACATCATTAAAAAGGCATTTAGCTGTTAAAATCAGCAAGTATACAAATATTCTAAAAGAGTTCAACAAGTATTATATTAAACTGTAATTAAAATCAATACTTTCTTCCACAGTAATCTCCAACAGTTATGTGAGATGAAATTTAGTATATAAATCAATGGCTTCATCCCATGTTTGTGAACACTTAAGGCAAAATTTGAATACCTAAGAAAGACTTAAACAGGCCCAAAATATCTAGCTGCTCTCTGTGACACAGCTTGTGCTAAAAGAAAGGTAAGGGTAAAAGTTCTCCCTGACTATTATGCTCAGTCCTTTCTAACTCTAGGGGCTGGTGCTCATCTTGGTTTGTAATCCAAAGAGCTGGCATTTGTCTATACTGTAGACATATTTCTGTAGTCATGTGGCTGGCATGACTAAACACACAAGTGTATGGAACACTGTTGCCTTGCTACCAAAGTGATACCTGTTTATCAACTTTCAGTTTGTGTGTGTGTGTTACATCGTTACTAGACATGGGCACGACTTGGCGAAATTCTCGTTTCCGTTCCTCGTTTCCGTTATGTAACAGAACGAAGAACGACAATTACTCTGCCAGAACTCGAACTCAAACCGACTAAAGAAAAATTGGGTCTGATTTGTCGTTGTCGTTCCTGGCATCGCAGCGATCGCGCGATGCCAAGCGGCACAGAAAAAAAGTTTTAAAACTAAAAAAACACCCCAATTCCCGGCCAAAAAAGCAGGCGAAAATATGCCTGCCTGAGGGCACCTACCAGAGGGGTGGTTTCTGGGGGGAGGGTCCCCGGCCTCCCCCCCTCTCCTGGGCTGTGCATCCTTGTCGTCTCGCCAACTCGCTGCCAAGTGGCGCGGCACAGAAAAAAAGTTTTAAAAACAAAAAACCCTGATTCCTGGCCTAAAAAGCAGGCAAAAATATGCCTGTCTGAGTGAGGGCACCTACCAGAAGGGTGGTTTCTGGGGGAGGGGTCCCCGGCCTCCCCCCCTCTCCTCTCCTGGGCTGCGCATCCTCGTCGTCTCGCCAACTCGCCAAGCAGCGCGGCACAGAAAAAAAGTTTTAAAAATTAAAAAAAAACTGATTCCCGGCCAAAAAAGCAGGCAAAAATATGCCTGCCTGAGTGAGGGCACCTACCAGAAGGGTGGTTTCTGGGAGGGGGGTTCCCGGCCTCCCTCCCTCCTCTCCTGGGCTGCGCATCCTCGTTGTCTCACCAACACGCCGTGCCATGCGGTGCGGGCGGGGGATCCAAAATGGGGCGACCGCAAGCAATATTTATTTATTTTGAAATCGTGGTGGTCCAAAAACACACCAAAGCACCACAGAAACATGCGAAAATAGCTATTTTAAAACTGCCTGAATTTTTACAGTAGCAGCAGTGGGTTTTTCTTGCAACAAAACGTCTCCATTGATTTTATTTTATTTTATTTTTATTTTTTTATACCTGCGCAATGATGGGCTGGCCATGGGAGTGGACCATGCAAATTTTTGGAGCGATTCCACCAATTGCATGGCCACTTGGCCAGGTTTTGACCGAGACTTCTGGGATGTGCCAGTCGGGCATAAAAAGCCCACTAACCCTAGCCCGAACCCGAACCCGAACCCGAACCCATACGCCAGTACACTGTCCTTCTTAGTGGGTCAGAGAGGCACCCAGAGGTGGACCCCAGTAACTCACCCTAACCTTACCCGTAACCCTAAGCCTAGGCCTTGTGCTAACCCCTAACCCTAAGCCAGATCTGTGTACTCACATTGCACTACAGCAAGTACACTTCCCTTCTTAGTGAGCCAGAGGGCGCTCATAGGGGTCCTCTCTCACTTTGTTCCTCCTCCCCATCCCCAGCCCAAGTGCACCATATGCCGGCAGGCAGTGAGTCACAGAGGCACCCGAAAGAGAGGTGCCTCTGCCTGCCACTGCAACTTGGTATGCATATCCAATTGGCTATGCATGCCATTTTGTAGCGGGCCAGAGGGGGCACCCACCCAGAGAGGTGCCTCCAGGATCCCTCTACCCCCCCAAAAACCAGTACTAACGACAGACGAAAAAAGACAAACCAAATGACAATTTTTTGAAAAATTTCGTGACAAACGGAAATGAGCGGAAACGGGGCGGCTCCGACACACGACAACTCGAAACATAATTTTTCCTGGTCGTGCCCATCTCTAGTCGTTACAGTCATGACCGACCCATCGTGACCCCATGTCCATGGAGTTTTCTTGGCAGGAATACTGGAGTGGCTTGCCAGTTCCTACTCCAGGCGCCTACAGCACCTGGTATTCCCTGGTGGTCTCCCATCCAAGTACTAACCAGGGCCGACCCTGCTTAGCTTCCGAAATCAGGCAAGATCATATTACATGCTTTTAAATTGCTGTTGGCAGGAGCTGGGATGAAAAATAGGAACTTATCCTGTCATGCAGATTCAGACTGCCAACCTTTTAATTGACAAGCCCAGCAGCCCAGCAGTTTACCCCACAGCACCACCCACATCCCCTTGCTGTAAAACAGTGGTGGCCAAACTTCGACCATCCATACGTTTTGGACCACAACTTCCACAGTCCCTTGTCATTGGCAATACAGGCTTGGAATTCTGGTAGTTGTGGTACAAAATATCTACAGGGCCAAAGTTTGGCCAGTACTGATGTAAAAGAATATGATGGGAAAGGGAGACTAACTAGATGCCCTACAATTGTTCAAGACAATTTGATGCCCTACAAATGTTCAAGACAGTATCTCCATCATCCCCTGCTGTTATTGTTAATGGTGATGAAAAGTGAAGTCTGAGCCATCGGGGGGGGGGGCACCAGGTTGAAGAAGACTTACCTATACTGACAAATTATACTGTGAGTGTTTTCCTTAGGAACCTATGATTGAGGTTTAAAGGGCATTATGGAAAGTTGGAAACAATAAGCGATGTCAGGAAGTAGGAACAATAAGTAATGTCAGGGAATATTAGTATGATTGTAAAGACCGAAGGCTGACAAGGAAGAAGACAGAGCTGGAGTGGAAAATAATATGCCCGGACAAATTGATTTTCTGCCCGGTGTAAGTGATAGCCCAAGCTCTGAAGAAATTGATTTGTTTTGGAAAATCATCTGTTGTCCACATTAGCCCAATCATCAGGGGCCATTTAAATTGGATTTGATTATGCTTGCTTAACCTGACTAGCCGTTACGGCAGAACTTCTTACTAGCATAATCATGAGAAATTGGATTATTGTAGATTGGAACTGCTGCAGAATAAAGCGTTCATTCCCCATGTGCTCTGAGCTTCCAAAACTAATGTTTCAGGAAGTTGTTCAATAGAGACTGACTATTCCTTACCTCTTAGTTCTCTCTCTATGAAGTGTAAGAAGGAAGCTTATCTGAATCAGACTTACTGCTCTACCATTCTTTCCCCTGTGGATTTAAGAGGCCTGCTGTTATATAAATTTCATTTCCCTTCCTTTCGTTCTCTGCTATGTACCACACAGTCATTGTAGGGGAGAAAAATAGCAGACAGTGTCCTGTTCATGAATAAGCAGTATACCAACAGGTTGCACCGAATGTAAATAGCCCAGGCAAGGAGAATCTAGCTAACAAAGCCAAGATCAAGAAATAAATAGGATTCTATAAGAGGGTAACATAAGCCAGGTGAAGAGTATCCAAAGCCAAAGTCTAATAACAATCCGAGGCCGAACCAGCTGAGTTTAAAGAGTAAGACAGGAATATTTCAAGAGGCAAAGTCAAGTTGATATAAGGATATACATCAGGGACCACAGAAAGGAAGGGTCTACTAACAGTTTTATAGGCCCAAGGATGCAGTTTGTCTTGTGATTTGTGTGTACCTGGACTAGAGATAGGGATAAATTGAAAAAGAAATCATATTTTATAAGGAATTTGGCTCTTGACAAAATTCATCAATTTGTATTTGTCATAAATAAAGTCTCATGACAAATATGAATTGATGAATTTTTAGCAATTTTTGTTCATCAATTTATTGGGCTAGAAAATGGACTCCAAGGCACCTAGAGACCCCAAATTTGGAGAGAGGCTTCCTCTGACTATCCTCTACAACCTCTCCATGTTTGGGGGGTTATGCCCCCTCAAATAGCACCCCTAAGAAAGTTATCCACAGATACCAAGAAACTCCAAACATGCAGAGACACTTTTTCTGGCTCTCTTCTACAATCTCTCCGCCCGCCCGCCCCCACCGCTGGCCACCGCCATCTGTCCCCCCACCGCCTGCCAGCCACCCGTTGCCATCTCCCCATCGCTGCCCGCCACCGCCTGTCGCCCCCTGCGCCCATCGCCGCACCCCCTTTGCCCATCGCCGCCCCCTGCCGCCCCGCCCCTGCCCCATCCCCTGCCGCCCTGCTGCCACCCGCCCCTCGCCTAGGGCGCAAAAAACCCCAGCACCAGCCCTGTATAGAGTACATTCTTAGATATCCCCATTTTGTGGTTGTATAACTCAGATGTCTGAAACCCAATGTTCACAAAACTTGGAGGGATTGTAGAGGTGAGTTGGGAGAAGCCTATCTATAAGTTTGGTTGATCTAGGTACCTGGAGGGCACTTCCCTGGGGAAGGACTCTTTTTGAGGGTACATAGATCAGAGGTATGAACCCCAATTTGTACCAACCTTTCAGGGATTGTATAGGAGGGGATGATTCCCTCCAAATTTGTTGTCTCTACGTGCCTTGGGGGCATTTTATATCATTTTAAAATTGAGATAAATTGATTCATCATTTCATCACTGGAAATTGGTCGATTTGTCAGGGCCAATGACTCACAAATCATGATGATTTTTTTTTAATTTATCTCCATCTCTGATTTTTGCAGCCACTCTCTCTAGAAGGAGATTTCCCTTAGGGAAACCATTACTCCTAAGGAGTCCCAAGAATATGAATTGCTGGATAGCTCAGTGGCTTAAGTCTTTTTCTGTGGAGCCAGAGGTTGTGAGTTCAATTCCCCACTGATATTTCTTGAGAGGGTCTGGACTTTATGATCCATAGGGTCTCATTAAGTCCTGTAGCTCAAAGGTTATTATTATCTTCTCCTTCAGCTGAACCCTTTTCTTCAATTTGTACCTTTCATGAGGCCTAGAACAGGACATGGCCTCTCCTTTTGTCTCTGGACCCAAGTTGCTGCTATCTAGGATTGTAGGCTCTTGCATTCCCAAGTGTCCAGGATCTGTATTGTCAGTCCACCTTTCATCTTCTTCCCATTCTGTGGGCTCACAGTACATTCAATACATTTGCTCTGAAAGAACCTCCCAGCAGGACCATAAGGGACAAGGAGGAACAGTATCCATAAACATTATGAGTGAATCTATGAAAAACAAACATACAGTAGTTGTTGCCCTGGCTAACATGCCAGTGCGATTGGAAAAGAGGGGACACAAGGACTTGCAGTGGGTTTGGATGTAATATGACCAAGGAAGACATTACAAAGTGTGTATGAATGTGTGTACACATATGGCGTATATTTACACCACTGTCTCTATTCGTGATACCAGGCAAAACTGAGCCACCAGATGCGTTAACAATTCTCATCGTTCTTTACCACTGGCCATCCTGGCTGGGAAAGCGTACTTACAAGCCCCGGAGGGTTATAAATTTTCTCCACTTCTTTGTCTGTTCCAGTATGATTTTCAAAGTACTGAAAATAGAAGATGGGTAAACCAACATGGAAAAGTCATATAACATAAGCAGAATATCTTGATCCTCCTTCCTGTCTTGCAATGAGAATTAGTGAGTTTATATATAAAGGGATTCGTAAGTGGCATCTTCTTCTTGTTCAGTGGAGTCACAGTACATTCAATACATTCACTCTGGAAGAACCTCACAGCATACGAGACAAGGAGAAACAGTATCCACAAACATTATGATTTTACAATGCTCAAGCGGTGAGCCTTGGAGAAAATGTTATTTTCTGCAGTAACCCCACCAACCTAGAATTTCTCAGCCAACATAGCCAAGTGTGTAGTGGGGTGACCACTGATGCATTAATGGTGGGCACTATTGATAGTGCAGTGTGGAGGGAGGTGTAATGGAATGAGTGGGAAGGTATCTGGGAGAAATGATAGATGAAGTAAGCTAATCTACACTAAGCATGCTTTCATCTGGTTTTCCAATTAAGCTGTTTGGGTACCACTGTGCCAAAGAAATAGTATTGACCTTCATTAATGTGGATAGTCCAGTTGCACAATAGTGAGCAATGTCAGTCTTCCCTAGCCCTCAGAGAATGATAGTAGCAACTGAAAGAAGGGAATGAAAGTCACGGGTCATAGTAATTGTATTGATATTAAAGTAGACAATGGTGGTGGGGGGGGGAGAAACACAATATGCCTGGATCACAGCAGGAAAATGGATTGTTGAAACCTCTGTGGGAAATGGCTATTAAACAGACAAGAAGCTGTCTAATGAGAGATCAATGCTTTGAAGTTTTGATCTGTATTCATCTCTAAGAGGAAGAGAGAGAGAGAGAGAGAGAGAGAGAGAGAGAGAGAGAGAGATTTCTCTTCCATGTTCTCAGGGTCCAAGAGAAAGGAAGAAACATCTCCTAAGGGAAGTGTCAGATCCATTCATGCTGTCAGACTGGAAAGACCAATTGCATCTTGAAGCCATACAATGTGTTCGCCTCAAAGGATAATTCTCTGTTTCTTAAATTATTAACAATAATTCTTTTCTTTTCTTTTCCCCTCTCCACCTTGAAACCTGTCATCTCTAAGTTAGCACCACCAGCTCTCTGGAGAACCTGCTAAGATGTATGCTCCGTGCTTAACTGGTGTAAATTGTTGCTTTTTCCTCCCCTTTTGAAGCCAACTTTATATAAAAGAAGCTGTTTTGTCTATAAAATCAAAAGCAACTGATGTAGCTTGTTTCCACTGAGCATTTGAGTGATGGGATTGAAAAGAATGTTAATGCCATTTCCAACTGGAAGAAAGTATGATTCATTGTGAGCAAATGCCCACCAGCTGCCTGTAGCCAAAGAACCGGGGACTTAAGTCATACAGCATGTTGATGTGGAAAGCACCAGCCTCCACTTATAATCGTCCCTCACCCAACAAAAGCTGCATGGCCTCTCTTTCTGCCTCAGGTCTTTTGGGGTTAGTGATGGGTGGAAGGAGGGGCATGCTTTGTTTCATATACCTCAGTGAACTAGTCATCTTCTCAACATTAACATTATTCACCAAACTTCCAAGAAAAGACTGCTTTTTTACTCATGCCATTGTCACAAAGGAGAGACAGAACATGCTGTTTCTAGCTGGAACCATTTGAATAAAGAGTATGCTAATTAAATTTGCACATGATACCAAATTGGGAGGGGTTGCTAATTCCCTAGAGGATAGGATGAAAATCCAAAAGGACCTTGACAGATTAGAGTGCTGGGCCAAAGCTAACGGAATGGATTTCAACAGAGGGAAATGTAGGGTGCTACATCTAAGTAAAAAGAATGAATTGCTCAGATATAGGATGGGGGATACTTGGCTGGAAAATAGTACCTGTGAAAGGGATCTGGGAGTCTTGGTGGACCACAAATTGAACATGAGTCAGCAGTGTGATGCGGCGGCCAGGAAAGCCAATGCAATTCTTGGTTGCATCAACAGAACCATAATCAAGGGAAGTGATAGTACCACTCTATTCTGCTCTGGTCAGACCCCACCTGGAGTACTGTGTCCAGTTCTGTGCACCTCAATTTTAAAAGGATGGTGACAACCTCGAGCGGGTGCAGGAGAATGGCGACCAGGATGGTTGAAGGTCTGGAGGAAATGTCTTATGAGGAACGGCTTAGGGAAGTGGGAATGTTTAGCCTTTCAAAAAGAAGGTTGAGGGGGGAATATGATAACTATGTTTAAATATTTAAAGGATATCATATTGAAGAGGGAACAGGTTTGTTTTTCATGGCTTCAGAGATGAGGACTCGGGGCAATGGTTTCAAACTACAGGAAAAGAGATCCCATTTGAACATTAGGCTAAAACATTTGGGCCTCTTTAGTCTGGAAAAAAGGCGATTGAGGGGGGATATGATTGAGACATACAAAATAATGCAGGGTATGAGTAAAGTGGATAGAGGGAAGCTCTTCTCCCTCTCCCAAAATACCAGAACTAGGGGACATACACTCAAATTGAGAGCTGGGAGAGTAAGAACTGACAAAAGAAAATATTTTTTCACCCAGCACGTTGTAAGTCTATGGAACTCCCTGCCACACAATGTGGTGATGGCATCTGACCTGGATGCCTTCAAAAGGGGATTGGACAGATTCCTGGAGGAAAAGTCCATCACAGGTTACAAACCATGATGGAGATGTGTAACCTCCAGGGTTTAAACCAGGGTACTTCAAGGGCCAGATGCAGGAGAGTGGTATCAGGAGACAGATATCTAGTCTCATGCACTCCCAAACACATCTGGTGGGGCCGCTGTGATATACAGGAAGCTGGACTAGATGAGCCTTTGGCCTGATCCAGCATGGCTCTTCTTATGTTCTTATGTTCTTATGTAAGAACTTCATGACAGTTAGAGCTGTTCGGCAGTGGAATATGCTGCCACAAAGGGTGGTGGAGTCTCCTTCTTTGGACGTTTTTAAAGCAGAGGCTGGATGGCCATCTGTCAGAAGTATTGTGATGGGGTTCCTGCATGGCAGGGGGTTGGACTAGATGGCCCATGAGGTCTCTTCCAACTCTATGATTCTATGATATCCCACTCCTTATTTTGATGTGCAGATACATGATTAGTACAAGGATAGAGGCCCTGGGGCAACAAAAATGATTTTATTAATGGCCAGGTTGCTTCAGGTTTCAATGAGGAAGGGGGATGGCAAAGTTACTGGGCAGAGACAATTGATAACATGGCCTCTGGTCTGATGCATTCAAGATTTAATCTCAATTAAACATAAAGTCCCAGGCACAAGACATTCCAATTTGTTAACTCTGCAATCCTCAACATTCATCAGCAATTCACCTAGCCAGAATTCTAGGTGCAGTCAAGATCTGAAGAAGAGTCTTTCAATCCCCCATTATAGAATACAGTAAGGCTTCAGAATGATGACATTCTGAAGAAGAAGGAAATGACTTTGTTTTTGTTGTTCAGTCGTTCAGTCGTGTCCAACTCTTCGTGCCCCCATGGACCAGAGCTCGCCAGGCCTTCCTATCCTCCACTGCCTCCCGGAGTTTTGTCAAATTCATTTTGGTTGCATCGATGACACCGTCCAACCATCTCATTCTCTGTCGTCCTCTTTTCCTTTTGCCTTTGATTTTTCCCAGCATCAGGGACTTTTCCAGGGAGTCCTCTCTTCTCATGAGGTGGCCAAAGTACTGGAGCCTCAGCTTCAAAATCTGTCCTTCCAGTGAATATTTGGGGTTGATTTCTTTCAGAATGGATAGGTTTGATCTCTTTGCAGTCCAGGGGACTCTCAAGACTCTCCTCCAGCACCACAGCTCAAAAGTATCAATTCTGCGGCGATCAGCCTTCTTTATAGTCCAGCTCAGGTACATGTTGATGACCAGGCTGCAGGAGAGAAGCTCATTGTGCTAGGGGATTCTATCATTAGAAATACGGAGGGATGGATTTGTGAGGAGCATGATAACCGGATGGTCACTTGCCTGCCGGGTGCAAAGGTTGCAGACATCACCAGAAATATAGATAGCTTGTTAGAGAGAACTGGGAAGGAGCCAGTGGTCATGGTACACGTCGGTACCAATGATGTCGGGAAGGCCAAGCGGTCAGTCTTGGAAGCCAAATTCAGGTTGCTAGGTAGAAGATTGAAGTCCCGGGCTTCCAAGGTAGCATTTTCAGAAGTGCTACCTGTTCCTCGTGCAGGTCCCGCTAGGCAGGCAGAACTCAGAAGCCTCAATGCGTGGATGAGGCGATGGTGTCGAGAGGAGGGCTTTAGATTTGTCAGGAACTGGAGAACATTTTGGGACAAGCCAAACCTGTTCAGGAGGGATGGGTTGCATTTGAATCATGATGGGACCAGATTGCTGGCACTCAACCTCAAAAAGGCAGCAAAGCAGCTTTTAAACTGATAACTGGGGGAAAGCCGACAGGAGCTGTGTGGCATCCGGTTCGGAACACCTCATCCTCGGGGAATGAGGTTGGAGAGGGTAGAGAATCACATAGAGATGACATAGCAAGTATTAACACTGGCAGAATAGCGGAATGTGACAGTTCGTCTACTGAAAATAAAAGCTGTGGGGGGAGAAGAACAAGGCAGCAGCTGTTGCGGGACCCACTGTACAAGTGCTTCTACGCCAATGCTCGAAGCCTCCGAGCAAAGATGGGAGAACTTGAACATCTGGCAGCTAGGGATAACATTGATATAATAGCCATAACAGAAACCTGGTGGAATGTGGAGAACCAGTGGGACACAGCAATCCCAGGCTATAAACTCTATAGAAGGGATAGAGAGGGGCGGGTTGGAGGAGGAGTGGCCATCTATGTCAAAGAAGGCATAAAATCCAGCAGAATGGAGATTGACAGAGGGTCTGACTCCGCCATAGAATCACTGTGGGTTAAACTACCAGGTCCAAAGAGTGATGTGATAGTTGGAGTATTCTATCGTCCACCAGATCAAAAACTTGAGGGGGACCTTGAAATGAGGAGACAAATCATGGAGGTGGCTAAGAGGGATAGGATAGTAATCATGGGGGACTTTAATTATCCCCACATTGACTGGGCCAATGCGAGCTCTGGGCAAGAAAGAGAAACTGGGTTTCTCGACTTGCTGAATGACTGTGCCTTAGAGCAACTTGTCATGGAGCCCACCCGAGAACAGGCAACTCTAGATCTAATATTGTGTGATACTCAGGACCTCGTCAGGGATGTGAATGTCACTGAGCCTCTGGGGAACAGTGACCATGCTGCAATTACCTTTGCCATGCATGTCGGAGGAAGAGTGTCAACCAAATCAGACATAAAAACCCTTGATTTTCGAAGGGCAAACTTCCCTCAGATGAGGAAACTAGTTAGAGAGAAACTGAAGGGGAGGGTTAGAAGAATCCAATCTCTTCAGAGGGCATGGAGCCTGTTTAAAACAACAATAATAGAGGCCCAGCACAAGTGCATACCACAAAGAAAGAAGAGCTCATTTAAGTCCAAGAGGACACCGGCATGGTTAACGAGTGGAGTTAGAGAGGCTCTAAAGTGCAAGGAGAGGTGTTTCTATAAATGGAAACCCTCCCCAAATGAGGAAAATAAAAAGGAACACAAACTCTGGCAAAAGAAATGTAAAAAGATGATAAGGGAGGCAAAGAAAGACTTTGAGGAACGCATGGCTAGCAATATAAACGGTAATAATAAAAGCTTCTTTAAATATGTTAGAAGTAGAAAACCTGCCAGAGAACCAATTGGGCCTCTGGATGGTGAGGGAGGAAAAGGGGAGGTTAAGGAGGACTTGGACATTGCAGAGAAATTGAACGAGTTCTTTGCGTCTGTCTTCACGACAGAGGACCTTGAGCGGATTCCGCTGCCTGAGCCGCCCCTCTTGACTAAAGAATTAAATCAAATACACGTTAAAAGAGAGGAGGTTTTAGGACTAATTGATAAATTGAGGATTAACAAGTCACCGGGCCCAGATGGCATCCACCCAAGGGTTATTAGGGAACTGAGAAATGAAATTGCAGATCTCTTAACGGTTATATGCAACTTGTCTCTTAAAACGGCCACAGTGCCGGAGGACTGGAGGATAGCAGATGTCACACCAATTTTTAAAAAAGGAAGGAGGGGGGACCCAGGAAACTACAGGCCGGTTAGCCTTACATCTGTCCCAGGGAAGATGGTGGAAGGCCTCATCCAAGAGAAAATCTTAAAACACATAAAAGAACAAACCTTGCTGAGAGAAAATCAGCATGGCTTCTGTAAGGGTAAATCTTGTCTTACAAACCTTTTAGAATTTTTTGAAAAGGTCAACAGGCACGTGGATTTGGGTGAACCGGTGGATATAGTCTATCTGGATTTTCAAAAGGCTTTTGACACAGTCCCTCACCAAAGGCTGCTGAGAAAATTGCATAGTCAGGGGATAAGAGGGCAGGTCCTCTTATGGATTGAGAACTGGTTGAGATCCCGGAAACAAAGAGTAGGTGTCAATGGGAAATTTTCACAATGGAGAGAAGTGAAAAGCGGTGTGCCCCAGGGCTCGGTCCTGGGACCGGTGCTTTTCAATCTGTTCATAAATGACCTGGAGACAGGGATAAACAGTGAGGTGGCCAAGTTTGCAGATGACACAAAACTTTTCCATGTGGTAAAAACCAGAGAAGATTGTGAAGAGCTCCAGAAGGATCTCTCCAAACTGGGGGAGTGGGCTGAGAAATGGCAAATACGTTTTAATGTAACCAAATGTAAAGTAATGCATATTGGGGCAAAAAATCCAAACTTCATCTATCAACTCATGGGCTCTGAGTTATCCGTGACGGATCAGGAAAGAGATCTTGGTGTGTTGGTGGACAGCTCCATGAAGGTGTCTCCCCAATGTGTGGCAGCAGTAAAGAAGGCCAATTCCATGCTAGGGATTATCAAAAAGGGGATTGAAAATAAAACAGCCAACATTATAATGCCGTTATACAAAACAATAGTAAGGCCCCACCTGGAGTATTGTGTACAATTCTGGTCACCGCATCTCAAGAAAGACATAGCGGAACTGGAAAAGGTGCAGAAGAGAGCGACTAAAATGATTACTGGGCTGGGGCACCTCCCTTATGAAGAAAGGCTAAAACAATTGGGCCTCTTTAGTCTGGAAAAAAGGCGCTTGAGGGGGGATATGATTGAGACATACAAAATAATGCAGGGTATGAGTAAAGTGGATAGAGGGAAGCTCTTCTCCCTCTCTCAAAATACCAGAACTAGGGGACATACACTCAAATTGAGTGCTGGGAGAGTAAGAACTGACAAAAGAAAATATTTTTTCACCCAGCGCGTTGTAAGTCTATGGAACTCCCTGCCACAGGATGTGGTGATGGCATCTGGCCTGGATGCCTTCAAAAGGGGATTGGACAGATTCCTAGAGGAAAAGTCCATCACGGGTTACAAACCATGATGGAGATGTGTAATCTCTAGGCTTTAAACCAGGGTACTTCAAGGGCCAGATGCAGGGGAGTGGTATCAGGAGACAGATATCTAGTCTCATGCGCTCCCAAACGCATCTGGTGGGGCCGCTGTGAGATACAGGAAGCTGGACTAGATGGGCCTTTGGCCTGATCCAGCATGGCTCTTCTTATGTTCTTATGTTCTTATGTTCTCTCACTTCCATACATGACTACTGGAAAAACCATAGCTTTAACCATCCTGACCTTAGTTGGCAAAGTAATGTCTCTGCTCTTTAGGATGCTATCCTGGGGTAGGAACTGGCAAGCCACCCCGGTATCCCTGCCAAGAACATCCCATGGTCAGAAACAAAAGGCTAAAAGGAAATGACTAGAGGTTGTTAAAATTCAGCAGGAGTATTACAAGGGATAGTAGGAGTGGTCGTCCCTCTGCCCAGTTGACTCTGAAAAGTTGTCTCTAAAATACTCCCAATCCTATAATCCCTTCCCTTTCCCTGTAATTTAGAGCTCAATTACATTAGTAAAAACAAAACAAAACAAAACAAAACAAAACAAAAGCCCCCACTCTATATATCAGTTTTATCATGTTTTAAATGGATGTAGATTTGGGTGAATACATGATGTCTTCAAAAGCATGGACTAATTTGCAGGGAGGTTTTTTTAGTCCTTCACCAAAGGTCCATTCATGTTAACTCTACAGGCCTCGGTCACACAACCGTTTTGGTGCTGTGTTTGCTGTGAATCACTGCACAGCAAAAGATCGTGCCTCCACTCCAAGGCGCAGCATTTTGGCACCCCAGTCAACCACACCCCCTGAAATGCACTTTAACCACATCATCCTATACCACCACTAGGGGTTCGATCAAATTACTCCTATTAATGATGCACAGTTTTTACTGCAGCAACGGCAGTACGACCGGTGAAAATTTGCACCATTTCACTCCCCCCTCCTTTTTCTGACGCTTTCTGCTGTCCTACTTTACCTTCAATTGCTGGCATTTTGGTAGCTGAGCACTTCTACAAGCTGCAAATTACCTGGTACAGTGACCAATGAGAAAGAAAGTGAGAGATGAGATAACAACAAAGGAGTTACTATAAAGGCATCTGGTACTAGGGATACACTGCCACATTCTCAAACTTTCACATGAACTCTTGCAGTGATACTAGAAAGCCGACATGCCAGTAATCGACAAGCAAATCACTTTTATATACAGTGGTACCTTGTATAAAGGAATTAATTCGTTTCAAATGAAATTATGTTAAGCAAATTTTCCTTTATACAAATTCCCCATAGGAATGCATTGAAAATGGAGTAATCCCATTTTCATGTTGTACGGATTCTCCCCATAGGCGATTCTGTTAAGCAAATTTCCCCTATCTCCAGAATATTTTATGTTGTACAAATTTTATGTTATACAAACTGTTTGTTATAGAAGGGTCCACTGTATATATATGTGAGCATGATGGAGAAAAGCAGATCAATAAACAGGGAAAAGATGCGCATTTGGTAAGACGGGATGCACAGAAAGAAGTATAATACATCCCTGTCCTCGGGGCGTTAACTGTGCACCAAGCGTTACGTGATCGCCCACAATTTTAGTATGCATCAAAATATGATGTGCAGTTAATAGTCGTGTGACCAAGGCCTCTGATGTGGAATAGGTTCACTGAAAGTGATTTCAAGTGCAGGAATCTGCATTAGTTTTAAAGAGCCCTCCATGGGCTGGCTCTCACAGCCCCTTCCCCCTGCTGTTACTGTGCTGTTGTTTTAATTCCACTATCTGATATAGTGCTCTACCAGATAGCAGATATAAAATAGATGTGAAGCATTTCCCCAAGTTTGTGTGGCAACGGAATGCCATGAGCAGCCACGACACTGAATCCCAAAGCTAGGAGGTGGCCTCCTCTACAATCCTATACTACCACTAGCTATTGGGAAGAAGCCTGGTACTGGAAAGAGGAGAGGAGAGGAAGAACTGGGGATCCCTGGAGAGAGGATCCCAACATCCCTGTCCTCATTGCCCCCGTGTTGTCGCTTTCTTTGTCACTGAATTTCTCCCTGAACTTTATTTAAACAAGCTTTTGTCGGGGGGAGGACCAATGGAATTGGATTCACAGCTTCCCCGTACCACAAAAAACAGCTGACGGGCAGCCCGGCCAGAGTTTGAAGCAGTGCTTAGAGGGATCCACTTCCCAGCTGTGGGATTCAGCACTACAGTTTCTCACAATATGCTGTGTTCTAAATGAAATGCCGGGAGCAATTCAAATACTGCCACATGATCATAAAAGGATTTCATTTAGAAAGCAGCATATTGCAAGGTAAATGTAAAGTGTAACCAGGCTTTTAAGGTGCTACTAACCATTTCTGTCTTCAGGGACAGAAGAGTGTGCATGAATCACTCTAGCATATTGTAGTGTGATTTTCTGTTTGAAACAAAGAGTGAAAAGTGTGTAGGGGGGAATAGAATAAGAAATAAAATCAAAGGTGTAAATGAAGCCCTTGTGGAGAGTCTTGGCATAATAAGTCTCAGAAAATTATAAGGGAACAAGAAATGTTGTGTGGGGGGTTGCTGGAAAAGTTCCAGGCAAACTGATCTTAGTTATAGAAAGAAAGAGACAGAGACAAGGTGCTTTTCCACCAGCCAGCTGAGGAGAGCTCTGCACAGATGAAAGGACAAAGAATTGCCCAGCAACTCCCAGAGGCTTGTTTATTCCATCTACTGTTCATAAGCAGAGATTGGAACATTTTATGAAAACATTGCTTCTAATAGAGAAAAAGTGCCCTTTAGCCTTTTTGGCCTGCCTCAAAGCAAAGAGTTCAGAGGATATAGAACGTCACTTCTTCTCAGGGTTGCAACGTGGCAAAGCCAGAAGAGCTTGCTCTGCACTGAAACTCCTCCAGGAAACATACCCCTCGAAGAAAAGTTCCCAACAATGTTGGGAATTCTCATATCCTAACCACCTTGATTTACCATAGCCACTAGGTAACAGACATCAATTCACTCCAAATGTTTAGAGGAGAATTAAAATCAGACATGATCAAAGTTATCTGGAAAAGTATCAACCAGAATGTCACTCATCCCACCAGCAGAGCAAGGAAGCATATTATGAAACATATTTATAGTTTTATCTATTTCTCAATGATATTTTAGAACTCAGGAACCAAAAGCAGCAAGGAGTTAGTATTTATACAGGCTTCCAGAGGCTCAGAATTACTGTGAATCATTTCCATGAGTTCCTGAGGGGTCTTCTTAGTTTCTGTCAGAAAGAACCAGGAGATTGTGAAATATCATCCTAGTAGAGATTCAGCAATATTTCTCCTCTTCCAAATATGAACAGCTTGGAAATTGCTATTTTTAATGTAATTTTTACATGCAATATTTGATCTATGGTTTACAATTATGAGGCCAGTTCTTGAACATTTTCTTGGAATACATTTTCTTGGAATCAATGGGAGAGAGTTTAATTAGGTTCAATAGTATCACATGCACAAAAAAACTCCAAGCAAAGCAGATTTTATTATTGAATATTTTCAGGACTTAGAGAACATTCTGGTGTTCATAAGGTGCAAATTTTAGATTGGAAGCATGAGAATCCAAAAGCTAGAAATGTAAATAAAATGAAATGAAATATATAAAACCACCTTTCAGTCAAATATACGGTGAAATGCAAAAAGGACTTGTTAGGAATAATATGTAAAAAATGCACACAAGGTTCTTTGCAACCAAAAGCAAACACACAAAAAGGTTTGTATCCATAGCTCTTCCAGACAGAACAATGTTCTGTCCCATTTAGTTGCAGTTCTTCCCAAGAATCATGTCCACAATGAAGTTTTAAAATCAATATCTTCAAAAATGCTTGTCTTCCCAGAGAGCTTTGAAATCTCTAATCTACATTCTTGCTGTAACATATTTTGAGGCAGGATGGTGTCTTTTTTATATTCTAAGGTAATTAAAAGCTTTTGTTTTTTGTTTTGGTAAGGCTTTTCTATTAAGGAAGAAAACTCCACAGGAAGCATAGAAAAGTATTGTAGCACTAAACTCTGTCCCCACAACAAATAGCCAAACAAAACCCATGCTTTCAGGGAAAAGGAAGGGAATTTGTCACTCCGTTTACAAAAGCAGCCATTCTGTCATACAGAGAGTGAGGAAAACAATCAGTGATGAAGCAACTACATCTGCGTGAATAAATAATAAGCCCTCAGATACAAGAGGAAAATGAGAAGAAAATGCAAGTCGGATTCAGAACAACACAAAACTGCAATTGAGAAAGTTTCAGCATCCTAAAGTAAGTCCTTCAATGGGGGCTTCCTTTTCATTAGACTTGGATGGTTACTTCACATCCACTCTCATCCCGGGAGGAAGTTCATTGCATGTTGATATCTGTCACAGTCACATGGTCTTGCGGTTCTGTCCCTGTTCCCGTATATGCACAGCCGTGATTGATGATACCGGCACGACTGTTTCCGCACGTCCTCATTCCGTGATGAGATGTGAAATTCCATGCCTTTGTTCTTCATTTTTTTTCCCAGCCCGACCTTCCTTCAATGCGTTACGGAGCTAAGTTTGAGGCATTTGTCTTTTAATCTCTCTGCACTGCATTGCTGACTCCATAGGGAATGTACTAGTCAATGGAACATCACACTCCTGCCACTAGATGGAGAATGGCATGTTGCGTGAGGAGTCTTACCTCACGGGCACTCGTATCAGAATGAGAAGCGAGATGAGGAGATTCCTGAGGCCAGGGAGGGGAATCTCTCATCCCGCTTAGATAGCAGTTCAGGGGGCATGGTCAGGGCGAACTCCCCTCGTCCCGCAATGGACGTGCGGTTAGATTTCTTCATACCGGTCCCCAGCAGGTCCGCGAACAGTGATGAGATGGACATGAAGTATGAGGAGATCACTGTGATTCTGTGATTGTGCTCTTCTGTCTTGTTGATGTATTATTTACTACTATGTTTAGCACTTTTTCTAAATGTGCTCTTGTTCTTTTAAGCCAATGTGATTATTTTAACTGAAAAGTGGCTTTCAAAAAACCTAAATAATTCAGCAAAATGTTTACCATCAAACCCAGCTCAAGAGACGCCTTTTCCAGGTGTAAAAACCAATCACAACTGTTTTTGCTAATGTCGGTTTTTATGCTGTTTATTCAGAACAGAAAGATATCGTTAACATATAATTGTTCTGTGGCTGCACTCAGAGCCTCTGGGAGTTCATGACCAAGAACATACCATGGCGGAGAAGAGCGCATTGTGCAGGTATTTGAGGAGTTTGAGAAGGAGGCCAGGAGTACTGCATCATCTGTCTGAATAGGCAGTGGTGGTGAACCTTCTGCACCCCAAATGTTTTGGATCACAACTCCCAGAATTCCAAGCCTAGATTGCCAATGACAAAGGACTGTGGGAGTTGTAGTCTAAAACATCTGGAGTGCTTACGGTTTGACAGCACTGGTATAAGGTATGAGACACAGACTTTGAAGGAGCAGCAGCAAAGATCAGCAGCAACTGTGGCAAACTTGTTTTCCTGCCTGAGGATGCAGGATGCTACCCCTGCAGCAAGTGCAAGTCAGTATTCCTATTAAAAGAGAAGCTACAGCAGTTTGACTCCCACTGATCCATGCTATTGAATCTTTGGGGGAGGAAATAAAGCATTTCTGGATAGACCTGAGTCGCTTCCATGAAGAAAGGCTCTTGGAAGAGCAACAGTAAATCAGTGCCTCTGGAGAAGAAGCAGAATACGAAGTACTGGAAAAAAGAATGTGAAGGAACACAGAGAAGGAGAACTAAATAAACTATAGCTATCCAGTTCTTCCCATGAACAGTGCCCTGGGAATAACAACAGCAGATTCAGTCAGAAGTGATTTTTTAAATCCTTCTTTTCTTTTCAAGATTATGGTCAGGAAGAAGGACAAAGACAGTGGACATTAACAACTGGTTGTGCAGATGGTGTAGTCAGGAAAAGGTTGGCTTTTCTGCATCATGCTTTGAGCTTCCTTGAGGAAGGACTCCTGGCCAGACGTTGGTTACACCCAGATGGAAGGAAGAGATTTGCTAAAAAGACACTAAAAACTAATCAGAAGAGCTTCAAACCTAAATCTGTGGGGATTATGGCAATATTGAAAACAAAAAGGAAAGTACTGAGGAAAAGTGTGAGGAACTTGGGTTGGAGTACTGGAACCCAACAATGGAGAGGAAAGTGGAGCAACTGACTGAAGGTAAAGGTTTTTGGTTTCAAATAAGCACTAACAGGAAGCATAGGAATGTAGTGATCAAGGGGTATAATTTATTCAAAGTAAGCTTCCTAACAAGAAACAGGAAGGGAAAAGGAGCAGTGATATCTACAACCGTGAAATGCTCCAGGAGGGGCAGATTTGAACACTGGCAGACAATATTTGGATGAAACTTAAAGTAAAGATGAAGTGCAGTGACAAAACCTTAAGGGTCTCCTACAGACTTCCTCACAGACAGAACTTCTAGATGATGACGATGATGATGCCCTCCTTGCTGAGATGGCCAAATATTCAAATAGAAGAGACACAGTCATAATGAAAGACTTCAACAACCCTGAGACCTGTGGGAAGTCCAACTCAACCAGAACAGTAAGACCTGTCTTTTCTTCCTTCCTCACTCACCTTCTGACAATTTCATTGTCCAGAAGGTATGGAAAGTGTCAAGAAGATCAGCTGTCCTGAATCCTGTAGTTCACAGAAAGGATGTGGTCAGTGAGGTGGAGATACTGGAAACTCTGGGTGGAAATAATTGTGCCATCTAAAAAAATTGCTATCCTGAGGAAAAAGGAAAGCTTAATAGTATGACAAGCATGAGGAAAGTTGATTTCAGTATATTTAAGGAGAAGGAGGTTCTTGATTGATGGGAGTTTCTTAAGGCCAAACATCTGAAAGCACAATCAAAAACCATTTCAATGAGAGGCAAAGAAGGAGATATCTAAAGAAACTGGAGTGGCTGCTTAAGGAGCTTTCAGATGAGCTAAGGTTTGAAAGTGCTGTGTATAAGAAATAAAAGGAATAGCCAATTGCCAATGGTTTTAGAGAGAAAGTTAAGAAGGGGGACACTCAAATTGAGTTCAGGCTAGCAAGGGGGTTTAATAACAACTAGTGTTTTTCTCAGCTATGCTTGATTAAGAAAAGGAGCAAAGAAATGGCTGGTTACTGCATGTTAAAAATGGAAAAATGCAAATAGAAGCCTAGGAAAGGGACAATTCCTGAGCATCTCCTTTGCTTGCATCTATACAATTACTGTATATACTTGAGTATAAGCCTAGTTTTTCAGCCCTAATTTTGGGCTGAAAAAAGGGGTCCTCGGCTTATATGTGGGTCAATACTTTTAGCCACTGAGGCAAGTTTGGGTCAGTGGCTAAAAGTCATTTTAAACATTGTGCACCACTTCTCCTGACCTCCCCCCCCCATGTTTAAAATGACTTTTTAAAAGGTCATTTTAAAACAATGTTTAAAATGACTTTTAGCCACCAACTCAAGCAATTGCCTCGGTGGCTAAAAGTCATTTTTAAACATCACACACATACCCAGCTCACAAAGGAGGAGTTGCCAGGCCCTGCTGCATTTCCCACCCTAGGCTTATACTTGAGTCAATAAATTTTCCCAGTGTTGGGGGTTTGAATTAGGGGCCCTGGCTTATACTCGGGTTGACTTATACTCGAGTATATACGGTATATGATACCCAGTGTGGAATAATGGATGGATTGATGGATTAGGATTCTGGAAAACAGGGTTCAAATCTCTGCTTGGCCATGCAAACTCCCTGGGGGTGTAGAACTGGTAAAACCCCTATTTAAATACTGTATATCATTTATCTTAGAACTCTTATCTGGGTTGCTATTAAGTCACTTCCAACTTGATAGCACCTGATTAACCAACTATAAGCTTTTGTGCATTGGTAGCTATATTTCCACAGGTCTTTATTGGCCATTCTTAGCGTGCGTCTGCTTTACAGCTCCAGCACTATTTTACAGTTTTACAGTGTCATTTCAGTTCTCTTGCACTTTGCTTGACCTGACAAATAATTGCCTGGGAAAGGCCTGTGTTTATTGTGATGGTGTACGTTTATCATTTTAGGGACATATTTTTAAAATCCCAGCTGTGCTGGCC
Source organism: Phrynocephalus guinanensis (assembly GCA_037367245.1). Classification (NCBI taxonomy): domain Eukaryota; kingdom Metazoa; phylum Chordata; class Lepidosauria; order Squamata; family Agamidae; genus Phrynocephalus; species Phrynocephalus guinanensis. Next base: position 92,893,818 of record CM074735.1, on the reverse strand, counting down.
GAGGCCCATTAATTCTGGGCACCTGAACCTGGGGAACAAAAGATACTAAGTGCTTATTAGCCAAGTGCTGAGAAGACGCAGATGTGACTTGTACCAATTAACCAGTTACTGTTCAATCAGTTGCCAATTAAGACACAATGTGTTGAGATTCTGGCAGAATGCAGATGTTTGATGCCTTAATGATATAAAAAGGCCAGGATTGTGGTTATTCCTAACTTTAGCACAGCCATCATGGAGATTGTTGCGATATAGTTAGCCCACATTGGGATATGGGTACCCCCACCTGGGTTAGGCAAACAGATCAACCTACAGCTTTTTTTCAAGGGCTCCCAATAACAGACTGAGTTTCCTATCTTTTCTTTACTCAGTAATTGCTAAATAAGGGTTGTTAGCTATATTTGCATCATGGAATGATGCAAGTGAATGCCATCTTCAAATATTTGGAGGTCTATGACCTGGAAGATGGAGCAAGACTGTTTTTTTTTTTAGATTCAAAGACCTGAAGTAATGATTTCAAAGTTTACCTGAACATCAGTCAAGAACTTCACTTTGAGTACTTCTGATCAAGCAAGCCCGTCTTCTCCTTAAATGTACTACTGAAATCAATTCTTGACTGTAAGAGCTACTTAACAGAAGAATGAACTGCCTTGCAGGGTGGAGGTTAAATGGCAACCTATCAGGGTGGATTGAGCTATAGGATTTCCTGCTTTGGTAAGGGGTTAGACTGGATGACCCATGGACTTTCTTCTAGCTCTTAAACCCTCTGATTCTATGAATGCTTCCTGTGATGAAAAATATTTAAACTGGAAGGGGGGAGAACTTGGGGTTAAAATGCATTTAAAACCCTCCATTTCTGAAAAACTTGCATTTCTGAAAATATTGTGCCTGTTTGAAAGACTAACTAAAATGTCAAGAACTGCTTCTGAGACTGATTACGGTGGATTTATGTATTCTTTGTACCTTTCTGAAATGCACGGAATGACTTGACCGATTTGGAAAGTCCCATTTTCACTCCAGTTCTTTTCTTTTTAAATTGTGATATATTTTAGTACTTATTGTCCTTTCTCTCTTGAGCGGTTGGTTTTATTGATCATATATTTGGAACAATATGTGCTAAGGTGTTGCTTTCTGAATCATACACAACCTATTTTTTTCAAACAGAAAGAAAACTTCTTTCATTTCAAAGTGGCAAAAGGGTAGGGTTACTTTTAAGCAATAATGCCCTGTCTCTGCAAATCTTCTTTGGCTGCATTGCCAGAGAGGTGAATTTATCTGTGGATAAAAGTCCCCAAAGTCAAGTTTTCAGTTTGATTGGCATTTAACATTTCTGGCATAGGTAAATTAAATGTAGGTACATTGATCACACTTCTGCACATATATGGTTTGATTGACCTTTAAGTTTAATATGCTAAATGTTAAAATACCAAAGACTAGAGGTGTCGGGAAAACAAGTTGTAAAATGATTTTATATGATTCTTACTTTATGAGATTAACAAAAGTGCACACATATATTTTGGATTTCCACGACAAGAAAGCAATTACAAGCAAGAAGCTTTCTTTCAAAAATTGGCATGGGTGCCAAAGGTGGCACTCAGAGATCTTTCTGTGGGCACCCGACATCACCCCTTCACATCCACCTGTATACAGGTTAAGTTGCTCTGTTGGCACCTTGCGAAAAATTAGTGGGTTTTGAATTGCAGTTTGGACACTTGGTCTCTAAAAGGTTCGCCATCACTGGTATATATGATATTGATACACAGCTAGACTACTGTAATGTGCTCCATGTGGGGCTACCAATGAAAAGTCTCAGGAAACTTGAACGGGTCCAAAATGCAGCAGCCAGACTGCTGACTGGGGTGGGGTACACAGATCATATTACACCTCTATTAAAGCAGCTCCACTGGCTGCCAGTCAGCTATCAGACATAATTCGAGGGGCTGACCTTGACCTACTAAGCACTGTACAATTTGGGTCCTAGCTACCTCAAAGATCGAATCTCACAGTATGAACTGACTCGAGTGTAAAGGTCATCAGGAAAGCCCCTTTTCTCTGTCCTGCCACCCTTACAGGTATGTCCCGTCGGAACCCATGAAAGGGCATTCTTGGCTGCTGTGTCCAGACTCTGGAACTCCCTCCCACTAGAGACCAGGACTGCCTCATCTCTGTTGTTCTTCCGGAAACAGGCAAATACCTTTCTCTTCAGGCAAGCTTTCCCTGAATGATGGTCTACCTATTATGTCTCTCATATAGATCTATAGGATCACATAGACTTTGTGTTTATAACTACTGATAGTCTTATGTGATTACATTGACACTATGTTTTCAATTTTAGTTTCCATCACTCATAACTTTACATGGAATTTTACTCTCCTTTTAACTGCTCATGTTCCCTTGTAACTTTACATGGAACTTTCCTTTTAACTGCTTGAGTTCTCTTGTATCTTTAATGTAATGTTGTCTATTAATGCTGTAAGATGTCCTTCAATTCCCTGTTCTCAATATCTGAACATGTCTTAATTGTACTGGACTGTATATTATCCTTCATTACATTATGCTACCTTGGGTCCTTTTCCAAGGAGAAAGGCAGGGTAAAAATACTCTAAAATAAATAAATAAAATAAATATTGTATGTCAAAGCAAATCAACATTCAATAAAGTAATTTTAAATATAAGGGCAGCCCAGACAAAAATTATAACTTCTAAGTTGGACTTCAGTTCAGCACTAATGATCTGCGTATTCTGCTTATATACCTACCCATACCACTTCAAGTAGTCTCTGGGTGGTTTACAGTTTTTAATTACAGTATGCAGGCTACACATTACCCCCCCACAGCAAGCTGGGTACTCATTTTACTGACCTCAGAAGGATGGAAGGCTGAGTCAACCATGGGCCTGCTACCTGGGATTGAACCCCAGGTCGTGAGCAGAGTTTTACCTGTAGTACAGGCATTTAACCATTGCGCCATGGGGTTTTTTTGGAAGAGAATTGTTGTTCTCATCCACTTTTCTTTATCTGGAAAGCATCCAGGCTGCCAAGCACTAATATTTCAATATTAGTCCTCAAAAAGTCTTTCCAAATGGGAGAAACAGTGGGTTTTTGTACTACTGAGGCTTGTCAGAAAGCCAGGTATGTTGCTTGTATACTGCCTCATAGCTCTTAAAGCACTTTCTGGGTGGTTTACCAGTTAATTACGTAGGGTACACATTGTCCCCCTTCCTAAGCAAGCTGGATAGATACTCATTCTACCAACCTCAGATGGATGGAAAGCTGAGTCAACCATGAGCTGGCTACCTGGGATTGAACCCCTGGTCATGACCACAGTTTTGGCTGCAGTATAACAGTTTAACCACTGTGCCACAAGGCTCTACTAAAAACTTCCTTTGGCAAAGGCTTCAGAGAGCAGCAGGGCCACTAAGAAAAGTCATAGCCCATACAAGAAAGAACTACGAAACGTTTTAAAACGTGGAATCAAAAGGAGGAAAAAATGAGTGCCAGCTCTGAAAGAGTGACATTTTGTCGTGGATCTTCAAGGATTAGCTCTCAATTTTATAATGCACATTCAAAGTACTTCACACATCAGAAAAAGCACACAGCATCAAGCTAACCAATTGTGATTGACCTATTTATTGCTTTAAAAATACGGACAATCATCTACAATGAAACCTGTCCTTTGAGGGGAGATAATTCATCCAGATGATCAATCATACTTACCTGCGAACTGGCCCTTGAACTAATTGTAGATGTGTATGGACTTAACATTTCAGATCCTGGGCTTAGTAGGTTCAGAGGAGGGGGGGGTGACTCTCTTCTTATCTACATCAGTAACTGTCCTTTTCTTTGCTTGAGCAAAGGCTGGACTTGATCTTTGCTGCTGCTTTTGTTCTTGACACTGGATGCTGCCAATGTTTCAAACATAAGGTGATGACTCATGAATTCTAATATTAAGAGGCTGAGAGAATAATTGACAATATGTTCTGCTCCATTCATCTTGATGCAGAGCCGCAAATCAGCAAATACAGAAAGGTGTGTGTGTGTGTGTGTGTGTGTGTGTGTGTGTGTGTGTGTGTGTGTGTGTGTGTGTTGAATTTCATGTTCTTCCAGCTGCTAACAAGAACCTAACCAGGATTTGCTGATGCACATTTTTCTTGGGGATAATGTGTAAGTGGCCGCCCTTACACATTATCCCGAAGCCTGACATTTAAAAGCATGTCCAGTTTCTGCCTTACAATGAAGGCACACTGCAGCTCAGAAGCATTGCAGAAGGTTTAAACAATGACACTGTGTTTGAGTCTTGGGTGATTTCTGACCTGCCACGCTGTAACCTAACCTTTACTCCGTGGGGCAGGAAGAAGGTGTGGTAGAGTTCAAAGGAAGATAGCGGTTTAAGCCTACAAAGAAACTAAGCACTTTGCCATCTGATTGCAAATGTAAAGAGACCCAAGACCATTTTGAGCACTCCATTTTGCACTTTGACACAACGTATGCTGATTGGAGAATTTATGATGATACGCAAGGTTAAGTGATTTTGACCTTCATTCCAATCAGGTCGCCCTGCTGTATTCATTTCACCTTGTTAAACAGAATGCCCAGAAAAGTAGTTGTCTCTTCAGCAGTTAAAAAAAGAAAGAACAAAATAATAACTGCTGTGCGCATACTGAAGCTTTTTACTATATTTCAGTGAAATACAAATAAACTGATGCAGGAAGCTGATGGGCATCACACCCACTCCTGACCGTTGCACATGCCTGGCTTATCCCTACATGAAGCCTACAACTGGCTCCAAATAAGCATATGATCACACGTGCACTATGCATTTTGTATTCTCACACATGCAAAGAGCTGGAAGCGCAAAATCGCCACTTAATAGGATGCCACTATTTACTTTTAATAGTCGTAGTAGAGGACATTTCAGCTGCACCTGCAGAAATGTTCTGTTCCAAACAACTGATGAGTTTACAGAAGCCCTCTCTTCTTTTTTTTACACAGCCACTTAATGCACATGGTCTGATTTATGCACATCAATTTCCATCAAAGGCTAATTGGTCAGAAATAAGATGGGGGGGAGACCCAATGTTCCTTGTTTCACTTTTGCCTGTAAGTCAGAAGGAACTTTATAGGGCTTGCCTGAATGATTTAGATCAACAAATAATGTAGCAGGTGTACTTTGCTTTCCCCAAAAGCTCCAGTCTCCACTTGAACATCTAAATCAGTCATTTCCAACGTTTGGCCAGGGGGGGCGAATCCGGCCCACCAGGCCATTTTGATTGGCCTGTGGCTGGCTGGCCCACCCCTTCTTCCCCCTCCTGATGAAAATCTCCCACCGTGGCGCTCCTTGCTCGGGGATTTGTGAAGAAGGGGCGGGGGCAGCACAGAGGGATCTGTAGGGCTGTGCCACTGGACATCACCTTGACACCGAGCCTGGTCCCTGCCCGCCAGTGTTGGCTCAGTAGGCTTGGAAGGGTGGCTACAGTCTCCTGAGGGAGCTGCGAGACCAAAGGGGGTGGGGAGGCGGTGGCAGCTGAGGAAGAGTGGGTGTTGCATCCCCATCCTGAGGAACGTGTGCCTCTTGCTGCCTGTCTTGCTTCACTCATCCCGCCTCCACCCTCGAGCGACATGCTAATACTTCCTGCTATGATTCTTGTTTTTGTAGTGTTCTTTTTTTATTTTACTTTGAGTAGTTTGCAGTTTCATACTGCAATGGATTTTAGCCAACTCCTCTGTTCTTAAAAAAAATTTTTTGCAAAGAGTCGGGGGAGGGGCACAGTGGGTGGGGCTTGCTAGAGGTCAGTGGGTAGGGCTTGCAAGGGGTCAATGGGTGGGGCTTGCAGTGGTGGGCAGGTTTGGGGACCAGCCAGGCCGCCACACATTCTCAGCCACCAAATTGGGCCCTCCTTACAAAAAGTTTGGACACCCCTGATCTAGAGGCACTCTGGAATTTATGGGCATAACCTATTTCAGCAGTCTCCCTCGCAGATCTCCCTTTGTGACTCATATTTTCCCACTGCATAATATGATACAGAAAGCTCAGGGGCACATGAAACCAAGAAGACTGTGGAATAATTAAGAATAGGAACAAGGCTTCAGATTTGTGGATAATACAGAGGAAAACAGAACATAAAAGCTGCAGATTGGTAGAGAAGGCCAGCGCTTCCGTCAGAGTTAGTGAATTTGTCCCAGCTCCAATTTGTCTGCAGGCTATTGTCAGTAGCAGCGTCCTCTTATTCCTTTTGCAGGTGCTGTTGGGGACCACAGAATCAGTTCCAACTGTTCTTCATCACAGACCAAGATGCCAGCACTGAGGAACAATTCCTAATCAAATGGGGATATGGTACCTGTGCCAGTGATGCACTGACCAATGTCCATTTCACATCTTAAAATCACAGCTGCAGAACTTGGAAGCCCTGTTGATGGCTATAATCAGAGATAATTATGTGCTGTATGAAAACTATTGTCTCCTCTGAGCTGTGCCTGATTATCCTTAACTGTACATCTATTATTAGCTAGTTTGCACATTTGAGTAATAAGAATCCACATGTATTGATTCAAAATTTTGATGTTATCATCAACATTTTCAATTTATCTACACTCTTACCCAACCATCCTTCTGAATCAGCAGTTCCAAGATCTGACTATAATCACTGAGATGTTTTCTTTTTTGTTATCAAGCAGAACAGCACAATTGCTTCTGGAATCTCTGGATAAACTTTCCCTTTCACACGAGCCTTCCTCGGTCATGGCAAATATAATGGGTGATTGTAACAAAATCTGCAGCGGCAGAATGGAAGGCCAATCCATGCAGGGTTTTTGGCATCGCTCTTGGAAGAGAAAAGAAAGTAATGTTTCTGAGCTCTGGGCTTGTGCATGTGTCAAGAGGTGAAATATTGTGCAGAGAGAGTATTAAAATGAATAAGGAAGTGTCGAATTTGCCATCTTGGAAGCATGTGGTGCATGTTAACAATGAGGATAAAACAGCAGTTTATTAAGAATAACTGCAAAACAACTGACCATCATCAGGTCTAGAAGCAAGGACATTGTACAAGGTCTTTGTATAATTGTACAATTGTACAATTATCTTTTCTTTCCTGGCTGACATTTATGTTGCAATGTGTTGAAATGACCTGAGAGGACATTTGCAAGTCCTGTAAGTTGCTCTTGTGTAACTACAAGACTCTTTTTTTGATAGTACCTTTAACTTACACGTCTTTCTTCCTCCCACCTTTGCAAACATTTAGTCATAATAAAGATGCTTATCATCATAATGGCTGCTGCCAGATTCTGAGTTACAAACCCTTATGATTATAGGAGGTGAGAAAGCAACAGAGATCCTATTTTAAAAAAAATGGCAGAGGGGGAAGGACATCTGAGATAAATATAAATATAGGGAGATACGAGACACACAGATCATTCATTTCATTAACACAGCAAGGCAACACTCAATGCCAAGCACACTGGATATGAACAACAATAATGTAGTAACAGAAGCAACAGCAGACAAGGACAACATGGATTATCTTCCCTAGCTAAAATTAGCTTGAATAGGTGAACACCAAGAATAGGGATGGGCACCAAACGAAAAACAAACACTGATTCACCGGTTTGTTACCAAATAAAATGAAACAAACCAGGGAAGCAAGGTTTTGTTACTAACAAAACAAACTGGTGGCTTCTTCATTTAAAATGAACTAATTCATTTCTCTGTGAAACAGCTCCTCTGGGTCCTAGAGGCATCAAATTTGGTGGGTATCTTCCTTGGACTCTCCCCTTGAAGTCCTCTAAATTTGGAGAGATACAGAGATAAGAGGTTGGCTGGTTTTGTTTTCTTTGTCGTCTGCTGGAGCAAGGCATAGGGCCTTTTTACACAACCCCTAAACTCCGCCGCAAATGGCTCCCAGCTCCGGAGCTTAAAATTGTTTACCCACCAGCACCGGAGTTTACTGAAAATTAAGTGCGACCACACCCACCCAAGCGTGTCCCAGCGCACTTTTCATGTACCTGCTCTCCAAGGGTGAAAAATCTTGATGCGGATGTGCCGGGCTCTTCTCACTTCTTTTTGCTGTTGGTTTTTTGCCTCCCGCCCCTTTAAGAGAAGGAATCACAACAATGGGGCGGCGTCCACCGGCACCGGAGGTAAGCCTGCATTCTTTTGTCTCTTTTTTTCTCCCTCCCCTCACGCAGCCAGCAGCCAGGAAGTGCGGAGGGGTGGGAACGCACTAAGAGCGACAAACCCCTAAGATATCTGGTCCGAATTTAAGTGACCAGCGGATCTTAGGGGTCGTGTAAAAGCGCCCATAGTTACAGTCAGCTCTGACAGTGCTGCTAACTTGGGCTAGCTTCACTTCTGCTGTTCCTGTGTGCTCAAAGCTGCTTTGTGTGTTGTGTGAGTGGACAAAGAGAGAGTGGTTAGTGTGTGTGTAGAAGAGAGAGCCTTTCTCTCTCTCTCTCTCTCTCTCTCTCTCTCTCTCTCTCTCCCTCTCCCTCTGTGTGTGTACTTTGTGTGTCTCTCTGTTCTCAGAGAGGCACTACTTTTCTGTTCTTTTTGGAAGGGTTTTATTAGGGGAGGGAAGCTCCCCTGCCATTTCCATGCTGCTAGATGCCTGGAATCAGTATTTTCAAATACTTTTAAATTAGTTTTATTTTTAATTTTCTCCCCTCCTAGCCACTCCCCCCGTGCTGATCACCAACCCTGGATAATTGAATCCACGGTTAGTGAACCAGCGGATAAGGGGGTTGCATTGTATTGTAATGCCAAAGAGGGCAGTGAGAAGAATTAGAATCCCACCTCCCCATTCTAGAACCCGCTCATTTTAAGAGTCATGTAGTCATCATTCCAGCATCCATACAAAGGTAGGCAAGTAGGCTGTGCTTGAACAACTCTGATCATGGCAAAAAGCGGGATTCTGTAGGCAGCCTACCCAATTATAGTTTGCAAAGGTTGTATTCAGTGCAGTGCATGGGTATAGGTTAGGCAACAGAACAGCTGACATGACTTCAGTTCTTACAGACCCACATCACGTTGTGTTCTCTCTAGTTCATCATAGGAAAAGGTTGAGGCTCTCCGTTGATCCTCCAGGCTTATGTGTCACAGTGACTGAATCTGCTGAAAAGATGTTAGAAGGAACCTGGAGATGTGAGTTACATATCATCCACTATTGTGAGGAATGGTAATAGAGACTGTGCTACTGGTGTAAAATATATGCACAAAAGCGCTGCCTAATAGCCAGCACACTTATACAATGGTTTTGCAATGCTTTTTATTTTTTTATTTTACTTTTAAACATTTTTATATTTTTTGTTTTGCTGAAGCTAACCCTTTTCTGTTAAGCGCCTGTCAAAATGCATTCTCTAAAATGTTCCCACAATGGAAGGGAACTGATAATAAATGATATTGTAGCATTCTCATTGGTCAAGCATGAAAAGGCTTAATGACATATATATCTTTTTAGTCAAATTATCCCTGTCATAGGAGCACTAGGAGGACGAAACAACCTATATTGCTGTGGATGGAATATTTCCCATTCAAAAGCAATCCATCAGACATGCAGTTCAATGTCTGAATAATGTAACCTTTATCTGATGAAGATAGAAGCTGGCAGCAGCAATTAGAAAACTTTGCCACAGAATAAATACAATTAGCATGATAGATTATAGATATTAAGGCTAGATTTATGTAAAGAATTCAGACAGCACCTAGAAGTGTGATGTATTTATCCAGATTGATAAATGGTGGTTGTCTTCCAATCACCAAATCCTGGACCCGCCTGTTTTCTGGATGGCCAGAGATTTGGGTGATGAGAAGCTAACCAAAAGTTTTGCTCTCCTTTTATCATCTCACTAAATGGCACGCAGATTCGCATCAAGGCTCTTCACACCTTTTATACATAAGTGCTTCTACTTCATAGGTTTAATCATCCAAAAACTCTGTAAAATGCCAATGAACACTTCAGTGAAGGGAATGAACAGCTCCTATTATCCAGGCCTTTCATTAGAGGATAATAAACTGTTGTCAGGATCCCAGGTATTGTAAATGCACATAAAATTATTTTGGTGGTTGTAGCAGTTCACTTACATCTGGGAAACTTATGCCAATTTTTTTTAAAAGCACCCTTGCTGGCTTTGAAGTTGTCAGAAAACCATTTGTTGTTGCTACTTATAAATGGCCTCTTTCTTTTCTCAGCTGATGAGACGGCTGCATTAGTTTTTTGCGTCACATCTCCTACTAAGCAACACAAGAAAATTAACTTTGAAGTCAGCAAATGGAGGATTGATGGCGATGGGGGAAAAGATGGCAAGCAATTGACCGCAGTCACAAATGCATTGATTGGATGAGTTAGCAGCCATGGGTGGCAGGGATCCAGCCATTTTACTTTTTTCACAAGATTGATTTCAAAATGGATTGTTATGCATTTTCTCCCGAGCAATGGAGGGAAGCTCAACTGCTCTGGAAAATATGCTTGGCCAGCAGATCTTAAAGCTAGAGAATCTGATGTCTACAAAGAAATCACCTTTGGAAGCTGGCTATTATCTGGCTGCCAGTGTTATTTCTGCTTGTTCTACCCAATGTGTTTCCAATCTTGTGCAGATAATTTGGTCTTTCAACACATTTTATGTAACCAGATGGGATGTGGAAAGGAGATTATAACATGTGACATCTACTAGATTTCCCAGAATCACATAGATTTTTTTCATACCAGTGCTTCCATTACCCAAACAGTGTTGCTAGAGAGGGAAAGAGACTACAAATTCAAGGAATGACGTGGACCACCTGTAGTTAGTCTCCTACCACCCTTTCTTAGGGGCAGACAGCTCAGCAGCACCCTTTTCTTGGGATTTCATGGTCAAAACCTTACATGAGAGGGTGAGCCCTGGTGATGTTACAGAGGCAAACTAAGCAAGGGTTGAGAGACAGATTCACAACTATTTCTTAGCTATCTGTTCTGGAAATGGTCACATGGAGAACTGGAGCAAATGGGCCCAGAATCTGCAAAAGTTGAGCTAATAGGGCAATATGACCATGAAGAGTCAAAGAACAAGAATACTTGGCTATCAGGCATGTGGTGAAATCTGCCTAGCAGCTGCAGCTCTTCCTGCTAGGGCTTACCGTCCTCCACCACCTTGCCTACAGTACAGATGAAACATGGGAAATTTTCCCAGGACCTACACTGCTGCTGGGACTTGTGGGATGCCAACTGCTAGCTCATGGGGAGATTCACTGCTAGAAGACCCATAAGTTGTAATGCTGGTGACCCACCATTTGTCTTGTGTGATATCTATGATACATATGATATATATGATTAGGAATGGGCACCTTACAAAACATTACACACTGTTTCATCATTTTGTAAGCTTACGAAACCTTACAAAATGAAATGAAACACATTTTTTTGGTTTCAGAAATGAAATTATTTGTCCATGCTCAGTGTTGGTGAACTTATGGCATGGGTGCCAAAGTTGGCACTCAGAGCCTTTTCTGTGGGCACCGGCATCAGCCCTTCACAGCCACCTGTATTAAGGTTAAATTGCTGTATTGGCACATTGCAAAAAATTAGTAGGTTTTAAATCACAGTTTTGGGCACTCAGTCTCTAAAAGCTTCATCATCACTGTCCTAGCCTCTTGATCCAGTCATCTTGAGAACAGAAGGCTTATTTTTTTAAAAAAACTGATTGATTTGTTTTGCTTTATTCACATTCATCAGCTGTTGAGATAGCTTATCTCCAATCTTGATCTGCCTGAAGCTAGCCAGCCCGGGAGCTGAGGTGTTCCCTTTGCTGGCTGTGTCTCCGAGTTGATTTAAACTGATTGTTTTCCTTTCCTTTTTAATTAGGACTGTGGGGGTTATTTTTTAAAATACTTTATTTTCTTCCCCTTGCCATGCCAATCAGCTGTTGAGTTTATCTCCCTGATCTAGCTTGTTTACAGAGGGTTCTTTGCTGGATAGCAAATTGATTGGAAGTTTTGAGGGTCTTTGATTTAGGGCAGTGAGCTCCCTGCTAAATAAAAAAAGAAAAGCTCCCCATTATTTATAGCCTTACGAAGCATTTTGTTTCATGATGAAAATTATTTTAAAAATCCGTTATTAATGAAACAAAATGAAAAGACTGAAACTAAACTAAACAATATATTTCTGTTTCATGCCCATTTCTACATATGATACACATGTATACATATGATACATATGTCTATGATACATATGATATGAAACATATGATAGCTATGTTTAAATATTTGAAAGGATGTCATATTGAAGAGGGGACAGGTTTGTTTTTCATGGCTTCAGAGACTAGGAATTGGGGCAATGATTTCAAACTACAGGAAAAGAGGTTCAATTTAAACATTCGGAAGAACTGCATGACAGTTAGAGCTGTCCGGCAGTGGAATATGCTGCCATGGAGGGTGGTGGAGTCTCCTTCTTTGGAGGTTTTTAAAGCAGAGACTGGAAGGCCATCTGTCGGGACTCGGGAATACTGTGATGGGGGTTCCTGCATGGCAGGGGGTCGGACTAGATGGCCCTTGAGGTCCCTTCCAACTCTATGATTCTATGCTTCTATGATTCTATGTCCCACAGTGACCGATGTGCACCCTACACTGCTGCTGAGGCTTGTGAGATTCCAACTGCTAATCCACAGGAGCCTTCCATCCCTGCCAGTTTCAGCCATGATGAGCAAGCAGAGGACACCTGTTAGCACCTTTATAATACACCAGTAAATTCTGGCACCAGCTGAGAATGCATGGAGATAGATACAGCAGGATCCCGGTATCTGCTTGGGATCGGTCATGTGCCTTCCCATGGATAATGAAAATTGTGGATAAGAGAGAATGCCCAAAAGCTCCCCAAAACTGCTGTTTTGTGACAGCTCCTTGCTTTACGGCTGTAGTTTTATGACAGTAGCTTACTTTACATCTGCTGTGTGAGAGTAGCTTGCTTTACGGCTGCTATTTTGCAACAGTGGCTTGCTTGGGGCTGCTGAATTATTTATTTAATTTTTTCCTCTGCCAACCATGGGTAACTGAATCAGTGGTTAATGAATCAGTGGATATGGTGGTCCAAAATGAACCTCATATATAAAACTAAACCAGCTCTCCCCCCTACTGCACTTGCCTGAGAACTGCTTTGCCAACTTGAGACATGAAGAAGCATTGTAGACCTCTGAGTAACCAGTGAACCCTCGTGTAGCAACTCTACCGACCACAGTGGTGCTACAGGAATGAATTTCTAGCTGTTTCCATACAGCTGAGAGAGGGTATCAACAGGCCCTAAGGTTTTCCTGATTGTAGCTTCTTCATCATGACATTTTTCCTCCAAAACATTTCTCCCATTTAAGAACATAAGAACATAAGAAGAGCCATGTTGGATCAGGCCAAAGACCCATCTAGTCCAGCTTCCTTTATCTCACAGTGGCCCCACCAGATGCTTCTGGGAGAGCACAAGACTAGATATCTCCTGATACCCCCCCCCTGCATCTGGCCCTTGAAGTACCCCGGTTTTAAGCCTGGAGATTATGCATCTCCATCATGGTTTGTAACCTGTGATGGACTTCTCCTCCATGAATCCAATCCCCTTTTGAAGGCATCCAGGCCTGATGCCATCACCACATCTTGTGGCAGGGAGTTCCACAGACTAACAACACGCTGGGTGAAAAAATGTTTTCTTTTGTCTGTTCTCGCTCTCCCAACCCACAGTTTGAGTGGATGTCCCCTAGTTCTGGTATTTTGTGAGAAGGAGAAGAGCGTCCCTCTGTCCACTTTACTCATGCCCTGCATTATTTTGTATGTCTCAATCATATTCCCCCTCAGGCGCATTTCCCCCCTTTTTTTGGCTCCATATAAGATGGCCTTTGCTTTGATATGGTATTTTTTTCATCTCCCCCCCCCCAGAAGACTTTCAGAAGCAGTCGGGCGTACTGCATTGTAGATGGGATAATAAGAATAATCACCTTTGCACTGTAGCGCTGGAAGGGACCATAGAGATCACTGAGTCCAGGGTGATGGCCTGATCGCTCAAGGTAAGGGGAGGGATTAAAATCCCATTGGGTCTGGATAAGTCCTTGAGCCTTCTTACCATGGCTCTTGAGAGTTAGCGAGGACAGACTCGAGAGGGAAAAGAGCAACTGTGGAACTTGTGAAAAGACGTAGGGATGTTTGTTCAGCTCAATTACAAGCTAATTGCAATAAAGCAAAGTCCAACTGGCCCCAAATCTTTTCGGTGCCAGCTGAAACCTTTGTTTAATTTGCCCATGCCTTCCGGCTTGTTAGCAGTGTATTTTATCTCTCTTATGCTTCAGTCTCCTCCTCTGCTGATTTTAATTTATTCTTGGCCGGTTTTAATTTAACTCATTTTATCATGTGTATAATAATCTTTTTAATTGCGTAAGACATACTGAAAGATTTTAGATGAAGTCCAGGGGAGAGAGAAAGACCTCTTTATTAAAAACAGCCTCATTCTTTCCTTGCATTGCTAAGATAGACAAGATATTTATACAAGCTGTTTGTTTATAGCATCGATCAAGAACAAGTTTTGCTAAAGGGTTGCTTTGGAAAGAAAGTTGAGTCGCGATGGCAAGCCATGCTTCTCCATAAAATGGCTTGCTGTTATATCTCATTTCCTCAGCTGTTGCTCATCCATCTTCTCTTTTTCTGTTGGGATTAGCAACAGAAGGAAGCAAATTGCATCTTCCCAGGGTTAGATATGGGCCTGAAGCTGCAAACTGCTTACTCCTAATTTACAGGGTCCAAAGACTTTTCTGATTTGTCATGACACTGGGTTTTCACGATCAGTTGTTCATGCATGCACACACACACACAAGCCCACAAACACACACAAACACCAGACCTTGGGTCTTCTTCAGATACGACCCTAGGAAGACCTTGATTCATTAGATCAAGAATGAGTGCTGTGCCTGCGTATTCCCACTACATCCCACCTCTTTTCTCTCATGTACTACAATTTGACACTTTCTTTATGTTCCATTGTCCTGTTACACTCCAACCAGAAAATCATGGTTTAATCTCTATGCTCTAATCTGGATATGAAACCTGAATCTAAATTTGTGTTCATATGTTGGTTAGTAAACACAGATTAAACAAATTTCTCTGTGCAGGTGTGATAGAAAATGAATAAACATAGGAAGTACTGAACTATAATATGGGAGAGATAAGAGATAGGCTTCCAGGCAACACACCCATAAATGGGTAGTTTCCTTGGACTCTTCTCTGTAAGCCCTCCAGATTGGGAGAGGTTTGGGGTTCAGGGTGCTGAGTTGTTAAACTCCAAAATGGGTCCCCCATGGAAAAAGAAGAAGAGGAAAATGTGGCATTTTAAACTCAAGCCTCATCATTCCCTCTGTGCTGTGCAATACGAAGAAGGTGGGTTGAGACAAGTGCTGAAATGATTATGTTCGGTTCTATTTTCACTTGCCTTTCCCTAAAAGGAAGGAAGCACAGGCTGACAGCTATACATTTTCTCTTGCTCTTTCAGAGAGTGAAACTGGGGTTTTTATTGCTTTATTGCTTAACAACTATTACAATCAAGGACTATCAGCACTCACCTCAACCCCACCTCCTTTGCATTCCACAGCACAGAGGGGAATGAGGCTTGAGTTTAAAATGCCATATTATTCCTCTTCCTCTTTTTCCATGGGGGACCCACTTTGGAGTTTAATAACTCAGCCACCTGAACCCAAACCTCTCCAAGGAAGGGACCCACCAAATTTTATGCCTCTAGGATGAATCATTTCATTTCTAGAGCAAAAAAAATATGGTGATTTGTTTCATTTTGTCACGAAATGCATTCTACCATTTCATTTCAAAGCAAAATGATTCGTTATGTAATGAATCGACGAAATAGCATTTCATTTTTTGTTTTGTGCCCATCTATAATGGAGATACAGTACAATGCTTGTGGTGTTAGAGAGAGCATGTATTCATTAAGTGTAGCGAGGCTTTATGGCTCACCCTTCATGAATTCGAACAGTCCTTTTTACAAGCCATCAAAGCTGGCAGTCATCACTATATTTTGTGACAGTGACACTGACTTCAGTAAGAGTTCACTGAAAAGAAGGGAAAAGGATTTCAGCTAGTATTGCCAGACCTTGAAACACCAATTGTAATCTTAGGTTGCTGCTGTGTTTCTCTGGGCCTCCAGAAACAGAGACAAATTTAAGAGCAAGTTGAGTTTAAAAAGGAAAAGTTCTATGCATGGGATATCTTTAAAGCCTGGACACCCATTTCAAGCTGATACCAGGAATGACTGACTGGGTGTGGAAGTGTTTGCATGTGTGCAGTGCTTGGTTTTCTCTCAAACCTTACCTGCTGAGTCTCTGTGACATCACAAACCTCACCCCCCACTCCTGGCCTCTGATATTGGCTCTTAAATCTCAGAGAATGGGATTATGCTGACCTGGCAATCCTAATCAAAACCATATCAGAAGTACTTGTATTCAGTGTATCTGGGCAGCTCAACAACTAACTTGAAAATCCTCCAAGTGCACCATACATTAAAAGCAGGACTATGGGAATGATTCCTACCTAATGCCTGAAATTCTGTTGCTTAGCATAGTAAGTGGCACTAAACGAGGCCTGCTGAATCAGGGAAGATCTGGGAAGTAAATTCCTCTGTACCTTCTACTGATTGAATGGGCCTACTGTAGTGCAGCGTAGTAGATTTCCACTAGCAGCAGGGAGAGAGGAGGAGTGACAGTGGTAAAAGCACCTCCACTTGGGAGTAGGTTAAGAGCAGGAGTGATGCAGTTGGACCTGTCAAAGTTTTGACAGCAAGAGGACTTGCAGCCGTGGTTAGCAAAACAGATCTTTTCGGTTTTCAGGTGACTGACCTAGCACACGACTGCTATGACTCTGCTGAATCAATGACCTGCAAAACTGAGTATTTCCAGCGGAGGCCTGAAATAATATTGTTTTAACAGCACCTGCATTGACTGAGACTTCAGAACCAGTGGGCGGCTGTGCAGTTCAGATGACCTTTTGAATCTGATGGAGGCATTATTGGCTATCATTATATTGAGCACCGTTTTGGGCATCTCTTCAAATGCCTTTAGCACCTTTCAGTGGGGGGGAAAGGAAAACCGCAAGAGGTTTCAAAACTGTCTTTTCAAGTCAATACACTGTATTGTTATGCGATTTTCTTTGTATGCTCTTTCCTTCTTTGGGGGAATACAATGTAATTGTAATACACCTAATTAGACACATGCCCTGGAAGACACAAAGAAACAATCATAGTTTCGGAGTAAATACATGCATTGGGAATTACTGCAAATGACTTGTTTAAAAATACACACATCTCATGGGAATCTAGCTACAAATTAGCAATTACTGTATTCCACTTACATGTTTTCTATGAGGGAAGAAAATCCAGATAGAATTCACTGTAAACATAAAAATGTAAAACAAAATTTGATGTTCAAATCTCTTTTTTTTTAAGAAGTAGACTTGCTAGATCTTCTTGAACATCATCAAGCCTCTAGTTTAAAACCCTCAGCTTCAATTGATAGCATTTCATTTTCTTGTTAATATTAGTTTATTTTTTCCTGATTATTTAATATGACCAGTAACAATATTTCATATTTTATGTATCTTAATATTTATTTCTTTATCTCTTTAATCTTCCATCTCCTAATTATATCCTGTTTTAAGAACTTTTCTTCATGTTACAAATTGGGTATCACCTGTGGTAGCCTTTACCCTACCCAGTTTAATATTAAAAGAAAAAAAGGTAGAGGCATCAAGATCTACTAGGAGGACAATTAGAAACAAAAGATGTTCTCAAGCAACAAAAATATAAAAATAGACTGGTGGACTAGTACACAAATGATTTCAAAATGCACAAGAGATAAAATACAGAATGGATAAAAAGTAAACATTATTTGAGAAGGAGTAGTTAGATACAAATGAAAAGTCAGTTAAGAAATTATACAAATATATGTTGAGCTACAAAATGCAATGAAGTTGTCAAAGATTGTAAATAAAGTGGGCACAAAATATAGAACATAGGACAGTGCCCAATCTGGAGAGACTTCCAGGGAGGATACCATGGTTGATGGTATTGAAGGCCACTGAAATGTTGAAAAGGACCAGCAGGGATATGTTGCCCCATCAGCCTCCCTTAACCGGTCATCATGCAGAATAACCAATACTTTTTCTGGAGTGGAGATCAGTGAATGTTCATGCCAACCATGGTCTTACTCCAACTGATGGCCTTCTCATTGCATTCCTACTTCCTCCTCATCTTTCTCCTGTCCCACATCTTTAATTTATTCATCTGTATCTGATCTTAGCATGGTTGTGATTCAAATTTTCAAAGCCCCATTCCAAATTTGGTCCTGCAAAAACTATGATTACATCACTTAAAGTAATCTCTGCGGCTCTAAAAATCCACACGCTTGAAAGGTTCTATGGGAAAATACTGCTAAATTATTTGAAATAAATTTGGCATTTGCATTAATTTGTACTCTTCTCACACTCAGAATATTGATAAAATTGAACTGGAGTTAGGAGGCCTCTGAGTTCACGAAGATGTGCAACAATTTCAGTGTTTGGGGTTGATGGGACGAATTGCAATTAGGCATTGCATATTTCAGAACTGTACTCTCATGAATACACTCTGTTTTATCTTTTATCTTTTAAAAAAAGTTACTTTAAAAACATTTTTCTGACTTCCACTCTCAGCATTCTATTTACTGTCTATGTTTTGTCCTCCTGAACCTTGGTAATGAGAAGTAAAGTTCTGCCTATGTTATCTTACTGACCTTCAGACTTTAGTATCTTGGAAACCATGACCTACACCCAAAGAAATATAAAAAGGACAGGGCTACAGAATGTTCTCTTTCCAGATTACTCTCTTTCTTTCCATTACTGAGCTAACTCCTAGCTGCAATGCCTGCTGATTTCAATGGCACCTGGGAGATGGAAACCAATGAGAACTTTGAAGGATACATGGTAGCATTAGGTAAATATAAAAACAAAATTATTCCATATTGTATTTTGTCTTCAAAATATTACAGCCCAATTGTAAATAGATCTACTAAGATGTTAGCCCAGCAACATCAATCTCAATCTTTATTTTTGGAGCGCTCTCTCTCTCTCTCTCTCTCTCTCTCTCTCTCTCTCTCTCTCTCTCTCTCTCTCTCTCTCTCTCTCTCTTTCTTTGTGTGTGTGTGGGAGACCATGGCAAAATATATTAAACAGTAAACAGATTAATGTTGAAATGCAAAGGTAATTACGGTACTAGTTCTGATCAAAACTAAACACTAAATTAAAGAATTTGCTTTGAATTTTGTGTAGTACCTTTTGTAGGAAGTTCTGTGCTTGCAGTCTGGTATGAAAGCATGTCTATAGAAAACAATGATAAGCTTATTTTCCCTACACACCCATTAAAGGTCATCTCAGTAACCCTACCGTACCGATAGATTACTAAACTAAGTATATTTACCATGAGTAAGAACCGTAAGAAAATGCCACAAGAGATGCAAAGCCAGAAACACAAGAGGACAGAGTTAGAATGCTCTTGTCTACTTGTTGCAGATATGTTTGATTAAATAATAGTTGAATTGGTCTACAACAGAAAATGGTGTTAAAGATTATACATATACAACCAGTCCTCCTTGTGCTTCATGAATACACTTTTAATTGATGAGGAGCCATGCAAACTCTTTTGGGGTAAATGGTTTTCAGCAGTATTATAAACAATCAGTCTATGAACACTGGCTGGGAACACTCCCTCCCAATGTAAAATGAGGGGGAGGTTCCCGATACATATGCACTCAAACTTACCCTTCCTGTCCACAACAAGGGAGGTCATCTGAGGTTGTATGAACAGCATATTGCTGTTTGGCTCACAAATGTCTGTACTACCTCTTCTAGTTCTGTCAATATATCCCTGCAATATCCCAGCAGCAGGGACACTTTGTCATGTGCTGGTGTTTGTTCACATACCAGGTCAAGCCATTCGGAAGCAATCCACTAGCTATCGGTTGGCAGTCAATTCTAGAGATGGGCACGACTTAGCGGTGTTCCCGTTTCCGTTTCCGTTACTCGGTTCCGTTACTCTACGGAAACGGTAACGGGAATTACTCCCCCAGAATTTGAGCTCGAACCGACGAACAAACAATTTGGTCTGATTTGTCATGCTCGTTACTTGCATCGCGGCGATCGCGCAATGCCAAGCGGCACAGAAAAAAAGTTTTTAAAAGTTAAAAAAACCCGGTTCCCGGCTGAAAAGCAGGCGGAAAAATGCCTGCCGTGCCTCAGGGCACCTACCAGAGGGGTTGTTTCTGGAGGTCCCCGGCCTCCCCCCCATCCCCCCATCCCCCGTCCTTGTGGGCTGCTCTGTGGGACTCGCTGCAGGCTCGCAGCCAGCCAGCAAAAAGCCCAGTCTCGCCGGCCGCCGGCCGCCGCAATTAAAGTGCAAGCAATCGGCACGGACGGCACAGGAAAAAACTTTTAAACTCTCCGCCCACCCATTCCCGGGCCAAAAAAGCAGGCGGAAAAATGCCTGCTTGACTAAGGGCGCAGGGCACCTACCGGAGGGGTGGTTTCTGGAGGGGGGGTCCCGCCTCCCCCCCGTCCTGGGCAGCCGGACTCGCGAGTCGCCATCGCCATGCCATGCGGTGCGGGCGGGGGATCCAAACTGGGGCGGCGAACGCAATATTGTTTTTGAAATCGTGGTCCAAAAACACACAAGCACAACAGAAACACGCGAAAATTTATAAACTGCCAGATTTTTCACAGTAGCAGTGGGTTTTTTCTTGCAACAAAATGTCTCTCCTCTCCTCCTCTGTCCTCCATTGATTTTATTTTATTTTATTTTATTTACACCTGCGCAATGATGGGCTGGCCGAGTGGCCAGCCATGTGGGAGTAGACGACCATGCAAATTTTTGGAGCCATCCCACCAATCGCATGGCCACTTGGCCATGGAGACTTCTGGGATGTGCCAAAAAGCCCCCTAAAACCTGCCCTAGCCCCCCTAACCCTAACCCTAACCCTTGACTTCGTACCCATACGTCACAGACTGTCTTCTTAGTGGGTCAGAGAGGCACCCAGAGTTCAACCCACTAGCCCACCGTAACCTTACCCGTCACTAGCCTAACCCTAGCCCTTGCACTAACCCACCTTAAAGCCAGATCTACTTGTTTGCATTGCACTACACGCAGCAAGTACAATTCCCTTCTGTGTGAGACATGGTGGTGCGAGAGCCTTAGTTAGGCATCTCACTATGGCTCTGGGTTCAGTGCCATCCACTAGTCTTCACAGTCACTGTCTGCACATTATGTTATGCAATATCCATATGGCTATTGCATAGCATTTTGCAGTAGCAGCAGGTGAGGAAGGGAGACCCCCATGTTGAGGGGTCTCTTGGAGCCTGCTTCCCCTTCCTAGTGGGTGAGGATAGGAGGCACCCACGGGTGCCTCCAGGAGCCCACTTTCCCTTATAGCGGGGCCAGAGGAGGCACCCACCCCAGAGAGGTGCCTCCAGGAGCCCGCCCCCCCAAAAAAACCAGTACTAATGACAACGAAAAAATGAAAAAACGAACCGACTAATTTTTGCAAAATTTCGCGAAAAACAGAAACGAGCCGAAACGGGACCGGCCCGACTAACGACAACTCGAAAAAAAAAAATTTCAAGTCGTGCCCATCTCTAGTCAATTCTTCTCTTTCTTTGTTCATGTCAGGAGCAGCTACGGCACAATTGATACATTTGGATTGTTATAATTGTTGTCTGCTGATTAATAATTAATGAGTATCAGATAATCATTGCCCAAAGCAGGCAACATCAACAGCATTTGAGGCAGCTAAGATGAGGTCTTTCACAACGCATGCTGTGGGGCATAGAGAACACTGACACAGATGCGAAATTGCCTGCTATCCTCTGCGCTTGCAAGAGATCGTGTCAGTGCCATAATCCTATTAGGTTTGCTTCAGTTCTGTCAATTCCACTCTGTAGCCAATTAAGTGACTTCCAAGAAACACCGGTCTCCATGTGTTCAGAAGCTTGTGGGTTCTGTCCACTTCATGAAGGTAGGTAGTTCTTCCTTTCCACATGACTTTCCTGGTGAGTCATAGATGAATCAGATTCAGCAGCCTTAAGAATCATACCAGTTGTAGTGTAGAGAAAACCTTATTGCACTAGGATGTTTTCGTTGACTCTTTTATTGATTTAATAATACTGTTACCTTCCACCTTGATATGCACCCTGCAATTTGTGTTTTATAAAAATGAGAGGAACAAGGGTGGGAAAAAACAGAATGGGGAAGGAAGAGAAAACAGAAGTGTTCTGCATTATTACTGTATACAGCCCCTTATTGAAGCACTCTACAGACCATTGATATAGTTATGCTTTGACTGAACTGGACAAAAGTTTGGAAATGTGCATCTTAATGTAAACCCACTCACTCCCTTCCCTATGTCCTTGCTCACTTCCCCTCATCTGAACCTGGATTTAGATTTCTTATATGTGAAGGAGGAAGTCTATATAGTGTAACTCTCACATTAAACTTAAAACATGCATATTTCTGGGAGAGGGAGTACTCTGTTACTCATGTTCACTTAAAGCCTAGGATTACCATGGAAAATTCCACCAGAGTGGAGTCATTTGTATACCACAAACCTGCACCTATCCACTCAAAATCAGATCTTAGTAAATTGCTTGCTAAGAAAGTAAGAGCAATTTCTAAAAGCAATTATTTTCCATTATTCATTATGGTATTGTAAAAGTAATTGGCTCCTGTCACTTGTTGTGGTTAGAGATGGGCACGACTTGAAAAAATTTTTTTTCGAGTTGTCGTTAGTCGGGCCAGTCCCATTTCGGGTCGTTTCCGGTTTTCGCGAAAATTCGCAAAAATTAGTCGGTTTGTTTTTTTGTTTTTTCGTTGTCGTTAGTACTGGTTTTTTGGGGGGGGGGGGGGTAGCGGGCTCCTGGAGGCACCTCTGTGGGGTGGGTGCCTCCTCTGGCCCGCTATAAAGGGAAAGTGGGCTCCTGGAGGCACCCGTGGGTGCCTCCTGCCACTAGGAAGGGGAAGCAGGCTCCAAGAGACACCCCTCTACATGGGGGTCTCCCTTCCTCACCTGCTGCTGCTGCAAAATGCTATGCAATAGCCATATGGATATTGCATAACATAATGTGCAGACAGTGAGACCAGTGTGAGAGTGATAGGGTCATACCCGCCCTTCACAAGGCTCTGGCACCACCATGTCTCACACAGAAGGGAATTGTACTTGCTGCATGTAGTGCAATGCAAGCAAGTAGATCTGGCTTTAAGGTGCCTTAGTGCAAGAGCTAGGGTTAGGCTAGTGATGGGTAGGGTTACGGTGGGCTAGTGGGTTGCACCTCTGGGTGCCTCTCTGACCCACTAAGAAGACAGTCTGTGACGTATGGGTACGGAGTCAAGGGTTAGGGTTAGGGCTAGGGCAGGTTTTAGGGGGCTTTTTGGCACATCCCAGAAGTCTCCATGGCCAAGTGGCCATGCGACTGGTGGGATGGCTCCAGAAATTTGCATGGTTGTCCACTCCCACATGGCTGGCCACTTGGCCAGCCCATCATTGCGCACTGCGCAGGTGTAAATAAAATAAAATAAAATAAAATCAATGGAGGACAGAGGAGGAGAGGAGAGACATTTTGTTGCAAGAAAAAACCCACTGCTACTGTGAAAAATCTGGCAGTTTATAAATTTTCGCGTGTTTCTGTTGTGCTTGTGTGTTTTTTGGACCACGATTTCAAAAACAATATTGCGTTCGCCGCCCCATTTTGGATCCCCCGCCCGCACCGCATGGCATGGCGATGGCGACTCGCGAGTCCGGCTGCCCAGGACGGGGGGGAGGCGGGACCCCCCCTCCAGAAACCACCCCTCCGGTAGGTGCCCTGCGCCCTTAGTCAAGCAGGCATTTTTCCGCCTGCTTTTTTGGCCCGGGAATGGGTGGGGGGAGAGAGTTTAAAAGTTTTTTTGCTGTGCCGTCCGTGCCGCTTGCTTGCGCTTTAATTGCGGCGGCCGGCGAGACTGGGCTTTTTGCTGGCTGCGAGCCTGCGGCGAGTCCCACCAGAGCAGCCGAGGACGGGGGATGAGGGGGGAGGCCGGGGACCTCCAGAAACAACCCCTCTGGTAGGTGCCCTGAGGCACGGCAGGCATTTTCCCGCCTGCTTTTCGGCCGGGAACCGGTTTTTTTTAACTTTTAAAAACTTTTTTTCTGTGCCGCGTGTGGCATCGCGCGATCTCGCGATGCAAGTAACGAGCACGACAAATCAGACCAAAATTGTTCGTTCGTCGGTTCGAGCTCGAAGTCTGGGGGAGTAATTCCCGTTACCGTTTCTGTAGAGTAACGGAACCGAGTAACGGAAACGGAAACGGGAATACCGCTAAGTCGTGCCCATCTCTATTTGTGGTATTTAAAATATGGAATTGATAAGAGGCTGGCATAAAAGTTTTAAAAGTCCACTCAGAAGTGCCACTAAAATGTCTAAAATTTCCTTGCAGATTAATTTCTAAATGTAACTATACTAGGCGCATCATAGAAACATACTCACAAAGGCACATTGTTCCTAATGGATGCATTACCTTTTAAATATAACTCTTATTACCTCCTCATTACAAAAAAAAAAGTAAAATGCTATAGATGGCTACTTGCAAATAGTTGCTTCCAAATTCTGCTGAGAAGTAAGCTTCATGGATTTAAGTGGTTCATACTTTGGATGGATATGTGCATAAAGCATTGCAATGCACATTCATGAACAGAATGTGCTAGGCGTGATTCTCAGCAGTGTAAATCTGTGTCCATGCTCTGCAATTATTCTATAGTATTAGCATTTGTTATATGCCATCATGTTGCCTCCAATCAAGAATGCTCAGCTTTCAAGCTCAAGGCTGTGCCTTCCTTGATGGAGTCAATCCATCCTGTATTTTTTCTTCCTCTTCTGCTGCCTTCAACCTTTCCCAGAATTATTGCCTTTTCCCAGAGAACCTCAGTATTACCAATTTTGCCTCCAGAGATAGTTCAGGTTTCATTTGCTCTAGGATGCAATTGATCATCTTTCAGGCATCAGCAAAACTCTTCTCTAGTATCATATGTCAAATGAATCCATTTTCCCCTCTCAGCTTTATTCACTGTTCATCTTAGAATTATAGAATCATAGAATCATAGACTCATAGAGTTGGAAGAGACCTCAAGGGTCATCTAGTCCAACCCCCTGCCATGCAGGAACCCCATCACAATATTTCTGACAGATGGCCATCCAGCCTCTGCTTAAAAACCTCCAAAGAAAGAGTACCCATACACAATAAATAGAAATACAATAGTGTGTATGATCTTGGCCTTGGTTTCCATATAGTAGTTGCAAGAGAGAAAAGTGGACAGGTCAAAAACATGTCATTTTGTGTGCCACTGGTCTCCTTCCTGTTCTATTCATAAGAAAAGCATGATAACAGATCATTAACATTGATCAGTTCATCTGGAAGCATTATCATACTATTTTTATCTTTCAAATAAGTAGTAGCAGTAATAGCCGTTGCCATAGCAGTAGTCATTATCATCATCACAGCCATTCATGTTTTAAGAAGGCCAACTCCCTAATTCAGATTTATCATTTAGGTAAAAAGAAGTAATTAGCAGTTCAGGCTGAGTGAAGAAACACTGACAAACATATGGGTGACTAGCTTATCAAATCCAAGCCTAGAAGATTTGAAAAACAGTACTAGTAATATACAAGCTAGTGGTTTGAGAATGTCATTAGAAAATCTGAGATGACAAGGTCTCTGGGTTTACTTTGAGTTCCTTTCCAGATAACCATTCCCTTCTCTTTCAGTCGTGGAGTTCCCATGTTCAGGCCAAGGCTCTGTTACAGAAAGGCAAACACATAGTGGGTTCCCCGCTTTGGGGGGAAATGTCATGTGATTGTCCTTGGGTTTGATTGTAGAAGCTGTGCACAACCAGTTACATGAAAAGTGGCACAGGATGGAAGGGGGACTGCTAGACAATTTCCAATTCCACTCTGCATATCCCGAAGATGATTCTTCTCTCAGTGACATACTGTGAGAGCTCATCTCCTCCACCACAAATGGAGTAAGAAGCAGACACCTATTGTGTAAAAACACTTAATATATGAATCCTTCTGAGGTCAGGTTCTGGCATTCTGGTGGGTGACCTGGTTATAGGAAGAAACAGGCAAGTGAGAAGTTGAAAGAAAGAAAGTAAAATCTGGATTGGACATGATAAAAATAATCTTAGAACTCTATGGATCATCATGCCC
Organism: Phrynocephalus guinanensis; assembly: GCA_037367245.1. Lineage (NCBI taxonomy): Eukaryota > Metazoa > Chordata > Lepidosauria > Squamata > Agamidae > Phrynocephalus > Phrynocephalus guinanensis. The sequence continues at coordinate 92,867,572 of CM074735.1, read as the reverse complement.
TGCCCCTGTCAAGAAAGCATAGTGAAGAAATGAACCTAGATATCACTGAGCATTCAGCAGCCAGGGGCATTTTTTATGTTTGTTGTGGGATTCAATTTCCAAATTCTAGTTATAGTCTGTAAGATTGAAACAAGGTTGAGGAGTATCCGCTTCAGATGCCCTTCTAGAAGAAGAGCTATCTGTTGTCCGTCTTGCTGTTGCCTTTTTACTTGTTCTGTCTTTCTAGGCCACATCTATCATAGGAACAGGATAAAAGCAAAGTGTTCTGCTTATATACCACCCTATACAACTTCAAGTAGTCCTGGGCGGGTTACAGTTTTTAATTACAGTATGCAGGCTACACATTGCCCCCCCCCAAGCAAGCTGGGTACTCATTTTGCCGACCTCGGAAGGATGGAAGGCTGAGTCAACCATAAGCCAGCTACCTGGGATTGAACCCTAGGTCATGAGCACAGTTTTAGCTGCAGTTCAGGCATTTAACCACTGCGCCACGGGGCTCGTATAGCATGTGAACGTTGCTGCTTCTACTCTGTATCTCTCCCATCGCTCACTCAATTTGAGAGGTAGCAACAGCAAGAAGGAGGAAAGAGTGGGGCAGGGTAGGGAGGGATGGTTCTCTTGTGGTATCCAGCAGGTTCCATTTTGGAACATAGGCCTTCCCTTATGACACTGAAGGGAAAAAAAGTTTAGCTGGACAAGCCACAACTTAAAATGGGACCTAAGTATGAGAGACAAGTGAACAGAAAGATAGGTGGTGAGACAGGAATAAGATGGTGCATTACATACCAAAATCAAGCTAATTTGTAACATGCTGAGTTGCAGAAATTCATGCTAGTATAAACAGACAACTTTTACCTAGTAAGAGAGCTCCACTTCTCTAATGTTGTGCAAGCTCTATTGCCCAGGTTTACATGGTGTGATAGAGCTGAGCAGAGTAAGCTCGCCTTGATTTCTTATTTGCTGTGATATCCTAGGTAGCTATGAGCTTGAACATGTTTGTTCTGTGAAGGTGCCTGTGGGAGTGGCGGAAAGATTAGGAGGAAAGTGAATATAAGGGAGAATGGAGATGGTGAGGAATGTGACAACAAACTGTTATCTGGGAACTTTCTTATGGAGGAAAGAACAGGCATAAAACCTGGCAAGCTTGAATGAAGGGGAAACTTTGTCCCTTGAATACCTGAAGTGTCTGCAACTTGATTAGCTTATTAGCTGCTGTAGGGAGAAAAGATACTGTCTTCAGTATCTTCATTTTATTACTGCATCTGCTGTTGTTTAACACTACAACCATTCATTTATGAATACATATGTGCTGTATGTAAGAAGCATCTTGCAGAAATAAGATTTTAGTACTGAGGTTTCTTCTATATATGCGTATATCCCCCCAAATAGAATCTCAAAGCCCATGTCTCAAATATAAGACCTAATTAATTCTAGATGCAATATACATGTGCAATGGATTGCAGCCTGATAGATAGATAGATAGATAGATAGATAGATAGATAGATAGATAGATAGATAGATAGATAGATAGATAGATAGATAGATAGATAGATAGATAGATAGATAGATAGATAGATCATCCGATCAATGTGTGCAGGATAGAGTGATGCAGTAGAAATTACAAGACCTGCTTGAAATACATACTTGGTTATGAAATTCACAGGCTAATGGCAACTATTTCTTGAATATCTCATATACCTGGAATCTGTTAAGAGTTGTCATAAATCAAAAGTGACTTAGTAGCACATAACATCAGTAGATATTCTGAGGTCACGATTTTGAACTTCTTTAGATTCATTTGTAATCTTAGGAGGATTGCCATCAATTGGAATTGATATATTATGCAATAAATTATATTGATTACTTTTCTTAACCTTTTAAAAGGCTGTCCTATATTAGTAAGGGATAAAAATTTCAAATCCACATCAAACTTACCTCCCCCGATGAAATCTGGAATGTCATAACTTGGATTGGAAGTGATTGATAGGCAATGCCCTCTGCACACTTCACTTACGACTAACTCTGAGAAAGAAGGTTAGTTTCGGATGCCAGAAGAGGTATGAATTTGAAGCAAGAGGAGTTGTGGATGCACTTTAAGGGTAGGTGGACAGTGATACCTTTCACCTATAATTTACGTTATATTACAGCGCTCCTCAGAAAGTGACCAAGGGTTATAGGTGAATTACTGTACATCATAAAATTTGGTGTAATAAGCTGTGAATGAAGGTCGAACAGTATAATTAATTTCTCCAATTTCACAGATAAAATATTATCTGATCTTGAATATATTTTTTTAAATCTATGGAAGCCACGATCTTTAGTTCCCAAGAGCTGAGCAGGGCTGTTAATGGAGGTCATTAATTCATAGGATGCCATAAGTCAGAAGCAGTGTGGCAGCCTATAACGAACTAGTGCCTCCCCGAAAACCCCTGATTCACCTTGGGTAAGGCATGACCCACTGGCTGAGGACAGCTGTGTGCACTTCCACATCTTTGATTGCCACCAACTATCCAGTGAGATAGGTCAGGCATAAGGTTTCAAGTCATGGGACTCACTGCCAAATTGGACTTAAGTTGCACTGGTGACTTGACTTGAACTAGACTCAGGGTGGGTTTTTTTTTCAATGACTCATACTTGACTCATGAATTGGAACCCACACATTCATCCCTTTTTTCTGGGTTGGGTTGGGGAAAGCTTGTTTTTAATAGGGTCTCGGGACTTTGACTCAAAGACTTGTTAACATCCATTTTAATTACGAGAAGTAACATTCCCTTAGGAAACAAAAGACATATACAGTGGTACCTTGCATAAAAGAATTAATTTATTCCAAATGTAATTCTGTTAAGCAAATTTTCCTTTGTACAAATTTCCCATAAGAATTCACTGAAAACGGATTAACCCCTAATTGCGACTGTTTTTCTGTTATACGGATTCACCCCATAGGTGATTATGTTAAGCGACTTTCCCCTATCTCTGGAAATTCTTTCCTTTAAGCGGATTTTCTGTTAAACAAACCACTTGTCAGCTCTGCATGTTGCAAATTCATATGCTTTTTATTTTTTTGATTTGGCACCAAGAGATCAACACAGAACATTTGACAGCTTCACTGCACAGGGGCCACTTCTGAAGAAATGTATCTATTTATCACTTTATGATGGCACAGCTCATAGATTGCAGGACTGAGTGCACCATGGGGCTTGACAAGTTCACCAACTGAACTTCCCAACCAAGTGGGATTTGAATTTGGATCGCCCTAGCTCTTGCCCAACACACAAGTTGCTACAGTAAACTACCTTCTGGCTACAAATGTGTGTATGCCAGTTTTCCCACAAGTCGAATGGTGCACAAATTTTGCAAAGGGGATAGCAACAGATTTTTTTTTAAAAAAAAAGCAACAACCCACAGTTTGCGATATTGCTGAAGGGAACAGGGAATCCTAAAATGACAGTAATCATATAGAAGACATGGAATCTGGGTTTTAACTTTATTATATATAAATATAAGATTAGATTTAGTTAGAGGCCTTGTTAACATTACTTGACTCTTCTCCACAGACATAGACTTTGCTACCCGTAAGATAGCAAAACATCTGAAGCAAACGAAGGAAATTATTCAAGAGGGAAACAATTTCAAGACAAAAACACTGAGCACTTTCAGAAACTATGAAGTGAATTTCACTGTAGGAGAGGAATTTGAAGAGCACACCAAGGGGCTTGACAACCGAGTCGTGAAGGTAGGAACCTGTGATTTGTTTTCCATTTACACAGCAGTCAACATTGCCACCTGACATTCAAGGAAACCAGTTGAAAGCACATTAACAATGTTAAAGAAATGTTTATTTAGAAAGAAGCAATCATTTGCATTTCTGATTTTGCTGTTGTTGTTGCAACTTTTTAAAAATGTAAATTGTGACAGTTTCTCAGGCTTGTGAAAGCAAGACAGAAGTGTTGTTGTTTTTAGCAGCTTTAAACTCTTCATGGTTCCACATGCTTATATATCCCCAGTTGACAGCCATGGGGTCAATACACACAATCTCCCTATAAGCTAAAGTCAACCACGCTCCCGGATGCAAGCCAACTGCTGAATGATCAAGGATTCTGGGCTACTGTACAATGACCTTTTTGTGGTGGCAACTTTTAAAAGTGTGTTTTTTTTGTGACTTTTTCCAGTGCCTTCCCCGGCCAAATTATTATTTCAAAACCTTATTTTCCTATTTTGCTGGTTGCGTAGCATATCCCGGGTGCACAACAGAATGAGTGACCCAAACATGTCCAAGTATGGGATGGACAGACAGTAAGATCCCATACACCACATGTATGTTTTGTTAATTTATGCTGTGCACTTTCAAAAGGACAGCCACTTGTGTTGGACCAGCATTCTGACTGTTTTCACTCTCCCCATAGTGTGAATTTTGCAATATCGTGTGACTGTGACAACCCAGGCACTTTTTTCACTGGGTTAAATGTTATCTTGGGTTATAGCTGCCGGGCACCAGAATGAAAAGAGACCTGATATACACTTGTGCCCATAATGGTTCTCTATCAGCTCAATACAATACAATAGCAAACATTATGGTTGCCTAATTATCTTTTTTCCAAAGAGTATGGGAAGAAAATTGCTATCCATAGTCAACATTTTTCCTATCATCTCTGACCTTTTTATGCCCTGACATCACGGTATGCTCCTTATGCCTCTGTCAAAGCCATCCTTTACAATCCTATCTTGGAATAAAACTGCTTCTACCATGAACTTTCTGCAACCTCAATTTTCTCCTCCTATCTCAATACTGTTATCTGACAGAGAGAAGAAAAAGCATCTTGTTCCTCTTATAATTCTATCTGATTTCTTATCAAGATGATTTCTGCCCAACATTCTCACATCAACACACTGCTATTTTTGCAGGAATAGCAAGAATTAATTATTTTTAAGAGAGCCATTCTCCACCTCTGCACTTGTTCCTTACAAAGGTGGAGGAAGCTGCATGCTTCTCCCACTCATCGCTGTAGTAAAGGCAACTAGCAGAAAACATAGAAAGGATAAGGAAAAGGAAAAGAAAGTTTCAACATATCTGACATTTAAGTGCTAATATTGGAAGAAGACCTAAAATATGCCAACATGAAGAAAAGCCTTCCCTACCCCCGAAAGTGCTGTGGTAGAAGAATATGTGACTCAGCTCCTAATAGTTTAGACAGGAGTGGGCACACTGGGGCCTACACAGACCCATGGGGCTCAACACAGCCCACCCACCTCAAATTTTTGCTCCCCTCTGGGGTGTTCCTTTTTTGGCGGGGTGGGGGGAGAGTATCAGTTTGCTTGAAAAGTGTTTAAGCTTTTGCAAGGACCATGTTCTCTCTTTAAGAGTCTCCTTAGGTGTTGAAGAGGCCCTTTTTGGTTCCACCACCTACAGAGGTGTGTTTAGTAGGGATATGGGAGAGGGCCTTCTCTGTTGCTGCTCTCAGACTTTGGAACTCGCTCCTACAGAAGGCTAGGCTGGCAGCATTTTTGTTCCCTTCCACAAGAAAAAATCTTTATCGTCATACAAGCTTTCCTTCAGCAACCAACTGCTTGAGTGGGGGTTTTAAATGGATTGTTGTGCCTTGCTGCTTTGAATGTGTTTTTGGTGTTGCTTTTGTTGACCAATGTTTCTAGTGTAGTATTTGTTTTAGTATTTGTATTAGAGATGGGCACGACTTGAAAAAATTTTTTTCGAGTTGTCGTTAGTCGGGCCAGTCCCATTTCGGGTCGTTTCCGGTTTTCACGAAAATTTGCAAAAATTAGTCGGTTCGTTTTTTCGTTTTTTCGTTGTCGTTAGTACTGGTTTTTTGGGGGGGAGCGGGCTCCTGGAGGCACCTCTGTGGGGTGGATGCCTCCTCTGGCCCGCTATAAAGGGAAAGTGGGCTCCTGGAGGCACCCGTGGGTGCCTCCTGCCACTAGGAAGGGGAAGCAGGCTCCAAGAGACCCCTCTACATGGGGGTCTCCCCTCCTCACCTGCTGCTGCTGCAAAATGCTATGCAATAGCCATATGGATATTGCATAACATAATGTGCAGACGTGAGACCAGTGTGAGAGTGATAGGGTCATACCTTCCCTGCACAAGGCTCCCGCACCACCATGTCTCACACAGAAGGGAATTGTACTTGCTGCGTGTAGTGCAATGCAAGCAAGTAGATCTGGCTTTAAGGTGGCTTAGTGCAAGAGCTAGGGTTAGGCTAATGACGGGTAAGGTTACGGTGGGCTAGTGGGTTGCACCTCTGGGTGCCTCTCTGACCCACTAAGAAGACAGTGTGTGACGTATGGGTACGGAGTCAAGGGTTAGGGTTAGGGCTAGGGCAGGTTTTAGGGGGCTTTTTGGCACATCCCAGAAGTCTCCATGGCCAAGTGGCCATGCGACTGGTGGGATGGCTCCAAAAATTTGCATGGTTGTCCACTCCCACATGGCTGGCCACTCGGCCAGCCCATCATTGCGCAGGTGTAAATAAAATAAAATAAAATAAAATCAATGGAGGACAGAGGAGGAGAGGAGAGACATTTTGTTGCAAGAAAAAGCCCACTGCTACTGTGAAAAATCTGGCAGTTTATAAATTTTCGCGTGTTTCTGTTGTGCTTGTGTGTTTTTGGACCACGATTTCAAAAACAATATTGCATTTGCCGCCCCATTTTGGATCCCCCGCCCGCACCGCATGGCATGGCGATGGCGACTCGCGAGTCCGGCTGCCCAGGACGGGGGGGAGGCGGGACCCCCCCTCCAGAAACCACCCCTCCGGTAGGTGCCCTGCGCCCTTAGTCAAGCAGGCATTTTTCCGCCTGCTTTTTTGGCCCGGGAACGGGTGGGGGGAGAGTTTAAAAGTTTTTTCCTGTGCCGTCCGTGCCGCTTGCTTGCGCTTTAATTGCGGCGGCCGGCGGCGAGACTGGGCTTTTTGCTGGCTGCGAGCCTGCGGCGAGTCCCACCAGAGCAGCCGAGGACGGGGGATGAGGGGGGAGGCCGGGGACCTCCAGAAACAACCCCTCTGGTAGGTGCCCTGAGGCACGGCAGGCATTTTCCCGCCTGCTTTTTGGCCGGGAACCAGGTTTTTTTAACTTTTAAAAACTTTTTTTCTGTGCCACGTGTGGCATTGCGCGATTGCCGCGATGCAAGTAACGAGCACGACAAATCAGACCAAATTGTTCGTTCGTCGGTTCGAGCTCGAAGTCTGGGGGAGTAATTCCCGTTACCGTTTCCGTAGAGTAACGGAACCGAGTAACGGAAACGGAAACGGAAATACCGCTAAGTCGTGCCCATCTCTAATTTGTATACTTATTATTTTTAGCTTTAAATGTATTATTTTAATGATATAAGCTGCTTTGGGTCTTTTTCAAAGAAAAGGGTGGAATAAAAATATCTTAAATAAAAATAAATAAATAAGACATGTAGGAAATGACACAAAAACCACACATTTCCTAGAACTAAGATATAAGGGTGTGTCACTAGAGACCAAGGTCATGATAATCTACATTAGAGATGGGCACGAATAAAAAAAAGGTGTTTCGTTTGTCATTTGATGTTTAGGGGGTCCATTTCAGTTCATTTCCATTTTTCGCAATTTTTTGCAAAAAAAAATGTTTTCATTTGTTTCATTACTGTTTCGTTACCATTTATTTCATTTTTGTGATTTTTTAAGCATTTAAAGCAGTTCAATGTATTGCCGTAACGAAAACGAAACGGATGACAAAATTTCTGGTGTTTCTGTTCGTTTCGTTTCATTTTAGAGACAAAATTCATTTGTCGTTTCGTTACGTAACGAAACGAAAAAACAAAAACGGAAACGAAAAATTGTTCATTTCGTGCCCATCTCTAATCTATATTATATTGGTTCAGAATACTGTTGTGAAATCTGGACAGTGAAGAAAACTGAACAATAAAGAAAGCTGACAGGAAATCAATAACTTCATTTTAAATATTGAAGGAGATTTTTATGAATACTATTCATGGCCAGAATAGCAGATTGATCAAATCAAGTCTGAACTTTTCCTAAATGCAAAAATGACAAAACTGAAGCTGTTGGAATTTAGATACATCATGCGAAGATACAATTCACTGGAAAAGACAATGATATTGGAGGAAGTTGAAGGGATAAGGAAAAGACTAAGAGTTAATGTGAGATGGGTTGATTTCATAAAGGAAGCTAAAAGCCTTGAGTTTGCAATTGCAAGACCTGAGCAGAGAAGTTGATACAGGATGTTTTAGAAGTTACTAGTTCCTAGCGTTGCTGTAAGTCAGAGGAATTCAGGGCAAAGAAACAGAGCCTTCTGGGGAGAAAATTGCAATTGGAAGGTGGTAATTTTCTTCATAGGGTGTTAGAGGGAAGTACTAGGGAGTGCACACTTCAAACTCCAGGAAGGGCAAAGATTACCTCAGACCCTTAGAAGTTCCTTATCTTTATTTTAGGGGGTTATACTAGACCAGTGGCTCCTAATCCTTTTTGTGTGACAATACCCTTTTATAATAGCCAAATAACCTGCAACCACCCAGGCCATGTTTGCATAAAACACAATTTTCAATTGTATGAAATAATCCCTTCTCAGAAAGTTGAGGCTTCTTTCTCCCTTGATGGGTCTGTTTCCCATACACACAACAACATACTAACTTTAATATCTTACTGTGAAGGGTCAAGGAAGAAATTATTTAATAAGCCTCAACACATACAGTATAAGGCAACCTCCGTCCCCCTCAGAAAACACTTTGTGATCGCTTTTGTGGTCACACTCACCAGACTGGGAAACATTTTACTGTACTACTGTACAATGTAATGGAGAACAGCCCACCAGTAATGTTGTTTTATTTGACAGAGAATGGTCTCCTGTTTGGAGGTGACTGAATGGCTATTCAAAAAGCACCAAGTGGTATCAATATTTAATTGTTATGGTTCCCTTCACAAAATTTGTCAGAATATTGAACGTTATCTGCCACAAATCTTGAAGTAAAGTTGTGGTTCTCTGCTAGTGTTTGTGCAACCAACAAATCAAGAGGAAGAGGAAATTGAAGGGAAATAACACCCTGAAAAGTTCCTTATGTCTAACTATCATTGCTACTTACATGCTGCCAAAAAAGCAGAAATGCAACATTGAGAAAAGGGGGGAAATGATGGAGCAATAAAATTGGCATATTTCAGTATCCATAGCTGCTCTATTTAGAATAGCTTTAGATAAAAACCAGTTCAGTAGTCTACTACTGATTGCCAACGTTCTATTAGGACATGACACTTGAAGAAGAAGTATCAATATATACAGAGAAATACAGATGTTGACTAATTGCCATCATTTCAAAAGAAATACAGTGCATCTCACCACAGTGGGGAAGATGATGTCCCAATAACTCATGTACCTGCCTTATCCATCTGCTGTCTAGGTACTGATGGACAATTTCAAGGTTTCTTAGAGCTCCCCATTTCAAAACATACTTGGGGATTTAGTAGTCTTTTCCAACAGAGGACCTTTTCAAACAGTGGACTGTCCTTTGTTAAGTGCTATAATGCATAGTAGAGACAACATGCATGCCATCTAGCCAAAGACAGATAAGAGTGTGCTTGAATTTATTTGTTCATGCGTGCGGTGTTCTATTGTGCTATTTCAAGTGATCAGTGCTTTTCCTGCCAATGCGTTTTATAACAGCTTTTGTAGCTTTCTTCTTAGAGACAATAGACTAAATCAGATTTCATATCGTGCTCCCATTCTGTAGACAAATTTCACCATAAATTTATTTTATCACATTCTCTTATTTTGTATGTGCATTAAGGGTCATTGTGCCAGGAAAAATAGCTGGAAATTGGGAGCATAAAAAACTTTAAGTGATGATATTGTTTTTCTCCATTTGAATTTGTGAGCACTGCCAGAGGACAGGGTGAGGTTTTCATGACTACACGATACTATGGTGTCACCTTGTTTCCAGTCTCTTCAGATTTGTTTTGAGTATTTCTAATTTATAGGATGTTGCTGAATTTTATCATTTGATTCTTGCAGTCACTAGTGACCTGGGATGGAGATAAACTACTTTGTGTGCAGAAAGGTGAGAAGAAAAATAGAGGATGGAAAAATTGGATTGAAGAAGACAAAATGTACCTGGTAAGAGCTGAACTCACTGGTATAAAATACAGCCAAAGGTTGTACTGCAGCAAAATCCTGTTATTTTTTCTGAGGAGCTTTAATAGTCCTGCTTTTATTTATTCCACATTCCTCTCTGTACCAAAATCTCATTCTGAAAGCACTTATACACCTTCATCTGTTCTGTTACTTCTCTGTTTCCCACCAATATATGCAACACTGTGTTTTCAATACTGTCTCTTTCTTCACTTATATATGGATCTTGCAGATATTTGAGAAAGTAATAGTGAGTCCATTTTTCCTGGGTGACCTTTGGCCAATTAATGTATGCCCATTCTCAGTCCAGAATGCAGTTTGAGATTTTTGTGAGAAGGAAATGAGACAACCACACACTCACAGCAATTGACATTTCCCTTTTTGGACTACAACTTCTAGACTGCCCCAGACAGCAGCTGCACTGCCTGGGAGAGTCTGGACATTTTAGTAAAAAAAAAAAAGTTCAGTGGTTTGGTCACCTGGCTGTGGAGCCAGAGTTTGCAAGTTTGTTTAATGATCCAGGTGGTCTCTTCCACCTGTCTAGTTCTAAGATTATTGATGCTGATAAAGTAAGACTCATGCCCATGCATGTCCCTCTTACCTATTTATTGATGGATTTCAGCCAACAACATTTGTCTTGCTGCTTATATACCATTAAATGTAGTGAATGCTGATCTTCTGCCATCATTCATAGCATACAAAGAACAAGATTTTTTTTATTTAGTTGCTTAATTTTAAGTATGCACTATTATATACTGCAGTATCAATTGTTTCCAGTACCATTTATCAGGAGACAAATGCTATTTTGGAGCCTAAAGTCTAGAAATACTAAAAGGAATAATACAAAAACTAACAAAAACAAAAATCCAGATCAGATAATAGCTCTCAAATCACTAGCACTCAGTCTATAAACCATATTAATTACTTCCACTGGGATTTATGGGATGGAGATACGAATTCATATAGCTGTGTTGGAAAATGAAGTCCAAACTAGAAAAGTAGTAAACCACAGTTTGGCTACAAGAGTCTGCAAAGAAAATAAGCAGTCAGTGAAGTATGGAGGAAAATAAATGGAACTGTGTATAATAGTAATTCTCAAAAGAACTATCTGAAAAGTGAGGCAAGACTAGGGTGTATCCAATATTTCAGTTCAGTTTTAAAAGCTCTCTTTTGGAAGACTGAATGAATTCACTTCACTGGCAAAATCATGAGAAAATGTGGATCTTTAATAGAGAAAGCGAGTTGATCTTATAAAAATAAACAAACCTCCTCAGATTTGGATGTAGCACCTTAATCTCTAAGGGTTTTGCCTGTATTCTCCATTTATAGTTGTACTGCTTTTCATAACCCACTTCTAAACACCTTGACTGCAAGTTAATTAAATCAATTTAAATCAGAATTGCCTTTAAATAACCATAGTTACCTGCCAACATCTGCAGCCTTTTCTGCTGTTAATTAAAGTGTTCTGCTTATATACCGCCCCATACTACTACAAGTAGTCTCTGGGCGGTTTACAGTTTTAATTACAGAGTGCAGGCTACACATTGCCCCCCCAGCAAGCTGGGTACTCATTTTACCGACCTCGGAAGGATGGAAGGCTGAGTGAACCTTGAGCCTGCTACCGGGGATTGAACCCAGGTCGTGAGCACAGTTTTACTTGCAGTACAGGCATTTAACCACTGTGCCACGAGGCTCATGACCCCCCCCCCTTCCCCAGGTTTTGAGGTTCCCTAAAGATCCATATAATCTTGGGAAGGGCTTTGGTGGCTTTATAATGAGCTCAGATTGCAGGAAGTCAGATTTCAGTTGAACTCAGGAAAACCTCCTGTTAGAGCAGTACAACAATGGAACCATCAGGAGATACTAAGCGGTCCCATTCTGAAGGCATTCAAGAAACATTTGGACAACCACCAGCCACTCAAATGTACTTTTACTTGGATTGCTGCATTGAGCAGGGGGTTGGATTCAAGGGTCTTGTAGGCCCCTTCCAACTCTGTAACTATAGGATTCTAAAATTCCTGTCACTGCTATTCTGCTTTCTCTGGTTTTATTGTTGTAACCTATGCCAGGGTAATACACTTTAGTACAAAAAGAGATTATTTATAAATAGAGATGGGCACGAAACGAGCAATTTTTCGTTTTCATTTTTGTTTTTTGTTTCATTACGTAACAAAACGAAAAACGTATTTTGTCTCCAAAATAAAACAAAACGAACCAAAACAACAGAAATTTTGTCATGCATTTCATTTTCATTGCGGCAAATACGTTGAACTGTAATGAATGCTAACGAAACAGCAATTTTTCATTTTCATTTTTTTGTTTCGTTATGTAACGAAACGAAAATGAAATGTTTTGCAAAAATTCACAAAAAACGAAAACGAACCGAAACGGACCCCCTAAACGACAAACGACAAACGAAACACAATTTTTTTGAGTCGTGCCCATCTCTATTTATAAATCATTATGTGGTCATTAGGGGAGAGTGATGGTTTCTTTTCACATATTTGCAGCAACAAGTTGATGTATAGTTATCATTACATACCCAGCCATCTTTATTTGGGTTTCTAAAATTTTCATGACCTTAAAATTTCTGCTTTGACTTATAGTGTGCAAACATAAATACACTTGCATGAATAAGATGTCTACAGACACTGTTGGGCTGATGTAATTCCCCCAGAAACCATTAGCCTACACAACTTCACACAGACTCGCTTGCTTTAACTGTAGAGCAGATACAAAACTTGCTAGTAATCACATTGGCCAGATTATTAACTGATGGTGTAGACTTCTAAATTAGGATCCACATACCTCAGACACTGAGTAGAAAGCAAAGTGTTACACTTACCTCCTGTTATCTTTAAAGGTTTTCCTTATTTTCTTTTGTAATTTCTTCATTTCTTCAGTGAGTTTAATAAATTTCAGTGCGTTAGTTAATATAATAGACTATGCAATGCCCCGCTGTTATAGAGCAATTTCCATGTATTTTTCATTTTTATCCCTTTAAAACCTGAATTCAAGTGTCAAAATCTAATTAGTGCAACCTGTAGTGCTTGCTTGCTGATTGGTTACATGAAATATGCTGCTTTTTTTCCTTCTTTTTAATAGTCCAGTCCCACTGTTAATGCAGTGATTCATCTGTTTTATCCCTGAGTTTTGAAAGAAGGTGATGACTGTAAAAAACATGAATAAAATCTGTCCTTGCTCATGGTGATTTAAACGTTGCAGGAGCTGACATGTGAAGACCAGGTGTGCCATCAAGTCTTCAAGAAGAAAAAATAAATGGTTACGAGTCTAGAACTGTTGAATAATGTGTCATTATTCTGTTGCTTGCTGTGTTGAAAAATAAATAAATAAAATCCGAACTTGGCAGTGTCAGAGATCTGTTGCTTTCTTAAGTGAGGGTGAAAGTTCTTAAAATCACATCAAGCAAACACCCACCCACCCACCCACCCAAGGAACCCTTGTTCTGAGAATGTTCAGATAGTGATTTACCATTTTCACACACCTCTGGCAATTTCCAGGACTAAGGAGGGATTTGAATCAAGATCTTCTGAATCCTCCTTTTCAAAATCAGGCAGTATTTGTTTAAAGTGTACAAAGTGGTCTGGTGGTTGTATTTGTAACTCACCCTTGTGTTTCCATCACCTATCCCATCTTTTTTCTTACCATTTATAAAACACCACAAAGTTAAAGAGGGGGAAATGAAATAATTGCACAAGTTTATTCTAGTTGTAGAAGGGGGTAACCATGTTAGCTTGTGAAAGCATTATAGGTGTGTGTGAGAGAGGGGGGGGGGAGAGAGTTAAAGAAAAATGTGGTGGCACCTTAAAGACTATGTTCTTTTTCTTAATATGAGCTTTCGTGGACAACTCTTCTTCATCAGACCTATGAGAAGGGAATATAGCATGGCAAGTTATACTTTATTTTGTTTTATTTGGTAACACTAGGAAGATTTTGGAAGTGTCTGTGTCTGTGAAGATTCTCAGTCATCCAGGTGAGTTTATCTGGAAGTTGACTCATGGCTACTGGACTTATTTTTTCTTGAGAGATAGAAATGTTTCGCTGCTCATCCAAACAGCTTCATGAGGCTGAATACCGCTAGTGCGAGTCCTCCATCTTATAGTCAGCTTTGACCTCTTGTCAAACCAGGGTGACAAGAGGTCAAAGCTGACTATAAGATGGAGGACTTGCACTAGCTGTATTCAGACTGATGAAGCTGTTTGGATGAGCAGCGAAACGTTTCTCTCTCCCAAAAAAGAAGTCTAGTAGCCATGACTCAACTTCCAGAGGAAATGTCTGTGCTTGCTTCTGGGACTCTGAGGAAAAGAGTAGAGGCAAATAAAGTTTTGAAGAAGGACTCAGCTCAAAAAGTTTGAGAAACGCTGCTCTACCAAATAGGAAGCCAGTAACCCCTTTAATTAGAATATTTGTTTCTGCCCCAATTGGCAAGCTCACATTTAAATGCACGATGGAGAGATTATTGGTTAGGAGGGATGCACTTAAGTTCTTTAACACAGAGTTCCATCCCCTTCTTCCCAGCTCTTCCGAAATGCTCTTTTCAGCTTTAATGTCTGAGTGATTGAAAGGATAGCAGTAGGAATGTTTTAATTTTGGTCTCCTTGATTACACTAGTTATGCATATGTGAGATTAGAAGATGAGGTGGAATCATTCTGTGAAAATGAGATTAAAGGAAAATTAACCAGGCACACATCTTTAGAGCTGCAAAGACCTTGTCAATTCTTTTTCTCCCACCTCCTCCTTGCTATAATTAGATCTTCTGTGAAACCATGACTGATTGCTCTAAGAGACCAATGCGCAAGAGTGATGATGGCGAGAATAATTAGAAAAACAACAGCTTTGAGAGGCTGCAAGCACCTTTTACTTACAAAAGATCCCAGGTTCAAATCCTTGGAACAAATGGAATGGGTGATGAGAAGATCCCTGACTGAAGCCATAGGAAGCTATGGCCAGTGAGAATATGGGATACTAGATCAACATGGAAGTTTCTTATGGCCAATTATCATCCTAATACACAGCTTCGAGAACTATGTTTGACTACAATTCTCTGAATGTCTCCTCCAGCATAGCTAGTAGATCTACTGGATGGGGAATGCTGAGAGTTGTCATCCCAATAACGCCAACCTTCTTGCATGTGGATCTAGAGCAGGGGTGCTCAAACTTTTCAAACAGAGGGCCACTTCACCGCCCCCAGACACCGTTGGGGGCTGGACCACAATGTGAAAAAACATCCAATATGGGGGAAAGGAGGAGGGAGGTGCAAGTGGGCAAAGCCCCAGCCCCACCACTCCACCTCCTCCTCCCCCTGAGCCCAGCCCCGCCCCCCGGCGAACCCCAGCACCAAAGAAAAAACTCACTCTCGAGGCACTCCTCCAGACACAGCATGGTGGTGGCGAAACCCGCGCTCAGGGACTTCAGCCATCCCAAAGACAGCAAAGACGATGGTCAGAGTGGGGCAAATGGGGGAAGAAACTGCCTCATCCCCTCCAGCATGGTGCCAGTGCCACCAGCAGCGCCAATCACCCAACCCAGAGAGAGCGGCACCAGGGGCTAGGGGACAGTGGCTGGAGTGGCTCTCCTTCCTTCCTTCATTGCTTCAGGTGCCTTCCCCCGCCCTCCCAACTGTGGAGGGATGGTGGAGGAGGGAAGGAGGCAGTGACCGGAGCAGGCCTGGTCCCCTCCTTGCTTCCTGGGCAGCCACTCAGGATGGGGGCAGTGGCTGCAGTTGGGCTGGCATCGTTGCATGTGAATCCGACCGTGCTCCCTGGCCATTGTGCCATCGCTGTGCCCCTGTCCTCTCCTGGCCTGACCAAGCCCAGCCTGGCTCAGCACACTGCGGGCAGGGGAGGGCCAGGGGTTGAGAAGGGGGGTGGGGGTTTCTGGCCTGTAGGCCATAGTTTGATGTCCCTTGTTCTAGAGAAAACTTGCATATGGTTTCTTCTTCTTCTTCTTCTTCTTCTTCTTCTTCTTCTTCTTCTTCTTCTTCTTATTCTTATTCTTATTCTTATTATTATTATTATTATTATTATTATTATTATTATTATTATTATTATTATTATTATTATTATTATTATTATTATTATTATTCTTGAAATGGGGAATAAAGAGGCATAAATATGCAGGATGGTATGTTTACGGGTCACATTTTAAAAATATTATGTATTACTGCGTAGCAGTGTCTCAGAAAGCCAAATGTGTGGGGATAGGCCTATCCAAAAGTTCTGTCTGGCTTTGGCTGTGATTAGATGGCATTTACTTCATGTATAAAATACAATAATTTCTTTAAAACGTAATCACATGGTGCAAAGGCCACAACTATTCCTGATGCACGCGCACACGTGCATGCACACACGCACGCACCCACACCCACACCCACACCCACCCATCCACACACACACCACACACACACACCATGCTTGGGGTAGCAGTTTCTACTTTTTCTTCAAGCTGGAATGATTCAAAAGGCCTTTCACCCATTCAATCAGTTGTTTCCTTCTACAGAAGGAAACAACTGTTTGCACGATGTTTTAGTGATACAAGTAGGTGGGGTGGGGTGTTCAGAGATGGAAGAAAACCTGCTCCCATTATCAAATGTTGCTGAATATTACTTCTTTACATTAGTTTAACAGTAGACCACTCCTGTGGAGAGAAAAATGCTTTGAAAAAGAAACAACCCCCACAAAATACAAAATATTACATATTCTTCTGAAGTATGTTTATTTCTTTGTACTTGATTAGGAACTTTGGAAAGATGCCACATGTCCCCTAATTCTGTGTAGCCCTTTAAAAACAAGCACAAAAGGCTCAGCACGGTTTTTGTATGTGAACATAGGCTCTGCATTCATCCACAACCATTGCGCGATCACAAGTAGCAAATTGAAATGGAAGATGGATTGCAAATCAAACTGCAGCAAAGCCAAATCACTCCAATTACTAATTCATTGGAAACAGACCATAGGGTAACGTATGCCAAGCAGGTAAAAACACTCCCCAACCCAATCAGTTATGTGGAAAGAAAGAAAAATATCTTCTCTGGGAGTAGAAACAGATGACTGGCAGTAACAGCTCAGAAATATGGGAGGA
Organism: Phrynocephalus guinanensis; assembly: GCA_037367245.1. Classification (NCBI taxonomy): domain Eukaryota; kingdom Metazoa; phylum Chordata; class Lepidosauria; order Squamata; family Agamidae; genus Phrynocephalus; species Phrynocephalus guinanensis. Next base: position 92,850,357 of record CM074735.1, on the reverse strand, counting down.
AGGGTAGAGTGATGGCCTAAGGGAAGAGAGCAAATCATGATCTGGCCTGGCTTATCTGGCTGTGCCCTTACCCAGTTATCTCCCTGTCCTGTCCATAAGAGGGCAGGGCTTGTACATATACCACCTAAGAGACAAAGGCCGCGGTCTCAACAGCATTTTCTGTGCATTTTTGCTGCGGCGAACTGCACAGTAAAAGATCACATGCTAACCACGAAGGGAAGTAATTTGTTGCCCTGACCGACCATGCCCCCGGAAGCGCACTTTCGCCAAAGTTTTTTAAACCACTACTAGGGGGTGGTTTAAAAAACTTCCCTTAAAGATGCACAGTTCTTTGCTACTCTAACAAGGTGCGACCCCAGAAAATATGCAGTAATTAGCTTCGTACCCCTTTTCCTGCCACATCCTGTGGGTCCAGCAAGGGAGACTTAGAAAAATGACGTAGGAAAAAGAGAAAAGATGCACAATAAGCAAGTAGAGAAGGGCACAGAGCAGTAAAATACTACTCTGTCAACAGGGCACTAACTACGCATCAAATTAAGATGCACAGAAAACTTTAGTGAAACCGCGGCCAAAGCAGAGAATAGAGAGGGAGAGGGGAGTTGGAGGAAGAAGAGAGAGATGTTAGTGTGGACACTCAGCCACTGTAAAATCAAAACAGGCAAGGGTGCCTGGAATGAGTCATTCTGGAATGGTGGGGAAAAGAGATCACAGCTCCAATCCACATTAATTCAAGCAACATCTCTTGTTTGGATGAGCCCAAGGTGTTAAGTACTTAAAATGTTTTTGTTTCCTTCATAAATAAATCCACTGTCATCTTGGAGATTTGTTTACATCATTGCATGCAGTGACAATTTGCAATTAATCTTTTCTCCATAATCTGAGGGAAAGAATGGAACTCCAGCTATACTAGACACTGAGCATCATGTGAATGAAAGTTGGCGCAGTTGCTAGAGAACAGAATGAAGGTTTTCTGGAGGTGCTAAAACAGCAGAAGATCACAGCGACCAATTTTAGGGGAGAGTTATATGTGATTATGTGTTTGTGTGCTTTGAAGACTGGGAAAAATAATGGTATTACTAGCTGTTACAGGCGGGAAAAGGAAGAAGAAAGAATAAGGAAGATGAAAGGTTCTGTCTTCACCACATTCCATTTGAGACAGGAGTAATTTATCTGGGAGGAAATATAACAGACCACAGATTTGGAGGGAAGCCAAGATGTAGAGGTGGAAAGGCAGAGCGGTGCTACCTAATCGATCTAGCAAACAGGATAAGTTGCTTTCATTCAGTTGTCACATTTTGGAAGTGTACACATATAAAAGAGTGCCTTGCATCCTGTCGCTTAGAGTAGTAAGTTGCAAGTGGGCCCATTGAATCAATGGAATGTATGGAGGAGCTGACTCAGTAAAACCCCACTGATCCTATGGACTTACTTTAGTTGCTATGCTAAGCAACCAGGTGAAGAAAGGCAAAAGAAAGAAAGAAAGATTTTCCCAAAGAAAGAAGAAAATGTGGAAAATCTACAATTATAATTACAATTTCTTTCTTTCTTTCTTTCTTTCTTTCTTTCTTTCTTTCTTTCTTTCTTTCTTTCTTTCTTTCTTTCTTTTCTTTTCTTTTCTTTTCTTTTCTTTTCTTTTCTTTTCTTTTCGTTCTTTCTTTCTTTCTTTCTTTCTTTTGCTCTGGAAAAGTATCTGTGGTAGCAAACCTGATTTAGCCACCATGTCCTGTAAGCACTATGGCTAACTGCACATTAGACTGGGTAGGAGGAATAGTTGTTGTTAATACCATTCTTGTTTTTCTGAGGACTGCAGCATCCCTTTTTATATCTCAGCTAAGCCCCTCTACCAACCCTCAATAAAGATAGCTTAGGAAAGGGGCAAAGGTGAAGAAAGCTCCCAAGGGAGTACATAAGGCATTCTGACACTTATTTAGCCATTTCCATTTTGTTATATTTTATAGCCCTGTCATAGTCCTTCCTAAAATTGGCTATTAACGGTTTTATGAACAACCAGCATAAACGCTATCAAGCATGCAGTTCTCAGAAGCCCTATTTTTTACTTTCGGAAATAAAAATGAGGTGTGAAGGTTAAACAGGATCTTTACCAGTTAATCCCATAATATTGCCTTAGGGCTACTACTTTCACCCTATGGCAGCAATTTGGTGAAAATTGTCTTGCACTCCTTTCAGTTGCAACAGCCAAGGGCCGATCTCATCTATCCTTACTACTTAATTGCTCTTCTGTAACCCATTTCTATTTTTCCATTCCTTCATTTTAGCAGGTTGCACAATTTCAGGTCTTGAATACTTCTGTGCACTTCCTAAGTCGGATGAACCTTCTGCCTTTTGCTCTTCATTAAGTAAGGGCTATACCCAGAGAAAGAAACCATAACAACAAAAGGAAATTCTCTTCCTAGGTCTATTTATTCTTCTTGAATAAGCTACAGTGGTCAAGATTTCTTGGCAATAAATTGCACCTTTGAGTCTTCCCTTATACAGAATTCCTTCTACAGGGCTTTCAATACAGTATTCATTTTTGCTTATCTAGATAGTAAATTAAGCATGCCTTTTTAATGCCTTCTCAGGTGGAACAGTAGTTGACAGCTGATTTCCTTGTTTACCCCATGACAAGAAATGCATCTTCTGTAGATTCCACTTTGGAGAGCTGTTATGTTAAGAGAGTCAGTGTCGTGTGGTAGATAGAAACAGTGTCTGAGTAGGACTCAGGAGATTCGGGTTCAAATCTCCCTTCAACTATGGAAACCTATGAGGAAGATGGTAAGCCACTCCTTAAACATCCCATGTACCTTGAAAGCCTCATTAGGGTCACCATAAGTCAAGGGAGAAGGAAACACATAACATTATCCCTGAGAGCTTGACTAAATTATTCAGTGGGCTGGTTAGCATGGCAACAGCACAGCGAAGAATAGCTTTACAGAAACATACTGTAATTCCACTCCAAGTTTTACTTGAATGCAACTCAGGGTCAGGGCACACATTAAGACAAATTCATACTTCTACCTCTTACTATGTTATCTTTCCAAGCAAGCACATTTTGAAGAGCTAGATGCCTGAAACAAGAAACTTGGGAACAAACCATACTATCCCCCATTTCAGCAATTAAAAGAAAAAGCAAGCTAATCCGTCAAAAGTGTACCACAGCAAGCTCCTCTTGAAATAAACAGACTGTCTTTTTCCTTTTGGGCACATTTCTTCTAGATATGGAATTAGTGCCTCATTTAGTGAGGCCCTCAATAGTCAACAACTGACAGCTAGCAGGAGTACAAATTTAAGAGATGTTGCTGCCCTTCATATGGCATTAGGCACAACAGTATTAGGGATTGGAGGTAGAGATGGGCACGACTCATCGAAATTTTCATTTTCGTTTTCGTTTTTTCATTTCATTTCGCAACGAAAACAAAACGAAAAATTTTTCAGAAGCAAAACAACGGAAACGAAACGAAAAATTTTGCCGTGTTTTTCGTTTTCATTACGGCAGACACATTGCATTGAAAAGAATGCTAACGAAACGAAATTTTTTCGTTTTCGTTTATGTTTTTTGTTTCGTTTCGTACGAAAACGAAAATGAAAAATGTGCAAGAAAAACCCCGAAAAACGAAAATGAACCGAAATGGACCCCCTAAACGAAAAACGAAAAATGAAAAATTATTTTTTGAGTCATGCCCATCTCTAATTGGAGGATATTTATATAGCTGAATATTTCACTGAAGCAAAATGGAAAGCCTGCAATTTAGTACCTTTGTTCTGCATTATTTCTGCACCAAGACATAAATCTGGGGAACTCAAATATCCCATTTTAAGTTTCTTCTCCAAAACTTTGGGTCACCAATTGTCTATTTATACCATGGAATAGTAGTTTCAGCTGCATGATTTCATCAGTCATTGTGAGCTGGAGATCATCTAGATTGATCCTTTTTGTCAGCTCTGCATAATGTAGAATCTATAATGCTATTTTGCCCACAAATGTTAATTTTGGACTTAAATCCTATACCATCTTTCCCTGCTTAAGACCTCTGGAGACCTTGAACGTTCACCTTATTTGTAACTTTTTAGTGATCCAATAAAAGCATCACCCCTGAAACGTTCTAACACTCAAAAATCACTAAAGAAGCTAACGGGTTTCCAGAAAAATCTTGTGAGGTAGATTTTCCTATATGACATAGTTTCTTCCTGTGCTCCACATACAGAGCACAAACATGCTTGGAGGAGGGACCTGAGTTTAATGGTACCACAGATTAATCCCATGAGGTACACACCACACCACACCAAAAGTGACAAAAACAAGTGATATGCCTGTGTGATCCCCCTGTAAAACGCATCTACCCTTTTAAGGATTAAAGGTCACATCCATGAAAGAGAATGGGTGAGTCTAATGGTGAAGGGGAAGAGGAACTACTGGACGGCCGCTAGAGAGCAGCAGCAGTAGTGGAAGATAACAGTGCTGAAGCAATGTTGACAGTGACAGATTTTGTAAACCTTGTTTCAATAAACAATCCAAATGGAGATTGCAGCCAAGAAACTATGTACTTCTTCTCCCTTCAGCATTGCTGGGGATAGGGGTGCCAGGCCCCTGTGCATTTTAAAAAGTGTGCATACCTCGCCTGCTTGCCAAAACATAGCTACAGTGGTACCTTGTATAAAGGAACTAATTCATTCCAAATGAAATTCTGTTAAGCAAATTTTCCTTTGTACAAATTTCCCATAGGAATGCATTGAAAACGGATTATTATTTTTTATTTATTTACTAGCAATCCCTAATCATGACCATTTTTCTGTTGTATGGATGGGTGCGCCACTGGCGATTTTGTGAAGTGATTTTCCCCCTATCTCTAGAATGTTTTTCCTTTAAGCAGATTTTCTGTTTAACAAACTGCTTGTTATACGAGGGTCCACTGTTCAGGGAAAAAATCACATGACAGCACTATTATGCAATTTTTTAAAAAAAAGTATGCTTTGCCTCTCAAATTATTAATAAAATTGACTTTGATTTTTTAAAGCACTCTTTATTTCCATATTTCTCATTTAGTCACATGCCCTTTAAATATTCCAGAATGCCCTATTATTTTCAGCAGTTTCTGTTGTAGCACCAAGTAAAGGTTATCAGGGTGTAGAGATGGGCACGACTTAGCGGTATTCCCGTTTCCGTTTCCGTTACTCGTATCCGTTACTCTACAGAAATGTAAACGGGAATTACTCCACCAGAATTCGAGCTCAAACCGACGAACGAACAATTTGGTCTGATTTGTCGTGCTCGTTACTTGCATCGCGGCGATCACGCAATGCCAAGTGGCACAGAAAAAAAGTTTTTAAAAGTTAAAAAAAAAACCGATTCCCGGCCCTAAAAGTAGGCGAAAACTGTCTGAGGGCACCTACCAGGCCAGAAGGGTGTTTTATTTGGGGGGGTTTCCCCGCCCCCCTCTCCTTGGCTATTGCTACTGCTGCGCTGCTGGTACCAGGCTGGGAGGGCGCATCCATTTGCCATGCAGTGCGGGGGATCCAAAATGGCGACCGCAATATTTTTTTTGAAATCGTTGCCCAAAACCCCACCAAAGCACCACAGAAACATGCGAAAATTAGCTATTTTAAATGCTTGAATTTTTACAGTAGCAGCAGTGGGTTTTTCTTGCAAAAAAAAATCTGTTGATTTTATTGTATTTTATTGTATTTTATTTTTTTACACCTGCACATTCGCAATGATGGGCTCGCCCATGGGAGTGGACCATGCAAAGTTTTGGAGCCATTCCACCAATCGCATGGCCAGGTTTTGCTGACTGTACCAGGCTGGGAGGGCGCATCCATTTGCCATGTGGTGGTGGGGGGATCCAAAATGGCGACCGCAATATTTTTTTTTGAAATTGTTGCCCAAAACCCCACCAAAGCACCACAGAAACATGCGAAAATTAGCTATTTTAAATGCTTGAATTTTTACAGTAGCAGCAGTGGGTTTTTCTTGCAAAAAAAAGTCTCCGTTGATTTTATTTTATTTTATTTTATTTTATTTTATTTTTTTACACCTGCACATTTGCAATGATGGGCTCTCCCATGGGAGTAGACCATGCAAATTTTCCACCAATCGCATGGCCACTTGGCCAGGTTGACCACAGAGACTTCTGGGATGTGCCAATCGGGCATAAACAGCCCACTAATCGTAGCCGAAACCCGAACCCTAAGCCTAAGCCTAAGCCATACGCCAGTACACTGTCCTTCTAAGTGGGTCAGAGAGGCACCCAGAGGTGCACCCCAATACTCACCCTAACCTCACCCGTAACTAGCCTAACCCTAGCCCTTGCGCTAACCCGTCTTAACCCTAAGCCAGATCTACTTGCATTGCACTACATGCAAGTACGTGAGACACAGCAAGCGCAAAGAGTCTGCCAGTCCGTCACTTGTGGCTCTGGCTGACTCCTGCAGCTCCCTCCAGGAGCCCGCTACCCCCTCCCCAAACCAGTACTAATGACAACGAAAAAACGAAAAAACGAACCGACTAATTTTTGCGAATTTTCGCGAAAAACGGAAACGAGCCGAAACGGAACCGGCCCGACTAACGACAACTCGAAAAATTTTTTTTTCAAGTCGTGCCCATCTCTATCCGGGTGGGTCACATACTGTCTTTGCTTTCTGAAAGGCTCACAATTAAAATAATAAAATTTCAAAAATAATATCATAAAAATAATAATTTGTAAGAAACATATTTTTTTTCCAGTCAAGAGAAGCATAAAGGAAAATAAACACAACTTTTAAAGCATATCCTGCCTATATCATCTGGTGTTTTCCAGCCAGCTTCAGTTGCTGCTGTCAGTCTATATCACCTCAACTCAAGACAAAACATTTGTGTAATTAAGAACTAATTGATTCTTTCTTCCTGTAGCAGTGGAATATTTACATAACTGCATCTTTGCAAGAGACACTTCATTCCTTTTGCAGTTTAACTGTGCCTTTAAATTACTTTCAGAGTTATGGGACATTAGCTATGCCTTAGCTTAGTGTGTCAGAGCATCTGGCTGCAGAGCCAAGGGGTTGAAATGTGAATCCCCACTACATCTCCTGAAAGAGACACCAGCTAAGATCACGTGGAGGAGGATGGGACTGCAGTCCTTGCTCCCAGTGCCTCAATGCTACCAGAGGTTGGGATCAGTAAACCATGTCTGACCAGTGAAACCTAGAAGACTCTGTGAGCATATAGAACCATAGAATCATAGAGTTGGAAGAGACCTAGTCCAACCCCCTGCCTTGCAGAAACCCCCATCAAAGTACTCCGAACAGATGGCCATCCATCATAATTATATCAAAGTAAGGCCTGACATATCTTGCTCAGCATGTAAGAAGTCTATCTCATATATTAGTTTCACCTTTTGAGTTGACTTACTGAAATAAATGAACATTTGTACCATATTCTAATTTTTCGATTTTCACCTGTAAGCAGCAATTTGCTTTGCTTTTGCTTTTAAAATCTGGTTTGCTTACTTTTAGGGGGAAAATAGCTTCTTCAAGGATCTTTGATCTGAACCTACAGTATCTCTAGACTGTCTCTACATCTCTTCTTGAACACCGTTGTCTAGTGTTATAGTACAACACGGGGATGCTGTAATCATTTTCTTCCTTCTGGGTTTCCCTATTTTTCCTGTTTATCTGGTAGTGTTTCTTTCTTAATTTGTCTTCTCCCCACCTAACCATCACTTTTGTGAAAGCAAAAATGCAAGACTGTAACCAAGACAAAGGCTTTTATTAATTCCTTTCTCTCAGCTAATGAACTTAACCTATAAAAGGACTGAAATTATTGTCATTCAAAATAGAAGAAACAGTTTAATGAACTTGCTTCATTTCTGATTACAGCATAGACTGCATTTAACCTTCAAGAGCTGATTGCGGGCACATATGTACCAAGTAGGTTTTTCCTTTAATTGTATGAATATTTCCCTGTCATTAATCATATTATATTCAGAATAATAGAAGGTAAGGTAATTTAGCATACACCTACACTACCTAAGAGATGAAAAGGCCAAGCAATCTTTAAAAAAATTAGCAAGATACCTGAACTTTTATTATACATAGTTAAGGCAATATTAAAATTGGAAAGATGTGCTAAATATTCACTGGCCAAAAATCTTTGCTAATACGAGCATACAGTGAAGTTGTCATCTACACAGTAAAATACAGTAAATATAAAGGTCAGCAAATTCAAGGGGACGAGTACAAAGATTAGCATGGAGATTAACTGGGCTGGCTGTTTGAAAGAACAGTCACTATAAAGGAGACTTCTACTACTAGTAGTAGTAGTAGTGGTACTATAACAGTAGTACTATTACTATAGTAATAGAAACAGTATTACTACTGGTACTACTAGCCAAAGAATAAGTAGAGCAATTACAATGATAACAATGACTTTGAGCTCAGGTTTATTTGCTAACAGTGCCTTCCAGGGTACCTCCAGCCACAGAGCTAGCAGCTGATGGCACAGTAGCAGGTCCAAGGTGGTGCACCTAGAACTGTATCCGGAACTGTGGGGCTGGGCAACCAGATTGGAACCAGCAGGCCAGACCACTGCCTCCCAACTGGCAAAAGGAATTTTCCCACATGGGGATTGGGGTGAAAAGTTGGAGGAGGAGAAGCACATGGCCCTCCGAGAAACAAAGCAGGGGATGGTAGGATGAAAGCAAGGGAACTTCTAGGACAGTGACGGCAAACCTTTTAGAGACTGAATACTCAGACTGCAATTCAAAACCCACCAATTTTTGCCACATGCCAATATAACATTTTAACCTGAATACAGGTGCCTGTGAAGGGACGATGTCAGGTGCCCACAGAAAGGGCTCCGAGTGCCACCTTTGGCACCCGTGCCATAGGTTTGCCAACACTGTTCTAGCATAAGAGGATAAGAAGGAGAGTGGGCCAGAGGTGGGAAGAGCAGTGTGGAGTGGGAGGTTCACCAAGCACAGTCAACAGCTGAGGAAGAGGCCTTGGGAATGGATGTCAAAACCTGTGCTGGCTGGCAGTGGGTTGAATGTAAGGACCCTTGGGCTGGTTAGTGGGTCTGTAAGCACATTCACTCTAGCTTGATTTTGAAAGATAAGCAGGGCCAGGCCGGGTAGGTACTTGGATGGGCGACCACCAGGGAATACCAGGTTCTGTATGTGGCTGGAGTAGGAACTGGCCATCCACTCCAGTTTCCTGCCAAGAAAACTCCATGGACATGGGGTCATGGAGAGTCAGTCAGGACCGTAATGCCACGACAACAACAACTCTGCATATTACCTGAGGAGGCTGAATGGATCGCTGTGACAGATTTGATCTCTCCAATAACAGGTGCAGTTTTTACTGTGCAAAGGCACTCCTGTCTACCACCCAAACCAGAAATGAATCTAGGTGCACACCGAAACTTCACATGTGTTTTTAGAGTGAGTGCAACCCCATCAAGTACAGGCTGGATCCCTATTCCTTGATCTGCCTTTCGCCTGACCAGGAGCATCTCTGTCTTGTCTGAACTAATTTCCAGTTTATTTATCAACATCCAGTCCCTTTCTGATATCACACACTGATCTACTACTGAAATAGCTTCCTTAAATTTTGATGGGAAAGGAAGATTGAGAAGGTGTCATCCTCATACTAGTGTCACAGAACTTCAAAACTCAGAGCAACCTCTCACAGTGGTTTCATGTAGATGTTAAGTAGCATAGGGGGCAAAATATAACCCTGAGGACTCCACAGGGTAAGGGAAAGAGTATTGAAAAGAAATGGGCATGGAAACTAATTTACCTGGTCCCCCTGGTACCGACTAGGCCAGATTTAAAGTGATCCAGCGACTGACAGCCCAGCAGGAGCCTTCAAAAAAATGGGTCGGGAGGGAAGTTGCAGTAATCGTGCTTCCCTTCTGACCTGTTTTCTGAGGGCTTCTGCCAAGCTGTTAATGGCTGGGCCCCTTTAAACCTGGCCCATTCGGTACCATGGAGTCCCCCTGGTACCAACTGGGCCAGGTTTAAAGTGGTCCTGCGACTGGCAGCTCGGCAGGAGCCTTGTGAAAATGCTAGGGAGGGCTGTTCCAGCAATCGAGCTGTCCTCCCTAGAATGTTCAGAAGGGTCGCCTTCCAGCCCCCGCCGCTGCGGGGATCACCGCTACCATCTCCGATAAGGTAAGTCTAACCAGTTCGGCTCGGTGTTCGTACATTTTTTTTTGGAAAAAAAATTGTACGAACCCGAAAAAACCAAACCAAGGGTGGGCCCAAAACTGAACCAACCACCTCTAGTATTGAACATGAGTACCCCAGCATCACCTTCTGGGTTCAGCTCCACAAAAAGGACCAGAGTCACTGTAAAACAATGCTTCCAAACCCATCCCAGAGAGACAGCCCAGAAGGGTACCGTGGTTGATGGTATCAAAAGTCACTGACAGGTTGAGCAGTACCAACAGGAACACACTCTCCATGTTAAGTTCACAGAGAATGTCATTCATCAAAGCCATCTCTGTCACATAAGCAAGCGGAAGCTAGGTGGAAATAGATCTAAAAGATCTGCCTCATCCAAGAACTCATAGAGCTGAGATGCCACAACCCACACCAACACCTTACCCAAAAATGAGATTAGGAAATCACGTGGGTGTGATATCAGGCAGCATAAGAGAGGGCCACAGCATTCTATATCTTTCTTAGATCAGTGAAGGCTTTGTTGACTGGATGGAGCAGCCTAAGTCCCTAACATGGCAGACAAACATGACCTAGCTTGGAACAAAGTCCAGAACTGTTTCCAGAAGAGCTCTGGGTATTTGGCACTGCTGAGTATGCAATGAGTTCTTGATTCCACTGTGAGCTAAACCCTGGGCTTTGACTCAAGGCATTACTTGACATTTTGGGTGGTTGGGCTTGTTCCAGGCAGGCCTCAAAGGTGGAGAGAATGAAGTTGCTTGAATGGCATGTGTCTTCATTATATCCAGGCTGACAACAAAAGGTTGTGAGACACACATTCTCTTCTTCCAGGCATCAGCCAGACCAACTGTATCCTATTCAGGTCACACAGGATTTTCTGGCAATTAGGCCATTCAACCCGGGTCCCTCTCTCATGCACTCAAAACAGTCTACTTCTTTGCTTCACACACATCTGCTCCCATGATTTCAAATCAGCTTCAAACTGACATATTTTTAGCTACATCCTGTTTGGATTACTGTAACACACTGTACATAAAGCTGCCTTTGGAAATTGCTTGGAAACTTCAGTGAATCCAAAATCCTGTAGCCAGATTAACTGGTCTGGTTAAAGGGGTCACATAATCCTCATTACAACAGCTCTGCCAACTGACAGTCTGTTTCAGGGACGATTCAAAATGCTGGTTTTGACTCATAATGCTTGTTTTATTAATTTTTCCTGGTGTTGTATTCAGTATAAACGTACACAAACATATAAATATGTTCTTGTTAAGGCCTAAATGATTTGAGTCTAAGCTACATCAAAGACTGCATCTTCCTTTATAAGCCTGCCCCTATTTAAAAATCATCAGGGGAGTTTTTTTCAGGGTTCCACCCCCCCCCCATGGGTGTGTCTGGGGATGACACGTGAGACTACTTCCACATTTGTCTCGGCTCCCAAACTGTGGAGCTCTTTGACAGAAGTTCAAGCAGGCTACATCTTTGTTGTCCATCTGCAAGAGGGCAATGGCATTAGTAGCTAGCTGCTTAAGGGGAAGAAAGTAAGCAAACCTAGTCACTAAACTGGGCACTAGATACCCGCTAGGCTAAGATCCTCTGCCACACTCTCCCAAAACACCACCTTTTAACCCCAGGCATAAGATCCTGGAGGATGCATGTCTGCATCCCAGTGAGACTCTTTTGATCTTAACTTCAACTTGTCTTAATTTCCAAGACAAAGGTTTAACTTGGTTGCACACTTTGGAAAACTCCATGCCAACCTTGTAGGGCAGGACAGGATAAAATATCCCAAGCCACTAGCATAGCCCTTCTGGCTAAGACATTTTCTTTAGCTACTCACCAAAGAACCACTCCTTGGCAAAATCTTTAAAAGTTTTATTTAAAAAAATACAAAAGTAAATAGATGCAAAATAACAACCAAACCAAATTTAGTGTTAACCAAGCCTATGAGGTTCACAAGTAATAACAAGCTGCAGTTAATCAAAACTGGAGCTATGCCAAAGAAGAGAAGCGTTCAACCCAATGGGTGGAAAAGTCCTAGAAAGAGGCTGCGAATCAACTTCCCTGTAAGTTCCCTTGATTCAGTGGACATACACTAGATCAGGCCTGCCCAAGGCATCAACCATGGGCAACCAGTAGCCCACGGAGCCGTTTGAAGTAGCCCGCAAGGTTCCTGCCAGCCTCCCGATCCTCTGCCAGTGGCAGCATGTTCAGGGGGGATTTTTTTTGCCACCCCCTTGCTTGGCTAATCCTAGGAGTCTCCACCCTCCTAATCCAGAGCACCGGCAAGGTGCACGACCACCACCAGTAACAGCAGCAATGGCAGGAGGAGGAGGAGGAGGGGGAGGAGGAGGGGGAGGGCCAGCCGGCCAAGCGAGCGAGGAAGGAGAAGGATGAAGGAAGCTGGGCGCGGAGTTAGAGTGGTGGTGCTGGGGATGATGGATGCTCGGGGCGGTGGCCACAGGAGAGTCCTGGCCGGGCCACTCCTCCCGCTACCCTCCTCCTGAGCACCATGGAGTTGGAGCCTGCGCCCCTGCCAAGGGGAAGCAGAGGGGAAGGAGGAGCCCCCCCACAACAGTAAGGGGCCCTCTCTACGAAGGCTGACAGGGTCTAGGGAAGCCAGGCAAGGGGGGGGCACAGCAGGCCTTGCTGACACCCCCCCGAGGGCTTCTATTGGGGGAGGGGATTGAACTGGGGAGAGCCATCCCACCCAGGTTTATTGGGTCATTGAGGATGGTGAGGGGAAAGGGAAGACCACTTTCCTTGGGGGATGGGAGGGAAAGATGGGGGGCTTGCCCCTTCTCCCACTCTCCAAATAGAAAATGCTCTATTCCCTTCCTATGCCTCCAGTAGTCCCTCCCTCCCTCCCTTCCCTGCAAAGACATTGACCAGTTTCTCTCCCCCCCCTTTCCCTCAAATCATGTCTACAAGGGTCTGTTATATCCCTCCCCAATTCCATCTTGGCTTCCTCTCCCCCCAGGATTGCTAGACTTCCACTTTGTTTATCCTACCCCTTGCAAATGTTGGTTAATCTCTTCCTGCCCCCCTTTGCTTTTTTCGCTTAAATCTTATATGAAACCTCCCACTCCCCTTGCTCGGCTGCTCCGTAGGAGTCTCCACCCTCCAATCCGGAGCACTGGGGAGGGGTGCACACACGTGTACATGCACGCTTCTGAAAGTAGACCGCAGGCAGTTTAAAGTAGACCATGGGCTGTTCAAAGTTGGACAGCCCTCTCTAGAGGTGACTTACTACTAGATTTTAGCCATTTACGCCTTTAGTCTAATTAAACTAGAAATAAATGTATGTCTTCATAAAGACTAACAAGTTTTGTCTAGTATGATTTTTTTAAGAACTGTACTTTAATCCCTTAGACACAACTTCATTAGACTGTGTTGGATGTATTGAACCACAATGAGTCAAAGACTGGTTGTTTGTCCTGTTTTTGCTCTAACAGACTAAATTGCTTATCTGTCCCCTCTAAGAAAACTGTAGAAATAATTATTCATGAGGTTTCATTATGAAAGAAACAAGTAACAAGCCGTATTAATCTATTGCATCCTGCATTCAGGGTATTAAAACTGCATTTTCAGTTCTTTTTTTTTAAAGCTTAATGTGCAGTGTAAGTGAAGAGTATATTTGAGATTGCTAAAGAAATTAATGATTTAAAAGCAAATCCAAATAAAATTTTAAAATTCTGAGATATTTTGAGCTATCTCCTAGTACAAGCATTGTAAATGGTATACAGACAATATATGCCACCTAGTGCCAGAACCATGCATTTTACAGCACGTTATAAAACCAGTACAAGACTACAGTACTTTATCTCTAAATGTTCTGTCATGTCTCTGTTTGCTCTCTGCTGGCATATGTGGCCACAAGCAGCATTCAAAACTGAAGAACAGACATTAAATGTTTTAATCCTCCGTGAAGGAATCAACAATTTAACTATAAAAATGCTTTTCAAGACTTGAACGCTAGATAGTAACAGCTAAAGTTGACTGGTTGAATCAATGAGCTTTATTTTTTATTATTTATTTGAATATTTTACCCCACCTTTCTCCTTGGAAAAGGACCCAAGGGGGCTTACAGTAATGAGAGACAATATACAGACCAGAACATTTAATTTAAGACATATTCAGGTTAAGAACAGGGAATTAGTAGAGACATCTTAGAACATTAAAAAGTAACATTAAAGCTACAAAGAGCACGCAAAAAGAAAAAATCCATTATGAGGGGTTGGAAATAACATGGAAAACACTGGTGTTCTTATGAAATCCGTCAATGCAATCACGCATGATAATCCATACAAAAGGAACATAGGAGGTAGTCCATCACCTGAAGAGGAAGGTTTTTGCCTGCTTCCGGAAAGACAGAAGAGATGGGGCAGTTATGGCCACCAGCGGGAAGGAATTCTAAAGTCTAGGACAATGATGGCGAACCTATGGCATGGGTGCCAAAGGTGGCACTCAGAGCCCTTTCTGTGGGCACCCAACATTGCCCCTTCATAGCCACCTGTATACAGGTTAAATTACTGTATTGGCACTTTGCAAAAAATTAGTGGGCTTTGAATTGCAGTTTGGGCACTCAGTCTCTAAAAGGTTTGCCATCACTGGTCTAGGAGCAGCAAAAGAGAAGGCCCTTTCATGTTCTTATGAGACATACCTGTGAAGATGACGGGATGGAGAAAAAGGCCTCTCCTGATGACCTTAGCACCCAAGCTGGTTCATACTGTGAAATTCGATCTTTGAGGTAGCTCGAACCTAGGCCATTTTGTGCTTTGTAGGTTAAGTTCAGCACTTTGAATTGTGCCCGATAGCTGATTGACAGACAATAGAGCTGATTTGGTAGGGGTGTAATGTGATCTCTGTAACCCACCCCAGTCAGCAATCTGTCCACTGCATTTTGTACCTATTGAAGTTTCCTGAGACTTATCATTGGTAACTCCACGTAGAGTGCATTACAGTAGTCCAGCTGAGATATCACTAGGACATGTGTCACAGTGACCAGAGCAGGTTTCTCAAGAAACGGGCATAACTGGCATACAAGTTTTAATTGAGCAAATGCACTCCTGGCCACACATGTGAGCTGGGCATATAGAATCAAGGATGAGTCCAGGGACACCCCCAAACCATGCACCTCTTTATTTCAGTGGGGGGTATCTCCTCCAGTACTGGTTGCATCCTTATCCCTTGATCTCCCTTTCTACTGACCAGAAGCAGCTCTGTCTTGTCTGGGTTTAGCTTCAGTTTGTTCTACCTCAACCAGTTCATTACCAAATATAAGCACTGATCTAAAGTCAAAATGGCTTCCTTGGAATCTGGAGGTGACGAGAGGTAGAGTTGAGTGTCATCGGCATATTGGTGACTTTACATAAGTAACTAGTATGTAAAGACTTTACATAAGTGTTAATTCAATTATCAATTTGATTTAGGCCTGAGTCTTTAACTGTAACAACTTTCAGGAATGAATTGTTGCAATTCATTTATGAATACAGTGCAGTACAAAATAGCCATAGATGTTTGATTAAGACATCTTGACATTAGGGACATTTATTTGTGTGCAACTAGCACCCATTTTGAGTTTAAATTATGTTTGTATGTTTGAAGACAGAAGTGAGCAAACAGAAATCTAAGAACCACAATTCTGGCATTAAGTGGGGTCTACCTCTCTTAATGTTACTATTTTTCCATTGTAACACATTACAGCTTTTCATATGCTTTCCTGCTGGCATCTATCCTTATACAGTACTATATACCTATTTATTATGAACTATTTCCTATGATAAATAATTTTTGAATAAATCTGCATAGAGCTCTAGCCTTAATTTCAGTCCTGAACAGAACCTGATAGGTCCTTCTTGAAGTGTTGTCCACCTATTTCCTTCTTGGCTGGTATTAGACAGAAACGTGTCCCAAGAGTTATGGAAAAAAATCAGTTAACATAAAATTGTCACTGATACTTTCCGTCAGCATCCCCTTGAATGTATGGAGGGGGGTCTATGCAATTTGCCAACACTGAAGAATTTCAATAACTGCAAATTCTGTCTTGTTACACTGACCTTTTTAAAATTGAAAGCACCAGATGGGTTGCTTACAGCTTTTGATGGGTTGTAGCTTTTATCAGTTCTTATCTGCCTGTCCTGTGCACCTGCTTTGCTTCAAAAAAGGAAAGGGTATTGGCTTTGTATAAACACTTGCTCATAAAATCAATGAAAAAAGTATTCCACGCCTTATGTTTGTGCTAAAAGAAACATCTTGTGGTGGTTAATGATTCATCAACACCTAGCACCAGTGCAGCGTGACAATTCACCTGGTCAAGAAGGACTAATTTTTGCAAATACAGTAGTCTCAGTACATCACAGATTTTTATTGAGAGAAGCAGGCTTCCAAAGAATGGCTATTAACCCTCTCCTGACACCTCAGCAAACAAACCTTGGCCTGCTCCTGCCAGAGGCTTCAACCTCCACCTAACACCTCAACAAACAGACCTTGGGCTGCTCCTGCCGTGCACTTCCAAAGAGAGGTTTTTAACCCCCTCCTGACACCTCAACAAACAGACCTTGTGCCAGCAGCAGCAGCCCCAGATCTGTTTGCTGAGGTGTTAGGAGGGGCTTAAAGCCTCTCTTTGGAAGTACACGACAGCAGGAACAGCCTAAGGTCAGTTTGCTGAGGTGTTTTCCTTTATCGCAGGTGGGTCGGGCACCTAACTCCCACAATAAATGGGGGAGCACTGTATTTGTCAAATATCTAACACAGAATGACAGTCTAACAAGAGTCCACATCTCCACATGAAGGATCCCCATATGCTCAGGTTCCAGACCATATGAAGAACTTCTATACCTGATGGAGGTTTTCCTTTTCAGCCTATCACTTTCTATGTGAGGAAAATTAAAACAGACGAGAGCTATTCGCTTCGTATACTCAGGCCATCCTTCAAGAAAGCCATTAAAACCTGGCTGTTCAGGGATGCCTTTGGCAACGGCTAGGGTGGTAAATAATTGTTTTTGTTTGTTTGTTTTGGTGTTTTTTGCCATCAAGTTTTATGCCTCTTGCCTAGTACCTTTTTATGTTGTTCTTTGGTGTTTGTTTTTACCCTTTTGTGTGAACCGCCCAGAGTTCCCTTTGGGAAATGGGAGCAGTATATAAATGCTAAAATAAACAAATAAATAAATAAATTATGAATAGGTGAAAAGGGCACATCAAGTCCTTAATATGTGACAGTCAGGATCTATTTATAAGACTTCAGAATCATAATACTTGGCCACATTCATGGATTAAACTGCTCATAGAGCCCTGTAGAGCTTTCCTAAATGAAAAACGCTTACCATACAAATATAACCAACCCTCAGCCTTAGCAATCAAATTGCACTTTTTATTGTTGCTGATATTCTTGCTGGAAAGAATAATACCCTTTTTTTAAAAGCAATAGCTGAAATGAAATGCCATGGCAATATTTACATATGTTTCAAAAGGTTCCAATTGACGGCACTTTAACGAAGCAGTAACAAAAAGCCTAAATGCATGCTATCTCATTGTTCACTGTAGTGAGTAAATTATTTGTTAACCTGCTCTTGGCAAAGAGACTCACACTATATTGGCACCAGCATTGTGTAATCAGCATTTTCCTGGGTGATTGCTAATTGTATGGCCCACAATACACAGTTGAAAAGCCAGCAGGAGGAGTCGGGAAGATGGAACAATAACTGATTCTAACCTTTCCAACAAGAACATTAAGCAGGCATTACCATTGCCAGAGAGAGAAATTATTTTTAAAACACTCACTGCCGTCCCTACAGTGCTGACAGAGCTCCTTTCCACCTGAAGGACTGGAGCCAAAATCAATGCTTAATATAAGACATGCTTAATGAGAAATCGGGTGGCATATAGTCGCACACCCGGTTTTCTAAAAGCTTTTCTTGACAGGCTATTTAAATTACCCTGACCTTAAAAGCAAATTTTCACATTAGGACTTTCATGAACACAGTGCATCAAGATCCCATCAGTGAGTTGGTGAAACAAAAATCATTAGATGCAGTCGAGGGCAACTTATCTACGCAGATCAGATGGTTACAGCACACTTGATCTCTGACTGTGTAATGGTCATAACACACATTGGTAAGTGTTCAAATTCAGTTAATTTAATTGATGAAGCAAACTGTTGAAAGCACTGTCATATTCCCAGCTGCTGCAAACTGTGTTCAGTCACACCAACTTAACCCATCCAAGGCAATTCTTCCAGTCAAGTCAAAGCTTTCAAATGTCCCTTTTGGGCTACAGCTCCCAGAATCCCCAGCCAGCATGCTTCCAAGGTGTGCATAAAGTAAACAGAGCTTCTCTTGGAATCTGTTTGTGCTACATCTTAGGAATGTAAAGTCCTTTATACGGTTGAGAAGTCCTAGCTGAAGAAAATGTTTATGCAGGCTGTCATTTTCTTTCTTCCCTTCATTATGCCTGGACATAAGGGAGAGACACAAAATATCCCATGTGAATAGCCTGCTGAGATTATTAACCTATCATCTTTAACTACTACCTGTTTTTAAATAGAATTTTAATTTTAATTTTTAATTTTAACTTATGTTAAGCACTGTTAATTGTTTGATGTTTGTATAAAAAGACGCCTGCTTCTTGGGAGGAAAGCAATTGCAAACCTAGATAGCATCCTAAAGAGCAGAGACATCACTTTGCCAACTAAGGTCAGGATGGTTAAAGCTATGGTTTTTCCAGTAGTGATGTATGGAAGTGAGAGCTGGACTATAAAGAAGGCTGATCGCCGCAGAATTGATGCTTTTGAGCTGTGGTGCTGGAGGAGAGTCTTGAGAGTCCCCTGGACTGCAAGGAGATCAAACCTATCCATTCTGAAAGAAATCAACCCCAAATGTTCACTGGAAGGACAGATTTTGAAGCTGAGGCTCCAGTACTTTGGCCACCTCATGAGAAGAGAGGACTCCCTGGAAAAGTCCCTGATGCTGGGAAAAATCGAAGGCAAAAGGAAAAGAGGACGACAGAGAATGAGATGGTTGGACGGTGTCATCGATGCAACCAAAATGAATTTGACAAAACTCTGGGAGGCAGTGGAGGATAGGAAGGCCTGGCGAGCTCTGGTCCATGGGGTCACGAAGAGTCGGACACGACTGAACGACTGAACAACAACAAAATTTAATTTTCATTAATTTGATTTTCACTTACTTTATTGTTAAATATATTTATTGTTTCTGCACTGTTGTAAACCACCCCGAGTGGCCATGTTGCTAGATGGGCTGTATATAAATCCAATAAATAAATACATACATCAATAAATATGGTATTATATGCTATTTGTCATTACTGTACACTGCCTCGAGTGACCATCAGTCAGATGGATGGTATAAAATTGATTTTCTGATTGATTGATTGAATGAATATGCATATATCCACATCAGTTTCTTGTCTTCATACCTACTGCCCAAGTTAATATTGTCTACATAACAGCTGCAAAAAACCTTACTACTTTACCAAGGAAATCACACATTTTAATAGATCATATTAAATGTTTTAAACAATTCCTATATATTATCACAAAAATGCAAATAACACCCTTGTCAGGCATTAGAAACAGTACTGTTTATCTCCAATGCTATGGGATCGAGAGATGGTGACTTGATTACATTAATCTAACAGTTTACACATGAAATTAAGATCATTAGCATTATCCTAGTTCTGGATTAAAGGATTTCTTGATAAAGGCTCATTTGAGATGGGCACAACCAAAAAAATGGCAATTTGTTTTGGTTCGGTTCGTTTTAGGGTTCAGTTCATTTTGTTTCATTTTAAATGACTTTTTTTTGAAAAAAATTATTTTGTGGATTCCTTATTCATTTTGTGTGTAGAATGTGTGTGTGTGGTGCTTGTGAAACTTTAGCTGGGGGAAAGAGGGGCTTAATCTCCCCCCCCCCCCAGCCACTGTGGGGTTGGGGAAAGAGCTCCCCTAGCCAGCGCCTCTCAGCTGAGAGGTGCTGGCTTGGGGCCAGCACCTCAAAGAGACGCTTCTTTCCGCTTCCGCATGAGGAGGCGAGGAGCAGGGTCTCTTTTGACATTTTTCCCCGCAGCAGATGGCAGCGCTGTCATCCACTGCAGTGAAGATCCCTTTAAAGAGACCCTTCTTCCCTGTCATCGGCTGAGCCCCTTTAAAAATGGCCTAGTCGCCACCAGGGGTTCTCCCTTGTGCCGACTGGGCCATTTTTAAAGGGGTCCAGCCGATGACAGCTTGGCAGGATCTCCTCTGAAAGTGGCCTCATTGGCAATGCAGGAGCTCTGCGCTGGCCACGGGGCTAATTTCAGAGAGCTCCTGCTGACAGGTCGGCAGGATCCTTCTGAAAATGGTCAGGACGCCAGTTTGGAGCTCTCCCGCTGGGGTCCCGACCATTTTCAGACAGCTCTTGCCAGCTGTCATCAGCTGGGCCCCTTTAAAAATGGCCCAGTCGGCACTGGGGAGAAACTCTGGTGGTGACTGGGCCATTTTTAAAGGGGCCCAGCTGATGACAGCTCGGCAGGAGCTCTCTGAAAATGGCCCTGTGGCCAGCGTGGAGCTCCTGCATTGCCAACAGGGCCATTTTCAGAGGGATCCTGCTGAGCTGTCATTGGTTGGACCCCTTTAAAAATGGCCCAGTCGGCACTGGGGAGGACCCCTGGTGGTGTCTAGGCCATTTTTAAAGGGCCCCACCCAGCCGATGAAGCTCGGCAGGAGCTGGATTCCTGGAACAGCCCTCCCTAGCATTTTCACAGGACTCCTGCTGGGCTGTCAGTCACTGGACTGCTTTAGACCTGGCCCAGTAGATACCAGGGGGACCCCCCTGGTACTGACTGGACCAGGTTTATAGGGGTCCAGCGATTAACAGCTCGTCAGGAGCCCTCAGAAAATGGGTGAGAAAGGCAGCATGATTGCTGCAACTTTCCTCCCGACCCGTTTTCTGAAGGCTCCTGCCGGGCTGCCAATCGCTGGACCCCTTTAAACCTGGCCCAGTCGGTACCAGGGGATGGGTTTAAAGCAGTCCAGGCAAAAGCCTGTGGTTTCCCCACACCAATTGCAAGGGAAACCTTTCACATAAGAATGCATTGCTTCAATGCATTCCTATGGGAAAATGAAAAACGAAATGAATGAAGTGGAAATTTCCGTTTCGTTTCATTTTTCTTTGATGGGTCAGTTCATTATTCATTTCATTAGGTAATGAAATAAATAACGATTAACAAAACAGATTAAAAATTTGTTTCGTGCCCATCTCTAATGCTCACATTATTGTTCCTATGCCCAGATTAGTCAAAATCAAACTGGAACTCCCACTAGAAGCGAGGACCACCCCATCAGGTAAATACCTTTGTCTTCAGGAAAGCTTTCCCTGAATGATGGACTACCTATGTGTCTTTTATATGAATCTATATGATCACATAGACTTTGTGTTTATAACCTCTTATAACCTTGTGTGATTACATTGACACTATGTTTTCAATATTCGTTTCCATCACTCATAACCTTTACATGGAATTTTACTCTCTTTTTAACTGCTCGCCTTCTCTTCTAGCTTCAATGTAATCTTGTCATTTAATGCTGTAAGTGCTGAGGGGTTAATCTTGACAAAATGTCTGTATAAATGTATTTAACAGTTTTCAAAATGGGTGCTGTATAAAATGCCAAGTCATGTACTAGAGTAGACAAAAATGTGTATTGGGTCTAGGACACAGGTGTAGAAAATAATCAGCAGGACGGTCAAAATGATTATGCCAGGTGTTATGGCATGATCACCTCACTCCATGTGGTGACTGGACTATAGCATGTAACCTGCAAGTATAAATGTAGCAGGAAAACCAGTATATGATAGAGATGGGCACGACTTGAAAAAAAAAAATTTCGAGTTGTCGTTAGTCGGGCCGGTTCCGTTTCGGGTCGTCTCAGTTTTTCGCGAAAATTTGCAAAAATTAGTCGGTTCGTTTTTTCGTTTCTGTTTCTGCCGCGATTTTGCGCATTTTGATGTCCGACCGAGACTTGCGGCTTGCGGGCACAGCGCGGGCGGCGGTGGCGTGGGGGTACATGCGTGGGCGGCGGCAGCGGCAGCGGCAGGGGGAGTGGCTAGCGCGGGCGCGGGCGCGCGGGCGCGGGTCCCGCAAATGAGCAGGCGAAATACAGTTTAAACCTGCCTGGGTGATGGACTTGCTGCTGCACAACAAGGCTAGTGCATCCTAAGCAAACAAAGTGGGGCAGAAACAAATTTGCATTTCTTTTTTTTCTCTTGGTCTGCTGTGCTGAATCTGCTGATGCTGAACCAGCCAGCCACCCTACTTGGTCTGGCTGACGTGCCTGTTTGTTGTACTTTTTGTTGTTTGGTTTTGAATCCATCCCATCTCCCCTCCACCTCTCTCAGAGGCAGCAGGAGAAACAGACATTCCGTTCCTCCCCAAATCTGGATGAGGGGTCTACTCCTCTACTCCTCTCAAATTGGCCCCCCATCACCAAGGTCCTTCTGCCTTCACTTCACATTCACAGTCAAAGTCACACACACTTAAAGGACAAGCAATAAAGCCAAAGCCAATGCAACCCTGCTTTTGGTCATGGTCAACCAAAGAATTAGCAGTTAGAGCCTGAGGTGGTTAAGCTACGTACCTAGCTAGTAGCTGCTACAGCCAGGAATAGTTTTGGTAGGGATGGGAATGGGATAGGGCTCTGGGTTGCTCTGACTTAAGTTTTACAGCCCACAGCCCAGCCCACTAGGCTATACAAGGAGGAGGACTATCTCTGGTCGACGCGTCCATAAGGCCAGAGTAAGGGCGGCCACTCCGGCCAGGCCACAAGGCAGAGTATGAAAGCACCACAGCACAGAGCCAGAGTGCGGCAGGCTCATTGCCAGCTCCAGTATAAAAAGGATGGAGCTGAATGGCATGACAGGAATTTAAATGCCACTGGCCTTGGGTCACAGTGTCTTGCAGCCCAGAGGACTGAGTTGCGGAGGAGGCCAATCACCTTGAGTCTGGTCTGGCACCACACTGCCTGCGATGCACCACATGGCACTTTCTGACAAACTCTTGGGTGGTCCTGTACGTAGTACGAACGCTGTTCAAATCAGTACCCCCCTTCTGTGTGAAACATGGCGTCTTGCAGCCCAGAGGAAAGACTGGCGGAGGAGGCCAATCACCTTGAGTTTGATCTGGCACCACACAGGCTGCAAAAAGGACAGCAAGCCACATTCTGAGTCTGACTCTTCCTCCCCAAGTCCCCAGCTGTGTGCTGGTAGACTTGCTAACTGCCAGCCCGGCAGTCTACTACCATGCCCTTCTTTGTGAATCACAGTTGGTTCCCACACAACTCCAAGAGCCAAGCCTGCAACTTTGCAATAAACTAATGGAGTGCTGGCACCCAAGTCCTCTTCCCTTCCTTGTGAGGCACAGTGTCTTGCATCCCAGAGGAAAGAGTGGCGGAGGCCACAATCTGGAGTAATTGAATGCTGGGCCAGCAATCCACAACCATGGCCTTCGTTGTGAATCCCAGCTCCTACAACTCCAACAGCTAAGCCTTGAACTGTCAGAGAAACTACTGGAGTGCTGGCACCCAACTACTCTTCCCTTCTTAGTGAGCCACAGTGTCTTGCATCCCAGAGGAAAGAGTGGTGGAGGCCACAAGCTGGAGTAATTGAATGCTGGGCCAGCAATCCACGACCATGGCCTTTGTTGTGAATCCCAGCTCCTACAACTCCAACAGCCAAGCCTTGAACTTTCGGAAAACTGTTCTATTTATAAATGGTGGTGCCACCACCACGCAACTGGTACATTTTTTCCCTTCTTTATGAGCCACAGCTGGCAGCCCAGTGGAAAGAGTGGCGGAGGAGACAGAGCTAGGTCTGTGTGAATTACAAACTCCCCGCAAACTACTACCATGCCCTTCGTAGTGAATCCCAGCTCCAACACAACTCCAAGCCTGGAACTGTCAGAGAAACTACTGGAGTGCGTGCTGCACACAACTACTCTTCCCTTCTTAGTGAGCCACAGTGTTTTGCATCCTAGAGGAAAGAGTGGCTGGAGGAGGCCACATAGCCTGAGTCTGAGGCCACAGGGCCTCCGTAGGGGAGGATCATTGCCAGGAAGCTCCAGCTCCCCAGCGTAGCTGAATGGCCTGAAGAGGACGCCAGGAAAATGCCCTTCTTCGTGAGCCACAGTGGGTTGCAGCAAATGGAACACAGTCGCCCTTCCCTCACAGACTCACAGTCAGTGACTCCAAGTATCCATCCACCAACAAGGGCAAGGCTGCACCTTTCAGACAATCTGTTATGTACGCCTACACAGGCTTCCCTTCTTAGTGAGCCACAGTTGGCAGCCCAGTGGAAAAGCAGAGTCCACATGGTGTCTGACTCTGAGGCCTGAGACCACTCTGAAAAAAGGACTGCAAGCCAGAGGGTCTTCCTACACAGCTGTGTGCTGCTTTCCCGGTAAACTCCTAGCAGGCCAGCACAGCCATGTTCCCTTCTCAGTGAGTGACATAGCTTTGCAGTCCACGGAAGACAGTAGGCCTGAGAACCACAGGCTCACTGTCTGTGTGAGTCAGAGTACCCACAAAGAACCAAGCCTGGAGGCTTCACAGAGAGCCACAGTCAGTGCATTGCATCCCAGTGGCATGCCCTTCGTAGTGAATCACATTCCCCACAACTCTAAAAGCCAAGCCTTGAACTTTCTGATAAACTGTCCTATTTGTAACGGTGACAGAGGTGACAGCATGGCAGTAAGTTGTCCTTCTTTGTAAGCCACAGTGTATGGCAATGGCAGCCCACTGAAGACTAATTGGTAGTCCGGAGGCTGACAACACTCCCACACTGCGGCACTCCTTCCTGCAGAGTCCTGTCACTGTCCCAGGCAGAGTCCAAGGGTGCTTTCACATGAGTTCTGCCTAATCACGGGCCCACCCCACGGCTGCTTTCTAGCACACAAGCACAATGCCCTTCTCTGTGAGGCACAGTGTGTGCAACCCAGAGTGAAGGGTAGGGGAGGCCAGAAGGCCAGACTAGAGGGGGTTGAAGGAGAACCACCAAATCGCCCCTCCCTCAGCCAAGGGATTTCCCAACCTAGACTGCGTGAAGACCCCCCCCCCAATGTGGGATGACAGAGTCCACCAGTTCTTCTAAACAAAATAGTTGATGAGTGAATGCACTGTTACAGTTGGTCTTCAAGTGGTTTTCCGCCAAGAGGCGGGCGCAGCCGTGGTTGCTGCATGGGCAAGTTGAGGGCAGTGGCGACAGGGCTGAACTTGAAGCACTAACTGGACCCATGATGTTAGGGTGAAGGAGAAGCGGCTGGAAGGCCTCCTCTAAGCCGGAAGTGGGGGGAGCCTGACAGGCAGGCAGGGAGAAGACACAGAGCTAGAGTGAGTCTGAGTCTTTGACCACACAGGCTTCCAAAAGGACAGCAAGCCAAGCTTTCTGACTTTCTTTCCCAGCTGTGTGCTGGTAGACTGCTCCTAACTGCCGTGCCGGCATTCCATCTCCATGCCCTTCGTAGTGAATCACAGCAGTTCCACAACTCCAAGAGCCAAGCCTGGAACTTCCTCCTGAAAGGCTCTTCTATTTCTAAGAAACAAACGATTATTGTGCTGAACTGTGGTACGCGCAAGTACATTCCACTCCAGCCCTTCTTAGTGAGACACAGTGTGGTGCAGCCCAGAGGACAGAGTAGCGGAGGCCTAAACATCCCCCTTAACCCTAACCCTAAGCCCACCACCAGCTGTTCCTGAAGAGTGTTCCCATAACTCAATCATCATCATCAATCACAACCTAGATTTGCAACCAGTAACTTTTCTTGTCCGGCAGCCTTTGTTCCGGGGGTAGGGCAGAAATGATTATAAAATGTTTAAGCACTGAGTGTGCGCACAATGAGTCACATAGCACAGCACCAAGATCCACACAGGGGACTTTCGGACAGGAGTACGCACACACAACAAGGACGTTTCCCTTCTTTGTGAGCCACAGCTGGCAGCCCAGTGGAAAGAGTGGCGGAGGAGACAGAGCTAGGTCTGTGTGAATTACAGACTCACACAGTCAGTGTGCGTCAGAGTATCCACCAAGAACCAAACATGGAGGCTTCCTTGTCCCTCCCTTCACAGTGCATTGCAGCTCAGAGTGAAAATTAGCGGTAGCGGAGGCGGACAAAACTCCCACACAGCAGCAACACTTCCTGCAGAGAGGCCTGCCTCTTCCCACTAGAAGCGGAGCTCCTGTCTTTCCCTTTCCACAGCCCTTCTTAGTGGTTCACAGACCAGACCAGACGACAAAGTATGGGACTGGGAGGCCAGAAGGGCAGACTGGAGGAGGTTGAATGAGAAGCAACTTGAAGGCATGCTCAAAGCCGGGACTGGTGGAGTCTGACAGGCAGGCAGGTTGGCAGAGGGCCGGGCAGGCAGGGAAGCATCTAGTCTGGCTTACAGGTATGTGTGTGTAGCCTAGGCGCATGCTTAGAGGATACCATCCTCCAAGGCTAGGGATTGGGAAGGCACTAAGCCAAAGTGCCAGTAGGGAGGATTGTTTCTGCCTTGGCAGGCAGAGTTTCTATCGCCACCCCAGGAGACCGGGTTTTGGCAACCAAGGAGAAAGAGTGGAAGCAGGAGAACTGGGTGGGTCTATTTCTTTAAGGCTGTAAGGAGGGGAGCTTGCCCCCTGATACTCAGTCTTTGAGGTAGGTTGTTGTAAAGTGCTTCCTCACCACTTTGTTAGCAGATTGGCGCCTAAACCCCAGGGAACGGTGTGAAGCACCAAGGCAGGCAGGTATTAGGGTCTCTCTCAGACCAGCCATGGCAAAAGGGGAAACATTGGGCCAATACAGACAGACCCTTTCCAATGACACTTTGAGTGGCCCTGCCTGGTTTGGAGACAGGCCAGGGCTAGAAAAATTGGTCCACTAATAGTACCCTTCAATTGTGTGTGAGAGAGAATACAGGTAGGCAGGCAGGCAGTCAGGCAGTCAAGCAGGCAGTTTTGCAGGCATTAGGCACTGGAGTCGGCAGGTAGTCACAGGGCCAGGCAGGCAGGCAGGCAGGCAGGCAGGCTCGTAGGGCCAAGGGGAGGCAGGCAGGCTTGCAGGCGGACATGGAGGATTGCAGGCAGGAGGTTAGGTTACAGGCAGCAACTTAGTTCTTGGAGTGTTGGGGTAATCCCAAGGTGGAAAGGTTGAAGCGGATGAAAGTCAACCTTTCCACCATCTCCGGGTCCAGCGACAGTGGCGCGGCCTCAGGACATCTCCCATGTGGGAGAAGATACGCTCACTCTGGACACTGGTGGGTGGGATAGACAAGAGGTCCAACGCCAGAGTTGAAAGAGCGGGCCAGAGGTCTGCCTTTCTGGCCCAGTAGTGCAGTGGGTCCGAGCTGAGGGGTTGGAGGGGCTCGGCCATGTACTCCTTCACCATGGTCTGAGCGGGGTCTGCTACTTCTTCCTCCCTTGCCTCCACTGAGGAGGAAACTGCCATGGCTAGGGCAGAGGCCAGGTAGTTGGCTGCTGGAACGGAACCTGGTCTCTGGGTGAACGCTCCTGGAGTACAGAGGGATGTGGATCCTTGCGAGGACTCCTCCTCAGCATCGCTCTGGCTTCCGTGCACCCTCTGAAACGCCTGGCCCTCATCGGAGAGAGCTCTGACTTGACGGCATAGCTCCGTCTTCCAGGATTTCAGTTCGGCAGTGCTGGCCGCCAGGGAACCCTTGACGCGAGGGTCGCACAGGCAGGCCATCTGGTACACCTTTTCCCTTCTTAGTGGGCCAAGGCGGGTATCCACGCCGGTCAACAGCCTGTCTGCCAATGCCCTGCTCTTAGGGAGAAGATTGCCTTCTTCCCGGATACTGGTCTCTAGGCGTTGGCGAAGGGCATTGACCAGGGGGAGAACGTGGCCCAGGCTGGCGTTGTAGCTGCTGAGGACGTGGGTGGTCTCCTCAAAAGGCTGCAGGATACCCGCCATCTGTGAGAGGGCGAGCCACTCGGTAGCACCAAGGTCCAATTCCCTCCCCTCATGCAGGACTGGGGTAGTTGACATGATGTATTCCACCACTTCCTTCTGCTCCACCAGACGCTTGACCATTTCGTGGGTGGAGTTCCACCGAGTGGTCACGTCCTGGATCAGGACGTGCTCTGGTCGGCCCGTCTCCGCCTGCCTCTCACGCATCATCCTGGCTGCCTTGACGCTGCGAGCGAAGTGCCCCACGATCTTCCGACACTTGTCCAGTAAGGCCCTGGTCTCCCTGGTCCCCTCACTCCAGGAGTCCTTTGGTGCACCCAGGCCAATGGCATCGCCCACCACTAGATGCAGTTTGTGTGCTGCACACACGATGCCCTGGAACCCTGCCCCAAGAACCGCGTTGGTCATGTTACGGCCCGCGTCTGTAACCATGACTCCACGATTGACCTGTCCCTCTGTCCCCAATCCCCACTCTCGCATTGCTGTCTTGAGAACGTCAGCAATGTTGATCCCTGTGGAGTTGTCCTCCATGCTTTGTGCCTGGAGAAGCACCACCCTATACCCTCTTGGGGTGCTGCCTTGTGCCTCCCCCTGCAGCTGCTCATGGGCTGACCGGGGCTCCAGGACCTCCTTGGGTTGCCACCAATGAGCTGTCAGTGAGAGGTATCCGTGGTGCCCACCGGTCCAGAGGTCGGAAGTGAAGTGGATCTTCCTCCCTCTGGCCGCCTGCAGCAGGGCCCGGATCCTGTCCCTGACAGACTCATAAAGGGAGGGAATCACCCGCCTGCTGAAGGTACGCCGGGATGGAGTCTCGTACCATGGTGCCACGTGCTTCATCAGGTGCCTGAAGCCTGATGACTCCACAAAGGAGAGGGGCAACCCGTTCATGGCCACCATTTCACCCACCACTTGAGTGGTGGTCTCCTGTGCTTTGGCCCTATTTCGCGGGCTGACAAAAGTCCCACCCAACAGCCCCACTTCCTGCAGAGTGGCCTGCCTCTTCCCACTCTCACTAGCGGAGCTGTGTTTTTCTTTCTCTAACCCTTCTTCCCCTCTCTTCCTCCCTGAAGAGCAAGGGCCTGACAGGGTTCCAGGCAGAGTCCCAGGGTGCTTCCTCATCAGGTGGCTGCGCAACCCACTTGAGGAGAGGTGTTTGGGGTCATTCCCCCTGCGCAAGACCACCCGGGATATCTTGCACACCGCCATCCTTGCGTCTTGGGGGCTGTTCTCAAAATGCTCCCAGAGACACCCTCGTGGCTTACAGAAAGTAACGCCCCCTCTGTTATTGCCTGCCACCGCTGCTGCTGTGGTGCTGGTGTGGCCTCTGCCCTGCCGGGAAAGTAGAGTAGTACTACTGCTCTCACTGGTGGTACTCTGGGTGGAAAGAGGGCTGCTCCTTCCGTCACTGCCTGGAGCCTGCCTTAAGTCTGTCCCTGCCAACAGGTCCTCAGAATCTGGCATGTTTATACAAGGAGCCCGATTCTGATTCTGGTGCCATTTCAGAATCAGAGCCCTTGTCTTCTTGCTGATCAAGGGTGGGGCTGTCAGGTAACGGAGATGGGATTTGGTACGCCTCATCCATGCTTCCCTCGGTGACAGACGATGGCACAGTGCTGCTTGTGCCACTGGCACTGCTACTCGGGGAAGGAGTTGCACCAGTATCACTTTCTGCACTACTTCCTGTCCCTTCCCTCAGAAACGTGCCCCTATTTATCTTAGTAGGGGTCCCCCTCCCCTGCCATCTAACTGTGCGACCCCTCCTCATTTTTCTCACTTCTTGTGGCTCAGGCCAGGGAATGTATAATGTGATAGTAAAGAAAAGCACCAAGGAACTGTGCAAGTAAATGAGTGAGATGGACTCACACAACAGCAACACAACAAACAAGGTAATAGGAGCTAGGGGTTTGCCAATCCTGGCAAACAAGTCTCTCAATGCCCTGCACAGGGCAAGTATAATTAGGAGAACTGTAACTTCTTCACAGTTGTAATTGGATTGTGTATGTAGACTGTGGTGGCAAGTAAATGAGTGAGATGGACTCACAAGTTACAGCAGCACAACAAACAAGGTAATAGGAGCAAGGGGTTTGCCAATCCTGGCAAACAAGTTTCTCAATGCACAGCACAGGGCAAGTGTAACAAAGAGAACTGTAACTTCTTCACAGTTGTAATTGGATTGTGTATGTAGACTGTGGTGGCAAGTAAATGAGTGAGATGGACTCACAACAGCAGCACAACAAACAAGGTAATAGGAGCAAGGGGTTTGCCAATCCTGGCAAACAAGTCTCTCAATGCCCTGCACAGGGCAAGTATAACAAAGAGAACTGTAACTTCTTCACAGTTGTAATTGGATTGTGTATGTAGACTGTGGTGGCAAGTAAATGAGTGAGATGGACTCACAACAGCAGCACAACAAACAAGGTAATAGGAGCAAGGGGTTTGCCAATCCTGGCACCCAAGTCTCTCAATGCCCTGCACAGGGCAAGTGTAACAAAGAGAACTGTAACTTCTTCACAGTTGTAATTGGATTGTGTATGTAGACTGTGGTGGCAAGTAAATGAGTGAGATGGACTCACAACAGCAGCACAACAAACAAGGTAATAGGAGCAAGGGGTTTGCCAATCCTGGCACCCAAGTCTCTCAATGCACAGCACAGGGCAAGTGTAACAAAGAGAAATGTAACTTCTTCAAAAATGTAATTGTGTATGTAGACTGGTGGCAAACTGGCGAGTAAATGAGTGAGGTTGACTCACAAAAGCAGCACAAAAACCAAGCTAGTAGAAGCAAGGGGTTTGCCAATCCTGGCAAACAAGTTTCACAATGCACAGGGCAAGTGTAATTAGGAGAACTGTAACTTAACTTCTTCACAGATGTAAGTTACAACTGCACAAAAACCAAGCTAATAGAAGCAAGGGGTTTGCAAAATCTGGCAGCACCCAACTTTCACAAATAATGCACAGTAACTAAGATGAATGTAACTTCTTCAAAGATGTAATTGAAGAAAAAGTTCTATAGAGGTGGCTGGGTGCCTGCCCTTCAACAAATGTTTGTTTGAGTGCCTGACTGCAAAAAAATGAATGAGGTGTTGGACAAGTGAAAGAATATCTATAATTGTTAAGTAAAATGAAATTGTAAAATGTTCTATAGAGGAAGGTGCCCTAGCCTTGTTGCCAACAAATGTGTTTGAGAAATTGGAGTGCACTGGTTGGTGAGGGAGACTCTGCCTACTCAGTCTGTACTCTGTATAATATTTTTAAAATAATTTAATCCACAGCCTCCAACCTCCCCTTCTAAGCACTAGTACTGGACCTTGGCTGTTGCTTGCCACTTGCTAATAAACTGTAGAATAGAAAATAAATGGAATAAAACTATAAGCTGCTACTAGGGTAGGATAGGGTTGCTGGATTCCCTTCCAAAACCCCAATCGCAACAGCAGCAAAAAAGCTGTAGGCGCAGGGTAAAAGGACCTTGGCCAAGTAAATGAACTTGGTGGGAAATTGGGATACAAAAGAAATGGTATGGTAGTGTAATATAAAATAATATATTTTCAAAATAAATCCGCAGCACCTCCCCTCCCCTACCGCTCCCACTCAAATCTTCCCTCCCCCTTGAAGCAAATATAAGCAAATAAAAAAACGGAACTCTTCCTCAAAAATGCAGAAAACAAAAAAGAATAAACACTGTGTTGCTATTCCCCACAGGGAATAAAAGAAATTATTATGTTTTGCGAATTAATATCAATTCAATTCCCTCCCTGCCTAGCGAGACCGCGACCGCGACCGCGAAATCAAAACTAGACTGAGCGCAGCAATCCAGCCCTGACCACCCTCCACAAGATCCAAGCCCAGACTGTGACGGACTGGAACTGCCTCGGCTTTTTATGCCCTCTGACACATCCAGAAGTGTCAGTCAAAACCTGTCCATGCGATTGGTGGAATGGCTCCGAAAATTTGCATGGTCCCGTCCCATGGCCAGCCCATCGTTGCGCAGGTGTAAAAAAATAAATTAAGAAAAAAATAAAATAAAATCAACGGAGACATATTTTGGCAAGACAAACCCACTGCTGCTACTGTAAAAAAATCAAGCATTTAAAATAGGTAACTTTCGCATGTTTCTGTGGTGCTTTGGTGGGGTTTTGGGCAAGGATTTAAAAAAAAAATTGCGGTCGCCATTTTGGGCCGGGAATTGGGTATTTTTTTAAACTTTTAAAACTTTTTTTCTGTGCCGCTAAGTTGGCATTGCGCGATCGCCGCGTGCAAGTAACGAGCACGACAAATCAGACCAAATTGTTCGTTCGTCGGTTCGAGCTCGAATTCTGGCGGAGTAATTCCCGTTACCGTTTCCGTCGAGTAACGGATACGAGTAACGGAAACGGAAACGGGAATACCGCTAAGTCGTGCCCATCTCTAGTATATGATTGGGACTACCTAGGTGAGAGGTAGCTTCTCCACACTCTGTTATTTTTTTTCTGATATGCTGTGCTTTGTATATGCTGTATATGCTGTTATTTACTTCTATTGACACATGTACACATGTAATATATATTTTGCACTAAGTTTAATTGCCCCCTTTCATTTGTTTTCCAGCTCCATCACCCAACTGCATTTATTTTTTCCACATCACTGTTCACTCTGCTAGATTAATCAGTTTGGCAATAAGATGACCCTCAAAGAGACGTAGTTAGGGTTTTTAGTGCCTGGGGGCGAAGACAGCTTTCGTGTCCCCTCCTGACACCTTTTCAGTAGCTCCAGGCATGGGTCCCAGAATTTATTTCTCTGGCACCAAGGTTGCCAAACATGACACTAGGAAAGTTCCATGCCTTTGAGTATGCACAGAGCATGGTGCTGTCCCATGCCTCTTCCCTGCTCCCATATCTGGGACCAGAAGGCAGCAAAAGGGCTTTCAGACTCCCAAAGCCTCAATCAGCAACCCCCACTCTGGAGAATGCTGATGGGGACAGTGATGGGAGCAGCAGAGTAAGAGATGGATGAAGTGCCCTGGTGGGACCTCCCTGGGGAGCCTCGGGAGCCCCTGGCCCATCCCTCAGGGCTGTTCTGTGGATCAGAGGGGAGCCATGGGGCCACCTGAGCCCCAAAGGGGGAAAGGATGCAGGGAGAAACCAAGGCAGGAGATAAGGGGGCACAGGAGAGGGGTGCCTTTCAATCACCTTGGTCACCCCCAATGGCCAGCCGCCCTCACCCATCCCCTCTTGCAGGGATAACTGAGGATCCCTCTGTTGGCTTCCGTCCCCATGGCAGCCTCCGGGCTGGTGGGGTGCGACATGGCCTCAGCAGCGTGGCTGCCTGCCTCCTGCTGGATTGTGACCGGGGCTGCTTTGTAGGCAGATCCAGAGCTGAGACGGAGGCTTGCTGGCTGCCCCTGAGAGGGTAGCAGACTCCAGGCCTCTTTCTTCCTGCTGAGAGGCTCAGAGCAGCAGGACCAGTGGTGAAGCTCCCGATTCGGATCCTTTGCTCCGGGCGCACCTTTTCTTGCACCTCAAAGCTTTCCTAACTCTGCTGTCCCCTGCCTCCAGAGGCCCCAAAAGGGGGGACAAGAGATCACAGAAGGAGACCCTGGAGGGAGAGGAGATTCCTCATTGGGGCTTAATTAGTCTTCCCCCTTTCCCCCCTCCCTTTTAATTGAAGGACCCCTTAATTGGGGCAGCCAGAGGTGGATAAGAGCTAGGAAAGATGTAGAGAGATTAGCTTTCACTTTGGAAGAGATGCTAGTCTGTGCAAGAATTCCAGGCAAAAATCAAAGAAACAAAATAAAAGATGTGAACACGTCATGTAGGCGCCCCTCCAGCAGGAACCGGAAATTATGAACCAGAAATTAGAATAAATAAATAAAGATATTATAGTTAACTTCATGGTAGCATTCACAGCCCTCCTGTATTGTATGCATTGATATGCATTATTTGAAAGTAAACCGTACAGAAAGCAAACAAGAAAGTCTCCATCTCTATCTCAGTTATTCTATTAATGTGCTGGAATGCTTTAGTCAAGCCGATATCCCTCAGCAATATTAGAATCTTCAGCAGAAGAATAATCAATAGGATTTAGTTCCATTTATATTATTTATATTTTTAATTTATTTATGTATTTTTATACCGCCCGTCTTCCTGAAGGAACTCCAGGTGATGTACAACAATCACAGAAAACAAATAAAAGAGAAAATAAAATAAAACTAAATTAAATTTAAAAAACAGCACTTAAACCAATTTAAAAAATGCTCAGCAAGGGCGTTTATACACGACCCCTAAGCTGCGCTGCAAATGGCTCCCAGCTCCGGAGCTTAGAAATGTTTTCCCACCAGCTCCGGAGTTTGGAGACAATTAAGTGCGACCCCGCCCACTTTAGCGCGACCCAGCGCACTTTCCTTGTACCTTCTCTTTGGAGGTGAAGAAGAGATGTTCACAAATCCGTAGATGACACGAAACTAGGAAGGGTAGATAATACTTAAGAATACAGAACTAGGATTCAAGAGGACATGAACCTGATGGAGGGTTGGGTTAAAACAAATAAACAATATGCTTCAAGAGGGAAATCTGAAGTTCTGTTCTATTCCATTCACTTGTACAGGCCGGGATTTAGATGTCTCACAAGCTAAATATAAGTCAAAGTATAATGCATCAGCAGAAAAAGCTAATGCAGTACTAGGCTGCATCAATAGAAGTGTGTGCGTATTGTGTCATTACAATTGTGACCGACCCTTCATGACCCCATGTCCATGGAGTTTTCTTGGCAGGAATACTGGAGTGGCTTGCTAGTTTCTAATCCAGGTGCCTACAGCATCTGTTATTCCCTGGTGGTCTCCCATCCAAGTACTAACCAGGGCTGAACCTGCTTAGCTTCCGAAATCAGGAGAGATCGGATGTACTTAGGGCATCTAGGCAGCTATCAATAGAAGTAGAATGTCCCAAATAAGACAATGTTTTTGGTGAGATATTACCTGGAAGATTGTACCCAATTCTGGGCACTAGAGTTTGTGAAGGATATCAGCCAGCCATAAAATTTCTAGAGAGGGCAGCCATGATGGTCAAAGGCAAAGGAATGAATTGCCTAAGAGGACAGTTATGCTTCCACAAGATTAAAGACAGATTAAAGAAAAAGATCAGTGAGACAGTTTGAAAACATTAGCTAGATTGCCAAGGAGTAGGTTTTTTTTTAAAAAGTGCATTTGAAGCCCTATCAGACAATATAGAAAAAGGCCCACTTAAAATTAATGTTGTAATGTTTTGACAAGGAAATACTTCTGGCACGGTCCCATCACTGTAAACAGCTTAAGTATTTCCAAAAGAATTCATTTCAGTTAAAAGAGTGGGGAGGAATGAAAATGGAACAAACAATAAATAATAGGTTTTTTTAAAAAAAATCAATTTACTCTTTGAGCAAATAATTCAATCCCTCTTCACTTACTTTGAAGCAATTTCCCTTTGATCCACACACACACACACACACACACACACACACACACAAACATATATATACACGGCTACTCTTCAAGCACCATTTGTGTGCTTCCTAGAGTAGCAGGCAAATAATGAATATTGAGTTTTGATTTAATCTTACATTCTTATATTCTTACTGCAAAATGTAAATTGCATGCAAAAGATATAATTTTATTCAAATGTACACATCTTCTTCTTACTCCAGGATTCCGATCCCATTTGAAAATAGCTTCTGTACAATTTTCCGTTTAAGTGAAAAAGAACTCCATTTAAGCTTGACATGTTATGAAGCAGAAGAGAAATACATACACGCCAGAATGGTAAACAAAAGCAGCCGAAGTTAGTGCCACATTGGCAAGTAAGCTTCACACATAAATTTGCTTTAGTGCACGCAGGACTAGTGCTGCTTTCTTTCAAGGGAGCTCTAGTTCTCCCAAGAATAAAGGAAATTACTTCTGCCGTGTGGATGTCAAGGAAATGAGTTACGCCTTGAGGATTCTACCTTGAGACTCAGAAAACATAGCCTCTGATTATCTTGAGAAACTTCCAAGAATTAACAAAAGGCAGCTCTTGAATACAACATAAGCAAAAGATGTAAAAAAAAATCAGAAATTGCTCTGGAGCCTAAAATATTTTTCTTTACATATAGTTTTATAGAGTACAGTACTTTAAGAAGTAAGTACAAGACGGTGATTGTATTTTTAAAAAATCTTCTTTAATCTGTAGGTCTGTAGAGGTCTGTAGAGCAAGTCACAAGAATATGTGCTCCTTGCAAACCATCATTTAAGGGTATTGCTCACAGAAGTGTAAAAATACAGAAGCCGAGAACAAAAGGTTCACCAGAGTTCACTGCTGCTCCATCTACTATAAAGGATTCAAGGTCTCCCGGACTCTTGCCCAAGAACCCAGCAACTGCTTCACAGAAGAGATTCATTCTTTGTTTACTGCTTGAGTCAGTGCTGCTTGAAGTTCGCTTGGAGCAAAAACACCAATTTCAGTGACAATGCCCCCTGTTATCAGGTTGTGAGGGGTGACATCAAAACCTGGATTCCAAACACCGATGCCTGGGAATAAAGAGAGAATAACCTATTGTTCCACTAATACCAAGTGCAGCTTCTCTCAAGCTGGGGCCCACCATACGTACTCAACGCACAACAATTCCTATTATTCAAAGCTGGTATGGCTAATAATTATTGCTTCTGCTAGTTCATTCTCCTACTTTTCTGCCTCCAAATGCAATGCAAACAATAATCACGCAAAGTCAAGTCAATTCTGATGTATAGCGACCCTTTTCAGGATTTTCCATGTAGGGAATACAGTACCCAGAAGTGACTTACCATTCCCTTTTTCTGGGTGGCAATCTGGAACTGTGCAGCTTGCCCAAGGCCACACAGCCTGCCTGTGCTCGTAGGAGGCTAAGTGGGAAATCGAACTCACAATTTCTGGCTCTGCAGTCAGCTCGGTGATTCTCAACCTGTGGGCCCCCAGATGTCCCTGGACTGCAACTCCCAGAAATCCTGGCCAGCTAGTAATGAAGGCTTCTGGGAGTTGCAATCTAGTGACATCTGGGGACCCATAGGTTGAGAACCACTGAGCTAGATACTTAAATCACAGAGGCATCTGGCCAGCCAAATGCAATGTAGGTCTCTCCAAAGAAGAGACACATGACATGTGCACGTGTCTCTTATTTGGCCATGTCCTCTAACTGCTTGGAGAGGAATGGAAACAAAGTTTTCAGGGAGTATCAAATGAAAGGTAAGCATAGTGATGAAAGTTCTTATGCTTTCATGAAAGATTAGGAGAACTCTGAATCCTACAGTAAAAGCCTATGCCCCAGCAAACAGAATGTTGGCAAGTGCTTCAATACATAAAGTATTCAACCAAATTTTTCAAAGCCAGTTTTCTAGAAATATTCAGCTTTGTTTTTGTTTTCCAAAGATGAAAGATTAGGGATTCTGTGCAGCTTTTAGCAGGTACTGAGAAGCAGAGAATTGGTGGGTATTGAGAAGCAGAGAATCGGACCATCATGGCTTGCTCAAGTCTGCCCTCATGTAACCTCCTGACTGAGATAAAGTAGGAAACTGTTTTCATCCCTGGGGCTGCTGGCTCTGAGTTTGTGGGGCAGTGAATCTGCTCTAGGGTTTTACATGAACAGTACAGGAGCTGTTCAAGATGTTGAAAGTGTACCCCAAATAGGAGAACACTACGAATGGCTTCTGTCAAGTTCAGACTAAACTCGAGAGTGGATTTGTTGCCCCATAAACTCAGGCTTCTGACGCATCTGAGAATGTTCCAGCCACTCTTCCTTGATATATGAACGCTCACTCTAACAATGTGAAATGGCTGGAGAATGCAGCTTGATGTCTATAGTGGTTAAATGACTGCTCTACTAATGGGTTAAGAAACATAAGTTATTTTACACACACATACCTGGTGCTGCAACCCGTACACCACAGATGTCTGTCAGTTCCTGGCTTGGCCGCTCCTCAATGATGATTTGATCACCATGTTCCAAGCTCAGGTCACACGAGGTGCTAGGTGCTGCTACGTAAAAGGGAATCCCATGGTGCTTTGCTGCAATAGCCAGCTGGTAAGTGCCCACTTTGTTGGCAGTGTCTCCGTTGGCCACAACCCTGTCGGCTCCCACGAAGATGGCTGGATTGAGAAAAAGAATATCCTAAAGGACCCTAATTCAACGTGACATGCCTGCCACACCCAGGCTTTCCAAAAGAAATACAGAACCGAACAGGAGCCCATGCTATGTTGTTAAGCACGTGCATCATAAATTTAGACGCTCCTTAAAGGATGGCACAATACAGATTCCAGCGAATGGGGAATGTGAAGAATATGTGCATCTTGTTTTCTGCACTTGAGTTCCTTTAAAACACCCCAAAAGCAAGAAGATCATTGCAGTTGCTTCCACACCTCAAGAGTGGTAAAGGAATAGTGGCATTCCAGCAAGCTTTCTTGCAGCACGAGACACAGAAATTGTAAGAAACAAGAGCAAGATGGTGCTGTCAGAATCAGAACATTGATGTGTGTTTAAACTGGCCTCTCTTTACAAATTATCAGGGCCCATGCAAATTTGAGGTAGGCAGAGAAGATAAGGCTGAGAAGAGCTAGACCTGGAAGTTAATTTTCACCCTCAGTACCACCCATGGCCAAACATTGGGGGGAAAAAATCTAGCTGAAAGCTATTTCTGCTCTTCAACTTTGAAGGCGTGGGCAGGTGTTTTGGGGCTGAAGATGAACTAAACTTTCCCCTCATGCAAAAACAATGGGGCCTTGAGGGACAGGAGACTAATTTTGGATGAAAACCCATTCAGCACAGGGGAACCTTTAGGGGACCGCACTGGGTTTTAAAAACAGTCTTGGGAGGACACATACAGCCCAGAGGCTGCCTTTTCTCAAGACCTCTGCTATGATTTTTCTTTGCCAGTTGCAAAAGTTCTTGTCAGTAATCTAGGCTTGAAGTTCCATGGCTCCAGAATAGGTTGGCAGTAGATGATGAACTGCTAAGTTAGGTGACAGCAGCCAAACCACCATACCATTCTGAGCCTAAGACACCAATGCTGGTGGTTGAACTGAACAGCCATGCACCCACTTCCTCCCAGCTCAGCTTTTGGCTCAGAAA
Source organism: Phrynocephalus guinanensis (assembly GCA_037367245.1). Lineage (NCBI taxonomy): Eukaryota > Metazoa > Chordata > Lepidosauria > Squamata > Agamidae > Phrynocephalus > Phrynocephalus guinanensis. The sequence continues at coordinate 92,811,176 of CM074735.1, read as the reverse complement.
CACACACTAAATCACTACCACCCGCTTCACACAGCTTCTGAAAGCAAAGAAACGGAAGAGATTCCATAAGATGGGAAAGAATGACTGGATCATGGCCACCCAGTGGCTCCATGAGTGAACAGCAGCTAAAGGGACACTTTTGAATGGTTAAGAGCATGTTCTCTTTCTGAACACCAATAGCACCAATTCTCTTTCCATAGTGAAGCTAACCCAAGCTATGCAAGAGCCACCAACAGCTTGCGATTCGGGTGGCAAAACTACCTCCCCAAAACTGCCCAGTGCTACATGCTTATTTGCAAGGCTTCTTACTAAATCAAACCACAATGCTAAGTTGGTGGCATAAAAATGTTAATACTGATATGGAGATAGGTTAGTGGCCAAGAAAATCCTCACCTGATATCTTCTTCTCCTTCATGGCCACGGAGGCCATGCTGTCGGCAATGAGTGTGGCAGGGATCTCCTCGTACACCAGCTCATAAGCAGTCAGCCGAGCTCCCTGGTTATATGGCCTTGTCTCGGTGCAGTAGACGTGCTCCAGGCGACCCATAGCATGCAAGGAGCGAATGATGCCTGTGATTAAACAACTTCATGAGTCCTGGCAAGACAATATGGCACTGGGTTAAAGCTGGGGACTCTAGTTCTGAGCTAACACTGGATTAGAACTCCCACCTGCCCTGACTAGCCAAGGACATTAGGCTACTATCCCCAAGTGCAGGGGTCCTCAAAGTTCAAACGGTGGGCCGTTCCTCCACCACCCAGACACTACTGGGGGCCAGACCACAGTCCCCCCCCCCAAAAAAAGGCCAACATGGGAAAAAGGGAGGGAAGGAGGGGCAAGTGGGCGGAGCCCCCCCCCCATGATCAGCCCATGATCAGTGCGTCTCCGTTTCCCCTTGATCGCCTACCGTCCATCCCTCTGTCATTCTACTGCCGTGGCTGCTCCGGCTTGGAAGGCTGGCTGGCACTTCCTCTGCCTGCCCCCTTCCTTCCTCACAATCACAATAACGCAAGCGACAGCCACACAAGGAAGGCAGACGGGCGGGGTGGAGGGGCCTCGGGACCATGGAGGGAGTGGGAGACCTTGCCACAGCCTTCCTGTTTTAAATTGCCCTGCTCAGCTGCAGCCGGTGCCCTGACCATCTGGACGGCAGGTCGACGGGGGAGCAGGGGACCTTGCTGTGGCCATCCCACTTTGAACTGCCCCACTAGCAGCATGCCAGTCATCTGGGCAGTGGGTGGAGGGAGTGGGGGAAGCAACATAGCCTACCACTTTGAACTGCCTTTGCAATAGAAGCAGCTGCGGAGGCTGGCTTGCTCATGAAGCAGTGGGTAGGTTGGGGGGGGGTGTCTGCAATTGGTCCCAGGGGGCGGATTCAAGACTCCGGGGGGCTGCATCCAGCCCCCAGGCCTTAGATTGAGGACCCCTGCCCAAGTGGGATAATGGAAGGTGCAGTCCAAAAACACTGACATGGTTACACATTCATCAGTCTGCAATAATAGACAGCAATCTTTCTGGACAGGTAGAATCCCTAACCCATTGTCCATTATATTGCATTCATCTCCAACGATGAGATATGACTTCAAAAGTGTCTTTAATTAACTTTTTAACTTATAGGCATCTGTGTTTGGTCTCCTGTTTTAATGGCACAAACACTACTGTGTTAGGGCCTTTTCACACGACCTCTAAGATCCACTGGCCACTTAAATTCGGACCAGAGATCTTAGGGGTTTGTCGCTGTTCCTGCGTTCCCACCCCCTCCGCACTCCTGGCTGCTGGCTGCGTGAGGGGAGGGAGAGAAAAAGGAAGAATGCCGCTCACCTCCGTTCTGCCGTCCTGGCACTGCATTCAGATCTCTTAAAGGGGCAGGGGGCAAAAATGAACAAACAGAAGCAAGGAGAGCCAGGCAGTCACTACGTTATATCCGCATCAGGAATTTTCACCTCCAGAGAGCAGGTACCTGAAAAGTGCGCTGGGACGCGGTTAGGTGGGCGTGGCCGCACTTAATTATCTGTAAACTCCAGAGCTGGTGGGGAAACAATTTTAAGCTCCGGAGCTGGGAGCCATTTGCGGCGGAGTTTAGGGGTCGTGTACAAAGGGCCTTACTTTCTGTTTTTCTGTTCTAAGTCTGCCCTGGGCTCTGTATGCCTCACTGAAGCCCAATGGACAGATCTACAATATCAACCAGTCTGCAGAGAAATGAAAGAAAAACAGATACATATACATCTCCTCCTTTTTAAAACCCTAACTCTGCAATCTCCATCTTGCAAGCAAGCTGCCTTCAATAACAATGGTGATCAGACCTCAACAGATTATCTGGACTTTCCCCCCTCTTTCTTTCCCCTTCTCAGTATCTTACACCATCTAAGCCTGAAGAAATCTGGAAAATGTGAAAGCCTCCTGTTTGTAAAATTTTGATGATGAAGTTAAGATATCACTTAATCCAGAAATTTCTTTTTACTCAGTCACACTGCTTCTTGTTTCTATTAGTCTCAAGGGACAAACAGCAGGGAACCCACCAGCAGCTGGAACAGGTAGCCAGAATTGATTGAAAATGACTTTGTACTTGATGCTAGTGCTTCCTGGATGTACAGAGATATCACTTACCGAGAGCAGTGCCATAGCCAGCAGTAGCCAGAGAGCCTGTGTTGCAGTGAGTCAGGACTACCACTTTGTCCTGCCCCACGTGCTGCAGGAGGTGGCGAGCTCCATGGTCCCCAATGTTTCTGTTGTCTTTCAGGTCCTTATCCAACATGGCTTCTGCCCAGTTGATGACACTGTGATGAAAGGTAACAGCAACTATAATATGTGGAATGGCAGTAGGTGGGAGCACAGGGGAAAGGTGTGGGGCTCTCACCTTTCACGTAAGCTCTTGGCAGTAGTCCCTTCACGCTTGGCTTCTTGCTGGACGAAAGAGCCGAGTTCCTGAGCTGCCCGGGCCACGTTGACTGCAGTTGGCCGAGCACTTACTAAGTAGCTTAATGAGTCTAACACAAACTTTTCCAAGTGGCCAACATTCTCTTCTGCATTTCGTTTATCATGCAGCTCAACTGCCAAACTCAGGCAGCCTACAATGGCAATGGCTGGAGCTCCCCGCACCTGAAAGAAAAGCCTCTGCTGTAGAGTTATGCATGGCAAATTTTGGAAGTGACAGATGACAATGGCACATTTTACAATTAAAAAAATAAAGCAAAGGGGAAAGGGGACTTTGCTGGTTTAATAAGTAGCATTTCTGAAGTACTTAAAAGTTACCTTTTAAGGTTATTTAATACTTGTGTCTGTAAACCTAACAGTTAATTTTGAAAAGTATCTTGACAGGAATTGTTGACATTTTATTACCTTATTTCTCCATTATCATTTTAAAAAAATTAAGAGAACAATTAACAAAAGCAGGCAAAAGCAGTACTGTGGCATCCTTAAAATTAAAGAGATTTATTTCAATATGAGATTATTTCGAATCACAATCTACTTTTATATATACAAATGGATTGTAATCTCTGAAATATCACATTGATTTGTTAGTCATCAAATTGTCATAATACTTTCATTTTCATTTTGTTTTATTTCTGCAGAATGAACTAAAAAACATCAATCTTTTTAAGAAAAAAGTGATGCATTGAATAATAAATCAAGCTACTGATATCTACTTTTAAAACAGCAATGTGACCAACATCCCAATTTATATGCCTACTGGTAAAAACAATTAGGCTGGTCTGTATGTGTAACAGGGCCTTCTTAGCATTGTCTCAGAACTACAGAACAATATCAAGCAGCGTCCTCTAAGCCCTACTAGTACTGTGCAGGCATTCAAGCAGGCCCTAGACTCATCCCTGTGCTCTGCTCCATGCAACTAAGCCAGGAGAAATAAGGCACTTGCAGTGTTATGATATAGAGCTAACTGGTTTTGGCTGCTTGTTTTGATTTTGTCATTATTTTGTTGTGCTTTGTATATTACTGTTCATATATTTTAATCTAGTAGCACACTGCCTCTTAAAGGTAGCCTATAGCTCTTTTAAATAAGACATTAATTGCGTTTCTGTTTTTATTTCTTGACCTCTCAGAGAGCTATTTAAAAACTGCCGAGTTTGGGGGGGGGGAGCTATCTGACCCACACCTCCATCTCTCCCAGAAGAATATAGCCAGTCCACTCTCCACCTAACAGCTACTGAAAGACTGGAATCAGGACAATTGTGTGTGTGTGTGGGGGGGTGTCCCCTGAATGGGAAGTTTTCCTTCTTTGTCCACTCCACAACTGAAGGGGTGTAACCGGAATTCTTCACCACTTTACCTGACTAAGCTGGTCAGAACTGAAGAGAGTGGCCGCCCAAAAACATCTGGAGTTTTTCATTTTGCCCACCCTTGTGGGCGTCCATCACAGCTGCATTTGCAGAAGACCCTGAAATTCTGACAACGGATATGTTGCATTGAAACCTTTCCTTCAATTCACAAAACGGCAGTGGGAGAAGTGGGCGAGACACTCCCAGCCTGGTACACGCAACAAATATTTTGTTTTATGGGGATCAATACAGCCTACTTGAAACACTGGCTATCATAAATGAGGCTCGCTCTCCGAAGCAAAAACAACAACAACGAGTCTGCCCTGTATTTCCCCGGGAATTCTCCACCCCTCTGCCGGCCACCGTCCCGCACGGCAGCACCTTCATGGCCCGGATGGCCTCCCAGCCCTGGCGAACGTCCCCGACTTCCTCGTAAAGGCTCTGCTGCGGCAGCAGAAGCTGGTTGAGGATCTGCAGGGAACCCCGGCGGTACCGGATCGCTTCCAAACTCATGGCCCCGGATCCCGGTTCCCAGAACCAGGAAGAGGCAGGACCCACAACCAGCAACTGGAGAGGGAAAGGGGGGGGTAGCTCGCAGATCCCTCTTTGTCCTAGAGAGCACCGACTAAAGACGCACGCCTCCAGTCCAATTCCTCCCCCGGAAGAGGCGGGTGGGTTGTCTCCACGTGGGGGCTTTTCCCAGGCTTTGGTTCCCATTCATGTCAATGGAAATGCCACTCTTCATCGGGTCTTTCGGGAAAGTCCAGCAATAAACGCAGGTATCCGAAGAGGCAGATTGCTAGATAAATCGTGTAGTTTAAGATCAGCTTAAAACACACACACACGCGCGCGCGCGCAAACGAGAGAGAGAGAGAGAGAAGAAAGCTCTCTCGCATAGCCCGGATCCACACACACACACACACACACACACACACACAGAGAGAGAGAGAGAGAGAGAGAGAAAGCGCTCTCGCATAGCCCGGATCCGCATCAGCGCCATCATGCGCGGCGGCCGAAGGTGGAAGTCTTTTGTCCAGCAGGTCTTTCTATTAAGAGCACCTATTCAGTCATCCCCGAGCGCAAGATGTGTTAAAAAGCGGAAGAAGCCTATTTATCTATTCTTTCCTAATAGTATGGATTAGGGGGCTGCAAAGGACACCTTAAAATTGGAATGAAGACACGTCTCTGAAGAGGATAGAGCTGTCTTTTACTTGTGCTCTGGGACACATGAATATTCTCAGCAGCCTTGCTAGGAAAGAAAGCACCAGATCAACTTGATCCTATGTTTGTAGCGCTCTTTATACGAGCCCACATTCTGTCCACCACCACCCCAATGGATCAGTCCAAATGCCTCCAATGAGAGAAGTGAAATGTTGTGATGATGAAGATAGTTTTGCACACACAATTAACAAGAACAGGTGGCACCTCTTACTTTGGGGGAAGCAACTGGACAGGGTTGCTTCTATTGAATGGGGTGTGTGGAATTCCTTTCCACACCATGTGTTGAGACCAGGATGTTATAAAAACTAACAGATTCAAGTGAACCAAAGTGATGCCATGTTGATTCCTCTGTATGCCTTGTATCTGTACCTTATTGTGCTTTGTAAGCTATCTGAAACTGTTTCAACTTTACTGGGATTTGTGCCTTGGCAAGAGAGAAAGAAGAGCCTGTGTTATATGTTCAAGGACATCAGTGGGGGTGCAAGGAGGATGGAGTAGGATGTCTCTGGCCGTTACTTCACGAACCTCTCGCTGCGCGGCGAGCCGTGATTTCTGCGCGAATCGATCGGTGTTGTCCGCACGATCCTCCATTTTGCATGCGGCGCCACCCCGACCACGCCCCGACCCCGCCCCTAAACCGTGCTCCAAGCGGGGCGAGAGATTCCCCTGCCGGAGGCCGGGAATCTCCCTCGGTTCGCATCCCGCTTCGCATCCAAATTTGCGTGTGGCCACTGATTGTTTTTAAATATTTTTTTTTCCATTTACTATTCCTCCGAAATATCGATGCATCGGTATTTCGGGTTACCCGTTCTTTCGATCCTGATTTCTGCGCTTGCAATATACATGTATTTGCGGTTGTTTATAGGGGTGAACATGTATCCCGCTGTGTCATGTCTGTTCTTGTTACAGAAATCAACAAACGCCAGGTGTCACTGTTTTCCCCTGCCTTCCCCCCCCCCCTTCTTTTCCTTATTTACTTCGGCAGCCAAGTGGTGGCGTTTGTGTTACACCAGAGATGCTACTTTACTTTCTGGTGGCTACTCGTTGGTTTTCCTTTTTTTACATTTTTTACCGGATGTCACCTGCACGCCATTGATTCAGCCGGTTTTTGAGTGCGGGGTGATTAGCGTATCCCAACATGTGCATTTCACCCTTCCAGAAACAGTTTTTTAAACTCTAACCCTTGGCGCTTCGAATACTATTATCTTCCGTCACGACTGAGGCTCATGCTGGCTCAGACTCTGTGCCTCTGTGCGTGCCCAGAGTTTAAAACGCATCTCCTTTTTTAGAACCCATTGCTAGTTACTGAACAGTTTCACAGCCTCAAACATTCTTCCACACTCCATTTCGAGAGAACGCGGTGATTCCCCCCCCCCCCCAAATCCCCATAAGCACACAGAGCAATCCTCCTGCGAAACCGTCTTCCCGGCTCCAGACTGTGCCTCTGAGCGTGCCCAGAGTTCAAAACGCATCTCCTTTTTTAGAACCCATTGAGAGTGAAAAAGGCCCGTAAAAGAAAAGAGGAAAAAGGCCCGTAGGGCGCGAGGGTAGACCATGGGGGGGCCCTCTCCCTTGGATTTCTGTCACCCTTAAAATCGTTCTCCGCTGTACGCTGCTGTGTCTCTGAGAATACACAGACTGCAAAATAAAGTTCATTATTCCCGGCTCCATTTCTAATGACTACTGTGCTCCCCCTTTCTTTTTTTTTTTTTTTTAAACCCCCCCCCCACCACGCAGAGTACTCATTCCTGGGTCTGACAGTTATGCGCCGTTGCATCGAAGCCCTGACATCATGTACTACTTCAGGTTAGGGGTGATGTGTTCGCGGGCGTAATGGGGGAACACGGAGCACCCCTCCGTTGGGTTTATATCGCCCTTATACAGTTTCTCCGCTGAAAGGTTTCACAGCCTCTGGGCATGGCCAGAGTGCAAAATAAAAAGCATTCTTCCACACTCCATTTCGGGAGAACGCGGTGATTCCCCCCCCCCCCAAACCCCCATAAGCACACAGAGCAATCCTCCTGCGACACCGTCTTCCCGGCTCCAGACTGTGCCTCTGAGCGTGCCCAGAGTTCAAAACGCATCTCCTTTTTTAGAACCCATTGAGAGTGACTGCTGCTTAGGGAGCGCATTTGACATTTTTTATGCCCTGGGGTAATTCCTTCTAGCGGATAAGAGGAAAAAGGCCCGTAGGGCGCGTGGGTAGACGATGCGAAGAGAAGTACTTCGTGAAGTGACGGCCTCTAACAAAGAGTTACAGCTTCCTTAAAGAACGTTGTTGATTTGGGAGGGGCATCCCATGCTTTCTGTACTTAAACTGTGCCCTGCCTTTGTTGCAATTTTTTCCTTCTGCTTCAGGGGGAAAGGTCGACCCCCTTCCTTTATCCAGCTGAATAAATGAGTAGTGATTTGGATTTCTGCTTGTCTCAGAAGTTTTTGGCTAAGTTATTCTGATACAAGAAAAATTTGGGGTTAGTCTGAACTCAACACATGGACCTGCGATTTATATGGCTCCACAGCATGATTCCTCCACAAGGCAGATCATCTGGATCAATTTCAATCTGGCTTTGTTTTTGATCCAGGAGTGGAGGCAACTTTGGTTGCCTTGGTGGATGGAACCGGGACAACAGGCGAAGGGTGTCTCTTTTGTTCCTGTTGGACCTCACCACAGTATCACCAATCATGTTATTCTGGCCTGTCTCTCAGGTGGAATTTAAGGCACTACATGTATTTTACAGTGTCTCCGAGGGTCAATTTCAGAAGGCGGTACTGGGAAACTCCTTGGCCATTACTCTGAGGTGACTTTAAGGATTTTGTTTTGTCCCCCAGTTTGATGTCACCAGTGATACCTCTCTCTCTCTCTCTCTCTCTCTCTCTCTCTCTCTCTCTCTCTCTCTCTCTCTCTCTCTCTCTCTCTCTCTCTCTCTCTCTCTCTCTCTCTCTCTCTCTCCTTTCCATCTCACTCCAATGTTTGTCATTGGTAATAGATTAGATGAGAGCAAACAGACTGAAATGTAGGCAGTGACTATACTGGCAGCTTTGATTCTCAGCCTTTTCTTTTTCTGTTTGGATTAGGTGATTACAGAGAGACTGTGTATTGTTTTGGTGCAAGTGTTCACACTGGCTCTTCATTCTGATGCAGTTTGATCCGTACCATAGCACATAAGCCCTCCTTTCTCTGAGCCTGCCTTCCGCTGATCCCTGGCTCTCTTTCTAAGGTTCATTGTAAAGCCAATGGGCTGTTTTGAGTACTGCACTGCACTTGGGAAAATGCACAGTTTTTGAAAATTCTCCACTACATTGCAACACAAACACATGCACATACTGTGGAAACATAAAAGCCTGCTGTAGTTCCCCAGAGCTGTTTCTATTTCATATTCATTTTTATTTTTTCTGTGCAGAGGTTATCTAATTACAAAATTTTGGTCACATAATGTGCAATAACAAATATCTGCTGCAGGTTATCTTTCTAGGAAAAATAGATGGAAAGTGTGGCCTGCAGTGTAGAAGAACCTTCTGGTTTAAGATTTAAGCCAATGATTCACAGTGGGTACAGGTTCTCTATTTAGAATAGGTTTAGATAAAAACATTATGCTACTGATCACCATAGTTCTACGAGGACATGGCACTTGAAGAAGAAGAAGAAGAAGAAGAAGAAGAAGTGATCTGATGCTACACTCAGTACAGTGGTACCTTGTATAAAGGAATTAATTCGTTCCAAATGAAATTATGTTAAGCAAATTTTCCTTTATACAATCTCCCATAGGAATGCATTAAAAACAGACTAATCCCTAATCACAACCATTTTTATGTTGTATGGATTCACCCCATAGTCGATTCTGTTAAGCAAATTTCCCCTATCTCCAGAATTTGTTATGTTGTAGAGATTTTATGTTATAAAAACTGTTTGTTATACGAGGTTCCACTGTAGTTTGTTTAAAAAATTAAAATATATTTCATGGAAGCTCGGGAAAAAGACTGTGGGGGTGGATGTTTGTGTTGTCCAAAACATCACACCCGGCTCAGCATCCTGTATCACCAAAATACCACATAGCCATTCTTCACTTCCTTTTGGAGAATGAAACAACTGATCTCACAGGAAAAGGCCATTCAAATCATTTTAATTTGAAAAAAGTTTTCTTTGCTATTGGCAGAGAAAAAAAACCTCTATATCAAAAGCAAAATGGGCTGGACTGATTACAATTGGCCATTGATTAGCACTGTAGCACTATGTGATTAGGAGGGAATGAATCCAAAACCTGCTGTCCTAGCCTTAATCCAATCTCTTACTTCTTTCTGTTCCCATGAAATTAGAACAAAAAGGAGGCTGAGGTAAACAATGTAAAGGGCCCTGTGTGCATATCAGATAGGCAGATTCAGTCCACCATAAGGAAGCCTTTTGGTTCCACTGAAATGAGCAGGTGCCTATTCGTGCATCTACCTATATAGGTGGATTTAAGGCCCATATATTTGCTTATTCCTGTCTTATACAGATGGCCACTGGACTTTTCTGATCCATCTGCAGTTTATTGGCCAATATCTTCGTGTGCAATTACATATGTGCTACTGTGCAGTAGTTGCATTTCAGCTGAGGTGAAAAGTGTTCTCCCTCAAGCACTTCTATTGCCATAATGTGCAGTCGGTAATGTTGGGTATGTCAATCATGCAATTAGAAAACATAATTCAATGTTGTTAGGTGTAACACCTGCCATATTTACTAGGACACTGGCTTTTTTCTAAATATCAAGCAATTCTGAAAGCAATTTACCAGGTGGAAATCTGGGCAGACCCTGTGGGACTGGTGGAAAGCTTCCAATTGTAGCATGATGGCAATTGCCCTGTGGCTTTTTAAAACCCATTCTTCCAAACCCTTTCTAATTTGTTTGTTGCTTCACTGCATCTACTAAATCACAGTACGTTACCAGTAATAATTGAATATGCAAAGTCTCAGAATATTATAAAACTGTTTTAAGCATTTTTCATTTTCATACTGCCTAAAACCCTATTCACGTGTCAAAATCTAATTCCTGCAACTTGATTACAGGTAAAATAAACAGCTCTTTTATTTTTTAATAATCAAAAATCATATTGATGCAGTAACTCACTTGCTTTGGCAGTGATTGTGATAGAAGAGTATGTTACAGTCCCTAAGGAGCTCATTGGAATAGTTCTATAATAGTGCTTATTTGAGGGGATTTTGTTTCATCTGTTCAAAAGAAAACTGTTTATTTTGCAACAGTCTTATAGCCGCCTTGGGTCCTTTTTCCAAGGAGAAAAGTGGGGTAAAATACTCATAGATAAATAAATAAATAATAGACTTCAGAGATGTCTGCCATGGGAATGATTTTAGACTGGAGCCATAATGTCAAGCAAACGTGTTTTATTGTTGTTTTTATATTAGACACTGTAACGATCAAATGGGGGATACTGAAAGGAGAGTGTGTGCATCTGTTGGAACAGGATGGTGAGATCTCTGACCACACAAAGAGTACCTGTGCACATACTAACTGCATGTGTAGAGTGCAGAAAAGAAAGTGGAGTGGAAGTTTACAGCCACAGCCCTGCATGTCTTCCATATGTTCATCATGTCTTCTGTGACATGATGAACTATGAAAACAAGATTCAAACACTTTAGAACAGGGGTTATAGTTTGGGGCATTGCTATGATATCTGTGGCCCTCCTTATGTACCAAATCCAGCCACCCTGGCCATGTTCATTAATTCTGGTTTAGGGGTGAAAATATGTTTGCACGGAGAAGGTTCATTAAGGCTAGGACAGAATCAGAACTTGGCATTTACTTTTCAAAAGCCCATAAAGTAATTTATCGTTTTTGAGGTTATAATGGCCAAAATCCTCTTGTGTAACTATGCATATGACAAAATATTTGGAAGCAAAGCAGCCACTGTTAAAAGGTAATCATAGACATTATGAATTGCATGCTGAGTCACACAACTCTGCACAATTGATAATGAGTACAGTGATTTCTTTACTGTTTGTGTTACATCAGCCTAATTACAATTTGGGTTGTTGTAAATAACACTCTTTATCAGGTGGAATGTCATCATTTAGCTTATTTATACAGAATGGTCAGTGGGAAAGTGTGAGTCCCACTGGTCCTTGCCTGGTTGGCAGGTGGTCCGGTCCCTCTTCCATCCTGTGATCTATAGACTTGACATCAGGTACTTCTAACAAAATGTGGGTTGTTCCAACTGACAGAAGCGATATAAAGAAATTATTGTTGCTTCCTTTGTGGTTGGTTGACTGTAGTAGTCCTGATTTAGGGCTTTTATACACGACCCCTAAGCTCCGCTGCAAATGGCTCCCAGCTCCGGAGCTTAAAAATGTTTCCCCACCAGCTCCGGAGTTTGCAGACAATTAAGTGCGACCCCGCCCACTTTAACACAACCCAGCGCACTTTTCTTGTACCTTCTCTTTGGAGGTGAAAAATCTTTAATGCGGTGCAACGATAGTGAGTGCGGGGCTCTCCTCGCTTCTGTTTGCTGCTTTTTGGCTCCCGCCCCTTTAAGAGCTACTTTTACAGAGAAGAGGGGGTTGGACTTGATGGCCTTACAGAGACGAGAGGCAGAACGAGGTGAGCGGCATGCTTTTCTTTCTTTTTCTCCCTCCCTCAGGCAGCCAGCAACCAGGAAGTGCGGAGGGGGGTGGGGACAGAGGAAGAGCGACGAACCCCTAAGATCTCTGGTCCGAATTTAAGTGGCCAGCGGATCTTAGGGGTCGTGTAAAAAGGCCCTTAGTCTCAGTTTTCTCCCCTCACCAGCTTAACATCACCAGGTCTGGTGAGTGTCTCTGGTCCTTTTGGGACTCCAAAGTCAGCGTCAACCTTGAGGCACCATACTGTAGGAGCAAGGGAGGGTATGCTCGCAGGGAGAACAAGTGCCATCTAGTCCTGGCCCCTGCTCTATTTCAGTTCAGCACTTCACCCTGCTCCTTTTCGAGTTAATGCTGCTGCTCTCTCTGGCATTTTCTCCAGCATCTGAGCTTGGCTGGGATTGGGTGTCCTTCGGATGGCATTGTTTTTGCCTGGGCCCTATCTTATTCCAGTAATAATGGCAATGGGGTGGGGATGGTTCTAATGCTTTTCTCTCCCCCCCCCTTTTGACTCCTTTATATGCATCAAGACCCCTGTCTAGGAGTTATCCTGAAAGACCTAGTCCCACTCACCAAGGGGCCTTTCTGTGCTTGGTAAACATTCCCATTCCTCTGGGGCATCTCGCTATCCACCCTTGCCTACTTCTTCCTTCTCTGTGGATCCTGGTCTCAAGTCTTTGGCCGATTCTGTCTGTATCGCTAGGTTTCAGGCTTCTTCCCTGTCTCTAACTCTTCACTTCTGGCTGCCTCAATCTCCTTTATTTATATTCCCAAGCCCCTATGTATTCCCAAGCCCCTATGTGATGGTGATCCTTTGGCACTCCATATGTTTTGACCACAACTCTCATAATTCCAAGCCTGTATTGCCAATGACAAAGGAGTTGTGGTCCAAAACATCTGGAGTGCAGAAGGTTTGCCACCACATGAGGTCTTCCCTTCTCCCTCTCTAGGATTTGCTGTTCCCAAGAGGTTTCTGTTGCTGTTTCCATAGGCACGGCCTCCATTTGGGCTTGGCTGTCCTGCATGCAGGGTTCCCCCTTTCTGGGTTCTCCTCCAATGGCACTATCTATTTCCTCTTCTTAAGAACATAAGAAGAGTCATGCTTTATCAGGCCAAAGGCCCATCTAGTCCAGCTTCCTGTATCTCACAGTGGCCCCAATAAATGTGTCTGGGAGCGCACAAGACTAGATATCTGTCTCCTGATACCACTCCCCTGCATCTGGCCCTTGAAGTACTTATGCCTGGAGATTACACATCTCCATCATGGCTTGTAACCCATGATGGACTTTTCCTCCAGGAATCTGTCCAATCTCCTTTTGAAGGCATCCAGGCCAGATGCCATCACCACATCCTGTCTTCTTCTTGAGTGTTTTTTCTTATGTTGTGGCAGGGTCAACTGTTCTGGATCAGAGACACCATTTTTCTATTTATTATTTATTTGAAAAAAAACCTTTTATTTAAAACATTCTTAACTTGCCTTTCTCCTTAACAAGGACCCAAGGCAGCTCACATCACTACAATATAGTATTTAGGACTCCTTTCCCCAAGGCTTGGACTGAGGTTACTCTGACCACCTTACTTGGGGTCTGGCTAGAGGTACTTGTCCTATTCACAGTAGATCTTAAATATTGTATTGTAAAACAAGGGTGCCTTGTCAAGCAGAACTAAGTAGGATATGTCTACTGCCTACAAACCCACCAACACTTCAGTGTGCTATGATATCCTGAAACCACTCCAGAAAGTATGCTTGGAGTTTGACCAGCTGTGAGCTAGATTTTCTGGGATAACTGGTAGGAAAAACAGCTTAACCCAGCATAAAGTAGTTTCCAGTCCAGTAATAGGATGAAATATTAAAACAGATGCATTTCGAAATGTTAAGAACACTTTTGCTTTACTGTACTGTTTACTTTTGTAATTCCTTGCTGTTTCATTGTATGGCATGGTACTCTCTTGCACATTTATAAAGCCCGTGTTAATGTACTGTAATACTGTACATTGTCTATGCTATATTCAATCACCTCCCATGTATAAAGTTTGACTGCCAGATATCATAGGCAACAGACAGCAAACCCTGCTTCATTTTAGTACATTTGAGACAGCAATCAGTGATGCAATCCTGAGCATAGTTACATAGGACCCCAAGGAAGGCTTGCACACTGCAGCCTAATTATGCAGCAGCCATTCAGTTCCCCAACTTCACTGTTTCCTGGCTGCTTCGTTCAAAGGTTCAGCAGCCAGGCAATGGGATAGTGAGCAGATGGATAATGGGAAACATAGCTAGTCAGATCTAGACCACAAGCATACATTCAGCCCAGATCTTTGTGATCTGAAAACAGTTACCATCTGTTCAACACAAGTTAATGGAGTGGATTAATATCTTTTCAGCCCACGTACTTGAAGGACATATGCCACTGACCTTACCATCCCCGCTGGCTGGCTAGTTGAAAATCACGACAGAGAGAGCAATAACCAAATAGTTCTGTGCATTGAGAAGGGTATTCAATTCTGATGGTTACCATTGGAGCAAATAAAGTAGGTGAAGCAAATATGTGTGTTGTTGCTGAAGATGATTTATCCCCGTGCCAGTGGCAGGCAGGAGAAGGAAAAGGGAATGGCTTATATGATATTCATCCTAGGTATTATTCTAAGGTCCAGAATTCCAATTTACTACAAGCCAGTTCCAAGCTTCCAATATGGGTTGGCTCAAAATCTGACTGGCAAATCTTAGATCAACCTGTCTGGATGATGGAAATGGTAGTCTTCTGCAAGGCATTAGGTTGGAGGAGGCTTCCTTAGATATTTCACTGTAGTTGCACAACTATCACAGAAGTTTATAAAAATCTAATTTGCTAAATGGTTTTAAAACAGAGGAGCAAGGAGACTGGCATGGATCTTCATCTTGTGCAGAAATAATAGCTTTAGATTACCTTATAATACATTTTAACTGGGTGTTTACAAATTTACATGTTGGACAAGTTTGATTATCAGCTGTGTTGTGTATTTAAATATCAGCATATTGCGAAATGCTTCATGAAGAGCACTGAACCTAAACACACTGGCTATAATTGATCCACTGATTTGCACTTCATAATAACACTCCCATAACTCACCAACGGAGCCCAAATCTCAGCACTATATTCTTCCTCCTCCTCTCCCTCTCTCTCCAGTTTTCCATGGCTCAAATATTCTCAGCTTACCAATATTGGGGGTCATTGATCACAGTTCTATAGTAGATCATTTTCTTTAAAACAAAACACTTTTTCTTATAATTCATAACATTAATATTTTTCTGTTCTTACAGCTACCCTATCTATGCAGACAATTTTTAGTGCCCTCCTTTCCCCCTTTAAAGTAATAGCCATGGCACCATACTAACTGTATTAGTGAATTACCAGATTGGCAGAGCTGTGGAGAAAAGAACATGGCTCAGAAATACTGTATTTCTTGCATTATGGTTTTGTTTTGGTGTGTTTTTTTTGTTTTGTTTTTTGCAGGGCAGAGAGAAGAGTAAGAACATTTATCACAAACCTGCAATGTAGTCCTTTCCCCTTATCTTACCTATTGGTTGTGCTGCAATTATTTTAAATAATAGTTTTTGCTTCCTAATACTTATGTCAAGCAGTGCAGATGAACAGCTTGGAGAAGCTCTGAATCAGCCTCAGGCTACACCAGTTGGTTTGGGGACTAAAACCTCACCCTCTGAGGCTGCAATTTTCCTCCCCCTGCCCCCCCCCCCCGTGGAACTTTTAGGTTTGGGGGCAAAGCAATGGTCTTGAGGCGGGCTCAGGGAAGCCTTGTTCTGCCATATCAAGGATCAATTTGTATTGCTGATTTATTTCATTTTACATCACAATTTATATTGAGGCTGATCGAGCAGTTCCGATGCTAACCCGGTTATATCCCTTCTCCGGATTTTGTGTTGTTCTTGTGGATAAAGCCAGTCTGGTTCGGAGCCGTTGTTGGGCTTTTGGTGTTAGTTCTGTCCTTATCATCCCCTTCAATCGAAGGCAGAAGAAGAACTCTTGCTGCACCCCAGCTTTATGGCCAGACGGGAAAACGAAATAAACCCGGAGTGAGGCGTGCTAAAGGCGACTCTATCCATTTTCCTATCTCTATGAGCGTTTCATTTCACCGTCCTCAGCGTCGCCGCGGCGGCGGAAGCGTTTGCGCCCGATACTCTCGCGATCGCTTCCCGACTCGCCGTGGGGGCGTGGCCTAAGCCGGAAGCTCCACGTCGGTGCCTTGGGCGGTGGGTGATCTTAGCCCGACTTCGTAGGAGGTGCTCTGATCGGGAGCCGGAGGCATGGTAGGTTCCCGGGGCGGCTGGCTTGAGGGGTCGACCTCGCATAGATGGGGCGAGGAGGCTTCGTTACGGCCCGGGAGGGTGGCTTTTAATGGGAGAAGAGGCCTGGCAGTCGGATCCCCTTCCCCCTCCTCGCACAGTGCGGAGTAGTGGTTAGATCCTTTTGCTGCTGTCCTTTCCACTGTTTTAACTGACAAGCATCCCGAAGAAGTGGCTCCGGGGCCTCTGCATCACGAAGCCTGAGCATGGAGCTACTGGAGGGTTTGCCATCACTCCATAAGGCAGGCCGGGCACACGGTGAAACAGCTAGTCCTGTCCAAAAATTCATCTTAAGGTTTCATCGAAGTCCTCTTAATAGCTTCAAAATCTCGATTCTTGCCATTTGAAACCCCCCCTTGATTCGGCTGCTCTAGTTCGGCCGTAGTTAAGGTACTGATACACTTCTGCCCCAGCTGAAATTGA
The DNA here is from genome assembly GCA_037367245.1 of Phrynocephalus guinanensis. Lineage (NCBI taxonomy): Eukaryota > Metazoa > Chordata > Lepidosauria > Squamata > Agamidae > Phrynocephalus > Phrynocephalus guinanensis. The sequence continues at coordinate 92,794,305 of CM074735.1, read as the reverse complement.
AGGCTTTTCCAAACCAGCATCTCAATCCCTGCTATAGCATCGTCATTAGGTGGCAAAATACCGGTCCATTAATCTGTGTGCTCATCTGTGCCAGCTATGGCTGGGTTGCTCCGTGAGTTAGGTCTCTGGCTGCAAAGCCAGAAGTTGGCAGGTAAGTTCCTCACTCTGCCTCTTGCCTGGCCTTGGACAAGCTGCAGAATCTCAGGATGCCTCCAAAAGAAAGGGATGGTAAAACACTTACAGTGGTACTTTGTATAAAGGAATTAATTCGTTCCAAATGAAATTATGTTAAGCAAAATTTCCTTTATACAAATTCCCATAGAAATGCATTGAAAACAGAGTGATCCTAGTTTTATGTTTTACGGATTCTCCCCATAGGCGATTATTAAGCAATTTTCCCCTTTCTCCTGAATTTTTATGTTGTACACATTTTATGTTATACAAGCTGTTTGTTATACAAGGGATCACTGTACGAATACTCTCTACTTAGCTAACCTTTAAAAAGGATTGCCATAAGCCAGAATTTACCTGATGGCACATGATTATAACTATTATCTGGACCATTTTCTGTGGAAGTTTTAGTTCTGCCAGTCTGCACGCTTGCTTATTTTTAAAAGTATCTTCCGGATTCTCTCTGTATCTGCAATTTTGTTTTTTGCTGACTGGATAACTCTGGAGATAGGTGTCTTGCTGTGGAATTGAGAGTTCAAGCGAACTTGTGTAGCCTTTGGAGTTCTATACCTTAAACACACACACACACACACACACACACACACACACACACACACACACACACACACACACACACACACACACACACACACACACACACACACACACACACACACACACACACACACACACACACACACACAGAGCGAGAGTTATTATTAATTCTATTCCATTGAAGTGGGTGGATGAAATCCTCATCTATTTATAATGGATATAGAATAATAAACTGTGCATTAGATTAAAAAATTCAGTAGATATAATGGATGGTGTCTTATGTTTTTAGTATGAATTTGGGTAGGCAGTTGTCATTCCAGAAAGTATCTGTTAATGTAAACAAAAAAACAGGTTTAAATGAGACAGTGTGTACCTCCTATGCAGAGATATGACTGGCTGTTAAAAATGTACCTTCAAATATCTTGAATCGCAAATAACATTAACAGTGGTTTTGTCTATTTAGCCTCTCCGCCTAGACATAAAGCGTAAGCTGACGGCTCGATCTGACCGAGTCAAGAGTGTGGATCTGCATCCCACAGAGCCATGGATGTTGGCTAGTCTTTACAACGGCAGTGTCTGTGTTTGGAACCATGAAACACAGGTAAGGTTTTCATATAAAGCTGGAAAGTTTAGTAAAAAAGTACTTGATATTAGCTCACAAAGAGATGTGATGCAGAAAGTATATATTCAGCTTTCCTGTTTATTTAAGAATTTAAAACAACAAATAGAGTCTGTCTGCACTGGTATGCATCTGTAATGTTGAAATAAGTTATTAATTTCCTGCCACCTTTCATGCTACTTTCTGAATTAAAATCCCTTCCTCCAAACAATACTCTCAATTGCCTCGTAGATAAGTATATTGCTTATGTGTTGCTTTTTGCTGATTGTGAGGGTCAGGAATTTAAAACTGTGGTCTTTATTTTAAGAGTTATGTTAGAACAAATAGCCTAATTTATTTGTATACTTAGAATATAATTGTTCAAGTTCTAGTAGTTGTAAAAGAGCCATCTTTAGACTTCTAATTGTTTAAAAAGGAACATTGCATGTATATGTGCATGTGCTTGTTAATATACAATCTCAATTATTTTCAGACATTAGTGAAGACCTTTGAAGTATGTGACCTGCCAGTGAGAGCTGCTAAATTTGTGGCAAGGAAGAACTGGGTTGTTACAGGAGCTGTAAGTTGGCTTTTAAAAACAAAGCAAAACATGTACACCCTGGTTGTCCCTGAAAAGTCAGTATTTATTGTTGAAAATTCAGCCCCCGTTTACAGAGAAGCATATTTTTGCATTTTCTGTCTTCTGTAGGATGACTTGCAAATTAGAGTTTTTAACTACAACACTTTGGAAAGAGTTCATATGTTTGAAGCACACTCAGATTATATCCGCTGTATTGCTGTGCATCCTACACAACCTTTCATTCTAACCAGCAGTGGTAAGAGTTGATCTATTATTATTGTTGTTGTTGTTCTTATAGCTCTTTTTTGATAGCTATTTACAAAAAGCAGAACAGCTGTAGAAAGAAATACAGTATCTCATTGGATTTATATGTCTTTGACGATTCTCAGTCATCCAGGTGAGGTTATCTGGAAGCTGAGTCTTGTGACTTCCCTATTCTATTTCTCAAGAAAAGAAGTTCAGTTGCTATGACAACTCCTTAGATTTATATTGAAGCACCGATGTAGAGAAGAGTTGTCAAACAGTAGTGTTTAAATTTGAGACTGTCCAAGCCACATATTCCTTGTTAAAGTGTAGAGTGGAGCTGCTGAACAGATTAAGACCAATTCTTTTCTTATTAGAAGAAAACATGGAAGACAAGGCTTATCTGTGTTCCACATCGCTGCTATCTACTTGGCTCTACCCACTTTTAGGATGAATGACTGGAGCTTTGATTATTATTTTCAAATTCAGGGCTAGTGTCTATATTTTGCTGTCTCTAGAAGTCAGATTTCTTGAGAAACATATTATAATATGAATAAGCTGGAAGGTGGCATTCAATTCTTGTTTGTTTAGCTATTTCCAATAATTAAGAATCAAAAGCTCCCTATTTTATCTGAACATGGATTCCTGACCCTTACCATCCAAGATCATAAAACAGTTCCCAGCTTGATTTGAAATGACAAATCTGGAGTCCCAGTTTGGTCAACACAGTAAGTTTTCAGTTCTTAGATAATTTAGTGGTTGAAATCCTCTAGCATTTGGAACAGTGTAATGGTATGTTTGTGAAATTTTACAGGGAGTTCGGCCAAAGCAGTATGCATTCCATACCCAGTTATGCAGTTCACTGTGTAACTAGTTGGTACTGCTTCTTGAATATGACTTCTGTTTCGGCACACATTTTGCTATGGCTTGTGCAATGTGTAACCACAAAACAGACAGGTGTAGCCACATAACAGGATTTCAGCCAGCGGCTCACACTAAGGAGAATCCAGTGTGCAGTGGGAAAGGCTTGTGCTACAGCATACAATTTGATTATGGTGGGTCAGAGTCTCATTGAAAGGTGCTTTATTATGGCTTACAAATGGAGACTGTGGATGCCGTAAGCATGGGAAACTACATATGTTGAACTGCATTTCCTCTAATCATTGACCACTGGCCATGCTGGCTGAGATTGATAGGAATGGGAACCTAACAATATCTGGAGACACATGGGTTTCTGTCCTTTTTCTAATATTTTTGAGTCTTCCATACTTCCTGAACCTAGGAGTGTTCAAGAAAATGAAAGCAATGATAAAATCTTACTTTGTTCCTCAGTTTCGTTTGTTCTTTTCTGCAGTCTAAAGAGGTGCAGTGCCCATGAAGTGGGTAATAGAATTATTGAAGAGCTCGCACTGATATATGCTTTCCCCCCATTCTAGATGACATGCTTATTAAGCTGTGGGACTGGGATAAAAAATGGTCCTGTTCTCAAGTGTTTGAAGGGCACACCCATTATGTGATGCAGATTGTCATAAATCCAAAGGACAACAACCAATTTGCTAGTGCCTCTTTGGACAGGACGATCAAGGTACAGTGATCCGTTGCTTGAGAAACAGAAACATTAGTTTCAAGTGCAATACTGTATACTTTTTATACTGTTTATACCTGTACATTTCTCACAGCTGTTTGAAGTGGCAGCCACATATTTGGAGGAAATTAACTCTTGACTTCTGAATGTTTTATCTACAAAATGTGTACAAAATTATGTACAAACTTTGTGATCAAAACTTGTATAATGGTTCTTGCACAACTTCGAATGTGAATTCTGTCCAAAATAGTGTGATCCATATGACATACATATACTTAAACTATGTCTCAGTAGAAAATCTACCTTTCCATAAGTGGTAGCCCAGGAACATTAAAATTACAAACTCCACTTATTAAGATAAACAGAATAGGGATTTCTTGCTATAGGATGTTTTGGTAACATCAGCATGGTGACTAGAAGGAATTGAACAGCTGCAAGAGCATGTGCTGCGGAAGAGCCAGTGTTTATTTAGAAAGAAGCATGAAAACAGGCAATCTTGTTCCTGTGCAATTCTTGGACTTCTTCTAAAGACAGTTTAATCTGAGAAACTACTGGCTTTCCATGTTGTCTAAAATGAGTTTCTTTTTTAGCCAACATTTTTGAATCATTTATACCCACTGGCTAGACTTCTACTGGGGACTTAGATTCCTGAAACTTTAAGCTGTATGAACCATGGCAGCCTATTGCCACTCGTATGCAGACATGAATCCACAGTTGGATTCTGATTACCTTATTTAATGTGTGAGGATTGGGGGGATTGTTGATATATATTTAGTATAATTGAAGCCTTTGGAATATAGTACCTTATTATAGTTACTAAATGTATGTTAGCAGACAGTGGTATGCATAGTGCATCATCTTTTCTAAAAGTTTTAAAACATTTTGAAAGCTTTTTTAATTTATGGCCATTTTAAAAGATCCAGTATTGTGTATGATCTGTTTTGTTTTCTTGCAAGGTGTGGCAACTTGGCTCTTCTTCACCTAACTTCACTTTGGAAGGCCACGAAAAGGGCGTAAACTGTATTGATTACTACAGTGGAGGGGATAAACCATACTTAATTTCAGGAGCAGATGACCGCCTTGTGAAGATCTGGGATTATCAGGTATGTCTTGTTTTGCAGTTCCTCAGTCATCCTGAAGTAGCTGAGCAGCAGTGATAACAGGTTAAATTGAAAACCAATTGTATTAATATTTCGTCTTTGTGCATAGGTAATTGAAAACTATGACTTAGGTAATTTATTTATTTCATTTATTTGTATATATCCTGATTTAGTGCAAAACACTACTCTGAACAGTTGGTAATCATACTTTAAACCTAAAGCACTCCCCCCCCCCAAAAAAAATCCAATCCCAAATAAACTCAAGCAGGTAAAACATCACATAAGAGATAGCAAACACATTGATGGCCAGCTGGCAAACATGCTCACCATTACTGCGAGAAGTATCTAGGGAAATGTATTAAAATCCTATGTCACTGTTACTATAACTTAGCAGATGCTAACAGTAAAATTGGGTTTTATCCATGTATTTAATTGTTGTTTCTTTTACAGAATAAAACCTGCGTGCAGACGCTAGAGGGACATGCTCAAAATGTGTCCTGTGTTAGTTTTCATCCTGAGCTGCCCATTATTATCACTGGCTCTGAAGATGGTAATTGAATTTTCTTCTGTGTTGCTAAAGAAAAGTATCAGACAATTTTTTGGGTACCAGGGCGTGGTGGCTCAGCTGACTATAGCGCTGAAATGTTCAGCTGCAAAGTCGGCAGCTTGGCGGTTCAAACCCCGGGTGCCATGCAGCGGAGTGAGCTCCCGCTGTTAACCCCAGCTCCTGCCAGCCTAGCAGTTGAAAAGCATGTAAATGCAAGGAGGTAAATAGGTACTGCTGTAAAAAGTGGGAAGGTATTCCATGCAGCCATGCTAGCCACAGAGTTGCACAACACTGGCTCTTTGGCTTGAAAATGGAGATGAGCACTGGCCCTAGAGTTGGACATGACTAGCACGCATGTGCGGGGGGAACCTTTACCTTTTTACCAAATGATGATTTTAGGGCTCAAATCTAATACAGTGGACTCTTGTATAACAGCTTGTATAACATAAAATCTGTACAACATAAAAAATTCCGGAGATAGGGGAAATTTGCTTAACATAACCGCCTATGGGGAGAATCCGTACAACATAAAAATGAGATTACTCCGTTTTCAATGCATTCCTATGGGAATTTGTGTAAAGGAAAATTTGCTTAACATAATTTCATTTGGAACGAATTAATTCCTTTATACAAAGTACCACTAGTAAGTTGCAACTAGAGTAGCTTCATTGGATTAGTAGAGATTCAGTGAGTATTCTCTGTGAATTCCATTAATTCACTGAACCTACAGTAGTTGGGTCTCATTACTGGATTTCAGCCAGAAAGAATTTAACATTTGTGGAAGATTATTTTAAGCATTTTATCTTTTCAGATGCTTTCAAATTATTCAAACCTAATTTTAACGATACCCTGGAGATCTGGTACTGCCTTTTGTTAGAACCGCTAAAACCTTTAAGAACTCATACAATTATTTGTAAAATGTTAGTGGTCTTAAATATCCCTATCTACATTTCTTTTCAATGTTCATGGCTGTCTGTCAAGCATTCTGAATAAGAATTTATAAGGTACTCTGGGGAATCTGATGCTTTATTAGCCATTATTCTCTTGCATAGCTCTGCCTGCAAAATGGAAATGATGTACTCTTTAGCAGAAAATTGCTGCTGATTATAGAGTTTTCTGAATTTCACGGGAGAGCTGTTTTATTTTGCCTCAATGCCAAAACAAAACAAAAACAGATCTTGAAAATAGTTGTGCAAGTGAAACTATGGGGCAGAATGTTGGCTGTTCATTCACATTTGCTTTTAAACCCAATTTGAGGGGCTTATGTTATTCATCAATGTCTGTCTGTCCTGCTGTGGCCATCTGCTTTCAGAGGGAGGTAAAAGACACAGAGAGCTGAGTACCAGTTAGATAGACCCATTGAGATCAATGGAATGCGTGTTACCTTCACTCACAAGTTTCACGTGCAGTTAACATTAGATTTATCTTAGGGCCAAGGGAAGCTAATAGTAAAGTACAGTACTTGCTTTCCTCTGGGTGGTAAAAGCATGGAGCCCGTACTAAATTTGTAGTCACTTTTGCTCCTGTTCTGTTTTATTATTCTGCTGCTGCTGTATGTATGTATTTTACGATTTACTATACATTAACACCTCGGATAGCAAATGCCTCTGTTAATGAAAAAATTGGATAATGAAATGGAATTTCCCAGAATAGGGATGTTTCTGTTAACAAAAAAATTCCAGTGGGGTGCCTCAGTTTACAACTTTTCAGCTCACCCCATTGGAAACTGGCCAGCGGGAGTGAAGTCACTGGCTGGCGAGCGAGTGCCTTCGGCTTTTGAGGGCGTCTTTCATCCCCCTCCCCTGCACTTATCCTTACCCAATCCCCAAAAGAAGGCACCTGCATTTTGGGTGCCTTCTTTTCGGCAGTGGTAAGACCTGCCCGCCTGCCTGGGGGATCAAAGTGAGCGGCAGTAGTGATGAGTGGTGGCGCTCGGAGAGTCCAAATGGCTGGGTATAGCCATTCAAACTTCCTGGGTGGCAGGCCGAGGGGTGCAGCACTTGATCCGCCAGTCCACCCAGCCAGTCCACCCCCTGTGGCTGGGCAGAGCCGCAGATCGGGTCCACCACCCGGAAAGATGTGAACTTCCCCGGCAACAGACAGATTGATAAGTTCAAACCTTCCTTCCCTGTTGCCGGCTAAGGTTTGAACTTCTCGCTCTGTCTGCTGCCAAGGAAGTTCAAACCTTCCTGAGGGGCAGTACTGATCCGTGGCTCTGCCCAGCCACAGGAAGTGGTGTGGCTTGGCAGACCAGCACATTGGGTGTTGCACTGCACGGCCGTCACCCAGGAAGTTTGAACGGCTATACCCAGCCGTTTGAACTTACCAGGCACCGCCACTCCTACCCGCTGCCATTCACTTTCACACACACACCCCGAGCTTGTAGCAGGGGCCAGCGGGCATGTCTCACCCACTCCCCAAAACAAGGCACCTATAAAGCATGTGCGTTCTTTTTGGAGGTGGGTAAGGACCCACCCACCACTCCTCGCTACCACCACGAGCAGCAAAGTCGGGTGGCCGTGGTGCTAGCTGTCTGAAGCAAAACTGACCAGTGGGAACGGCTGGCTTCTTTGCCACTGCCACCCTACTTCGCTCCCCGTGGTGGTAGTCTTGTTTCCCCGCTGGGATCAGGCACCCCAGTTTCCCTACATTGCTGGGTTTGGCTTTGGGGTACCTGATCCAACACTTCCTTTCACCCACTGGACACTGCAGTGAGGAAAAGGAGGTGACTGTCAAATTAATCCAACCTCCAGAACAGATTAGTTTCCCATTCATTTCAATGGGAAACTATGTTTTGGATAATGAAATTTTCAGGTAGTGAAAGACCCACAAAACAAATTAATTTCATTCTCTGAGGTACCACTGTATATTGTGTTATATTTTATTTTTTGTAATCACTTTAGGAAAGTGTAACATAAAAGAGAGAGGGTTAATAGTGACACTTGTGTTTTTCTTTAAACTGAGGTGTTTTTAAAGTGCTCCTCTGGATGTTTTGAACTTCAGTTCTCTGTAGCTCCAGCTAGCAAATAGTGATCAAGGACTGTGGTGATAAGGGATTATCCAACATATCCGGAGGGCTCCATATCTCCTTCCCCTCCACCATGAAAGCGTCTGAATAATGTTGTGTAGAATGGTTCAGCCAAGAACAGGTTTAAATCAAGTCTTGTCTCTCTTGCCATCTTCTGTTTACATAGGAACCGTTCGGATTTGGCATTCCAGCACTTACCGTCTGGAGAGTACTTTGAACTATGGCTTGGAGCGGGTGTGGTGTGCCGCAAGCCTGCGAGGATCAAACAATGTGTCTCTGGGCTATGATGAAGGCAGCATCATTGTTAAGGTAGTTGTCTTAGAAAATAGGTAGTTGTGCATAGTGTCCATCCATATGTTGAATCTGTTATTGAAATACTGTACATAAAAAACAAGCCTTGTTTGAAATACTTTATTAGAAGTCTTTCTGCTGGTTCTTTGAAAAAGAATGTTTCTCTATTGAGTTTGTAAACATCATGCTGCATAAGAAAGAAATTCTTCCTTCCCCCGACCCCTGTAATCTTGCCACAGCTAACAATACAACAACCAGGAGTGGTGGGCTGAATAATCTGAATATTATCTTGTCCATTAAGGCACTATAAGACAGTTTTCTTCCATAATGGCTATGTACAAAAACAATAAAATAAAGCGAAACAAAAATCTCATAGGCTGATCCTTTTCCGAACTGTTGACTGTAAGATGAGATGAAACAATACAGGATCTCATTAGATTTTTCTATATATTATTTATTTATTTATTTATTTATTTATTATTTATTTATTTGACTTTTATACCGCCCATCTAGACCAAGGGCTACTCTGGGTGGTTTACAACATGTGATAACAAACAAAGGAATACATTATAACCAAAATACAAGGTACATAATAAAATAAAATATACATAAATCAACAACAAAAAACTAAAATAAAGCTAAAAATGGAAAGAGATTTGATAAAATGGGGGGCGGGAGAGATGAGAAGAAAAATGGTTTAAAAATCGTGCCTTACTAAATGTTTGAAGAATCAGGGAACGCCATTCTGTACAACCAGGTCTTCAATAGTTTTTTAAAAGTTTGAAGCGAGGGTGCCAGCCGAATTTCAGGGGGTAGATGGTTCCATAACTGGGGAGCAACCACCGAGAAGGCCCTACTCCTTGTTACAGCTTTCCGGGCCTCCCTCGGGGTTGGGACTCCCAGGGGTCCTGCCTGCCTGGCACGGGTGATCCTGGCAGTTCTTGGGAGGAGCCGCTCTGTCAGATACTGAGGTCCCAAACCGTTAAGGGCTTTGTATGTTAACATCAAAACCTTGAAGTCAATGCGGTAACGTACCGGCAGCCAGTGCAGGGCTGCCAGCATGGGGGTAATATAAAGGGCTTGTCATCTCCCCTCAAGAAAATCTTGGTGAACATGGTTTAAGACCACTGCCTTTTCAGTCTATTAGGGAGCTCTTGAATAACAAATTCCCCAAAATAACAAAGAGGTTACTGTCCCACCACGTATTCCATTGGATGCACATAAATCCACAGCAGCTCCAGTAGAGAACTGATCCCGAACCCATAATTCTAGAAAGCTGGGGTGGGCTCCAGTCTCATTTACCTATAATTTAAATTCATATCCCAAAACTGAGCTGAAATAGATCAAAAAGGTTTCACCAGATTTTGGCCCATTGGTCACATGACTCCCACTTCATTGTAAGTTCTTTGTACTGGTTATTGTTTAATTGAAAAGGAGAATAGTAGACTTGTCAGTTAGGAACATTGCAATCTCCATTGTTGCAACTTAACATATATGGTAATCATTTGTTGACTAATACATATTGATACAACATAATTTGTATACTTCATCATGGAAGTATATGTGTTACCTGAAATAGTTATAATAACTTCGGTAATGAAAATGTGTTATTTTGTGTTATGTGATCCAGGTAAGATAATTAATTTATTCCATTTGGGTATATTGAGTTTGATCTTTCTGACTATCAAAATAAGTTGTGTGAATATAATGTAAGATACTGTTCAAAGTTTTATAAATTCATACTCTCAGATATTTATATAATTAAACCGTGTCTGCATTTGAAAGATTTGATCGATTTTTTCCCTTGATGATTGAACTAATTTAATAAGCATTCCGTTTTATTGGTGTCAATATTTAATTGTTAGTTTACTAAAATAATGAGTTTTGTTTAAGTGCAGTTGTCCCTTTTTCCCTAAGACTCTTTGTTCTGAATGTGAAAATTGGAAGCATGGCAGCATATTCAACGTGCAGGCCATAAATTGTTATTCTCTCCTAACTAGCTTGGCCGTGAGGAACCTGCCATGTCGATGGATGCCAATGGAAAGATCATTTGGGCGAAGCATTCAGAAATCCAACAGGCTAACCTGAAAGCAATGGGCGACACTGAAATCAAAGACGGGGAGAGGCTGCCTCTTGCTGTGAAAGATATGGGCAGCTGTGAAATATATCCTCAAACTATTCAGCACAACCCTAATGGCCGGTAAAGGGTTTCTTTCTCAGAAAAGAAATGTTTTAGTTGTAATGACTTGGTTATTTTTTTTAGGTCAGGTTCATAAACTTCTCATGCCTCCCTGATTTATTTTTGTTTGTGTGTTTTGTTTTGTCTTTTTACTATTTTTCAGATTTGTAGTAGTGTGCGGGGATGGAGAATACATCATTTATACAGCCATGGCCCTGAGGAACAAGAGTTTTGGTTCTGCTCAGGAGTTTTCATGGGCCCATGATTCCTCTGAGTAAGTGGTGCGGTTCATGTGCTTTTCAGTTTTAGTGGTCCTAGCAATCTTCACAAGATAGTTGATGGTGGCCGCGGTTCTCAGCATGGCTTCGTCTATAAGAAACTTTTAATTGAAATAGAGAGATTCTGCCTATGGTTGCCATTTCCCATTAGCAGGATCCTCTGGGTGAATATGTTGATTGAGTATAATTATGCTAATGGTCTGATGAATGGTGCTGCAGATTCTTGGATGGAATCTAAGTGTGCATGCCTAGCTACTGACCCTGTGAAGCAGTACTGATTGCATCTAGTGGAAACTCTCTGTGTTGTAGGACTGGAGCCCCATAAGCTTCTAAAGGCATGCAGATACATTAACTGATGTAGGATGTGGGCTGGATGTTGCATTCTGTAGGTCTTAGGCACTGCACTCACTAGCAATCTGCATTCAGCCCTTCCTCGAATGGAAGAGGTTCCTGTGAACAACACTACCATGGCAACATATCTGAAGGAAAACGTGCACACAGATGAAACTGAAGGAGTCTTGCTTTTTGTCTTTTGAAGAGTCTGAAAATACAAGAGCAAATATAGGACATGTGAAACAAGGTCTGTCTTCTCAAATTGTTCTGCAGGAATGAGATTGGTAGTCTTGTTTTTTAAACTCCAGTATGAAACTTCTCAGATTTTATTATTCAGTAACTTTGGTAGTAGCTGTGATGGCTATAGCCAGCACTCACAGCTTATGGAACTCAAAGTGGCCTATACCAGGGCTGCCCAACTTTGAACAGGCTGAGGTCTACTTTTTCTGGGCCAAAGTCCCTGAGGGCTACTACATGAAAACTAATGTTAAAAATATTTTTAAAGTAAAATCAAAGGAGGCAATTTCGTTACTGCCTCAGAAACCGTAGCACACTGCCATTTTCGCTTCTGTACCCCAAGCTAGCTGTTTGCCTTGGCTCCCAGGTCGTGTGTCCCCCCCCCCCCACACACACCATAGCCAAATTTGAGGGTCACTATTTCTAGCCCAGTTCTTCCTTCCTTCCTTCCTTCCTTCCCTCCTCTCCTTCCTTCCCCCCTTTCTTTCTTCCTCCTCTCCCTCCTCTTTCTTTCTTTTTCTCCCTCCCTCTATTTCTTTCTTCCTACCTGCCTTCTCCATTCCTTCCTTCCTTCCTTCCATTCTTTTTTCTTCCTTCCTTCCCACTCTTCTGTCCTTCTTCCTTTTCTTTTTCATTTTTCCTCCCTCCATCCATCCTCATCTCCCTTCTTTCTTTCTTTCTTTCTTTCTTTCTTTCTTTCTTTCTTTCTTTCTTTCTTTCTTTCTTTCTTTCTTTCTTTCTTTCTTTCTTTCTTTCTTTTTCTTTTCTCCCCCTCCCTCTCTGCTCCTCTTTCTTTCTCTCTTTCTTTCTCTCCTTCCATCCCCCCTCCCACTTCGAAGAGCCAGAAAGGGGGCGAGGGAGATGAAACGGGCTCACGTCCTGAGGGGAGCGGGGCTGGAGGTTGCCTCCTGTCAACTCTGCACAGCGGCGGCTGTGTATCTTCCCCCCCCCGTTGGTCCCGCGCTCCATCATCGCCTCATTACCAGCATGGGCTCCTGGGCACATCCCCAAGCGGCCGCTCCTCCCATTTTTTCACTTCTTTTGCACATTGGGGCTGTGGCTTGGAGCCCCCGCCTCAGCTTCCAACCGAGGCGGCGATGGTGGGGTGTGGCAGCGATGGCAGGGGGCGGCGGGGGCAGCGATGGCGGGGGGCGGTGGCGGGGGCAGCAGCGATGGCGGGGTGGGGGCGATTGTGGGGGGTGGCGGCGGCGGCAGCGATGGCGGGGGGAGAGGCGGGGGCAGCGATGGTGGGGGGCGGCGGGGGGGCAGCAGCGATGGCGGGGGCGGGCTGGGGGCGATTGCGGGGGGTGGCAGTGGCGGCAGCGATGGTGGGGTGCGGCGGCGGGGGCAGCAGCGATGGCGGGGGCGATGGCGGGGGGCGGCGGCAGGCCTGGCGTGTTGGGCTTGCTCGTTTTTTCTAGCAGCGGCCGTGGCAGCCACAGAGGCAGGCTCAGGCCACCTTGCTGCGCCCACCTCTGCGCCCGCCGCACCCGCTTCCCGAACTCCACCGGGCGCCGCTGGAAAACCCAAACGAGCCCAGCAGGCCGGCCTGGGCCCACCGCCGCCACTGGAGCCACCGCTGATGCTGGAGAGGGCGAGCGAGTCCAGCGCCAGCAGGGCTCCCAGCCACTTTGCCAGTGCATGGGGGGGGGAATCCCCCCCAACACAGGGACCTGGCGGGCAACCTCTGACGGCGCCGCGGTCGACTGGTTGACCGCGGTCGACGTGTTGGACAGGCCAGGCCTATACGTTAGGTGCACAGGCTGTAAATTAGCTATTTCAGCCACTATCAAAAGCATTGAATATTGAAATCTAAGATGTTTCAAATCATACACTTGGCCTCCTTTCCCATACTTGTGAGGCCCAGGAAAACTATGAAAGATGTCACTATATAGAGGTACAGGATGAGTCCCTTGGCCAGGTACATGCACTCAGATTGCCTAGTGTTGCTTGCTTCGGTCTTTGTGAGTTGACCTTGTTGAATGAGTTATGTCATACTCCTGAACTCTTTTGTTCATGTGCAGGTATGCCATCAGGGAAAGCAACAGCAGTGTCAAGATATTTAAAAACTTCAAAGAGAAGAAGTCTTTTAAACCTGATTTTGGAGCAGAAGGCATGTTATGCATCTTACATCAGTAAAATCCCACTCTCAGCCAGCTTGGCTACTGGTTCCTACTTAAGGTTCCAATTTCTTCTGTTTCTCTCTCTGCTACAGGTATATATGGCGGGTTTCTGCTAGGTGTCCGATCTGTCAACGGTTTGGCATTTTATGACTGGGAAAACACAGAACTGATACGCAGAATTGAAATCCAGCCCAAACATGTGAGTTTCAATTCAGCTGCATGCCACTGAATGATTAGCACTCATTTTTTCCGATGATCAGCAAGTATCGATTCTTAAGGGGGAAATGGGGAATGTTTCAGTTACAATGAAAAACAGTATACAGTGGTACCTTGTATAAAGGAATCAATTCATTTCAAATGAAATTATGTTAAGCAAATTTTCCTTTATACAAATTTCCCATAGGAATGCATTGAAAACAGAGTAATCCCTAATCGTGACCATTTTTATGTTGTAGATTTGGCCCATAGACGATTCTGTTAAGCAAATTTCCTCTATCTCTGGAATTTTTTATGTTGTACAGATTTTATGTTATACAAACTGTTTGTTATACGAGGGTCCACTGTATTTTGGCTTCTTAGTGTTATAACAGGATTCATATTTCTTTTTGCTGCATCCAGCATTTGAAATGGTCTTTATATTGTTTTCATCTAGATTTTCTGGTCTGACTCTGGCGAACTGGTCTGCATAGCCACAGAAGAATCATTCTTCATTCTGAAATACCTTTCTGAGAAAGTTGCAGCAGCACAAGATACACATGAGGGAGTGACTGAAGACGGCATTGAAGATGCCTTTGAGGTAACTTTTTAGAATAGTCTCTCAGCAGTTGGGATCCCATAATCCGTTTGTGGATATTAATGGAAATATAGTAAAAAAAAATCAATAAAATGAATTACCCAAAACATTCCAAGTTTTACCTCGGTATCATGCAACAGATTGTAGTGCAAAACAACTTTTGAGATAGAAGGTGAAAACAAGTGACTGACTTCTAAGTTTGCTTTTTTTAGGCCTTATAGGTTAGTAGTAGTGATAACTGTTCAGATAAATGTGATCTTAAAAACTTGAAGGATTTTGTAGCTATCTTTTGCTGATAGGACTCACAAACTGTACGTGTAAGCATTTTGTAGTCCTTAAGATGAACTTGTGCCATAAATTTGGTTTTTTTATTGATTTCATCACAATTTTGGTGGAAGAGCAATTTCATAGATTAATATTTTAAATTTAGCTTCCATCTACATATGACTCTTCTCTTTCACGTCTGTGTAAGGAGTCTAGGTTGCCATGTAAAAAAATTCTTCACAGTTGCAGTCATAATTATAGTGTGCTTTCAAGTTGATTCCAACTTACTACACTTCTCAAGGCTTTCTAGTTGGAAGAATTCTAAGATTGTTTTACTATTCGCTTTTACTTGGATGGTATTCTGATACTAGATCAGGCATGTCCAAACTTCGTCCCTCCTGATGTTTTGGACCACAACTCCCAGAATTCTAAGCTTATATTGCCAGTGACAAAGTACTGTGGAAGTTGTGGCCCAAAACATCTGGTGGGCTGAAGTTTACCCAGTGATGCAAAGGCTGGTTCCTCTTCTCTTTGGAGGCCCATTGAGAAATCAAACTCCTGAAGCCTGGCATCCTAGTCAGCTGCTCTGACTCAAGTGAGCGGCCGAGCCAAGTTGCTGAAATCTTTTGGACAGTGTCAGTTTGATTGGATAGCTCCACATTGAAAGCCATTATTTTCCTTCCAGGTCCTTGGTGAAATTCAAGAGATTGTGAAAACAGGATTGTGGGTGGGCGATTGTTTTATTTATACCAGTTCTGTGAACAGACTGAACTACTATGTCGGAGGAGAAATTGTTACCATAGCGCATTTGGACCGGTGAGCATTCGATAGTTCATCAGATCTCTTTCCTGTTGATGTGAAACAATCGTGCCTTTGCATGTTTTACAAAATATTCTTTATTTTTAAGAATTTAGTGCACCTTCAACTGATATATCAGTATAGCAGAGACTAGTTCCTGTGCCAGAGATGGACAAGATTATTGTCTATATGAGGTTCTGTTTTGGATGCAAGTGATGGCTTCAGTAACACACTTCCGGTTACATTTGCTTGCAATCTCTTGCCTCTTTTATAATCAAGTTTTAAACCGATCTGAATTCCTAAGTGCTTGTCTCCAATATACTACTCCTTAGAAAAGTGAAAAAAATTATTTATTTATTTATTTATTTATTTTCACACTTATATACCTACCGCACCTATTCACCACAAGTGGGACTCAGTGCAGTATACAACCGATAAAATAAAACAGTTAAAAAGCTAAAACATCACCAGTACAGGCACAGAAAAGCAAGCGGGCCATGGAAGAAAAGAAAAAAAACCTAATCAGTGCCAAAAGCATCCCGAAACAATAGCGTCTTTAGATTTTTCCTGAACGACGCCAGGGACGGAGCCTGCCGCAGCTCGCTCGGAAGCTTGTTCCAGAGAGGAGGCGCTGCCACCGAGAAGGCCCGTCCACATGTGCTGGTTTTACGGGCCTCCCTCGGGGTGACAGTCCGGAGCGAGAGGGCCAGAGAGGAACAGGTGGGTCGGGCTGGATCTAATTGTCGGGGGAGACGCTCTGCCAGATAAGCAGGGGCCAAGCCATGGAGGGTTTTTTAAACCAAAACCAACACCTTGAACCTTATCCGGGAGGCAACGGGCAACCAGTGCAGGCGAGCCAGGATGGGGGTGGCGCGGTCATTGGGATGCATTTGACTGATGCAAACTTCCCTTTAGTTAGTGTTGAATTCTTTTGCTATTGTTTCATGGAGAATCAGTATCCCTTGTATGGGAGCTTGGCATACCTTTTCACAGCTTGTTCATTACTTTGAATGTACAGCATAATTCCTGATCATTCAGAGGACATTTCAAGCATCCAATACTGAATCTTCTATGTAAAATGTGTATTGAATGAATGCATTCTCCACTCTCTCTCTACCCTTCTTTTCCTATAGGACAATGTATTTACTAGGCTACATCCCCAAAGACAACAAACTTTACCTGGGTGACAAAGAATTAAATATAGTGAGTTATTCCTTGCTAGTCTCAGTGCTTGAATATCAGACTGCCGTGATGAGGAGAGACTTCTGTATGGCAGATAAAGTTCTTCCTACAATTCCAAAAGAACAGAGGACCAGAGTTGCACATTTCCTTGAGAAGCAGGTAAAAACATCTGACATATCCTTCCAGAGTAGTCCTTAACGAATAAAAGCTCTAGTTGAAGTCTTGGAGTGTGTTCATAAATTTAGCCTTCTCTGTTGGCCAAAAATATGCCCTGGAAGAGGGCTGTAGGATGGATGAGATTGTTCCCTTCTACTTGTTGAAATGGCTTTTCCTGGTGCAGTGACAGCATTAAATATATTGCTAGATTTCAAATGCTTGAATTGGAAATGGCCAGCTATCTAACTTAGTATGACTGGATATATCTATGTATGTTAGGCATATTCATGTTTATTAAAGTAAGACAAACAAAATGGATTTTGGCTCAGTAATAGGATGCACTTCTGCATCCAATTTGGCTTCTATAGGGTGCTAAGAAAATTACTTGACTAACAGCATGCTGCTTTCAATATTTGTTCAGGGCTTCAAACCACAAGCACTCGCAGTGTCTACAGATCCTGAGCATCGCTTTGAACTTGCCCTTCAGCTTGGCGAGCTTAAAATTGCATATCAGCTTGCAGTGGAAGCAGAGGTATGTCACCAGGAGTTTTAGAACAGATCAGAATCAAAATGTTTGTGTTAAGATACTGAAGATGAGACGGAGGTGAAAGAAATAAAGCTCTGGGTGCCCAGCCATTAGAGCGAGTTCCAGAATGCTTCTTGCCAACAGGGCACTAAAATGAATTTCATGAAAGCTCTGACTAGCCATTGAAGATACAAGAGTTCAGCTTTTAATTTTCTTCCACAAATGATACTCGTGTGTGATGTTATCTGATGCTTAATTATGGTAATTGAGACGTACTTGCTCAAATTACAACAGCATCATAGAAAGAGTTTTTTGGAGAGGGTAGCCGTGTTAGTCTTTTCAAGAATTCCAGGCAAAATCAAAGAAAAACAAAACAAAAGACACAAAACATATGGCACTTTAAAGACTAACTTTCATATTTTAATGTAATGTTTGGTGGACTACACGTCCACTTCTTCAGACATATAGCAGCAGTATGAGGTGTGCAATATAATATGTGATGGGATATACATTTCATACCAAATATTCATTGGGTGTAGTGTCTGTATTTGCAAGTCAACCCGGTTGTAAGTACCTATAGAGACAGTGGATAGGGGAGAGGGGAAGAGGAGGAGGGGGTTGTAAAGATGATGGTGAGGAGGATTTGCCCAGAGTTTCATGTTGTTTGTTGATATGGTTAGGTGTTTTTTATTTAATGGCTCTGTGGTAAATTAAGAGACGGAAACCAGACATCAGATCAGAGGAGGGTGGTGGTGGTGGTGGAAGAAATAGGGGAGAGAATGGGAATTTTTTTAACTTTAGAGCATCTCTGTTCCTTGCTATCATGCAGAATATCTTCAGAGCCTGTCCAAATTCCTTGGTTGAAGTCACTGAAATATAAGATGCATCTCACAGCTGTTGCCATGCTTTCAGTTAATGGAGACTGTTTAACATAATTGTTAAAGTATTGAATATTACTTGGCATATGACTTGCTTTTTGTGGTTAACTAAAATTCTAGTTTTTTTAGAATTGCCATCAGTTCCTGGGTGAAAATATAGTACCATGCAGTTTTTCTCATGATCTTGTACTTCCACATGTGTGCTAACACCAGAACTAAACAAAAGATGTGATCAGATGACAAGAAGGGATTCCATCTGATCACAATGGAAAGGAATTATTTGCTGGGAACAATCTTCCTTAATGTGACCTTTTGATCTGTACAGAAATTGATCCACCCTGTCCCCCTAAAACAGTAGACCTGCTGCTGGACCTTGTTTGGTCCAGAATGGCATGGATTGGTATCAGTTTCATCACAGTAGCCCATATGTTTTGTGATCACCGATAAATAGCTCACACTGTATCGCGCCACAAGCAGACCGTATTGGAAGTATTTCCACATCCAAATGAACCTTTAGAATCTGGACCAGTGGTGGCGAACCTTTGGCACTCCAGATGTTTTGGTCCACAACTCCCACAGTCCTTTGTCATCGGCAATCTATGCTTGGAATTCTGGAAATTGTGGTCCAAAACATCTGGAGTGTCAAAGGTTCACCACCACTGGACCATATGCTTATTCAAATTCATATGAAGCATGATTGGCATTTAAAAGGTGGCATTGCATTTTGTTTACTCAGTCTGAGCAGAAGTGGAAGCAGCTGGCTGAGCTTGCAACCAGCAAATGCCAGTTTGGCCTTGCCCAGGAATGCCTGCACCATGCACAGGACTATGGTGGCCTGCTGCTTTTGGCTACCGCTTCGGGAAATACTAACATGGTGAACAAACTCGCGGAGGGAGCAGAAAAGGATGGCAAGAATAATGTAGCGTTCATGAGCTACTTCCTGCAAGGAAAGTAAGTAGCAAATAATCCACCATATTGGGGGAAGAAACCATATATAGCTCAGGCGTTGGTAACACATGGACTGCATGTGGCCCTCAAAGATGCTTTCCTGCTCCCAAGTAGCACTTGCTGTACGCCCTGCTGCTGAAATTGGGCAGCAAACGAGGAAACTCAACTGGAACATTTGCTTGCTATACACTTGCAGCTGAATTTTGACAGTGGCAGAGGGTCTGGTCTTGTCTGAGGTTGATCCTAGAAGTGACAAGTTGCATCCCCGTGGTATACACTGCCAATATCCTAACAGGACATGGGGAGAGTCAAGCATCCATATGAGCACCAAGAAGTTGGTTGTGTACCAAATAATGGGTTTGTTCAAGTCTCTCATTTTTAGCCTTTTCCTTTATACCTTCTCCTGTCAGGTGCTTTGTAAGTGTTGGGTGGTTGTGATAGGTGGGAATCAGAGTTTGACACATCTGAAGAATAAAAGGCTGGGATTGTTGCACTATAACATTCCTAGGAAGTCAAAAAAATCAGTATAACCAGCATTTGCCATCATGTGCATGTACAAATATCTTTTTCAATATGCACCTAAATGGCACAAAGTTTGTACATGTATTGTGTATGGAAGGATTGTAAGGGTGGCTGCTGTAAAGGAGAAGGCCAGTATCTCAGTTGCTGAGATGGTCATTTGCAGGCACTGGTACAAGCAGAATAATGATTGTAAGAGCCGAACAGCTTTGTATAGAAGAACATGGTCTCAGGCCCTGCTCTTATGTGTTCATAGTTTAAAACCAGAAGCATAAACCTTAAAATGTCAACACTTACCATCTTTCACCATTGGCTGTTTTAGTCTGAGTTGATGGGAGTTGTAGTCCAAAGCATTTAGAGGACATCATGTGAGAAATTTGGCTGTATCAGTGCTAGATTCTAGATATGATCTTGCTTCAGGTGTATTAACCAAATGTTATCATTGCAGGCTTGACAATTGTCTTGAGCTCTTAATTAAAACCGGACGCTTACCAGAAGCTGCTTTCTTGGCGCGAACGTATTTGCCAAGTCAAGTTTCAAGGTAAACTCTGAGTGTGACTTATTTTTTAAAAAAAATTATTCTGTTTTATTTGCCTATGTGTCTGTCTGTGCTCAAAGCAGCTAAGTACTAAAAGTTTTAAAAACTTGAACAATAATTATACATTAAAATAATTAAATTATAATAGTAAGTAAAACTCATAATTACTGATGAGTAAATGATTAAAAAAATTTAAATTTTAAAAACAAACTTACTGAGCTAAAAACCAGCATTCAGGAATTCAGTTTTTATTAAAAGCCTGTATGCATGCTACCTATATGTGTATACTATAAATATTCTGCACATAACCGCTGCTTACAGTAGCCATCTGTTCCATTGCTAGGGTTGTTAAACTATGGAGAGAAAATCTTTCTAAAGTCAACCAGAAAGCCGCTGAATCCCTTGCTGATCCCACTGAATATGAAAACTTGTTTCCTGGATTAAAAGAAGCTTTTGTTGCTGAAGAATATATCAAGAAAACACAGACTGCTCTTCGGCCAGCCAGAGAATATCCCCTAGTCACTGTAAGTAGATGCAGATTGTGAACAATTCCATGCGGTAGACAGTAAGAACCTTGAGCGCCTGCATGAACTTGTCCATTTTGTTTCGTAGCCAAATGAAGAGAGAAACGTCTTTGAAGAAGCCAAAGGTTTCGTACCACAAAAAGGGGATGTATTGCAGGTTAGTGTCATTGTTATCTGGAAATCACACAATTACCTCTGTGTGATCAGAAATCCTACTGCCTTAGCAAATACAGACTTTTCATTGAGTTTTACCAAAACATGACCCAAATAGTTTGCCCTAAGTAGATTTGAGATTCACGTTAGTTATTGCTTAGTAATTGTTTTGCTTCTCAGGCCACTGAGCCTCGTGGCGCAGTGGTTAAATGCCTGTACTGCAGGTAAAACTGTGCTCACGACCTGGGTTCAATCCCCGGTAGCAGGCTCAAGGTTCACTCAGCCTTCCATCCTTCCGAGGTTGGTAAAATGAGTACCCAGCTTGCTGGGGGGGCAATGTGTAGCCTGCACACTGTAATCAAAAATTGTAAACCACCCAGAGACTACTTGAAGTGGTATGGGGCAGTATATAAGCAGAACACTTTGCTTTGCTTTTTGCTTTACCTAAACATGGAAACCTTCCTGTAAAGGACTTAATGGTGCTTTAAATGAATGGCTGTAAATAACTGTTGGAACAGATTTGCTTGACATCTAAAGCTGAATCAATTGGTTGATTACATGAAGGGTCCTGCATTTCCTCATAGTTGATTTAGATGCTCTAAAATCATCCACGTGGCTGTGTAAAAACCAGGCTGTGAATTAAGAATGGTTAAAAAAAACCACTGGAGATATTGCACCCACATGCTATTCACAATCCTGCAAGGGCATCTATGTGCCTGTAACGCTGATCATGTCATCTGCCCCTGGATTTTATTTTTAATTAAAAATTTGAAGAAGAAGATGGGCAGAATGGTGGCAGTGTGCATTTTTCTGGGAGGGTATTCCAGGCAAATAATATCACAACAAAGCAGGTTTTCTTGTAACAATGCTTCAGCTTGTGAATTCCTACTTCTGCACCTGGGAGAAGCTAAAATATTTTGATTGTGATTTGGAACAGACCCAGTTTACGCATCCACAGTATGTGCAGCTATGGTTTATTTTAAACACAGTTCCAAACAAAGCAGGGTCCATAAAGGAAAAGCTCATTGCGGAATGTAATGAGACCCAGCTTTTCTTTTTCAAATGTTTTAGTGTCTTTTTTTATCATAAGGAATCAGAAGTGGAAGAAGTAGCCCCTGCTACTAGGCCTGTGACAGTCCTGCCAGCTACAGTGAAGGACCTAGCTGAAACAATAAAAGATGAAAAGGTAAAACCAAGAGAAATCACCATTTAGCCAAGGGTCTCGGTTTGTGCTAGCAATCTATATTTCCCTTGTTCCAGCTTAACTTTTGTAGTTTTAGAGTTACAGCTTTACTGCACGTTACATATAATGAGAAATGTATGCATGAGAAATACTTTTTTTTTGTGGAAAAGAAAGAAGTCTACCTTTTCAGAAAGGATGGCTTTGCCCAATTTAAAATGTATTTTAATGTAAATATGGCAGGGGGAGCCACATGTTAGTTGACTATAAAAGGGGTTGCAACTGATAAAATGTCGGGAAATACTGAGAGTGCATCTCCCTCATGAAATTAGACCAATGAGGTCAAATGTATCTTAAGAAGCCATTGAGAAGGCTGTGAAAGTTTGCATTCATCTTGCATGCACCTGTCAGAACAATTGGCACTGGGGTGATTCCTTTGGTACAATTAGTTTCACATGATACAATGAAGAATCCACAGGGCAAAGTCCTCTGGTTTCCTCAAGTCATAAACAAGAGCACTTGGGTAGCATATGTTGCCCTGACACATTAGGGCAGGCATGTCCAAAGTCAGGCCCGGGGACCAAATGCAGCCTCTTCTCCCCACCGGCTCAGCCTGTCACACATCCCCACCAGCTGGCCCCTCCCCATACCTGATGGAGACATCAGCTTGCAGTTTTACAGTTTGCCTGCCCTCCCTGCCTCTGTCTTGTCTCCTCAGCCACCTGCCCAGCCTACCCGCCCCTGGCTCCGTTGCTTCAGCATCCTCCCCGCCTCCTTGCATGTCCAAACTCCAGCCCAGGGGCCAAATGTGGCTGAATAGTTGGCCCCCACACATTTTCACCTCACCAAATCTGGCCCTGATTGCAAAAAGTTTGGACTTTTGCAACTCCCTGGTTTATTACTAAAACAGAAGTGCAAGCAAATCCACGTGCAGAAAAATGTAAGGGAAGAGTGGTGAATCTTGCAGTAGAAGGAAAGAGTTTACATCAAGTTATGTATCTAACCATGTACTTCCTTCTCCCTAGACTTTACTGGAGCTGGATGAAGACTTGGATAACTTAGACCTGGAGGATATTGATACTACCGATATTAATTTGGATGAAGAAATGTCTGACTGAATCTTTTTTAAAAACACCAAACTTCTTATAAATTGCTACACACACACACACACACACACACACACACACACACACACACACACACACACACACACACACACACACACACACACACACACACACACACACACACACACACACACACACACACACACACACACACCATGCACTTGACTATGAGTGCAGTGTTCTTGGTGAACAGTTGCTTGATTTTTTTACATTTACATTGGATAAAGTAACAGGTACACCTTTGAACAGTCCCTTCCATTTCTGTTGTGTAGATCCTGCTGTAAGTTTTTCTCACATTGAAACAAAGCCTGCTAATAAATATCTCTAAAAATTCCTTTCAGCATTGTGCCTATGCCATAGCACTGTAACAGACATATAGAATATGTAACCTGAGGACAATTCTTTTATAGTTTAGAAACAACTGAACTACTAACAATATGTTGTACATCAAAATTTAATTTTAAAACATGAACATTTTAACCAGACACAACAGATGAAGATTAACCCAATAATTTTATGAAGTTGCAGATTTAGGCTGGGTTGCTGCATAAGCCTGAATCTCAAGCTCAATGTATCCACCTCTTTCCGATTCTGTCTTCACAAAGGCCTGTTTTAAAGAAGAGACGGCAAGGTAAATTATAGTAGCTTTTGCCATGTTAAAATATTGAAGTGAGTCCAATGTTCTGTCTTTACTATTTTTTGAGATTAACAGCTACCAGAAAAGTTGATAGCTCTCAGTCAAAGAAGGGCTGAACTCAAGAGCTGTAAAGAGCTTCCTTTTTTACTTTGGCTCCTAATAATATAATCAGGCTTCACACAAGTAGAGAAAAGTTGCTCTTTCTGAGGAAAACTGTATTTACAGAAGCTCTGACTGTTGGGTAACATTTAGCCCTCCAGCTGCTATTAAGGTTGCAGTTCCATCAGCTCTAGCTAGCATAACAGGTGAAAAATCATGGGAAATCAGCCCAACTCAAGTTGTCCAACAAGACAATAATGCACATTTTTCCTATTCTCCTACCTTTATGCATCCAGATATATACAGTACTCTGCCTTACCTAGAAGTTGAATCATGGCAACTGGACTTCTTTTCTTAAGAGCAAAATGTTTCACTACTCTTCCATGCAGTCTCAGATGATGAAGCTAATTGGATGAGTAGCGAAACATTTCGACCGCTCAAGAAAAGTCCAGTTGTCATGACTCAACTTCCAGATAAACTGACTGAGAATCTTCACAGATGTACTCTACCTTACCTTAATTAAATCTAGTCCTTGGAGATGTTGCTCTTGTGCTTCTTTAGCGGACTGACACTCGGGATGAAGCATGTGATAAAGGATAATTAAGCTTTCAGCATCATCTATCCTGAAACATATTAAATCAAGAGAGCATTGTAAAGAAATGTCCATATTTTTACTATTCCCTGTAAAGCGTAACAAACTTATTCCACCTTCAGCAAAAGAATGTTTTTGTTTCATGCTCTTCGTGCTACAGAAGGTTTACAAATGTAAGAACAAATGTAAGCAATTGCTATGCAATAAATACAAAGGGGGGCAGGGGTTCAAGTTCACTTCCCCTGATCTTCCCTATTTAGGAGATTTTGCAGGTAAATTCAGATCAGGAACTGGAATCATTTAAGTCCAACCAATTATAAGCTTCTTATCTCCTGGCTCCCCAGGGCAGCTTTTGAAATTACAGGGAGGAGGAGAGGGAGGGAGAGAAAGTTATAAAATCCAAATGCCTGATTTGTTTCAGTGGTCCTGATAGCAATTTTTGCCTTTGAAAGGCTCCCCAAAAGCAGCATTGCCACCAAGGGATAGGAAGTTTTTAATTTGTATAAGTTAAACACTTTAAGAGCCTGATCTCAGATGTACTGAGCACAAAGTTAAGCAACAGGAATGTATCCTGTACATAAGTCTCGGGGGGGGGGGGGGGGGGGGCAGGCTTAAAATCCCTGGTTTTATCTTTAATACCCCTGGTTTTCAAATACTAGTCATAACAAGGATACAGTGAAACCTGTAGAAATTTCTGGAGATAATTTACACCATGTACAGGATTATATTACATACGAGGTATGAGCTGTTCAACCCCCATGACCAGCCACCATTGACAAGGCTGAATGCCATGAAGCAGCCTGCTTTTCTCCTGCATCTTTGTGGGCCACTTGACTAACCAGCATTACATTCAAGAATTTAATGGTGCCTATGGCTTTAGTTATAAAGCAGGTAAATATAAAAACATTTAGTTTGTTAGCATGCCACCCTAAGAGATCCACTCACAAGACATTTGCTATCTGGGAGATGTGCTCTTCTAGGGTAATACCTTTCAACTAGGCATATACATCTACATTACCCTATCGCAAGAGATACTCTTAGAACTGCACATAAGTGGAACCAGCAACAATTTGTTACAATTACAGTGCGAGTTAATAGAGACCATTTCTAATACAATATCGCTGTGGGAGTCAACTGTGTGATTCATTTGTGCATGGCAGCTCCATAAACACGTACAAATCTCTTTGGATCATGTCTATCAGCAATCCATCTGTCTTCTTCCTATTTACAAGATACCACACCATCCCTCCAAAATGTCTTGTTGCACGCAGAAGATCATATTTTCTATGTTTATCAATGTCTTCGTATGTTCTGTGGTGAACCTGTACAGAAGTTTAAAAGAGCAGTAAACTATTCAAAGCAATGTTCCAGAAATAAGTGCAAAGCAACTTTAAAAGAAATGAGTGCAAGCAGCTTTGGTGTCAACTCACTCTGATATAGTCAGGTGCGTCTGGTTCAAACTGGACAAGGCAATAATCAAGAAGCTCTACATGGCGGTTCCGATGAAATACAGTCTGAAATAAGAATCAATAACCTGAATTAACATACCCCAATAAAAAGTCAAAAGCATTAAAAGTTACAAGTATGAACGAGTCTGCCCACCACGTAGCACTGAGAAAAAGTACTTTGGGTGAGATGTGTAATAGATTTCAAGGAGCAAAAGTGTTCAACATGATGATGATAGATAGATAGATAGATAGATAGATAGATAGATAGATAGATAGATAGATAGATAGATAGATAGATAGATAGATAGATAGATATAGATAGATAGATAGAGTGGAACCCCAACTTAGATTAATCCACTCTGAGCACATGCTTGTAAGTCGGGGAGCGGTTTCCCATAGGAATGCATTCAAAGTCACTCCATTCCAGAGGGATGGATTTCAATGCATTCCTATGGGAAACCGCTTTAAACAACCCGTGGCTTCCCCCTCCCCCACTGGGCCTGTTAAGGGGGGGGAGCAGTGGGGAAAATTTTTTTCCACCCCAGCACCAATCAGCTTGGGGGGGAGGTTAAAAAGACCAGGGATTTTAAAACCCTGATCTTTTTATGGATGATGCACAGGGCTTGGGGAGGGGAGAGAAGTTTTTAAAGGCCTGGACTTTTCAAACTTTTTTCCCTCCCCTAAGCCCCGCACTTTCCCCCACCACAACGCCGATCAGCTGATGTGGGCTTGGGGGAGGGGAAAAAACCTTTCCCCCTCCCAACGCTCCATTGGGAGGGAAAGGTGCGGGGTTTTTAAAATGTCCTTGAGCCACCAAGACTGCCACAAAGACATTTTAAAAACCCAGCACCTTTCCCTCCCAATGGGGTGCGTGGGGGGTGTAGGTCCTTTCCCCCCCTCCCCAAGCCTTGCATACCAGCTGATCAACACGAGTGGGGTGGGGAGTTTTTCACCCCACCCCAGCACCGATCAGCTAGCGTGTGGGGCTTGGGGGAGGGGGGAAACGTTTTAAAAGCCCCAGGATTTTAAAACATGGTCCCCTACCCCAAGCCCTGCACACCAGGTGATTGGCACTGGGGTGGGGAAAAAACCTTTTTTCCCCACCCCAGTGCCGATCAGGCTTGCAGGGTGCACAGCTTCTCCTGACCCCCCCCCCCCGGGTCATTTTGAACATATAACACCTTTCCCCCAGGTTGCAGGGGTGCGGGTGGGAGAAGCAACGTGTAATATTTAAAATGGCTTTTATCCATGAGGCAAGTGCGTTCCTCGGTGGATAAAAGTCATTTTAAATGACCGCCACTCCCACCCCAAAACGTGCCATCCTTATTTGGGGGAAGCCCCATCTTAATCATAAGGCAGGGGGAACCGGAAGCCCACTCAGGATTCCAAGTTGTCTGGATTCCCAATTGTTGGGGTCGTCGTAAGCTGGGGTACCACTGTAGGTAGGTAGGTAGGTAGGTAGGTAGGTAGGTTGATGGTTGGTTGGTTGGTTGGTAGGTATTCAGCCAGCCAGCCAGATAGACATCCATTCAGACAGACAGACAGACAGACAGACAGACAGACAGACAGACAGACAGACACACACACACACACACACACACACACACACACACACACACACACACACACACACACACACACACACACACACACACACACACACACGTGTGTCATTCAAATCCAGTTCTCCCAGGGACAATTTCAAGTTACTAACTTTAGATTGATATTTGAGGCCCTTGACTCCAGGACAGGCCCAGAAAGAAGACTAGGACTTCTCTGCAGTTTCACTACATTTATGGAATAACCTCCCGTCCAACATCTGCCTGGCCCATTCACTGGGGATTTTTAAGAGAAATCTTAAAACATGGTTATATAGGCAGCCCTTCCCAGACTTGACGTCCACAGAATGCATTGGTCAACCCAGAGCTAAAGTCGCCAATTCTTTCTTTTATTCTTTTTTATTAATTCATTAATTGTTGCAGGCTGCTATTGCTTTCAGTTAATTGATTGTATATGTTCACTTAATTTTGAGTACTTATATCTATCCAATTATGATTTATTGATAGTTTCTTATTTGTAAATTTCCCAGAGTGGCCTAGGTAGTTCGATGGGTGGTACATACATTGAATGAATACATGAATAATACCAGTCAAGGAGCTTTAAAGATATGTGTGGCACTTAAGGAACAATTTCATCAGTTACACACCACACATCTGATTTTTCATAACCAACTGGAAATTTGAATCCAAGAGTCCGGAGGCCTAGCCTGTTGCTCTCAATCCACTCAACTGGGTACACAGTAGTACCATGGTTTACGAGCATAATCTGTTCTGGAAGCTTGCTCAAAAACCAAAATACTCGTATATCTAAGCAAATCTCCCCACAGGAAATAATGGAAACTTACTTGATTCATTCTGGGGACCAAATTTTCATTATTTCCTATGGAGAAATTTGCTATGTCCAGGAGCTGTAGCAGCCTCCAAAGCTCGTCTCAGGCCCAGCGCTGCCTGGGGCATGCCGCAGAGGACACCGACGGGCAGCACTGGGCTAGGGGCGCGCTTCGGAGGCCACGGATGGGCAGTGCTGGACCCTGGATGGAGGTCACTTCTGGTCCACTGAAAGTCTCTTCTGGTCAGTACCAGGACTGGCACGGGTACACCAACCTCCTCAGAGGCTCGTTCCAGCCATTGGCGGGCCTGCACCGAGCCCTGGAGGCCACCTCCAGTCAGGAGGAGGAAGAGGTGAGCCAGACCGTGATTGGAAAACAAGCACTTCTGGTACTCGTACTGCAAGACAATGCTCACAAAGCGAAGCCAAATTTTATTAAAATTTTATTTAAAATTTTGCTTCTTTTGCAAAACACTCACAAACAGTTACTCGTAAACTGAGGTACCACTGTATGTGTAACTGTAGATGTGTGCAATTTCTGATTTCAACTGCGTTCCTAAGGTGAATTTTCCGATAGCCTAAGCGATTGATAAGGAAGGATAGAGTCAATCAACACCAAAAATATAGAAAAAGGAAGCATTAAGGAAAGGAAATATGGTCTTGCTGCTCATGCCCAGCTATGAACAGCTGCCTACACAGAATCACAACCCGAAATCCAGTGGTAACTCACAACTAAAAATAGGTCCATCAAATCAATGGAAGTTATGGAGGAACTGGCTGACCCCGCTGATTCAATAGGCCTTTTACAGTTGTGGCTTACTACTGGATTTAAGAATAAGCTCAATTTCTATCGCAGGATACTGGTAGTGATCGATTATTGGGGTCAATGACAAGATAAGCAGCAGTGATTTGACAGGCTGAATGTGTAGGCCTGATGATGCAAACAACAGATCAAGTAATGACTTTTCATAAACATCTAAGAATTAAATTTTACCGGAAGATGTTCATCTTTGAATAAATGTGATGGGGTAAGTCTTCGCCCTTCTCTTGGGAAATATATTTGTATCATCCTGTCTCTTTCCTCCCAAGTGGCTTTGCGCAATTGTCCATTTGTCTCCCGGACTACAATGAAACGTTCCTGGAAATTGAGAAAAGATTTTATAAGCTACAGTTGTTAGCCATTTGCCTCTATTATGAGAAATGCAGGGAATGGTATAGACTTTGTAGACAACATTCACAAGCTATCTGGAAAAGTAATGTGTCACAGTCTTCAGTCAGGAGATTAAAGAACATGGCAGTCTGGGAACTGCAAAGTAGCCTTCTGGCTAGATGGCTGTGGTTTATAATTCAAATAAATAAATAAATAAATAAATAAATAAATAAACTAACTAACTAACTAACTAACTAACTAACTAACTAACTAACTAACTAACTAACTAACTTGCATGAAGGCTTCTAATGCCAAGGAACTACCTTGTGGCTCAGCCCCTATGTTTATGTACCTAAAAACTGATTATATTGTCATTGTTCCAGTGTGTATTGTATCCCCATCATCTGGTAGTTGAGTCATGGCAACTGGACCTCTTTTCTTGAGAAATCGAAATGTGTCGCTACTCATCCAAGCAGCGTCATCAGATTGCCTCAGACTGACAAAGCTGCTTGGATAAGTGGAGAAACATTTCGATCTCTCAAGAAAATAAGTCCGGTTGTCATGACTCAACTTCCAAATAACCTCACCTGGGTGACTGAGAATCTTCACAGACATTTTCCTATTCTTATTTCCCAATCTTATTTTAAGGCTATATGAAAGGGCATAAAACAATTTATTCTTGAATTTATTGTAAACAAGCTTAGTTCCCATAGAAAGAATGTAGTAGATAAGACAGTACACTGCTCTATGATCCCTAAAGAAAGCTGACTCAGGCATTTAGCTAACAATACGAGAAGCATGTAGAGAAAGAATTGGGGCCAGATTGAGTACAAATTAGGTTATGGAACCTGAAATTCAGTGTGAATACAGTATCACTAAGTTCCAAGGCTTTCGCTGAAGAAAGAAAACAAACTCACATTCGAATTACCTCAATGGAATAAAGAAGAAAAGTTTCAAAACAAAACTGCACATCTTGATTAACATGAGCTGCCAGTTGGCTGAAGAAACTGGTGCAATTAGTGTGATTCTCTCTGCAAACTAATATGCTGAAAAGTCTCTACTGAAAAAGTAAATTGATTAAACTATATGAAAGCTGTGTTAATTCTGATGAAAGTAATTAACTGCCTGGAGCGGCCTTGCTGTCATATGGGCAGTAGAAAAAATAAATAAATAAATACTCACACGATGTGGGATACTATGTGTTAGGTCTGTAAAGACGTATTTGTGGGATTCAATTCCATCAAGAATCTTATCTTCTGATAATATATCATTGATTGGTTCTCGTTCATTCAGTACAGGAGGCATTTTGAGCCTCTGTTTAGCTGTCTCAACAGCTTTCTTTACAGACTAAAAATGGGAAAAGGTACAATAAATTACTTACTATCTAACATCTCCCAGTATTTTAAAATAAACTAATTTAAAGCCAGAAGCAAGTGTACATAATTCACACATAATTAATTTAATGTAAACCATATGCAATACATATACTATGACTGATCCACTTTCATAGAAATGTTTACTTCGATACTTCATAACTTTGAGTGCTTTCACTTGGTTCATTTTTGTTAGACTACCAATCCACCATAAAGCTCCCATCTGACCCCACAGATCCTTATTTCAAAGAAATAAAAATCACAACTGACCCTTGTGGTACTTTAAAACTAGTACGTTTCATTTCACTTCTTCAAACAGTGGGAAACATTCGATAACATATTATCCCCCCACTAAAAAAATGTGTTATTATTAAAGGGGCCACAAAACCTTGCTGCAAGACAGCTATCCTCACAGAAAATTGAGTATTATCAAATGTTCTGATATCCTGATTTGTAAATTCTCCTCTATTCATTTATTTATTTAGTTTACATGCCACCCAGTACCCAAAGGTCTCTGGGCAGCTTACAATTACAATTTACCAAAAGAATAAATATTATTGTTGTTGTTTCTGTATATGCTGCCCCATAGTGCTAGCAGCTATCCTCAGTGTACTGTAAGCCATAAGGTCTCCTGGGGTCCTCGCACATTTGAAGACTGCAGACTGGAAAAAATGTGAGAAGGTTCTGAAATATATCTGTTCATGTTGTACCCTTGTTTGACATGGGCCCTGAAACCTGAGAAGAGCTTTTAAAGGATCATGGCTGAAAAAAGGTTGAGAATAGTTCTGCCAGAACACACTCTGCATGATTTAGAATATAATTATGCAAGGACTACTTTGCCCCAAGAGAAATAGGTATTCATTTTACTTTTACTCAGAAGTCTGGAATATTTGAGCTGGCTACCCAAACCCATCCAGATGGAACTCAGGTCACGAACAGGGGTTTGATTGCAGTACTGCAGTTTAACCACTGTGCTATGGGACTCAGGGACCCATTAGGGCTCATTAACGATATCTGATGTGAAAGGTTGGCCTTGATTAGTAAGTTTATTATTTTTGGTTTTCACACTTAACTACTGTACTGTATTTTCAATTAGTGAGAAACCATTAACATATAATTGTGGCAATTCTATAGACCAAAACAGTTATGGAAAGTGCACCTTTTGAAAGCAAACTGCCAAGAGTTAAGAAATCTATGTAAATATTATCAGAGCAGAGAATTGTGTGATTCAACACACGACAGATATCTATGGAGATATTGTACAGCTGCATAACAAGATTCCACCCACTAAGTAATTTCAGTCGTTTATAAACTGTCAAGAGTGCCATGTGGTAGAATCTTGAAGATGTTATTATTAAGAAGACATTGTTTCAAATGCTTAGTTTTGCTAACTCCTGTTATACCCATGAGACAAATAACCAAAAAAGCCTTGCAGGGTTTCTTCTATTTACAACTTCAAATAAAATAAATACAGTGGTACCTCTACTTACGAGCAGCTCTACTTACGAGCAATACAACTTAAAAGTGGAAAACCACTGGTGTTTTAACTGATGCCTTACAAATTTTAGAAGTGGTCTGCTCTACTTACACATCATTTATTTATTTATTTATTTATTTATTTATTTATTTATTTGGAACAGCTGCTCTACTTAGGGAGTTGTCTGACTTATTTATTTTATTTATTTATTTATTAAATTTATATCCCGCTTATCTACAATGTACTCTAAGCGGCTTACACAAGGCTGCAATAGCCAAACAGAGTTACAAAAAATATTATAATAAAACAAGACAAGACAAATTAAATCACGCTATACAAAGTTAAAACCAAAGAGCACTTCACTAGTGATGGAGATAAAGCTGATTACAATGGCGCCCCCCCAAAAAAAGGCAAATTAAGCATCGCCAAAGGCCTCCCGAAAAAGATGGGTTTTTAGCGCCTTTCGGAAGGCCAGCAGGGACTCTGCAGAGCGCACTTCACTGGGGATGGAATTCCAGAGGCTGGGGGCCGCCACAGAGAAAGCCCGGGTCCGAGTTTTCGTCCTCCGGGCTTCCAGAGGAGTGGCGACCCGGAGCAAGTGCGCTCGCGCCTGCCGAACGGGACGGGCCGAGGTTGATCGCTGAGCGATACGCTCTGCCAGGTAGTCTGGTCCCAAGCCATGGAGGGTTTTATAAACTAAAACCAAGACCTTGAATCTAATCCGGGCCGCAACGGGCAACCAGTGCAGACGGGCCAAGGCTGGAGCATGCATTCAGAACAGATTAAATCCAGAAGGAGAGGCACCACTGTATGTAGTAAAATGATGTTGATATACCTCCTCCAATTGTGCTTCTGTCATAAGCTTATAAGTTGGAGGTTTAAGTTCCTGCTTCAAGGGCTTAAAAACCTTCTGCAAATCCAAACCTGTCATCTTGCTGAGCAAATTCTGAACATTCTCATCTGTGAAGGCAGGCTTTGAAATGCCAGATTTCTTCTCTTCTGAAAAACAAATAGTTGGGCCAAACAGCAGAAAAGCAACAAAATATTTATTTCAAGAGATGAAGATGGCACAGAAGTTAATACTAAGCCTATTGACATGAAATAAGAGCAGGACATATTTCTCAACATACTGGGCTCAGTGCATTGTGACACACTTATCTCTTGTGAGTACTTTTACTTGGTGTCTCAAAAGGCAGTCAGAGCAATCATGCAGGGATGGGGGGTAGCTATAGATGGAGGGTCTACCAAATTCAAAGCTCGACTAGGCTCAAGTCAGCAGGAGGAGTGGGTGGGATATGCCCCCCCCCAATTTTCTTCTTTTGGCAAGGTATTTTTGTTGTTGCTTTTTGTGCCTTTTTTTACAGTGGCGTGGCTTTACATTTGTCTCCCCCTTAGCCCCAAGAGCAGGCAAAATCCCTTACACCGTTTTAAGCATCCTGGTTTAGAGAGCTTCATGGCTTTGTCCGCGAAAGCTCACATGCAAGTACCGCAGCTCGCCTTTAAGGCGCCACAACGGCGTTGCCTCGTTTTTTTTTTTTTAATGTCGGTTCTGCACCTCTAGAGAAGGCGAAGGGCCGGATCCGAAGCCAGCCAGGTGAGCTTTCGCTCCCAGTAACGCTGCAAGGGCTTCAATGGCGAGTCCGCCTCTCCCTCCAGGAAGGGCACGTTTGCACAAGCGGCCTCAAAAGAGACTCACCCGCCCCCTGCTCCTCCTCCTCGGGGCCTTGGCAGAAGGCCCGCCGTCCCCAGGAGACGCGGAAAGGCCGCGGGACCCCCGGTCGCAGAGACGCCGCGGACAGCCCGCCGACCCAAAGGCGCCGCGGGACTCCCCACGCCGCCATGGCCAATGGAACCGGAAGACCCGCAGCAGGCATGGGCCGGGTTGCCACGCAGGGTGTGCTGGGAAACAGAGTCCCGAGGGAGCCGCTCTGGCGCTCGACTCGATGGTACGGCTTCGCAGGCTGGTGGGACACTGGCGCCCGCTCTGCCCGATTTGAGCCCAAGGGAGCGCCCGGGATCCGAGCCTCCGCATGTTACTCCGCAACATGAATGCGGCGTTTTTGAACGCACGCGAAGAGGAACAAGCGGCAACGTGAACGCTGGGGAGTTTTTTTTTCATTGCATCCCAGGCTGTAAAGGGAGGGCACCCCAAATATTTGTTTTAAGAGCGTACACAGGCTCTTTTAAAGTTGTAAATCATGCTTTGTGGTGTGTTTTAACCACCCATTTTATCCAACCCCCGAATCTTCTGACAACAGCAGTAAATTAAATAGGTTAGATTAGAAGTGGCCCAAGATTTCCCGTGATCCTTATGTGAAAATCCATCTTTGCAGAAGTAAGGATCACATTTGTGGGTGTTGGAAACACAAGTGGTGCAGACTTGAATGCCTTCCTGGGCTCCTGTTGCATCCCACCTGCGATTTCATCACAACTACATTGAGAATCTATTCTTCTGACCCAGGAATAGTATAGAAATGTGTGCAGTAATTTTACTTTTGTTAACAAAAATAAAATAAAATTATTGAACAGCTGAATTTCAAATTCTAATTTGTTAGGTGAATATGGGTTATGTTCAAATTCTGATGTCGGCCCTCAGAAGGGAAGGAACAAATTTATCTACATATTTGTAGTATGGTGCTTTAGTTTATAGTATTTGGACTCTGGAGATTTTTTAAAAAGCAACAATCTGAGTGCTTTTTCTCCACATGACAGTGGAGTGCCTTAGGTACAAGTTAATCTGGCTACTTTTAGGAACCACTCACAAAAGAAGGCATGCCAAATGCAAAATACATTGGTGAGGGAAATCACATGCAGTGACAAACCATTCCAGGGAATACTATTGTTAACACATGCCTTCCAGTTGTCAGCCTCCACTGGTCATTTGCTGCTGATTCTGCAATGACTACACGGGTGTGATGGATCATTAAGTTACCAAAGAGAGGTAAAAAATGGGCCCTCAAGCCTTTTAAACCAGTGCCCTCCACATGTGCATGCCATGCCTCTTCCGGTCTCACAGAGTTTCCCTGTTCCTCAAACTTGGAATATTTCAACAAAGAGCTCATGGCAGATGAACTATGCATGTTTAACAATCTTGTGGGTTTGGGCTTCCCAGTCATGTGAAGAGCCTGTGCCAATGCAACTGTATTCATTATTATTTTCTGAACATGTCAGTGGAACCAGCAAGCATGTAGCCACATCCTTTCTCTTTACCTGCAGCTAACTGATAAGAGGTCAGGACACTGAGCAGAGCTCACGCAGCCCTTAAAGAATATATAGAAGGCACCTGAATATAAAGGGCTTTGGGTATAGGAAAGGAACAGTGCAGTGTTCTATTCCATACTGCCATTGGTGTAAGTCAGGAGGGGCAGAAGAGTGCATTTGCCCCGGTCATGCAGCAATCTGGGAGTGCCTGGAGGGGGAGCAGCAGGAGGAAGCCATGCGCCATCCTGCCAGCAGTCCTCCTTTCGCCCCGCTAAGGCTCGGCAATCCTTAGTCAGGGGAAAGGAGGAGAGGGAAGCAGGGTTTGTTGTTGTTGCAAGCAGCACCTCTGTCGATTGCTCCCCCTCCTCCTTTCCACCACCCCCACTAAGGCTTGGCTATCGTTATCCCGGAGAAAGGAGGAGAGGGAAGCGTGTGGTGGAGGTGCTGCTTGGCAAAAAAAATCCCATTGCCTGCTTCCCTCTCCTCCTTTCCCGGGTATAGCCAAGCCTTAGCTGGGGGGGGGGTCATGGACAAGGGTGAAGGGTGCTGTGGAGGTGATGCTTGGGGGGGAAACATTGCCTGCTTGGTGCTATCTGCACACTATGGTTTGCAGATGAGACCCACAAAGAAGGAATGAGAGGGAGAGACCCTTCTTCCCCTCCCCCACTGTTCCCCCAGGATCTGGCCCCTATTGCTGGGTGGGTGGGATATGGTGGGGGGGGGAGGAGAGGGCACAAAAACTGACTCTGTCCCTGGGCGCTCCAAACTCTAGGTATGCCATTGCATACAGCCCAGCATGTATACTCCTTTCTCTCTTTCTTCCCTTCAAAGTAGATAAGTCCTACTTATGTACTTCTACATATCCTTGTTGTCTTTTGAAGGCCCTAAATATAAAATTCCAATATATAATACCTAATGTGGTGTTAAGGGCCTAATTCCTATCTCCAGGGGAGTAGAAGGTCCTCTCCCCTCCAAGCCTCTCTCACTGTCTAAGCAGAATCTTTACAACTAGCCCCTTGCAAAATATTAAGATATTGATAGAATAAATCAATATGAATATACAGACCGGATGGGTTGATTTATATGCAGGTTTCAGCAATATATGATCAGACACTGAATCAATAAAAGTACAGACAGTAAGTTGTGAGTTGATGTAATGGGCATGAAAAAAATGCATATGAAATAACTAGTACCTGATTGGTTGATGAAGGTACATTTATGTCTGGTCAAGGATTTTTTTTCCTGTCTTGTCATCAGCGTTTGGGACTTTAGACTTAGAAAGAGGAAGAGAAATACAGTGGTACCTTGTATAATGGAATTAAATCATGCCAAATGAAATTATGTTATGCAAATTTTCTTTTATACAAATTTTCCATAGGAATGCATTGAAATCCCTAGTCATGACCATTTTTATGTTGTATGGATTTTTTATGTTGTATGGATTTGCCCAATAGACGATTCTGTCAAGCAAATTTCCCCTATCTCCGGAATTTTTTGTTGTTGTACAGATTTTATGTTCCACACACCGTTTGTTATACGTGGGTCCACTGTATTCATTTTGTTGCTGAATGTGTCGTATATAGATTGGACTGCTGAGACATTTTGTCTGAGAGACTGCTGTAAATATAAATAAATAGATGTGAGTTCGAGTTAAATAACTCTTGAGTTTGTGTATTATTCCTCATTGAGGACTAGTGCTCTGACAGCCTGCAACCTCGCCCTGTGTTTTCCTGGATTTTCTACCCGAGCTCCACTGGCTTAGAGATTTCTCTGTTCATGTGGGGACCTGATGCACAACATTTCCTTGAGATTTCAACCAGCCCAAGATTAGGCAACCTTAGCTAAAACTCTGTTTAATAAACCCATCAGATTCCCAGCACCACCTGCAACCCGAATTAGCAGTCAAGATTAGACAGCCAGAGGTGGTGGTGGTGGTGGTGGTGCTGGAGGAGGAGGAGGAGGAGGAGGAGGAGGAATGAATGTTTGAAAAATATTGATTTTGTTTGTTTCCCTCCTGAAACCTTGATCATCCATTCCCCTATAAGCAGAAATAAATTGTGTCAGACATCAGCCGGTAGCACACCGCATAGACCTGTCTATGACAGGAGACACAGAAGCTGCATATGTTTTTGGTTGCTGCATCTCTTCAGTTTGACCCAGCTGAGTTTTTGAGATGGCTAAGAAACTTATGTGATATTGAAGGGAAATTAAGATGAGTTTGCTTTTCAACTTTTGACCCGCCCAAAAAAATTGTGCAAGGAGGGCAATGTACCCTTCTAGGGAATTGGGAAGCAGTTTGGCTAGGTGCCTAAAAGCCACTCTAGCCCTGGACTTGTGCTTGGATGGCAACCCAGAGTTCACTCTAATTCACAGAAGTGCTTGGGAAAACAATAGAATTTATTAGGTTAGATTCAAGAAAAGTTAAAATCATATTCATTTTGTACTTGAGTGCTAACATCTGCTGGGAGGATTAACTTTGCTGGCACTTAAGAGAAACTTAATTCATTGTGTATTTAAACATAGACCAAAGTATATTTAGTTCCTATCACTTACAAATGTACATGCATTAACTCTTGTAAAATTCAGCATTCTGCAGACACTTTTGGATACATGCAAGTGATCCATAAGAGACTTAGCCCACATGGTGCAATCCACCATTCCTCAACCTGGTGTCCTCTAACGTGATTAATGGCATGCTGGTTGAGCAAATAGGAGTTGTAGTGTATAATGTCTGGAAGGCATATCATAGAATCATAGAATAATGAAGTTGAAAGGGACCCTATGTGGCCTTCGAATCCAACCCCTTGCTCAATGCAGGAATGCAGATTAAAGGATACCTGCCAGTCGGTTGTCTAAATTTCTCTTGAAGTCCAGTGGGAGAAGACTTATATGCCACCAGCTCCAAGCTGGTTGGTGAATATGAAATTTCCTTCACATCTTTGTCATGAGAGAACTGAAATATCTGAATCTGATCCAACCCCCCCCCCCCAAAAAAAAACCAGTTTCAAAATCTGACCAAAGGCGGGCTTCATGAGAACATAAGAACAGCCTTGCTGGAACAGGCCACAGCCCATCCACTCCAGCATTCTGTCTCACACAGTGGCTCACCATTTGCTTCAGGGTATTCCCAAGCAGATGTCTTCACCTGCTTACGATTCCCCGCAAATGGCATTGAGAGATATCCTGCCTATCTCTCCAACCCAGAGAATGTCCTTAGGCATCCATAATGATAGCCATTGATACCCTTGTTCTCCATGAACTTGTCTAATCCTTTCTTAAAGCTGTCAAGGCTGACAGCTGTCACCCACTTCTTCTGGCAGGGAATTCCTGCCAGAATGTGGCTGAACACAACACTGCTCACAAGGGACGGATTTCCTGATGCTTATGATTTCATAAACCTGGGGCAGCCGTACACATAACCGTGGTGGATGAAACTGAAATGCAAAAACACTGATCGCAATGAGGGTGAATGAATCAACACATTTGCTGAAAAATCTAATGGATGCATAATAATGTCAGCTCAAACTCACCAAGAAAAATTACTTAGATATGATGTGTATTCCCCAATCAAGTGTCAACATAGTGGGCCTGGCACCCTTGCTTCAGGCATTTAAGTGCCATTTTAAAACTTGTTTATTTAAGCTACTGTATTTATCCTGACTTAATTAGAACCTAGACGCTCAAAAATGTTATCCCTGTTGCTTTTTTATTTGGTTTTAACTCTCATAATCCTCACAATAATTATTTATGTCCTGCTACTTATTATTTTCTTTTCTCGATTTATGCTTTATCACTCTCTGTTTACATTTTTTTTATATTGTGTTACTTATAGTTATGCATATGTACTGTTGTTATATTTTTTGTAGGTTTTCCTTGTACATCATCCAGAATGGCCTTTGGGCTAGATGGTTTCTGTGGTGTATAAGTCACATGAATGAATGAATGAATGAATGAATGAATGAATGAATGAATGAATGAATGAATGAATGAATGAATGAGAGAAATAGAAACCACATGTTATCAAAATGCTGCTGGTTGTTCTGAAGTTATTTGGGTCAATTGCAGATTTGATAGGGACTGAGGAGCAAAATAAAATGTTCGTTGTGTCAGATATTGCCTCATCTCCGCCTGAAATTAGAAATGTTTGTACTTGCTGCTGCTGCCGCTCTGTGTATCTGGCTTCAAAGATGGGCAGCTGGCTTCTTCATCCACATTCATCCTCTCCTCCCCCACCCCTTCAGCCTCACTCACATAAGGGTTGGGTTCAGCAGGAAGGAAACCCAGGCCAGGCCCTGACTCTCCACATCAGCCTGACTCTCCACACCAGCTAGGGCAGGGGTGACCTGGCTGGGAATGGCCTTCCCTTGCAGCATGGAATGTTAGTGTACCAGCCTCCACTGAAGGGTGTAAAAAAAGAAAGATGAAGTGTCCTGTTCAACATGAAGTGATCTTTTTTTCCAGAGAAAAACACCAGGGGGCACTGTATTGCTTTGTGTGATGGATGTGTGAGCTATTACAGTGGCCTTCATCCCAAACACCACAAAATCTTCAAAAATCCAGTAGTGAGTTATAACTAGAGTAGGGACACTGAATCAGTGGATATATGGTGACTCTACTCCTGCACTAGTTTGACTCCTTCAATGGTTCTACTCCAGTTATGACTTACAGCCGGATTTCAGCTGCTGCTTTCTTTTCAAATATTTTGTCGCTTTGTGTGTTCTGACTGAAGCAAGTCATGGATCACAGCAGCTTTCTGTCTCTCAATAAATACAATTCTAATGCAATTATGATGCTATGATTTTTAAAGATTGTGCTTTTCATTTGCCTAACAAAAAAGCTAGAATGTCGCTAGAGATATGGTGCTGGAAGAAGCAGGAGAGGAATTTCTGACACTGATATAATCAGAACATTCTTCAGGGAATAGGAAGAAACAAAACAGCTTGCACTCTATGTCCGTCCTGACTATTCTCTTTGCCAATATGGGAGCTTTGGAAGGGGAAAAGGCTGACAAAATTCTTCACATTTGAAGTCAGCCATGTAGGAAGGGGGGGGGAACGTAAGTGAAAATAACCGAAGCCACAAGAACCTTTCTTCAGACAAAAGAAAACCTTCAGCAAACTAGGTGCACCAAACACCACCCATGCTGTGATCCTCAACAGGTCCCATTAAAAATCTTGAAAGCTCTGAGTAATCCCGCAGAGATGTTCAAGCACATTGTGTTAGCGTTCGGACCCTTAACATTGGAAAGAATGTCTCCCAAGAAAGTTATTTGGAGTTATTATAATAGGGAGTTGATTTCACGGGTTCAAAAATGATGTGGGGTGAATGTTAGCAGCTAGATGGCACTCATCACTGTATTATAGATATAGTATATGATCACATGCATATATGTTGATCTGGCTCGATAGCCCAGTGGTTTTGATGCCTGGCAGTAGAAGCAGAGGTTGGGAGTTCTCCTGTGAGTAGAGCTTGCCTGTGTGGCTTCAGGCAAGGTGCCAGTATCGGGATGCCCCAACCCCACCCCCTCAAAAGAAGGGAATGGCCACTTCTGGCTATCCTCTACCTGGAAAACCCTGAAAAGGGTCACCACATGTCAGAATGGACAACTTGAAAGCACATGACTATTATTGTACATACCTGTTGAATGGGAGACATGTATAATGTAGTTAAATGTGCATTTTCATATGCATCTTATGTTTCTAACAAAAAGTTTTCTCCATCAGAACGAAGCATAGAATCAAGGTACGAACATGATAATCCACTCGGTTCTAAACCACAGGTGAGCAGAAGAAAGCTATCCAGTCAGGGATATAGCACCTAGCGTTTCTCACCTTATGCTATGCTGACCATGGCTGATAGGAGTTGCAGTCCAACAACTTCTGGAAGAGCGCTGTTTGCCCTTCTCCTCAATCCTAAGTGAAAATAATCATGTACATGGAACTGAAATATATCCAAAGGCAATAAGGTCCTCCAGAATGTTTCAGGCAGAAGCAGGGGGGAACCAACATTGTGATAAGTTACAACATTTTATATGAGTAGTCCATACCAGTACAAAACATATAATCTTTCTACATTAAAATTATAGAGATATCTGGAATTCCTTGGGGTAAGGGATTGAGTGTTTTTCCCTCCCCCATAACACTTCTACTCCAAAAGCCATCTAGCCCAACACTTTGCTAAGACAGGAGATCACAGAGCTCAATCACATGTGAGAAGAGAATCTAAGTTAAACCAATCCTTTTCTCACCTCTGTTCACTTTGTTTTGAACTGTTTCAATGCATTACTTTTTATTTGAACCATCATAGCAGGCTATATTGCCCTTTAATTTTTTATTGATTCATTTTCTGTACTGTTTCTTGGGCATTCACTTCCCTTGTATTTTTTTTTAATTACCAAAAATGATATATCTGTGAATCATTGACTTATATCCCCCTGCTCTTTGCTCTTCCCTCCTTTATTCACTTTCTCTGCATATCATTTGCTCTCAGTTCTTGGCTTTAATTTATCTTATTTTCTTTTAAACAGAGTTGGGAGGAGGAAGCAGGTTTTGAATCACTTGTAAAGTATTGTGAAGAGCAGGGTTTAAAAATGCAGTGCTCCTTTCTTTACAGTTCAAGGCAGGAAAGCTCAAGCCTTCTTTCACCTGCAAGGGAGTGGGGAAAGAATGTCACATTCTAAACAATATATTCATGTTGAGTTTTTGTTGTGGCAGCAGGAGCAGCAGGGATGCCAGCAATAGTTACTACTGATTTGTTTATATTCCTTTTTCAAAAAATCAAAAAACAAACAAAAAAGTCATAAAGTGGCGACAGCACCAGAAGCCCATACCTTTTCCAAAGGAAATAAATCAACATCAACATTCATAACCACTGAAATGATAAATAAGCAATTCATCATTGGTTCAGTTTTAAACAACCCTCTTAGCAAAGGGGAAATAAAGTGTTAGCCAGAGCAAATGAATCAATGTTGGCTGTGTGTCATGTGAACAGAAAATTATGAAATTATCTAAATAATGGCCAAATTGGTATAATGGGGGTTCCTTTGGCTGGTGTGATCAAGCCCTCAGTTCAAGGATCTCTGGCAGATGGTCATCCAACTTGCTGTTGAAAAACTTCACATGAAGGAGACTTTATCGCCTTCCAAGGTAGTTTGCTCTACTGTCAAGCATCAGGCAAAACCAACAAGTTCCCTTTAATGTGTATTCAACGTAATTATTTGCACCCACCAGTTCAAGACCAAGTTGGACTCCCATTCATTTCTCCAGGGTCTGTGGGATGATTGGGAACAGGGTATGATGGGGATGGTGGTATGCAGAGCAGGGAGGGAAACAGGAAGAGCATACATACACACACTTGATTTAGGCTGCTTCAGTGCTGAGCGATGGCAAGCTATGGCTCAGATTAAGTCCTGTGTTCCCATTCTAAGTGAACACAGGCACTGAATGTTCAAGTGAGGCTCACGCTTCTTCTGGCCAAATAGCCTCACAGCTATTTACTGAGGAATGTGTGGGTGAAATGAAAAACTTCTTTTCTCCTCCTACCTCATTTGCAGATACTGGCTCGTTACCACACATTGAAAACTGCATTGATCTATCATAGACTCCAGATTTTAAGTAAGAGCACATTTCTCTGCTTCTGACCTTGAACCAGCTATTCCACAAGTGGGTCATCCCATAAACTGTTCACTTTTTGCCTCTTCCCCACCCACATCCTCATGATAAGCCACCCATTAGCATTTGTTAGTTGATCTATTTTTTAGGAATTTGAAGCCAGTCAGAAACTTCTCCTTCTGGGCCAGTCGGAACATGATAGGGAATAAATAGTCTAGAAATAACATCAATAAGGAAAGAAATGGCTGTTGTCATCACAGGATTTCCTTTGTGAGGAATACCATGTCTTGTGGTATGCTTTGTGGGTTCTTGTCTAGATCAAATGTCTATATGGCCAATTGGGGGTAAAAGATGTCTTTTTCCACACAAGGAAGAGACCCAGATGGTGTGGGAAATACAGTCAAGCTATGTGTGTGGTCATAGCTGAAGGTCTTCATGGTGAGCACTCAGTAAAAATATCCTTGGAATGAAAAATGAATGTGGAATGAAAGTTAAATCAAACTAATATAGACGTCAGTGGCTGCTCTAGAAAGATCACTGCTGACAAATGAATCATTGTGGAAAGATAATGAGTAAACATAGTAAGGAAGTCAATGTCCAAATAGCTCGAAGAATGGGGAAAATATTTTCCTTTAAGTCATGCAGCCTAGTGTTTTGTATGGGATTTGTGTGTGTGTGTGTGTGTGTGTGTGTGTGTGTGTGTGTGTGTGTGTGTGTGTGTGTGTGTGTGTGTGTGTGTGTGTGTGTGTGTTTTGTGTCATTACAGTCGTGACCAACTCTTCATGACCCCATGTCCATGGAGTTTTCTTGGCAGGAATACTGGAGTGGCTTGCCAGTTCCTACTCCAGGCGCCTACAGCACCTGGTATTCCCTGGTGGTCTCCCATCCAAGTACTAACCAGGGCTGACCCTGCTTAGCTTCCGAAATCAGGCAAGATTGGATGTGCTTCTCAGAGGTTTAAATCTTTTCCCTTAGGAACTGTAAAAATGCATTGGTGCTTTAAGCTTGCATAAGGTGATCACATTACATTTTGGCAGATTGCTGCTCATTAATGTTCCTGGCACACTGGTCACAGAAAGACAATAAAGAAATCTTTACTGGCATATACAGGACACATGTGCAAAAGTAGAAGCTTAATTAGGAAAGTACATAGATACAGTATAGGAATGCAACCAACACCTTGTTAGTGAGTGATAATTTGCCTCCGAGGTGAGCATGGCCTATATGTTTTGTTTTTTTGTCTCTATGCAAGAGTACAGAATGAGATGTGAGATCTGAAGTCAGGGTGAACCCAGGCCCCCAAGAGGTTTCCAGGACCACACTAATGCTCCAGTTCACCAGCACGTCTTTAACTATTCCTTCCAGCATCCATCAAGGGCATCAGAGAGC
This sequence comes from Phrynocephalus guinanensis, assembly GCA_037367245.1. Taxonomy (NCBI): domain Eukaryota; kingdom Metazoa; phylum Chordata; class Lepidosauria; order Squamata; family Agamidae; genus Phrynocephalus; species Phrynocephalus guinanensis. Next base: position 92,749,507 of record CM074735.1, on the reverse strand, counting down.
GAATATGTGATGCACCTGTGTATCATTCTTACATCTCTGTATGGCTTATGGTTTTCAGTTCCTTTTGAAGAAAGCAAATATTTTTTTCATTAGATGCTATTTCTTGCTTTATTAGATTATACCTTATCATTATATTTTTTAAAAAAAGAAAGAAAGAAAGGCAAGGATAAGACATCCTAAAGGGATTGCAAGTATTGGGGGAGAGGGAGGGAGAGAGAGCAGCTACCTTTCATGTCAAGCCCAAGACAGATGCTTGGCAAAATGAAGGCTACAAAGTCTTATGTTAATCGCCATGGGAATGGGGAAGCATTCCAAAGACTGGATCTACGCAACTGTTCACTCTGTTCCAGGTAGTTTGACCATGTCATCTAGATGTCACACCGCAGGTCACATCTCTTCAGCAGAGACATTTGGGGTCGACACCCAGGTCTCGGTATGGCTGTGAACTTTTGAAGCAGCCCCTGGGGCACAGGAGTGGTTAGCCTTCTGCTAGCTTGTCATTTCCTTGTGCGTTTCATTTCCCCCCCAAGTCAACTTCAATTAGAAGGAGTTTCATCTAAGTTTGAAAACGGTCCTGGAGATCTGGTGGAGATTAATGCCGGGTATCTTTTTATAGTTGTCAGGTCATAGCAAGAAAACAGCTTGCACACTGGGTGACCTGCCGGCAAAGTACCTACTCCATAGCAAGATTTAATTGCTGCAAAAAGGGGACCTAATTTAGTGGCAGCATAGCATTTAGGGTCAGCACTTGAGCTGATTAACCAAATGAATGTCAAAGGGGTGATTCCTTTGACTGCAGCCTCTTCAGCTGTTCCAGAGCAAAGCATTTTCTTACCTGGAGCAGAGCAACAAATAATACTACCTCATGGGCCCAAATCAAAAATACAAAGATAGCACACAAGAATAAAGCAAACACTTATAAGTATACAAGACAAAATCCAAAAAAACAAAACAAAACAAATACTAAAGGATGTAGCATATTAGGAAAGTTCACATTAAAATATAATAATCATTAAGGTGCAACATGTTTTAGTCTCTTTTTTGATTTCTTCTGCTCTGATTGTTTGGATTTTTCCAGGTATGCTTGCATAGACTAGCATGACTACCTCTTCTAAAATGCATCAGCATCTCTTCCCATCCTTGTTAATTATACTACAGTAACAAGAAAATACATAAAGGACATTTTGTTGCCTTTTATGATAGTCCTGCTCTGTTGATTCCTTCTGTCCAATGGTAGGACAGTGAAATGGATTAAGAAGCATTTCACCAGCTGTGCTGGGATAGCGTGGTTTGCTGCTTCAACATTTTTGCAAGCTATTCTAAGGCCAAAATTCCTCCTTCCCCTCTGTTTTCTGTTCTTTTTGCTATCTAGGAAATAACAGTAAATGTTCAACACTCAGTTTGGGATGGTTAATTGATTGTCAGTGAGAGAGTTTAACACTAGAGATGGGCACGACTCAAAAAAATAATTTTTCGTTTTTCGTTTAGGGGTCCGTTTCGGTTCGTTTTCGTTTTTCGGGGGGGGGGGGGGTTGCACAGTTTTCGTTTTCGTTTTCGAACAAAACGAAACAAAAAACAAAAATGAAAATGAAAAATTTTCGTTTCGTTAGCATTCTTTTCAATGCAATGTGTCTGCCGTAACGAAAATGAAAAACACGGCAAAATTTTTCATTTCGTTTCTGTTGTCGTTTTGCTTCTGAAAAATTTTTCGTTTTCGTTTTCGTTGCAAAATGAAACAAAAAACGAAAACAAAAACGAAAATTTTGATGAGTCGTGCCTATCTCTATTTAACACTCTCACAGTAAATTTCACAGGACGCAGTAGTGGATATTTGGCTAAACCAGGCCTACCCAACAGGTAGACCACGGGCTACCGGTAGCCCATGAAGGGTTCAAAAGTAGCCCACTGGCTATCAATAAAAAAAGTGAGGTGATAAGTTCTCCACCCCTCCCTCACCCATCCCAAGGACCACCACTGCCCCAGCAAAGTTCTGGGTCTGCCAGTTCAAGGGCCATGGTGCATTGAAATCTGTTCCCTCCAGAACAGATTAATTGGTTTTCAATGCATTCTTATGGGAAACCACTGCTCTACTTACAAAAGTTTTTAATTATGAGCATGTGCTCGGAACGGATACAATTCATAAGTAGAGATTTTAGTGTAGTAGCCCTCAGGCACTTTGGTCCGGAAAAAGTAGACCTTGGCCTGTTCAAAGTTGAACTGCCCTGGGCTAAACTATGTCCATGTCTGGAAACTGAGGAAAAGACCCACATTGATAAAAACGTTCATTAAAAATACAGTGGTACCTTGTATAAAGAAATTAATTGGTTCCAAATGAAATTATGTTAAGCAAATTTTCCTTTATACAAATTTCCCATAGGAATGCATTGAAAACAGAGTAATCCCTAATCACAACCATTTTTATGTTGTATGGATTCGCCCCATAGACTATTCTGTTAAGCAAATTTCCCCTGTCTCCAGAATTTTTTATGTTGTACAGATTTTATGTTCTACAAACCATTTGTTATACAAGGGTCCACTGTAATTCTGTTTTACACTGCAACTGTCCATGTTCTTTGTAGCATTCATGAAGTGCATATGGGAGTAGAAGGTAAGAAATCATGCCACTGGCAAAATTATATTAATTATAAGAGGTGTAATTGATTGTGTCATGCCAAGCTACAGATACTTTCCCCCTTGGGGGTGCTATTTGCTGCAGAATTGCCACAGTTGGTGTGTGCTTCACAGACCAGGCAACAAATATGGCTTTTAAAAATAATATAGGAAAGAATATGTTTGCAAGTCACCATGTACATTGAATAAGATGCTGTTCTAATTATATCATCATGCTCTGTGTCATTATTGATAATGGAGGTGGCAATAATTATTTTGAATTCATTATTTTTGCTGACAACTGGGTAGAGCTTTAAAATGACTTTAAAGAAAAATGAACATGAATGGTTATTAAGCTAGGATGCCTGCTAGGTGCAGTGGAGGAGGGGTGTCTGCAGAAAGACGAATTACAATTGGCTGGATCGCTCACTGAGTAGAAGTTGAAGTGCAGGAGTTCAGTTCCCTTGTGCATCTCTCAGGAGAAAAGCCAGCCTGTGTAGCCTTGGGCAAGCTGCACAGTCTACAGTGCCCCTAAAAGAAAGGAATTGTAAACAGCTTCTGAATAGTCTCTGCCTGGAAAACCTTAAAAAAGGTCATCCTCATAGGTCTGGATCCACTTGACAACATGTTTGCTTTTTTAAATTGTTTAAATAAGCACATCACCTACAATTATTATGTGTAAGGGACGCACAGCTTTTTCTCTTTTTCAAATAAAAAATGTAATTTCTGTCTGTGTGTGCATGCCCATGCACATAATCAGGGTCTTAAATGGATCTATCCTAAGAAGTTCAAATGAAGAGATACAAGTAACTTTATTGGAAAAGCAGCCCTTACAGCAGGGGAAGATAATCTCAAGCTCATAAGATTCTCCTACCCTGCCCAGAGTGACGGTTGGCCAGATGGTGCGGTGTAAAAATCAAATAAATAAGTAAAATAAATAAATAAAATAGCTGCAGACTCAGCTCTGCTATATTCAGAGATCGGAGGTTCTTTCAAAACCTGGAGATGAACTTTGGTGAACTGAGCTCCACTTTCTAATGTGGAAGGGGATTCAATGGGGTTTATTCCCAAGCAGACATACATAGAATTGTGTTGTGTTTTCATGGTTATCAGGGAAATAGCCAAAATGGTGAGGATTACATCTGCCCCCACCCACTTGCCTTTGGCATCCTGGCATTTAAGCCCTCAGACCCCCCCCCCCCAAAAAAAAAGAATTCAATGCCTTGGCAGAAAACCTTTCCCCATCTCAACTTTACAATTTGAAGGGTTTTTTGTTTTGTTTTGTTTTGTTTTAAAAGAAGGATTTATCAACATTTTTATGTCTATGAGGAGATTTTCCGAAAACAACATGTTCATTAGAGATGACGAAAATTAAGAAATCCTGCACAGCATTAAAAGGATAGGTGCATACCTGTCGCCACCTCTTTTCTTTTCCTTCTCATTTATTTTCAAATTTGCATTGTGGGAGTTATTTGCTTTCACTGTGGGGGTTTTTGTTTGTTTGTTTTTTGAGATGGGTGGGCAGCCATAATTTATATGGAAATTGTAAACTCTGCTGAGACGAGAAACATGCAACATAGCAGAGGGGGTGGGCGGAGGAGCAGAGGAGTTCTCATGAAGGCTAATTTAAGATGTTGCAACGATTTATTTATTGGCACACAAATCAAAGAACATACCAGAGGAAAAGGCTAGTGGATGGCTGTGGGGTTTGGTCCATCCTCCCTGCCCCCCCCCGTCACAATAGGAACTCATTTTGTTACTTGGCGATTTGCAGCAACCATGTTTTTTGCTGCTTTTTATATTTGCTTCTATTTTAAAAACCAGGTTTGGAGCTGCAGCCAAGCGAGATGGAATCTGAAGGTGGTGAGAACAGATGAAAACAGATGAACAGATGCAGGATTCCTGCACCTTTAACAGTTACCTAGAAGTGGGAATGCCACAGCACTTCCATTTTAAATTGCCCCGCTCAGCTGGAGCCGGTGCCCCAACCATCTGGGCGACAGGTGGGGGGGGGAGCAGGGGACCTTGCCTTGGCCATCCCACTTTGAATGCCCCACTAGCCAGCATGCTGATCATCTGGGTGGTAGTTGGGGGGAAGTGGGAGAAGTGACATAGCCCACTGCTTTGAACTGCCTCATCATTAGAAGCAGCTGCAGAGGCTGGCTTGCTCGCAAAACAGGGGGTATGTGGAGGGGTCTGCAATTGGTCCCGGGGGCCAGATTCAAGACCCTGGGGGGCGTATCTGGCCCCCAGGCCTTAGGTTGAGGACCCCTCAGCTATAGGCTACTATTCTGCACAATGGCTGAAAAATGTGTGGCCCTTTAGATGTTCTTGAACTGCAACTTCGTTGAGCCAGCATACCCAGTGGTAAAGGATAGTCAGAGTTGTACCTCAACAGCCAGTGGAGATGAGGGCAGCTTGTTACAGAGGTGATCCCCCCCACCGGTAATTTGTGGAGATAGCTACCCTTGTCTGGAGGACAATATATTTCTCACCTCTCTACAGATATCAGCTCAAACCTTATGACCTTTGAGCTCATTAGGATTCATTCCCAAGTAATTTACAAGACAGTAACAGTCTTAGATACCATAGGTGGAACCACAGATGAACTAAGACATATAGATTGGTTTATGTGAGCCCATGTTTCACCTCAAGGAATTTTACATATTAAAATAAATTATTCCTCTTCAGATCACTGTGCAGATTGTATTTATTTACATAGGTATTTGCTTTCTTAAAATATTATTTCTTTAGTTTGAATTCCCCTTGTCTCTAAAATGGGGTTCAAATAGTGCACAGTATATAAACAAAAGGGCATTCCAGTCTCTATGTTAACACTTCATGAAAAAATACCTGGATGGATTTTTGCCAGATTTGGATGGTATGGCTGCAGTGATCTGACTTTAAAAGGTTTTTTAAGTTAATTTGCATAAAGCATGAATATTACTTGGTGTGTACGTTGGGGTCAATCTCAAGAGACCCAAGTTGAATTTACATAAATTGCTAGACAAATTTTCTATACATTTGGATAAATATGGAGGATATCTTGGAGACATATACACCTGATTAGAGATGGGCACGAATAAAAAAAATGGCGTTTCGTTTGTCATTTGTCGTTTAGGGGGGTCCGTTTCGGTTCGTTTCCGTTTTTCATGAATTTTTGCAAAAAATTCATTTTCGTTTTCGTTTGTTTAATTACTGTTTCGTTACTATTAATTTCAATTTTTGTGATTTTTTTAAACATTTAAAGCAGTTCAATGTATTGCTGTAACGAAAACGAAACTGACGACAAAATTTCTGGTGTTTCTGTTCGTTTCGTTTCATTTTAGAGACAAAATTCATTTGTCATTTCGTTACGTAATGAAACAAAAAAACGAAAACGGAAACAAAAAATTGTTCGTTTCGTGCCCATCTCTATGACCTGATTAATAACAGGCCACCACATTATCACCCAGTTGCCTATACCCTACATAAATAGTATTTTTATCTACTAATGATAACAGAGAAGGTGTCAGCCTAGCTTTCTGTGAATGGGTGTCCTAGAGCCTGGATGTGGCCACTAGAAAAAGTACTTATCTTATTCGTTCAGCATTAATTGTATGTTTCCAGCAGTGGTGCTCAATGAAATTTCTTCTGCTACCGTTAGTCACTGAGCTAGGCTGTTGTTATTTAGATTAGCTTAATTCAATGACATGCTTGGCTAGTGGGACTGAGGATCAGTATTACTCCTTCCATGCAGCTAATTCCATAAATGTTTTGCTAACACTGATTAGAGTTGAAACCCGACTTCATGGCTGCTTGAGGATTCTGTATTCAGTGTTTTGTTTAGGGATAGGTATAAAGGCTAGCTGAAAGGTTTATAATTCAGAGTAGATATGATACAAGTCACACAACCTATATTGGTGTAGCAAGGCAAGTATATCATTCACAAATGTTTACAGCACACAACTCATTATAGAAAGATAATTTGGAAAGAGAAAATCAAAATTTGCAAGGGATACTGGATCAGTTTCTCAGACAGAAGAATTGTGGCTGATAAATATTTGTTTAAACTATGCTTCCAAGTCCATTGATCTTTTTGCGCAACGGTTTCACAGCCATGACTAGTGACCTGGCCATGCAGCCTGTGCAATGCTGTAGTATATCAACTGTAAGATTTCATGTTCTGATCACAGGGCTGGAGAGGGGTTCTGCATTTCCATCTAGAGACTAGAGACATCTTTGAAATGGGCATTAAGTTGAGTTGCTGCTGGAAGCTAGTAAACTGGGCTGGGTGAGAGGCTCGGTTGGCTGGGGATGCAGGGAGGGGAGCAGCAACACTTGCTTTGATGCCTTCATGAACTGGAGTGAACTGGTCTATGCCCAGTCCTTTCAGCCTCAGTGTGTAATACAACTGGTTCTGGCTCCACACCAGTGCCCATGCCCCATCTATGTCCATCCGTTTTGGAGAAGGAAACTAAATTCTGTTTCTGCCATGGATTTCCATTGCTGGATTCAAGTATGCATAATATTTCATACAGAGCTCTGCACTCATGAGTAACTGAAAATGCAATATGAAAGCTTGTTTTGAAATTTTGCTTTCAAACTTGACAGTGAGCCTTAATTCCCTTCCCCAACCCCCATTCCCTGTTCACTGTGCTAGCTTTTTGTACGTACATGTAAATATTGTATGGCTTTAAGAGTTCAACATTCTAGTTCATCTAGAAATGGGCTCAGAGGTCCAGGAATATGTTCTGAGCTACAGAAAACATGCTCTGAGGTCCAGAAATATGTAGATAACAAAGTTTGGTTCTGGAGTCTCAGAAATGTCTCAGATGTTGCCTCTATAGAATTCTCATGCATCTCTTCAAACTCTTACCATTTGAGATTTAGGAAATCAAGCCCTAGATCACAGGACAAGAAAGATGGGCCAAATATGCACCCCAGTGTTGATGCCCTACAAGTCTCATCTATGTTAGCCACTAGCCAGCATACCCAATGACACAGAATGCCCAAAATGACCATCCAAAAACCTAGGAGGCATGCATTTGGTTCACCTGCTACAAAGGGCAAGTGTGTACTGCTGACTTTCCCTTTCAGACCTGTTGAAGAAAATCATTGCTACAGATCTAGATCATGCAAGCAATGCCCATACATACAAACACGACTCTTTTCATTTTCTTACGGATAGTTTGGGAGGGTGCAAAGCATGATCAGATTCTTTTCCACACATTTACTTAACCTACCACATGCAATATTGTATTGCACAGTGTTGGTTACACAAAAACCTTGCAATGGTGTTATATCCAGCTGATGCCTAACTTGTACATTAACCACACATGCTGAATCTATGGACAAGGGTTGTCTTTCTTGCCAATAATGTCTTCCCTCTCTATTTTCCTAATTTCAATGGCATGCCATGAAGAAATTCAGTATGAATCACATTGCAATTGCCTATGCTAAAATCTCAGATTTGACAGTGCCCCTTCGGTTTCAGCAGCAAGAGTCTCTCTTCTCTGTGTGTCTTTTTTTGTTTTTGTCTGTGTGGGATTTTTTTGCATAGGGTACTGATGCTGCCCGCACCCCCACCCCCATCATTTGTCAGTTCTTACTATATCAGCCCTCTTTGAACCAATACCCGTGGTTAATGTGAAATGTGTGTGCTGCTGAGACAGCTTCAGGATGATGATGCCACAAGAATGGTGGTGGGTTTTTGTTTTGTTTTGTTTTAGTTTTTGCAAGCACAGGGAAGTAGGAGAAGCCGGAGTGATATTCTGATTTGTTTTATGATAATCAAAGGTATCTAGCGATCCATCCCTTCAAAGATAGGATTGCGTGGCTGATCCTTTAAAGGTACTTTGCCTCTAGCTTCAGCTTTAATCATTTTCATTCTGTGCTGCTCAATTTGCCCTCATATGTTTCCTCTTTAGATAACATTACTTGTACAAATTCCAAGCTAAGCTGAATCAGTGAGACTCAGAGGGTCTTTATGGTATTTCTTATGTAACGGAGCTCAGCTTACTTTATTTGTGCCTTGCATGTGTGGTTTCCTCAAGTCCCAAAGGATGAAGGCTTTGGGGGCTGGGTGGGGGGGGGAGAGAACAAGTTGGGACAGAATGAATATCAGCTGCTGACTTGCGGGAGCCATGGGAAGATCCGGGCGGGCAACCATAGAAAAGCCACGGTTTTCTATTTTCCTTGGGTGACACACCTGACCTAAGGATTTGGGTAGAGCAGACAATGAGAAAACCAGCTAGGCCTGCAGCAACAGTATTCAGGTGGGGGTCGGGTAGCTGTATTTTAATAATAAAAAGGAATAATAATAAGGTGTCCTCAATTTGATTGTGACTTACAATGACCCTTCTAGGGTTTTCTAGGTATAAAGTACTGAGAAGTGAGTTACTAGACCCATCTTTTGGTGTCCCTTTGGGATTGTGGAACTTGCCCAAGGCATGCAACTGCATTAGCCACACACACACACACACACACACACACACACACACACACACACACACACACACACACACACACACACACACACACACACACACACACACACACAGTGATCAAAGTCTTCCACTCTCCTGGAAGGCACAGAAGAGAATCAAACTCCCAACTCTCGCCTGTAGCCAAGTGCCTGAATCTGCGGAGCTATGCCATTTATTTATGTGCTGGGTTAAAATGCCTTCTACTCACAAGTTTGTTAAGACATCGTTATTTCATCTACCAGTGTTATGGAGGTTGGCTTTTGATCTTGTGTCTGCTGGCCAGTTTCCTTTTAAGGTCCAAGATTTGAAAGTAATACATAAAGAATACAACAAGAAATTCATAATCGGCGTTTCTACAAACTGACCAGGAAACATCTGGGGCACCTTGTCATGAGAACATTTTTATTTCTTGACATGAAAGACATAGCTGGTGTTAATTTTGTGATTGCAGAGTTCCATTTCAATAGTTGTAAGCACTCATCCAGTTTCAAAGCAAGATGTATTGCATAGCTCATTCACAAAACCAGGAAACAATCCATAGCTACCTAGGATTATAGCCTGGCTGGAAAATTTGCAGTGTTCTGATTTCAGTGTACCCTCACAAAGGACGCCCATCTGTTCCTCTGCTTTGGGAGATCTCTGTGGAAATTCCTGGGAAGGAGTTTGGAATGATTAGCCAAAATCCTCTTGTAGAACTTAACGGCAGCATAGGGGAGCTGATGTAACTGCAGAGGCATATTGCCACTGTGGTTTCTTTAGTGATTCCTTGCTCTGCATTCATTGGTTAGCTTTATATGGAACCAAGAGGGAACTCTTTAATTGGTTCAGTTCCATTTTATATGGGCACATACTGTAGGTATCTGAATGTCTAAGCTGATCTTTCCAAGCAGCCATCTTGAGCCAGCTGTCGCTGAAGCCTCCTCAAGGACTGTAGGGAGTGTGACAACATTTGGGGGGGGGGCAAAAAGAGCAGCTGATCATCTGATCCTTTCCCTCTGGAAGCGCAGCTGGATTGCTTCCAACATGAACAGAGAAGGAACCATCAGCTGTTGGTTATATTGATTATAACATTGTTCTATGTGTATTTCTAGTGACAGGTGAAGCAGGCGTGAAACATACCTCATAGATGTTTAAATGTTAGGAAAGAAATGGACTTCCTTTAAGCACTTACTTAATGTAGTATTATTATTTATCTCTTACCTTTGTACTCTGTCTTTCCTCTTTTCTGGAGCTCAAGTATACAGTATGCCTATGATCTTTCCCCTTGCATCCTCCTCACAACCTCCCTGTAAGATAGGTTTGAGCAGTCATTGGGTGAAGAGGACAAGAGGTTCCTAGTGGAGGATAACAGGTCTCAAACTGGAGGCTCTCCTCAGTAAAAGAAGACACATTGCCACTTACTGCCCCTATAATATCTGCTGTGTGTTCCACCAGTATTGAGGACACTGTATTCTCTGAACTTCTGATTGTATTATTCGGGTGACACCTGGACTCTTGTTTTGGTGCTTTCTCATGCCACTTTTATGAAAGTTCATATTATAGTCAAGAGCTCATTTGCTTCTGAGGCCTCTTGTTGCTCGCACAATCGCTTCCATAGTGTCTTTGAAACCAGTTCGAGGCATAGATCTTGAAAGGGTATGTTAATGCCTCTCAGCTTCTGAAGGCTAGTAACTCCTTGAAGTTGCAGAATTTTCCATTTATCTCAGATACCCAGATTCTCAGCCCACACCTGCAGACACAGATACCAATACACAGCTTCCCCTCTCCCTGCTTCCTGTCCCCCCCCCCCAAAGAGACACTTTTACTTACCCTGGAATTTCAAAACATCTTTATTATCTTATGAACACATACTTGAATAAAAGTGTCAGAGAAAGCAGTGGCTGTTTCTGTCGACTGGACATGCATAAAATTGCACTGTATTTATTTCAAATAAAATATTCATTATGCTTTCATTTGCTGATTGTTAGTTACAAGTTTCTTCAAAATTTTGCTAGGCAGTACAGGAACACCTGGAAACATTAAATGAATTGAAGTCTCTGGGGCCAGATGAATTACACCCAAGAATATTAAAAGAACTGGCAGAAATAATTTCAGAACCATTGGCAATAATTTTTGAGAAGTCCTGGAGAACGGGGGAAGTTCCCATTGAATGGAGGAGAGTGAATGTTGTCCCCATTTTCAAGAAGGGGGGAAAAGAGGACCCAAATAATTACTGCCCCATCAGCTTGATTTCAATTCCTGGAAAGACCCTAGAGCAGAATATTAAGCAGACAGTCTGCAATTATTTAACAAGCAATGCTATCATTATGAGACGTCAATACGGGTTTCTTAAAAACAAGTCATGCCAGACTAATTTGATCTCTTTCTTTGATAGAATTACAGGCCTAGTGGATGAGGGGGATGCTGCAGATATTGCTTATCTAGATTTCAGTAAAGCCTTCGATAAGGTTCCCCATTGTATGCTTGCAAATAAATTAATAGAATGTGGGATAGATAGTTCTACTGTTAGTGGATTTGTAATTGGTTGACTGATTGCACCCAAAGGATGATCATAAATGGCCTCTCTTCAGCTTGGAAAGATCTGACCAGTGGGGTGCTCCAGGGTTCTGTTCTGGATCCGGTGCTATTCAATATCTTTATTAATGATTGGATGAAGGAATAAAGAGTATGCTGATTACATTTGCAAATGATACCAAACTGGGAGGGGTTGCTAATTCCCTAGATGATAGGTTAAAATCCAAAATGACCTTAACAGATTAGAGTCCTTGGCCAAAGCAAACAGAATGGGTTTTAACAAAAAGAAATGTAGGGTGCTGCATCTAGGTTAAAAATGAATTCCATAGATATAGGATGGGAGACACCTATCTGGAGAATAGTACCTATGAAAGGGATCTGGGAGTCTGGTTGGACCACAAATTCAGCAGTGTGACAAGCCAACGTGATTCTTGGTTGAATCAACAGAAGCATAGTGTCTAGAGATCAAGGGAAGTGATAGTGCCACTCTGTTCTGCTCTGGTCAGACCCCATCTGGAGTACTGTGTCCAGTTCTGCACACTTCAATTTTAAAAGGATGTTGACAACCTTGAACGGGTCCAGAAGAGGGCAACCAGGTGGGTTAAAGGTCTGGAAGAAATGTATTATGAGGAGCAGTTTAGGGAGCTGGGAATGCTTAGCCTTACAAAAAGAAGGCTGAGAGGGGATATGATAGCTAAGCTATGTTTAAATATTTGAAAGGATTTCATATTAAAGAGAGGACTGATTTGTTTTTCATAGCTTGAGAGACTAGGCCTTGGGGCAATGGTTTCAAACTACTGGAAAAGAGATTAATTTAAACATTAGGAATAATTTCATGACACAGCTGTTCAGCCGTGGAATATGCTGCCACAGAAGGTAGTGGAGTCTCCTTCTTTGGAGGTTTTTAAGCAGAGGCTGGATGGCCATCTCTTGGGAATCCTGTGATGGGGTTCCTGCATGGCAGGGGGTTGGACTGGATGGCCCTTGAGGTCTCTTGCAACTCTATGATTCTATGATTCTGTGAGTTATTGATCATATTTTTGTGGTATATGTGTGTTTTTAAAGAGCCACTGCTGTAGTGTGAAATATGATTTTGATTCTTTCTTTTACTTATAATCCACCCCCCTTTCCCCAGTGCTGGAATCCAAGGTCAACATAATAAAAATATACCAATCTAAAAACACAGCAAGTTATGGTAGCAAAACCCAGAGGGTCAAATTACAATTTACCAGATTAGAAAAAAATTAAAAGCTTATCCAAAGAAATATTGTATAGCAAGTCAGTAAAAAGTCCACCCTCGTATATTGCTCCAAATTAAATGAATATTATATCCTTTGCCCATAAAAATTCTAACACATATTTTGTTTTTCTATGAATTGATCTATGTTTTGTGTACCATGAAGTCAGAACCAACCTACAGCCAACCTAATAGGGCTTCCAAGGTATCATATATACTGCAGGCCTGCCCAACAGGTAGACCACGGGCTACTGGTAGCCTGTGAAGGGTTCAAAAGTAGCCCGCCAGCCATCAATAAGAAAAGTGAGAGGATAAGTTCTCCACCTCTCCCTTTCCCACCCCAAGGACCACCACTGCCCCAGCAAAGTTCTGGGTCTGCCAGCCCACTGTCCCAGCCGAGCAGGGCAGTTCAAGGGCCATGGCACATTGAAATATGTGCCTTCCAGAACAGATTAATTGGTTTTCAATGCATTCCTATGGGAAACCGCTGCTCTAATTACAAAAGTTTTTAGTTATGAGCATGTGCTTAGAACAAATAAAATTTTAAGTAGTTTTAGTGTAGTAGCCCTCGGGCACTTTGGGCCGGAAAAAGTAAACCTTGGCCTGTTCAAAGTTGAACAGCCCTGATATACAGTATAAGGAATGGCTTTACCATTTCCATATCCAGTGTGTTATAGCGTATAAAGTGATGGACAAGAACTCAAGAGGCTTGAGTTTGAATCCCTGCTAACACATGGAAACTTGACCAGGGGTGTAGAAGTGGTACAACCACTACTTTCCTCGAACATCCTATTATGATGGCTGTAAGTCAGCTCTGACAAGAAGGCACATAACCAACTCACTTTCCAGTTCAACCCTCACCCACAGTTAATTTTGATGGCAAAGTGGACATTCAAACCCATGTCCGCTGGCTCTGGTGGTCACTCAGTCCACTATACCACACTGGGTGCCACAAATCAAGCTACTTTAACAAGTAAATTATACTGTAACATACTGACATGTTTCTAAGTATACAGTGATACCCCAACTTAAGAGCAGCTTGACTTAAGAGCAGCTCAACTTAAGAGCAATTTGACTTAAGAGCGGAAAACCGTTGGCGTTTTAACTGCCACCTTACAAATTTTAGATATGGTCTGCTTGACTGACAATTTTTTTTTATATTTTAACTTATTTGTTTCAATTTTTTAGATAGGTAACCTGACTTAAGAGTAATTTGACTTAAGAGCATGCATTCAGAATGGATCAAATTTGTAAACTGAGGTACCACTATACATAAAAATAAAAACCATCATTCCTTCAGTTTGATCTAGACTGACTGCTGCTGTTTGTGTTGCAAAAGCAGCACCAAACATTGGCACGCTCGGAACAATCCAAGGTTTGCAGGAGTACAAAAAAAGCACTTGAGGAGGAACAAACGGTTGGGGGTGGAGTGGAGTGGGACAAGCATAATTTAGTGTTCAGGATGGTGGACTAAGGGCATTTATACACAACCCCTAAACTCTGGGACAAATGGCTCCAAGCTCCAGAGCTTAAAAATGTTTCCCCACCAGCTCCGGAGTTTACAGGAAATTAAGTGTGACCACGCCCACTTTAGCGCATCCCAGCGCACCTTTCAAGTACCTGCTCTCTGGAGGTGAAAATTATTTGATGCGGTGTAATGATAGTGAGTGCGGGGCTCTCCTCGCTTCTGTTTGTTGTTTTTTGGCTCCTGCCCCTTTAAGAGCTACTTAAGAGACTGGAATGTTGCCGCGGCAAGAGCGAGAGGCAGAACGGAGGTGAGCCACGTCTCTTTTCTTCCTGTTTTTTCTCCCTCCCCTCACGCAGCCAGCAGCCAGGAGTGCGGAGGGGGTCGGAACGCAGGAACAGCGACAAATCCCTAAGATCTCTGGTCCGAATTTAAGTGGCCAGCGGATCTTAGGGGTGGTGTGAAAAGGCTCTAAGACTCTGGAGACCTGAGTCCAACCCTGCCTCTTGATGTTCACTGTTGACCTTGCACCAGTCACAGTCTCCATGTCTCATCTGCTTCACATGTCTGAGGCAAGGATGATGTGGTGAAGACAACCCAGATATATTGTCTTGAGCATATTGGAAGAAAAAGGCAGGATATAAATCTAGTTTATAAATGAAATGAAATGAAATGAAAGCCTGGGAAGTCCTGGAGATGCTCAGTGTTCACAGAATGCTGACGGGCTGAAGCATGAATGAAAGAAAAATTGGGAGCAAATCAATAGCACAATGGTTTAAATGCCTTCCTGCATAGATGTACTGTATTTTGCATTCCATTTTCTCAAAGTCACAGAGCAGAGAGCACCCCCACCTCTACAGAAGCCAAGAAGAAGGAAGGCAGGCACCCGAAGATAGCAATTAAGGTCTGTGGATATCCAAAGTGAGCTTTCAAGAAAGCAGTGTCCCAACCCAGAAGAACAAGAAATCAGCCTGAGACCCAGACTCAACGGAAGAACCTGGTCATTCTCTACATGGCTGGAGTGTCTGACAAGCTTAAAATGATTTTTTTTAGCAAACACCAGATCCCTGTTTATTTCAAACCCCAAAACACGCTAAGGCAGAGACTCATTCGCCCAAAGGACCTGATACCAAAACACAAAAGCAGCAATATAGTATATGCGGTCCAATGCAGTGAGGAGTATGCAGACCTCTATATGGGAGAATCTAAACAGCCATTAAACAGAAGGATGGCCCAACACAGGAGAAGGGTAACAGCTCAGGACTAGAGATGGGTTTGAAATGAACTTTTTTCATTTCCATTATTCGTTATTTGTTTCGTTATGTAACAAAACAAATAACAGACATTGTGATGAAATTGGAACAAACCGAACAGAACCATGAAAATTAGGTTCATTACGTTTCGTTTTTCGTTAATGGCGACGCGCAATGAAATGAGCTGTTTTAAATGTTAAAAAACGCCCTAGACATCCATAAAATGCAGCGATAATTATTTATACTGTCTGATAATACCTACCGGGGGGGGGGTTCCTTAAAACGTTTGTTTTCGTCTTCTCCCATCGTGATGTATTAGAGATGGGCATGAATCGAAAAAATGGTGTTTTGGTTTTTCGTTTTTCATTGAGGGGTCCATTTTGGTTTCTTTTCATTTTTCGTGAATTTTTGAAAAAAATTCATTTTCATTTATTTGTTTTTCGTTTTCCATTTTCACCCGCCTTTTGCATGATTTTTAAAGCATTTCCGTGTGCGGGCATCCCCCAACACCTCAGACCAGAGGGAAAACACTAAAAAAAATTGATGCTGGCAGAGACACAGTATAGACTAGGTATGCATGAGGGTGCAAGGCAGCCGCAAAGTGACTGCACTGTGGGGTAGGGGAGGGTACTCACCGAGAGGTATGCACGCACACCACAGCGAGGCTGCAGGACTGAAGCTAGAGAGAAATCTCTTATTTCTCTCCCCTAAGAGCCAGAAGACAAAAACAAACGTTTTAAGGACCCCAACCCCCCGATAGGTATTATCAGACAATATAAATAATTATCGCTGCATTTTTATGGCTGTCCAGGGCGTTTTTTAACATTTAAAACAGCTCATTTCATTGTGCGTCGCCATTAACAAAAAACGAAACGTAATGAGCCTAAGTTTCATGGTTCTTTTCGGTTCATTCCAATTTCATCACAATGTTCGTTATTCATTTGTTATGTAACGAAATGAATAATGAATAACAGAAACAAAAAAGTTCATTTTGTACCCATCTCTACGATGTATTTTATACTTCATACCGTAACAACCAAGGCCATAGCTAACAACCCATACTTTTTGGATTTCAGCACTTTAGGCCATTGTTCAACTGAACTATTGAGACTGTTGTCTACCTAATGAGCCTATTCAGGCCATTGTTCATCTTATGAGCCTATTTCAGACCAGGGTGACAAGAAGTGAAAGTGAGCTATAAAATGGAAGACTCGCAAATAGCTTTTTTCAGACTGATGAAGCTGTTTGGATGAGCAGCAAAATGTTTCAATCTCTCAAGAAACAGAAGTCCAGTTGCCATGACTCAACTTCCAGATAACCATGTCCAAATGGACAGATTGGTTTAGATGTAGGGTACTTTTGAGGGATTGGCTGGAGTGATCCCCTGGCAGACAGAAGGGACAGTTTCAAGGGAAATTGCTACCTTTAAGGTGATCGTTTTAGGTGTAACCAGGTGCACACCTTTGCAGCTGTCTGATTGTACTTTGAATCAAGGATGTTTATACATTTTGAGTAAATGACAGGATGACTGAGAATCTTCACAGACATTTTCTCACAAGTCTTTCTTTCTTTCTTTCTTTCTTTCTTTCTTTCTTTCTTTCTTTCTTTCTTTCTTTCTTTCTTTCTTTCAGGTCAGTCAAAGCCTGACCTTGAAGTCCAGCTGCTGACAGCAGCTCATTCAGTATTGCAGTGTAGGTGCTGATCTTGTTTAGCTGCTATGCTGATATCAGGCGAATGAAAGGGTGCTACATGTACACAGATGTGGATGCAAAGAACTCCTCCATCTGTGCTGAGCAGGGAGATCCTGGTAGATCTCTTTTTTTTGCCTGGAGGATATTTCTATGGGTAAATGTGTGAGTGAGCTTGGTAGAGCCCTAAAAGATCTCCTGGCCAGCAGCATATCCTTAATGAATGTTCAACAGAATAGGTTACTGCCGAATAATCATTTCTGCTTTTATTAAGTACTGTTGCAAATTTTCAGAGTGGATTTACTTCAACTTTTGAAAAAGCACTTTATGCTTTTGAGTGGCCCATCGAATTCTACATTTTTCCATTTTTCATTTATTTATTTTCACTGGAATGGACAGAATACTGCCAAGAAGCTACCTAGCTGGCATAAAATAATTCTTCATCTCTTAGGCTAGCATACCTTATACCTAGATACAGTGAGCTAATTCCCATAAGCCCCCTGGAAAGCCTTGGAAGAAGGAGGAGATACAACATAATAAAAGTGAAATAACAAACAAAATAACAAAATAAAGTGAAATAATAAACAGACTGAATGTTTTTCCAGATTGTCTGCCAAGAATATATTGGAGGCCAATTGATGGCATGCAAATGAAAGCTGAGCGGTAATTGCTAAAGATCTGTGAGAAATGGTATGCTAGACGGCACTTAATTCAGATACAACACCATCAGAAATGTCCTTGTTAACAGCTGTGAGCACCTGGGAGATCCCTTTTCTTTCCACACACTATTAAGAGGCTTGTTTCAGTCTTCCTTTGCGTTTGCATTTTAATTAACACAGCTGGGAGTAATCCCCCTTTCAGCCCCCCTCCCCAAACATGCTCAACTCAGAGACTATGTGAGCCAAACATTTTTTGGTGAAATCAACAAACAACTCTCTTCTAAATACAATGGAAAAGGTGAAAAATAACTTTGTCATTTTTTAAAAAAAATTTAAATGCAAGAGAGATGTTTGGTGTTTTTCCCAATCTTTACCAAAAGGAAGAGGCCAAGTAACAAATTACTAAAATGCATACAATATGAATAAAAGTGTGTGTCTTTATTAATATCCAGCTGCACTGCCGGACTCTGCCAGAAGGAAGTAGCTGTCTTTTTGAATCGTTTAAAGAAATGGCTGTCCAACTTAAAAAGAAAATGTATTTCCAGACCTTCAAAAACTGACTCTGCGATTGAATTAATAACCAATCCCTTCTGATTTGATGTAATCAGAGAGGTAGTGTTATACAAATAATGTCCATCTTACCTCACAGGGCAGAGCACTATCGTTCCCATCAACACTCCATTTGAACTGTGCACCCTCACACCTGCTCAGCACTACCTCAGTCCCATGCAGTTGAGCCAGTGTTTCCGACAATATACTTCCAGTTGCGGCCAAAACTCCATACAGGTGGAGTGGGGCTCCAGCCGAGCCCTGGCAGAAATTGGAGGGAAAATAGGTTTCCATATAAAGAACATAAGAACATAAGGAGAGCCATGCTGGATCAGGCCAACGGCCCATTTGGTCCAGCTTCCTGTATCTCACAGTGGCCCCACCAGATGCATTTGGGAGTGCATGAGACTAGATATCTGTCTCCTGATAGCACTCCCCTGCATCTGGCCCTTGAAGTACCCTGGTTTTAAGCCTGGAGATTACACATCTCCCTCATGGTTTGTAACCTGTGATGGACTTTTCCTCCAGCAATTAACTAGTTCTCCACATGGTACTATAGTGGAACTGTTTATTGAAAGTAGGTATTGAAACAAATTTCTTTCGGTCCCAAGACAAATACCTACCTCTCAGAAATATGTTTGCAAAATGGAAATATGTGACCCAATATGAAGGAACGTACAAGAGGCCTGTTCAAGATTTATGCTTTATATGATTTTAACTGTTTGAGACCTAGGTTTCTCATGGTCTGGGGAGCACTTCACCTCCAAATTTTGAGTTAGTTTGATCCCTCTGGGCTATAATGCTGCCTAAGATGTGAAGGAAGTGACATGACCAAAACCTGCTGGCCACATCCCTTCATTGCATCCTGGTCCAAACTTTGCTATTCATGCCTAAAAGGATGTGAACATTTGTCAAGGGGAGCCTGGTTTATCTACATGAGCTACATAAGAACATAAGAAGAGCCATGCTGGATCAGGTCAAAGGCCCATCTAGTCCAGCTTCCCGTATTTTACAGTGGCCCCACCAGATGCGTCTGGGAACGCATGAGACTAGATATCTGTCTCCTAATACCACTCCCCTTGCATCTGGCCCTTGAAGTACCCTGATTTTAAGCCTGGAGATGACACATCTCCCTCATGGTTTGTAACCTGTGATGGACTTTTCCTCCAGGAATCTGTCCAATCCCCTTTTGAAGGCATCCAGGCCAGATGTAAACTGCCCTGGGTTCCCGCTCGGGAAATAGGAGCGGTATATAAATCTGAAAATAAATAAATAAAATAAATAAATGCCATCACCACATCCTGTGGCAGGGAGTTCCACAGACTAACAACGCGCTGGGTGAAAAAATATTTCCTTTTGTCTGTTCTTACTCTCCCAGCCCACAATTTGAGTGTATGTCCCCTAGTTCTGGTATTTTGTGAGAGGGAGAAGAGCTTCCCTCTATCCACTTTACTCATGCCCTGCATTATTTTGTACGTCTCAGTCATATCCCCCCTCAGGCGCCTTTTTTTCCAGACTAAAGAGCCCCAAATGTTTTAGCCTTTCCTCATAAGGGAGGTGCCCCAGCCCAGTAATTGGCGTCTTATCCAATCCCATCAAGAATGAGCAGCTTTTCTGGACATTGTACTGGAGATATAATATCCTTCTAAGATTTGGGAGTATGTTTAAATTCAGTATGAGCCCACGATCCTTTCACCCAGCATCTATACATTCATTGGTCCCATGATTGAGCCTCAATCACCAAAATGAAGATACCAACTTGCATATACAAATCAAAGAAGAAATAACATTTAAAAAATTAATTACAGAATTCTTGCAAAATCACAATATACCTCATTTGCTTGTGGTGGGCTATGGCCAGATAACACAGATGCCTGCTGAGTTTTCTGGCCAACTGCTCAGTGGAAAATGTCAAGGTTGTTGTTCTCTCTCCATATGGTTCTTTATTTTTATATCAGGCCGAGAGCCCTTCAAATAGAAAACATCTTCAAAATGAGGGCCAGACCACCAAACAGAGGATTGTCCTCTGTAAAAGAAGACGTATAACCAATGTCTTTCGCCCTAACTTCCACAGGTTCAACAGATAATATGACAGCATGTTCTTGCATGTATAAGCTCTATTTTGCATTCATATGTTCTGTCTGGTAAATGAGAAGAGCTTTCTCAGGCATAGCATCTTGTCTTTCTAGCTGCACACTGAGTTCTTAGTAAATTTGAAAGCTTATAAGAACATAAGAAGAGCCATGCTGGATCAGGCCAAAGACCTATCTAGTCCAGCTTCCTGTATCTCACAGTGACCCCACCAGATGCCACTGTGAGATACAGGAAGCTGGACTAGATGGGCCTTTGGCCTGATCCAGCATGCCTCTTCTTATGTTCTTATGTTCTTATGAGCTTTCAAATTTACTAACTAAACCACTGGCACTCCAGATGTTTTGGACTTTGACTTCCATAGTCCTCGATCATTGACAATGCTGACTGTGGGTTCTAGGAATTGTGGTCCGAAATATCCAGGGTGCCAAAGGTTTGCATCCGTAGTCTATGATATTTTATTAGGCCCTGGTTCACAGATTCATTTCTGCTCTTCTGGGCACTTTGAAATTTCAGTGGAGATGGAAATCCCTTAGCACAAGATTCTAAAACTGTAAAGAAGATATAGGCAATCAATTATATTTC
The DNA here is from genome assembly GCA_037367245.1 of Phrynocephalus guinanensis. Lineage (NCBI taxonomy): Eukaryota > Metazoa > Chordata > Lepidosauria > Squamata > Agamidae > Phrynocephalus > Phrynocephalus guinanensis. The sequence continues at coordinate 92,728,389 of CM074735.1, read as the reverse complement.
ACGAACAATTGACCGCATGACCAACCAGCCTTCTCTCCATATGATTTGTCAGTAGCAGTCCCCAAAGTGGAAGGCAGTTATATTGTTTGGGTATACCCAGATCACTGCAACTGTTGTTTATAATGCCTGCTTAGAAAGGGAGAAAAGCTCCTGCCTTGGTTCGAGTTCAATGCAGAGTCAGTTAAATAAAACTTGTGCTTCCCGGCTCTGGCAAAGGGTCTGGACATTTCAAAGGGCTTTGATAAACAGCACCAATAGCTTCGCCTCCCACACATTAAAGCTTCATCAACGACATGATGAGAAAAGAAGAAAAAGCTGGCAACACAGCAAAGCAAAGGGTAAGGTGTTCCTTGGATGGGTCAAGGTGCTCTAAGTTCCTCTTTCTGCACCGAAAGAACAGCAGTGTTTTCTGGCAGGGGATCATCTCTAATCTCTGTCTATTCCGAACAGCCACATCTGTTCACAGTTAAGGGCCAGTGCCCGTACAGGAAATGTGATGTTCTGTGCACAGAAAAGAGGCTCTGGATTAAGGAGATACAGAAAAGCTTTTAAAAGAAAATCTCCCTTAAGTGGACTGGATGATAAAACGAATCCAAGTCAGATCGATAAAAGAGTTAAAGACTTCCAATTTGATAAACATCTAGAAAATGCATTGGAAGCAAGAGTTTCATCCAGTTTCTGGTTTCTCTTGATTTCTACTGCCTAAGCATGAATGAGCTAAAATCCTAACTAAAGAAAGTGAATCCTAGAAGCCTAGGAATTGATTGAGATGTCTCTGGAGGACAGAAGCACTCAGCTATATTCTCATCAACACCCACTACCCTCCAAAATCCCTGACACCAGATTTCCCCCAAACATATGCATCTTGTCCAATCCTCCCACACTGCATCTGTCTTTATTTCAAAGACTCAGGACTGCAGGTTTTAAGTCATTTTCTTGGTGAAAGCCTAAGTTTAAATCCCTGCTCTTGTTACATTTGTGCACGGTGGTTGTGCTTGCAAAGGAGAATGCAGCAGCATGAATTAGCAATGAAAATGAATGCACTAGTCAACACAGATTTTGTAAATGACTGAAGCAAGAGGCTTTTTAAGCCATATAGGTGGGCATACCCTTGACTCACAAGCTGTTTCTGTCATAAAGGCTATTCTTTTCATCTCTCAGGAAAGACTTGCAGTCTTTTTTTGGAGTGATCAGATAAGCATACAATATACCCATAAGACACATAATAGGATATTGCATTGGCAAATCATAGATTTGTTTTGAGAACTATCAGCAATTCAGGGATGGGGAACTCTTGCCCTGTTGGCCAGAGGTAGTCCCTGAAGAACACTTCTCTCCAGCCCACAACATATTTTGGGATAACTTCTTATGATGTTGGGAACTGGAGATCAACCACACATGGAGGGCCAGATATTTTTCAACTGTATTAACTATCTGATAGAGTATTTGACAGTTGAGATACAATAGTTACCTTCACTTCACTCCCTCATGTGGACACAGGAAGATCCAAATCTCTGCTAAGAGACTTGATCATTCTTGTGTCTTTGAGGTGCTTCTTCCCTCTTTATGTCTTTAGCCATAGATATGGGATAATGAACTCATGGGAGTGGAATCAAAATTCCATCTTCAGTCCTATTCCCTCCCCCCCCCCGAGTCAGTTGATTTCTTTTTTGCATACAGCCTTCAAATGAAGAATTGGTGAACATAATGTTACTGTCCCAAAGGAAATGTTATGGAAGTCTTGGATCTATACCTCTCTATTAAGCTCACTGTCTGTACTACACTTTCTGCAGGTTTTAAGAGTCACATAGAATTAGAAATTGCTTGCAATGAGTAGAAGGTTCATTCAATCAAAGCCAATGAGTAAGTGTCAGCATGGCAAACAACTCTATGGCTGAAGGATGATTAACACAGTTTTTAATCTGACACTAATACCCCTCATTGTATAATAACTGCCTCTCAATAGCGTTGTGACAGTCGGCACAGTTGATCATAATTTTATACATTGAGGTAAAGAAGCTGAATTTAATCTAGTGTTCGGAGAAAAATCTTAATTGTCATTTTCAAAAGCTGAATTTCAGGTCTCTGGAATCTTTCTTAGAAAAGCTTTACATATTTTCTCTCCTCGAAATTCAAATATGAAAATTTCACATAGGCATACATTATTCATAATCTTGTATCTTGGGGTATAAATAAGTTTTAATACGGACAGGCCCTTTTGAATTGATGGAATTTATGGAAAAGTTGACTCACCAAATCCCCATTGGTTCAATAGAACTAGCCTATTATTTACTTATACTACTGTAAACAACCGGATTTGGGCCAGTGTCAAACTTCTGTTCTCAGTTGTACAATTGAAATTATTATAAACTGTGCACTAAGCAAACACACACTTTTAGTCTTTACTTGACCTATTGGCAAAAAGCATCAGAATAAAAAAAAAGCCTCTCTCTCTCTCTCCCTCCCTCCCTCCCTCCCTCCCTCCCTCCCTCTCTCTCTCTCTCTCTCTCTCTCTCTCTCTCTCTCTCTGTGTGTGTGTGTGTGTGTGTGTGTGTGTGTGTGTGTGTGTGTGTGTGTGTGTGTGTGTGTGCTTCTGAAAGGTGGACAAATGCTGTTGGAAGCCTTCCCAGTCACAATTAGCACTAAGGCTCTCCTCCCTCCTGACAATAAGCATAAGGACATCAACCATGATGCAATTTAAGATAAACAACCACATTTTGCCAAGAATTTCATTTTTGGCCCAAACCAACTCAATTGAATAAAAGTAGCATTCAAAAATCAAATCAGTGGAAATTCTTGTTTCAAGTCAAGTTTGGGGGTGAATCGGTTTTAATACTGTTCGTCCAAAGGGTGGAATGAGGCTGCATTCCCTGATAAATGTGGGTCATAGGGTTTCCAGATTCAGCTCTGAAATGTTGATAGCCGCCCCTAAGGAAACCCAAAACAAGTGGGTCCGTGGAAAGGAAAAGCTTTGTTGTAGGACTGACCAGTCATTTTTTTCCTAGCAATTTACTTGCTGATTATCACACAACTTGATTTTAAGGAGCTGCTGCACTACAGATGCAGGTGTGACGCTAATCAGTGGAAGCAATTAAGAGCTATCTCTGCAACGGCAAAAATGCCAACTGACGTGCCAAGGGTAATGGGAATGCCGTTCTTGCAGATAACTTAGGGCTAAAATGTTTATGTCTGGTGTTTCCTCCCCTTTAACATTTGTGGAAGAATCGCTTCAAAGGTCTGACACTGGATGACTTTTGCTGTACAGACTAATCAGGATATGAAAATACATGGGTGCTAACTAGCACACTGCTTCACAGAGGGAAGAAGATAGGACAGGAGGGTTTGGGGATGCTAGGTTAGGACTCAGAAGAAGACCTGGGTTCAAATCCTCAGTCACTCAAAAAGCCATTCAGTGACCTTTGGCCAGTCATACTATCTTGGCCTGACCCAACTTGTAGGGTTGTTGTTGTGAGGATAAAATGAGAAATTCAGAGGATGACGTATGCTACCCTGAACTTACTGGAAGAAAGGTGGGATATAAAAAATAACAATAATAGTATGCTGTCAGTATAAGCTGCCCCTTAATAGCAGAAAAGGCAGGCAAATCTCAGAATTAATTAGACATATTGGACTTCAGCAGGGCTAGCACTCTTATGCTTGTAAAAAGTACTATGGGGGTGTAGGTGTGTACTGTACATCGTGTGGTATCTTACACAGAGCACAGCGTGCTCTGATCTGAATCCTGGGCAGATTTATAGGGTTGTTTTTTTTTAAATGAGTGCAACTACAGCGGACTCTCGTATAACAAACGGTTTGTATAACATAAAATCTGTACAACATAAAAATTTCGGAGATAGGGAAAATTGGCTTAACAGGATCATCTATGGGGCAAATCCGTACAACATAAAAATGGTCGCAATTAGGGATTACTCTGTTTTCAATGCATTCCTATGGGAAATTTGTATAAAGGAAAATTCGCTTAACATAATTTCATTTGGAACAAATTAATTTCTTTATACAAGGTACCACTGTACACTGGAAAGCTGAATCAGAACCATTCAGCTTTGCAGTAGTTTGAGTCTTAGCCTATATTACATTTGAAAAGGGCTGGACCAGTTCAAATAAGGCTTTGCACTGGTCAGTAAAAAAATACTTTAAGTTAATTCATTTTATAATCGGAGCAAATCCATGGTAGTTGGCCATATAGTTGCAATCTTTGTTGCTTCTCCCACTGACATTCAACTATCGCAGTACAGAAACCAAAGCAAACTTTTAACATTCAAGTGAAACGTGTCTTGCATTTGTTATTTAAATGTTTTGAATAGAAAATATCTGTTATGTTTTATGCTATTGTAAGAAAGTGATTGAGGAAATTAAGTTCCAGCATAATTTTTTGTGCCCAGTTTTATGTGCTAGATCTCTACCTTTAACACCGATGTGAAGGCTGCTGTTTCTACATTCCACTTCCCACCTCCATCAGTTTCCCTTGGCTAGCTGTATACCTACATCTGCCTCTCAGGCTGTTATTAGAAAGTTCAACACAGATTTTTGGAATGGAAGTTCCAGTTTCAATGGAACTAAAATGTAGAGAATGTTTTTCCCTTGTTATGGGAATTACCTTTTGATAGCGAAACTCCTCCAATAATGAATTATTATTTCCAGCTCTCATGCATGGTACCATGTGGATTGCCACCATTTTCTTAGGATTTCAGATTAGGAACAGGGTGACTTGTTCCTCTCCATTCCTATGGACTGCAGGCAAGGAGAGTCATCATAATGGTGGTCATCCTACATGCAAGTTGTTCTCAACATTCCATGCTGGGCTATGAATCACTTGTTGTGTGGAAGACTATTTCCCAGGCTATCCCTGTGGCAAATTCCTTGGGTGCTCCCCAGTCTTGTGAAAAAATATGACTTAACAACTTTAGCCTAAAATTAGTCTCTCTCTCTTTTTTAATGGTGTTCAACTTCAGTGGAACATTTAGATGCAATTTTAGTATCCTTAGAATTGGGTTCTTAATTGGCGGACCAGTTTGTGTTCTTTAGTGAGGAGGGGAAACCTAAAGTCTTAGGCACATGTGGTCATTATGGATCCCATGGTACATTTTACAAGCATAAGTGCGTTAACCCCGATATCCTGGCTGAAGTCCAATGTGTCTAATTATATCCTGCTAATATTAATTCACCCTGTAGCTTCAGCTGGTTATGATATTGCTTGTTTCCTGTCCTGAGCTGCTGAAGTGTGGTTGTGCTTCTCTCTCCCTCTCTCTTTGCCCAAATACGAGCATGTGAATAAACCATTAGAAACAAGGATACAGATATGGGGGTGGAAAAAAAGAAGTCAGATTTCCCATGGCCTTCTAGCCAACTGTACACCTTTAATTCGGAAATTAAACATCATTGGGATCAACAAGTTTTCTTCTTCAGGAATGACTTTCTCATTTGGATGGAAGAATCAGAGGAGAGGGCATCTGCTGGGGAGAGCAATGGCACATATTTGGCTGTTTACTTAACCAGGTATCTGGGCACCAGCTAGAATCTGGAATAGGTGCACTTCTCCCAGCTTTTAAGCAGGCAAAGCCAGCAGTCCTGAAAGGGGGAGAAACTTTAGGTACAGTGTGAAAATGCCTGAGCAGCCATTCCCAGCTGGTCCCAGGGCTCTCTGGCTGTGTACTAGGACTTTTCTATATGTTTTGTGTTTGAACGGACTGTGCTAGCACCCAAATAGGTCAGGAGCAAGGAGACAGAATGAAGGAAAATGGTGATGATGAAGAAGTGGATGATGATTTGACCATGGCAAAGAAGGACCACTATCACTGAGGATCATGATCCTTTTGGTGGCGTACCCTGTGACGCCTGGCTATTCCTTTCATTCTAAGCACAGAGTGGATTGTGCTATTTGACTTCTCTCCTGCCTGTTCTAGGCTGGAGGCAGATGTTTCACTGCAAGGGTTCGATTGACAATTCTTCTCACCCCTCTGTGGAATGGGTACCCTCAGGCAGGTATTGTTGTTCCCACAATAATATACAAAACATACTGCAAGCTACGTGTTTTGAAGACAGCAGCCTATGGCCTACTGAAGCGTGACTACACTGAGGTGAACACTTTCAAGGCAGCACAACGTTAAGAGGTATTGAGGTGCTTCTCTTGTATCACTGTTTTCAAATAAAGAACGAAGACCGCAGCAGTTGTAGCTGGCCATCTCTCTGCTCCAATACACTCATGTAGCATTTTCCTATGGTGCCTTAGAAATGGCTCTTATGAAAACAAACAAAATTGTTATGCTTCTGTCATTCAAATATTTAGTTGTTGTAACAGCTAGAATACAAGCAAGGGTTTTCTCTGTGTGTTCTGCATATAAATAATTATGGAAAGGCGTGTTAAGCACAATAAATAACAACTAGCGTAGGAAGGAAAGTTGAGCAGGTGTTTACATGATCTGAGGAAATATTAAAGATAGTGGGTTGTATACATAACCAACTAATTCAGAACAGCGTATTGCTTCAAAGCTCACAAGACCAAGTTAAATGGACTCACTGCTGAGTCAGAAAGTGCCTGTAACTCATTTCAGTCTGTTTTAAAAACACAATTTCCAGTTCTTTCTCCTGTAACTTCCTAGCGAGGACAATATTGAATAGGGCTAACAAGATATTAGTTGAGCACATTGGTTTGTGTGCCTAATAACAGTGGTTACTGTTACAGTTGGTACAGTAAAAAGTAAATCTTTACCTTCCCGCTTTTCAAAAGGAATTAAAATGGTAATTTTTAGATACTTTAAAAAACACACCAAAACATTACAACTCGAAATATTTAGCTAGATAACGGCAATCTAAAAAAGTGAGGGAGGAGAGTTCTAACAGCCATCATGATAAGGTCAGAAGAACTGCACCCTAGAAATCTTTTTCTACATTTGACGAATTGGTCCCATATCTCAAATAGATAAAAAATAAGTTGCTAAAAGAAGAAATGCTGCCTCTAGACAAAGCTACTACCTTGCATTTCAGTTTTCCTCTCTGTTTTATCATTTTGCATTTGGATCAAGGGTGCTTCCAGACTAATAGCTTGCTTCTATTGCACACAGTTTGAAGGAACTGTGCAGCTGTTCCATTTCCCCCCCCCTTAATGGAGTTTCTCTGGATGGAAAAAGATGGAAGTCACGAAGGAAACGCATCAGGCAGCAGCAAACTGAAGATGATATCATCTGGGCCTCCCATAAACGTTCATGAATAAGGCAATGTGATTGCACAGTAAAACTCTCATCTGGAAGCACCCTTAGCTTTTAAAAGATTTTAACATATATTGTCACATATTTTCATGTGCTTTATGCATTGCAAGGTTTGTGATGAGAAGCCGGGCAGAGGAGTAGGATGCTATTTAAATAGTGGATCATCTTTCATTGAAAATGGAGCATCTTGGCAATTAATGCATTATTCCTTCCAATGACTGCAAATAACCAGTCAGATAACAATATGAAAAGAGGGGGAAAGAAACAGTGAGGGACAAATGGAATCAAAGATATAAAGCTTCTATTCATTTTATTTCTGAGTGAAATGAAAGGGTAGGTTTCAACATTTTCCAGCTTTTATCAATTTTATATAAAGGGGCCTAGATCTGCATTAAAAATGAGTGCTTAAATCCGCCACAGTTGATTAAGAGGTCAGTCAGCCCTCTTGTGGAACTTATTGTGATCCTTATAGACATTCTTATAGACTGGCCCAATAAAAACAAACATGGCATTCTTATTGGTCTTGGAGCAACAAATATTTGAGGTGGCACAAAATGAGGATCTTTCTTTTGCAGGAGTGGGAAACCTTTGGCCCTCCAGATGTTTAGGACTGGAACTCCCAGAATTCTGAGCCTTTATGGCCAAAGACAAAGAACTGGTAGGAACTGTGGTCCAAAACATCTAGAGGGCTGAAGTTTCCCCAGCCCTGCTGTAGTGTTACCATAGCCGATTTAGGCTCTGATTCAGTTCTATAACTTTTCCTCCACTATAGATCTTATGAGTAATCAATGGAAGAAATAATGTAGGTATAACTATGCCCAAGGTAACACAAATGGGGTATTTGAAATGGTCAGCTGCAAAGGGTGCCACACAGCAGAATGATCTCCTGCTGTTAACCCCAGCTCCTGCCAACCTAGCAGTTTGAAAGCATGTAAATGAAAGTAGATAAATAGGTACCACTGTAAAAAGCAGGAGGGTAAACAGTGTTTCCGTACAGCCATGCTGGCCACATAGCCACAGACTTGTACAACACTGGCTCTATGGCTTGAAAATGAAGATTAGCACCACCCCTAGAGTTGGACACAACTAGCACACATGTGTGGAGGTAACCTTTACCTTTACATTTCCCATTCTTAGACCAATATACAATCACTATGCCGCCCTGGCCTGCATATATGCATAGGTCTCATGTGAGGCTACAAATTGCATCCTGTTTGGAATGGTTGGAGTCCCATATATTTAAAGCACATGTTGTTGGTATTTCTACACTGTTGAGTGAGTAAAGGCCCACATATGGAACCTATGCATATATCAATACTATGTAGTGGCTAAAGAGGTTAACTAGGAGAGTCCAAGTTAAAATCCCCATTGGAATGGCCTTGGGCCAGTCACTGTACCTGAGGATAACATACATCCAAGGGCAGATGTAATGATTATAGTGAGAGTCAACACCATGCCCCACTCCAAATACAGGTTGAAATGTTGCTTTTAAAAAGAATTAATGTTATAACATGGAGGAGCCTCCACTAACTGAACCACTGGTAGGATGATGTATCTGGGACTAAATTCTGTGAATAAGAACTCTTGATTATCCTGATCAGAACAGCCTGTAAAATTGATGTAGCTTTTTGTAACTGCTGGAGTTAAATACAAAATAACTGACACTATTCATTTTGTAAATATATATATATATATATCATTTTGTGCAATCATGGTTTTTATCCTTATGGCTATTTGCTTACTGAAGCAAGGGCTAAAACTGATGAAATGCATCAGCCTGATTATGTGCCTCCTTGAAAAATGCCAGGACCTTTTCCTGTTCATTGAGTCAAACATTCACTGCCCAGCAATGATACAAACTCAACGCCTTATCTAAATCTTCCTCATTCTTCTCCAGATAGCCCAGACAGTGCTGACTGATGACATTTTCTTCTTCTCTTTCTCCTCATTGATAGGAGACCACAGTTTTAAAGTTCCAAAGGGAAATCACAAGAGCTATTACCCAAAGACATTTCACCGTCAAATAGCATTATCCTTAAATAATTCAAAGCAATAAGGGTGTTTGACAATAGGCTTCTTTCATGCAAGGAGAATGTTTAACTTTTGTCACATCATGAGAGTTTAGAGCAGTGGTGGTGAACATTATAGAGAACGAGTGCCCAAATTATGATTCAAAACCCACTATTATTATTATTATTATTTTGCAAAATGCCAATACAGCAATTTAAACTGAATACAGGTGGCTGTGAAGGGGCGATGTCGGGTGCTCACAGAAAGGGCTCCAAATGCCGCATTTGGCATCCATGCCATAGATTCACCAACACTGGTGTAGAGGGTGATTCTCACCATTGTTTTCCTTGACCATATGATAGAGATGGCTTTCTTTCTTCTATTACAGCTCCAGGAAGAAAACAATTCCCATCTTATGCTGCTGCTCCCAATTTTTTTATCTGTACTGGCCAACAGAATGCCAAGGACGAAGATCACAATTTTGGTAACTGCTGCAGGTAACAATGTATGTCGTAGCAAAAACAATATATGATGAAGTGGGGCTCTGCCCTATTATTCTAGTGGCATTCTTCTGGTAGTAATTTTGGTTCCTTACCTGAGTTGTAGTGTACTCTTTTGAGTTCAGTGAATGAAGGAGTTAGCTCTACATGAAGACCCTAGTCGATGTTTACCTAGAGTTGCTCCATCCTTAGATGTAAAAGGGCTGCCTTTGCAGCGAGGGGTGTATAAAAGCTTCACAAAATAGTACTTTATTGGATCAATGATCTGGATACAGACTATTAGCATATATCCATTCTTCATGTTTGCTAGATTATACCATGCCCTTGTGAAACAATTCTCTCCCTCCCTCTTTTTTCTTTCTGTCGCTTGTTCTACTCCTTCAAAGTTTCATTTTAACTTTTTTATATAATATTCCACTAAATGGATGAAGTATTCTCTATGAAACCTGACATCTTTATGACTTTTTACTTATGCCAATAGTGATATTTATCCCAAAAAGCTACAAGAACTCTAATCTTCTTTGAAGAAATACTAACCCCAACCCGTTGTTGTTGTTGTTGTTGTTGTTGTTGTTGTTGTTGTTGTTGTTGTTGATTATGATGATGATGATGATGATAATGATGATGATGATTCAAACTCTAGTGTAAACTGTGTTATTATGGTTTGTGTTTTTCTAGGTGGCAATGGTATTCTTGAGACGAATTTGCTTTTTACACTAGCCTTAACATAAATATGGATCATGGTTTTTTTTTACATATTAAGACTGTAAGTTTCTTTTTTTATCCATGAGAAGGCCAGACATGAATACAGGAGTTTCTTAATCGTGTTTATTCCTACTCGGTCCTTCTATCAGGAATGGCTGTATCCTTGGCCCATGGACACTGTCCTCCTCAGCCATGGAGATGGGAGTCTGAGAGCTATCTCTAAATGAGGAGGCTGTTTTGTTTTTGTTCGCCAAATCAGTAGCCTTGTTTTCAGAACAAAATGTCACTGATGAGAATAACGGCTCCTGATGGTGAGAACTCAACCAGCTCGCTGTGTAATGGTCACATGATAAATGTCACTTCTGTGGTTTGACCACACCAAAACAACTTGGTATTTCGAAGCAATTAATATGTTCAGGTTGGAGACCATGTGGGAGGTGGGAGGCAAGAAAACAAATGTAGATAAGTGACTTGCAGCTGGGGCAGGTCAGGTTCACACTGAAGGTCCTGTACCACATTTCCATGTGAATCTAAATAGAGGTGGATGACTGATAACGTGAGACACAAGGGACATATTCTTCCACTCCAGAATTCAGATTTCATTGACATTCCTTGGACCTACTCTCTCCTGGCTTCCAAGAATCAATGGCACTTAATCTGTCTGACTACTATCACTATCTGTGTGAGGACGATCAAGTATAACCATGAGAATAAGTCCAGAATTGACTACAGGATAGGAAATAAGTACTCAGTAACTAGAGTATTTATCATTATATGGCATTGAGTCATATATTCTAGATTTCAAGCTCACTGGTTCTACAAAAGACACCAGAGAAATTCAGTTCTGGGGAGCTATCTTCCAAATGTGGTGCATATGATGTGCACATTTTTATGGAGTCCCCTGCCTCAGTTTATTCTAAGAAGCTGAAGGGACTTGCCTTTCGACTGACTCTATTAGTATATGCACAGCAGTATGGTCAGAATTATTAATTGCTCAGTATGCTCAGAATTATTAATTGCTCTCTACCCAGAAAACACTGAGAATTATACATTTTTGTGAGCAGCTAAGAACTGTTGCTGAGTTGATCCTCATCATGAAAACAGTTTGCAGCACAACAATAATGTGAATCCCTTTTCAAAAGTGAATTTCATGATGAACTGATCATCTAGGAAGGGAGTCATGAAGATCAGCAAGTCTCCTTTGGTTTTTCAGATCCTTGCTTGTATATGCAGGAGAGGAACATAGGAGTCCTCCTAGCCATGCATTATGTGAACTAGCCTCCAAAGTTCTTGATGTCTTGCAGAAATAGAAAGCTATTGTGGGTATGCTCAGCTACCATGTAATCCTAAATCCCTTTCAGCTGCTGAATCCCTCTCATGATTCAAGGAAGGAAATACTGACTCTGCCCTTTTTCTCAAATGATTATGCTTGTCCCCCTAACAGTTTCCACTGTCATGCCCCAAAGAAAGTCCAGAAAGGCATCTATATCGATTTATGACAGCAAACCGCTTGTAGTAGGTTTCATCAATCCCAGAAACTAAGCCTTTCCAAAATGAATTAGTCCTAACTGTCAGTTTGAGATGAAATCCAAGCCATTCCCAAAAGGAAAACACAATTATTTTTAAAAAAAGACCCACTCACCTCTTTCCTGATCACTATGAGAATTACAAGGATAGGGAAGCTTGAGAGTGTGGCAGATGTGATAATACCTACAAATCAAAAAGTCCTGGCATTTTGCTCCTGTTAGCTCAGAGTACAGAATACCCCTACCTTTCCAGGCAGGGAAACAGGAATGTCTGCCACGGCAAAACCTCTCAACATATAGAGGTTCTTCATATGCTTTAGAGTTGTTCTGATCTTCCAGGGTTTTAGAGAGTGTGGAAAGACTCCATAAGTATAGAAATATCTCTCTATGGGCCTTTTTACACGACCCCTAAGATCCGCTGGTCCCTTAAATTCGGACCACAGATCTTGAGGGTTTGTTGCTCTTCTTCCCTCCCCACCCGCTGGGCACTTCTTTGTTCTGTCTGCGGGAGGGGGGGAGGAAAAAAAAGCCTTAGGCAGAGACAAAAGAATAAAAGGCTTACCTCCCGGTGTTGGGGGAAGTTGCTCCGACCTCCGTTTACTTCCTGGTTCCTCTTTAAGGGGCGGAGGCAAAAGAAAAACAACAGAAAGAAGCGAGGAGAGCTCAGGCAGTCTCGCATCAAATATTTTTCACCATAAAAAAGCAGGTACAAGAAAACTGCAGTTTGGTTGCGCTAAGTGGGCGGGGTCGCACTTAATTGTCTGCAAACTCCGGAGCTGGTGGGTAAACATTTTTATCGTCCGGAGCTTGCAGCCATTTGCGGCGGAGCTTAGGGGTCGTGTATAAACGCCCTATAATGGAAGTTCACCAATAGGTACAAGGCAAAGAACATTTATGTGATGGAGAAAGGCAAGACCCTTCCTTTACTCTCACATGATGTTAATGTTGGAGAAGGGAGGAAAGAATGCCCAAATTCGTTACGTAATGAAACAAATAGGGAATAACGGAATGAATATTTTTCATTTTGTGCCCATCTCTAATGAGAACCAATAAGGAGTATTGTGGTACAGTTATCATCTGTTGAACATGGACAGACGTTTGTTACTTTGCTTGTTTCTGTCTGCAAACATAGCTGGAGTGAGTCAATGGAACCTTCAGTCTTCTCCCAGTCATCAGGAGGAGTCGGGAACAATGTGTGAGGAGATAAGGGTTTATCATAAGATGTGTCAGCTTATAGAGGTCTGATATTTCAAATAAGCAACAAACTTTTTATCCTGGATGTGAAATTTTGTTTCCCCCCATGTAAAGTCTCCAGAGAGAAAAGAGAATACATCACATCTGTATAAAAGAATATGTCCATGGGTGGGTCAAATTTGTGTATCCAGGTGCATAAGTCAAGGAGAAAGACAGGGTATATAATGTGTTGATGGAGATAAATTTTGTCTATATTAGTTTGTTGTACATTTTATCTTGCTGGTTGGAGAAATTTTCTCTTCGACATCTCCATCTGTTTGCTTATAGCTACATGCATGTACTTAGTTGTCTGCATGAACTGTGTTTTTGGTTTCTTTGGTTTATTGCTGTTTCTTGATGTTAACTATAGCTCTTGACCTATATTTTTAATTAACTTAATGTTGTGGTTCTCCCTCAATCCATCTCTTCCTCTCTTTCTTTCTCCTCCTCTCACCAAAATAGTAAGGAAATAAAAAGGGCAACAGTTTACATAGGTTCAAGAAACATCATATGTAAATATAAAAGTACATCAAACTCATTTACAGTATCCTGTCTTAATTTTCTGAGGGAGACCTGTATCAATATTCTATATTGTCCTTTATTTTAGCTAGTGTCATGCCTATAATTTTAATATAAACAAAGGTGCTGACAGGGGCTGAGATTTAAAATGGTTCAAATTTGAATTTGACTTATGAATTTCATCAGGGGGAAAAAGACTAAACAGTTTAAACCGATTAAATTTTCTTAAAGTGGCAGCTAAGTATAATGAAATCCAGTTGTGGCCTTTTCTTCGAAAGAAAAAAAGAAAAGAAACGCAAAAGAAAAAAAAAAAAATTAAATATCTGGACATTAGTGACTGACTGGAATTCCTTTCTGATGAAACAAAGAGGTGCAACAATTTCCGTTTCTCACAGACTTCTACAAGGTAGTTTCAGTTTTCTAATTGTTAGTGGAAGTATAGGTGGTTTTTTTCTTTTGCTTTCCCTCTCTTTGTCTCTAAAATGCCCGATTAATAAATCTGTACATCAGGAATTCCTTTTCAATTTGGAAAATGGTCTAGAGTTTACTGAAGGAAAAGGGCCACCTTCACTTCAAGTCAAAAGTCCACACTAAGGTGCATTGAAATGAAAATTCCAAGAGTACAGTAACATTAAAACCCTATCTGGGTTTTTAATCCCCTAATGACCACAAAAGAGACACTTTTGATGAACAATTACATGCCATGTAATGAAAAATCGGTGTGTGGAGAAAACTGACTTTCATATCTGTCTTTAAATAACTGTTGTAAATGACTGCCATGATAAAAGTCTCAAAGGTTCTGCATTCCTATCTACATTTGTCACTAATATTAGCCTACAGATCCACTTATTTTGATAACTTCAGAGTAGACATGGGCACGACTCGGTGAAATTGTCGTTTCCGTTTTCGGTTATCGTTTCCGTTACGTAACGGAAACGGTAACGATAATTAAGCCGTCAGAACTCGAACTCGAACCGAAAAAAGAAAAATTTGGTCGTTTTTTCGTTTCCGTTTGTGGCATCGCGGCGATCGCACAATGCGAAGCACAGAAAAAGTTTTTAAAAGTTTTTTTAAAAAAACTCTGACTCCCGGCCAAAAAAGCAGGCGAAAATATGCCTGCCTGAGGCTTTGCCACCTACCAGAGGGGTGGTTTCTGGGGGGTCCCCAGCCTTCACCCCCTCTTCTCCTGTCCTGGACTGCTTGCACCAGGCTGGGGGGGAGGTCATCCTCGTCGTCTCGCCATGCCACGCAGTGGGGGGGGATCCAAAATGGCGACCACAATTTTTCTTTTGAAATCATGGTCAAAAAACACACCAAATCACCACAGAAACATGTGAAATTTATTTATTTTAAATGCCTGAATTTTAATAGTAGCAGCAGTGGGTTTTTTAATAACAATAAAACGTCGTATTGATTTTATTTTATTTTATTTTATTTTATTTTATTTTATTTTTTATTTTTTTAGACCTGCCCATTTGGGCTGGGCATGGGATGGGACCATGCAATTTTTTGAACCATTCCACCAATGGCATCGCCAGGTTTTTGACTGACACTTCTGGATGTCTCGGAGGGCATAAAAAGCCGAGGCACCTTCCAGAAACCGCAGTCGGGTGTATGGATGTGGTTGAGGGAGGAGGGCTGGCTGCTGGTGCTGGTGTGATCCGATCAAAATTGAGGAGGGAGGCTGGAGGCTTTAGGATTTAAGTTAGGCAGGCAGGGAGGGAATTGAATTTAGAAAATAATTTCTTAGATTCCCTGCAGCTTTGTCTACTGAAGGGAATAGCAGTTTATTCTTTATTTCTTCTCTGGCAGTTTGTGAGGATTTTTTTCTGATATTGGATAAAGGGGGAGGTTCGACTGGGAGTGGGAGGTGTGGATTTATTTTAAAAATATATTATATACTGCCATTTATTTTCTATTTTGCCAACTTCATTTTGCTTGCACACACACACATTTGGGGTGCAAGCCAAGAACAGAACCTCTATCCTAAGTGATATCCTAACTGCCCACTCACCCGTCCACCTGTGCCGCCACCTGCCCACTCGCCCGCCTGCGGCCGCCGCCCACCCATGCCCCCCACCACCACCGCCCGCCTGCACCTCCCCCCGCCACCCGCCACCCACCCCGCCCGCCGCCTAGGGCACAAAAACACCTAGCGCCGGCCCTGATTATGGGACGCCCCATGCTCTGGGAAGTCAAATCGCGCTAAATCGCGGTGGAAATGACAAACGACAAACGACAAACGGAAATGAAAATTTTTTGAAAAATTTCGTGACAAACGGAAACAACCCAAAACGGACCCGTTCCGACAAGCGAAAACTCGAAACGTCATTTTTTCTGGTCGTGCCCATGTCTACTTCAGAGTTTTATTTTAATTTGTTGTTAAATAAACCAGCTTGTGACTAAACAAAATGTTTAAGTTGTTCCCAACTTGCTCTGTAAAATGACTTAAAGTAGATACAGAGTTAATCCAGAAAGCATAAATGTAATGCATTTATTATCTTTTTGTAAAATGTCAATGTACGTGAGATATGTTGTAAAACAAAGCAAAATATGAAGCAGTCACCAAGAGGGGTAACCACATATCCAGTTTCCCACTGCCTTTGTAATGTCTATTTCAACTTGTTTTAGGTTATGATAACTATTATAATATGATGTATTCTTAAAGGCACAGCAACTCTGGCTAAAAATAAGCTGGCTTCATTATTCCAGACAACTAGCAATGTTTACGAAGGATGACTGCTGAAACAAAACTGAGAAATGTGGGAAATGCATGTTACAATGATAGAAGGGCATGGGGTAAATGCAATTATATACAGTGGAGTCTCTTAAGACAAATTTAATTCATTCTATGAGTCATTTCATTTTATGAAAAATTCATCTTGCAAATTGTGGTTTCCCATAGGAAGGAATGGGAAAGGGATTAAGTCGTTCTGGAGGTCCGATTTTCCCTTGATGCTCTGTTTTGCCTTTTGCCCCTCACCCCACCTACCAGCTAGGGCTTTCTGACAAATCGGGGTTTGGAGAGGAGGCACCCCTCCACCACACACCACGACCTGTCAAAAAGCCCCAGCTGGGAGGCAGTGGAGGGGAGAAATGCAGAAAGGAGCAGGTTATTTTCCCTCACTGCTTCTGTGCTGGGACTATGGAGGCAGTTAGGGAGTTAATACCACAGAGTAATTTCCCTGATTGCCTCCACGCTCACAGCACACTTTGCCAATTAACTACCCCCAGCTCCTTTAGAGCTTCATAACTAAGTCCCCTTACCCCCAAAATATTTCCAGATTTCAGGGGATTCCCTAAAATTGTTTCAGGAAGCTACTCCTGCTACTTTTGAGGTAAGTACATTTTGATTGCATATTTTTAAAAATAATTTTGGAGTGCACTTTAAAAAAATATGCACTCAAAAATTACTTACCTTGGGGCCAAAGTAGCAGGGGTACCAAAGTAGCAGGGGTACCTTCAGAAAGCGATTTTAGAGAACCCCCTGAAATTTGGAAACATTTGGTGGGAAGGGGACTAAGTTATGAAGCTCCAAAGGGGATGCCCCTAGGAAAAAAACCTTCTAACTGGAATCATAAGGGAAGATGCAGCAGCACTATCATTGGCCCGATCACCTTCCGATTCCAATTAGAAGTTGTTTTTCCTAGGGGCACCCCCTCTACCTTAGTGTTTCTGAAATTTGGGTAACCCAGGTGTTCTTTGTCTGTAACGCACATAGACCCCAGCCAGCACATCCAATAGTGAAGGCTTCTGTGAATTGCGGTCCAAGAATATCTGGGTTGCCTAAGGCTGGAAACCACTGCTCTACATCACAATAAATAGATTTAATTAGATAGCCCAGCTGTGGCACAGAGTTAATTAACAGAGTAATTGGCACAGCCCTAGATAGCAAAAAGAATTGCAAAAGTTTTAATAGGTTCAGTCAGGCAGTTCAATCAACTATACTTGAGAGGAGCACATTTTCATTGGGTTGGAGGGAACAGTTTGTTTGCTTTTTATTTGGGTTTTTCCTCACCAGAAATGGGCATGAACTGTTGGTTGGGTGGTTCATGCCAGATCGTTTACTGCTGCAACAGGTGGAAGACAGGTTGATGCTCTACCACGGTCAGCTAGAGGCTAAAATTAACTTTCAGGGGGTACAATAGCTGCCCAAATCCTAAAGAGGAAAATAATGCTGGAAATGGCCAGACGCTCACTTCCCATTTTCTACAATGTGGTGGTGTTAAAATGGCATAAGCGGGGCTATGACCTATTAAAATGTGATTGGTGTGACTGATGGCTTGTGAAGGCTTCTGGGTGTGTGGGTGTGTATTTGCTGGGAGGGGGAATCTGGAGGATGTAGAAATAACGTTGGAAATTAATAAACACACAGTGTTTATTTGTGTTGCCATTATGAGAGGTATACAGTAGGACCCCCCATATCCACTGATTCATTATCCACTGATTCAGTTATCCACGGTTGGCAGAGGGGAAAAAATTAAATAATTCAGCAGCCACAAAGCAAGCTATTGTCACAAACAGCAGCTGTAAAACAAGCTATTATCACAAATAGCATCTATAAAGCAAGCTACTGTCACAAACAGCAGCCATAAAGCAAGCTACTATCAGGAAACAGCAGTTTGGAGATGGGTGGGCAGGCGTTCTCTCTTATCCACGGTTTTCATTATCCACGGGAAGGCCTAGAACCAATCCTAGCAGATACCAGGGTCCTACTGTAGTCCAAAACATCTGGAAAGGACAAAATTTCTGCACCCCAACACAACTGTCTAGCTCAAAAACTAGAAATGTTGTACTTGACACATTGAGGCTTTCTTCTGAATCCTCTGCCTCCAATCTGCATGCACCACTCTTACTACTGCCCATTACTCTTATACTGTCAGCTAGATTCATGATGCCGGAACGGAGCCAAACAGTTGCAATATCTTGTGACCTGTTTCTGGGGTTAGTCAAGCACCTCACTTTGGGAAATCATAACCTAGTCTGCAGGAACAGAATTTTGGCAGCTCTAGTTCTATTCAGCTGACATTTGTGAGCATAACGTAATCCCATAGCAGCTTCCACTTGGTTGCAGGAAATATCCTCTGGTATAATTGGCTCTGAACGCATGGAAACCTATCTTGTTTCTGGTCTTCCAGTTCCAAGTATATCTTTGGAGTGGTCCGCAAGGCAAGATTGATTCCAAAAGTCAGAAAGGTCAGGAAGTGCATGGGAAAGAGGATCAGTCGAACCCATTTAGGCAATCACATTACATGAATTTGTGCCAATAAGAGCTTTCTACCTTAAAAAAGAAAAGTGAACTGGAACCAGAGCTTGCTCTGCTGCTTAGCAGTGCTGACACACAATACCTGGAAAGTAAACGGTGCTTATTTCTAAACCTCATTGTAACTTTCCATGAGCAGGAATACATGAACAAGAAATAACTCCCGATTTTGGGAGTAAGATGGTTCTTGAGAAGTCAGCACAGTATTGCTTTCTCTTTGCTCATGCATGCAAGACAGCTACAAAGCTAGATATGATAAGAATCTAGTCTTTCTAGACCCTTTAATATTTGGCAGAAGAGAAGAGGCCTCCTCAGTGTGGAAATAAGCAGGCTGTATGCCATGTCTATGAGGTCTGTGGCATGCTCCACCCAAGAAATATTCACTTCCAGATATAATTTCTGCCTATAAAAATGTTTGGGTTTTGGTATCTTAAGTCAGCACATGCCAAGTCATTCCCCAAATATAATGATTGTTAGTGTTTTTTTTCTTTCCAGAAGCCAATGCATGCTAGTAAAGTTGTCTGGTTCAGTAACCTGGAAAGGCAGACAGCACCCAAGACAAATGAAAAGGGTCCTTCATGGACAAAGCAGTACCTCCATAGGCATTCAGGTGACCTTTCAGCAGCAACATCCTATAGACGAACTGTTGAAAAGAGCGACCTAAGGGCCTAGCTGTCTGGCCATGTGATCTCAGTTGCCACAAGCTTTTATTTTATAAGCAGCCACTTAACTACTACACAACAAAAAATGTAACACTCTGCCACTGCCGGTCTCACATTTCATAACAGCGTTCGGAGAACCTCTCTCATATTATGCTTTTTCTCGATTACATGCCATGTCGACATTTGGGAGGATATGTATTGCTGGCATGAAGGAAATTGTCGCTTTCATGTTTATGGGATTCAGAAACAACCCTTTTTGAAATGGATCCCAGACTCACACTCGGGATAATGATAAGGGGCTTGGTTAGGAAGTATGATGTTACATTTTGGCTGGCAAGAATCTGTGTTTTAGTCAGGTCCCCTCTACCCCCTCCCCCAAGTCAAGTTTTTATTTGGTTTGTTTTTAGTCTGGTTTTCCTACATTCACCATCTACTTCTTTTTGAAGAGAGGGAAAATGTTTTGTTTTGCTTTTCCCTAATGTGCTTCTGCAAGCTTCGTGGAAACAACCTGGCAGCCTCTGTCCTCCAGGGCTTCCTTGTGGCTTAGGCAATTGCGTGGCTTCTGGGTTAGCCCTGGAGTCTAGTCTCCAGTGAAACTCACTGGCTGACCTTGGGGCTAGTCACTGGCTCCCTATAGCTGACTTCACAGGGCCGGTTGCAAAGACAGTATGGGAAGAAAGACAGCCCTGGTTTTTTTGCCTTTAGTTTCCCGAAGAAACAGTGAGGGTATAAATGAAATTAAGATGGGTTCTAAATAAAACATACAAAAAATTTAATTGTGTTACCCATTTACTGGGGAACTTGCATCATTTATATATTTTATTCATTATCTGTACTAATCTTTTGAAGAAGGTACACTGAAATATCAAACAGCAATGGGTGATTTAGAATGAACAATACTAGATTATTGGAGTCTAGTAATCTAATAAAGACATTGGCATCGAGGGATGACAGCGTCTTTCATCACATCATTTCCCCCAACCCCAACCCCAAGTGTTACCTGTTTACAACAGCTGATTCCTAAGCCCGGGTAAGCAACCATCCAAGGTAGAGATGGACACGGAACGAACAATTTTTCGTTTCCGTTTTTGTTTTTTCATTTCGTTATGTAATGAAACAACAAACGAATTTTTTCTCTAAAATGAAACGAAACCAACAGAAACACCGGAAATTTTGTCGTGCGTTTCATTTCCGTTACTGCAATATGAGTAAATTGCTTTAAATCCTTTTAAAAATCACAAAAAATTGAAATAAATGGTAACGAAATGGTAACAAAACAAATGAAAATGAAAGCGAATTTTTTGCAAAAATTCGCAAAAAAGGGAAACGAACCGAAACAGACCCTCCAAATGACAAACGACAAACTAAATGCCATTTTTTTAAATTCGTGCCCATCTCTAATCCAGGATGATTCCCCCCTGCTGAAGATGTTGCAGTTCTTTCTACTTCTTTCACTAACGAAACCTTCAAGTAGGGCAAAAACCAGTGTTGAAATGAGTCATTTGTATCAAGCTTTATGATGTTAGCTAATTGGTACCATATATGTTTAGTTTCCTTGGTGTTTACATTTCCTAAGTGGATTTACTTTTAATACTGTTCATAATTACAGGGCTTGTAAAAACTTACTCCCTTCCATCAAAAAGAAAATTTCCTAACAGGTTTTTACAAGTTACTAGCACCTCCCCAGCCTCCCAGAATATAAATATGTTAATTAAGAGTTGGGTCACATTTGTGGTTTAACCCTTTACCTTCCATCGTAGATGAAGTAGTATCAAATGAGCCACCATATACTATTTCTTGGTGTATGGGTCACTCTTCTATATGTTTAGGCTATTTTTAAAAAGAATTTTGTCCTTACAGTTCAGCACCAGATCACAGAGAACAATACGTATACTAAGTCTTATCGGAAAATACTGTTATGTGAAAGCAAGTGACAAGGGGTAAAGATGCAGGATGATATTAGGAAATGCTGTGGATCTTATCATTATGTTATGGAGAGAAAATGATCAGTAAATACAGCATTCTGTCTTTGTTATAATGAGATTTTATGCAGAAGGAGAATATGTTTAGTTTGGAATGATTGGATGAATCCCATTCTTTTCATTTTTGTTTGTTCCTAAATACATGTGGCAAAGGACAAATAACCAAGTTTTTGGTATTTTAAAAATCTTTTTTATTCTCTATTAATGCCATTTTAGTTGGGGTGGTTTACTTGTTCTGTTAACCACTATTTCAGAAGCTAACACTAGCTCAGAAGATAACAAGTAGTGTTCCCCAAGGCTCACTCCTACACCTAGTGGTCTTGAACATTTGCATTAATGACTTGGATAAGGAAGTACAGAGAATATTTATCATTTTTGCATTTGACAAATTGAGTGAAATAGTTAACAGGTTGGAAGATCAAAAAGATCATGATAGACTTGAAACAACAGAAAGAAATTTAACATAGATGAATGCAAAGTTCTACATCCAGGGAAAAGAAACCAAATGCAGTTACAAGATGAAATATACTTGGTTCAGTAATACTATGAGTAATAAGGAACTTGGAATTCTAGTACATGAAAAGCTGAGCATGAGCCAACAGTGTGATGTGGTTGCAAAATAGGCAAATGTGATTTTATGATGCTCTCACAGAGGTATCGACTCCAAATCCCAAGAGGAACTAGTCCCCTCTATCTGGCACTAGTTAGGCCTCATCTACAGTACTGTGTCCCGTTCTGGACCCCACACTGTAAGAATGATGCCAACAAACTGGAACAAGTTCAGAAGACAGTAACACGGATGATCAAGGGAATGGAAACCAAGCCCTATGAGGAAAAGCTCAAAGAACTGTGGATGTTTTGCCTAGAGAAAAGAAGACCGAGAGGAGATTTGACAGCTCTTTTTGACTACTTGAAAGGTAATCATACAGAGGAGGGGCAGGATCTGTTTTCAATCATCCCAGAGTGCAAGACACAAAAGAATGGCTCAAGGATTCTGATTCAGGCCGAATATCAGGAAAAACCTCTTAACAGTTAAAGCAATGCAGTAACGTAATCAATTACAGTACCGAATGTTCCAACTCTGGAGGCATTCAAGAAAATATTGGAAAGCCATCTGTCAGATCTACTTTGATTTGAATTCCTGCATTGATCAGGGGACAGGATTTAATGGCCCTATAGTGCCCTTCCAACTCACTTATTCTGTGATTCTATTCTGATTTCCTCCAATATGTTGTGAATAAATAAAATGGGGGAGGAAGAGAGATTTGAATAAGAATATAATATGATTTGTATGTATGAATAATAAAATAAATGGGCCTCCATAAATAAAGGAAAAAAATAAATCCAGACTCTAAGAACGGATGCAAAATTAGTAGCAAGACAATTATATCTAATACATTTCTTCTATGATACTTCTATCTTCCTGAAAATCTGAGTTTACTCCTGCATTGTTAAAAGTGTTGCTTTTTCTATAGCCATTCTTTGTTGTACTGCCATCATTCTATGTTATTTCCATCCATGCAGAATGAAATATAAATAGAATGCTGCCAAATCCTCAGAGCAGTTGAAAGTAAGATAAGCTAATATAGCTCAGAACTTCAAAACAACTTTTCAAAAAATCCATTTATAGTGGGCAGCTTTCTTTAAATGCATTACACAAATTGCATATATTGCATTTCTTTACATAAATTACATACCCTTTTCATATGACCCAACCTACTTATATGGGGGGAAAGCCAGATTCAGAAGTATATTATTGGGGAAACCTGTAAACAATATGTAGAAATGTGAGAGATGGCAGCAGTACAGCTAAAGATAGATAGAGATCTTCATGAGAAGTTCAGCAAGAGCCAGTGAAACTCAGGGATACTGCAATATTTGGTTATATAGTGCAAATAAATATTCCCCACCCTCATTTCTCAGATGAGGATCTAACTTGGAGGGGATTAGTAGCTGAGAAAAGAACCTCTTTAGTTTTAAAAATATTTTTGGTTTCAGTGTTGATGGCTTCAAGATGACCTAGCCACCATTTTACATCTTTCACATTGTCCCACAGACAACATTGGGTTAAGGCATCAGCATAATCCACTACCCAAACATGTGTGTGTGTGTGTGTGTGTGTGTGTGTGTGTGTGTGTGTGTGTGTGTGTGTGTGTGTGTGTGTAGGAAATCCTACAAACTAGTCTCTTATTTCTTGTGTGTGTGTGTGTGTTGTGTCATTACAGTTGTGACCGAACCTTCATGACTCCATGTCCATGGAGTTTTCTTGGCAGGAATACTGGAGTGCCTTGCCAGTTCCTACTCCAGGCACCTACAGCACCTAGTATTCCCTGGTGGTCACCCATCCAAGTACTAGCCAGGCCTGATCCTGCTTAGTTTCTGAAATCAGGTGAGATCGGATGTGCTGCTCAGGGCATCTTGGGCTCAGCAAATGTCTAGGTTAGGAAACTGTGAAAAATGCCTTCACAGAAACACCTCAAGTTTCCCTTCTCCTGAGGGAGAGTCAGTAATTTTGGTTGGGTATTTACTCGGTTTTATGTATCTGATGGGATCTGTGAAGATCTCAGTCGTCTAGGTGAGGTTATCTGGTAGTTGAGTCATGACCACTTGACTACTTTTCTTGAGAGACTGAAATGCTTCACTACTCATCCAAGCTGATGAAGCAGCTTGGATGACTAGTAGTAAAACATTTTGATCTCTCAAGAAAAGATGCACAGTTACCATGACTCAACTTCCAGCTATCTGCTGGAATGTTCATGGATATACCTTGTCTTTAACTCAGATGCTTACAGTATAATACTGCTTGTTCTTTTCTTATAAGATGTCTCATGGCCTTATGTGAGGGAGGACAATGTTGGGCTCAGCTCCAGGAAGGAGGTAGAGCAATCTCAATGCAAAAAGCATTCCTTTGATTTCCTCAGTGTGGAGAACTGGGATAGATAAGGAGCAGCTAGGGTGCATGGGAGGAAAGGAGGTGAGAGATTGAAATAAGTAGTGGCAGCATTCGTTTTACTAGTGGTATTTCTTCCTTATTGTTCTTCTTATGTTCTGATATTTGTCAGTTAAAGACTTGAGTCCTCTTCAGCCTATAAAACTCACAATGTTGAAGGGACAATGGAGTGGGCAAGGCTAGGACACTCCCCTCAATCTATATAAGATCTAATGTGCTTAGATAATGTCTGAAGAGGACTTCTGTGTTTACTATAATTGAAGTATACAATTGGGGAAACCTGTAAACAGTATGTAGAAACTACAGTATAATTGAAAAAATTAGTTTGGCCATTCCCTTTTCAGTTCAGAGAAAAGTATGGAGAAAAGTATCCTGTCTCATTCACAACAGTCTGGATGTTTCTGGTTAAAGAGAACAAACAAGCAAACAAAACCCCCACCTACTTACAGTTCATATCTTTGTTCTGCTTTATCTATCCCAGAGAGAATAATAATAGAGGAAAGAGGAAGGCCATCTAACAAATGACTGATGCACAGGAAATGCCATCTAACTTTAGAAGCAAGTACAGAGCAGATACCCAGTGCTGAACAAGATGCATGCAAAATCGTTCCTTGGGCATACCAATTATGCCCAAGAAATTACTGCTTGAACTGACTGTTGATTGTGCTCTTTGTAAGATAGAGCACAGAAGCACACTTTATAGTCAAACAGAACCATGTGGGTAGTGTTTGAACAATGCCTCTCAATATATATTTTAATTGGGCAGTAGTGACTGTGCTGAACTGTCTGGAAGAGTGCTTTGCTAACTCACAATCTTCATGTTTTGGAAACTACTGAAAATGTTCATTCCATCTTCTTCCTTTTTGGAAGAAGGTAGTCAGTTTCTTTTCATAGATACTTTCACTTCATACCAACATACTATCTGGAAGTTGAGTCATGGATAGTGGATTTCTTTTTCTTGAGAGATAGAAATGTTTCGCTACTCATCCAAACAGCTTCATCAGTCTGAATGCAGCTAGGGACTCGCACTAGCTATATTCAGACTAATGGAGATGTTTGGATGAGCAGCGAAACATTTCTATCTTTCAAGAAAAAAAAGTCCAGTAGCCATGACTCAAATTCCAGATAAACTCACCTGGATGACTGAGACTCTTCACAGACCAACATACTATGTTGTATGTTAAACCAAGAGCTCTGGTGGTATAATCTTCAACTTGCCAAGTTGCTTAAAATACAGTATACAAAACAAAATGCTTATATGACTAATTCGCCCCTCCTCCGTCTTCCCTCCTGTGGCAGAGAAAGTTTGTATCTATGCTTCATCGTAGCTCTCGATAGACTTAGAAAAGCATCTCACTGTCTTTTAACCAAGGACACCCTTCTGATAAACATACATGTCCCATAACACCTTCAAAACCCCTCTTTCAATAGTTTTATTTGAATAGTGTGACCGAAAACATTTGTAAATTTTGAGAGAATTTCCCAACTTCAGCTGTTTTCCATTAACGTCAAGTTCTGGCTGTGGGTATATGTCAGCTTCATGTTGCATACTTTCACTTCAGTTTTACTAAAGAGCAGACCTTTTCTTCCCCTCCTGTTTGTCCTCCTGGACTGCCTCCTTCCATTTTCCAACGTGTCCCCTCCATATGGCATATAGAAAGGTCTGTGATCTTGACTTAGTTTGTCTAGTGCAGAGAGGTTGAAGGGGTGCATTAATATGGTTCAAGTCTAGCAGACTGAAGAACTCAGGGGCCCTTGCATCTTAATCCAAAGGATGAGAGAAAACAAAGCTAAAGTGAGCAGGTGTCTATAGTATGTGTATTCTTTATAGTTTGCACCTTGACAGAAGACAAGTGTTCTATTTATTTTATGTCACATTCCGCTCAATTAGGGAGAAGATCAAAATGGGATCAAGAAGAGGTAGATAGGAAAGGGAAGGAACTCACATTTGTCTTGGATCCATTTCATATATTGTACCCATGGACATGGACAGAGCTTGAACGGTTATGAAGGCCCCTTCACAACTACCAATGAGATCTAGGTAAACTTTGTTATTAGAGATGGGCACGACTTAGCGGTATTCCCGTTTCCGTTTCCGTTACTCGTTTCCGTTACTCTACAGAAACGGTAACGGGAATCACTGCCCCAGACTTCGAGCTCGAACCGACGAACGAACAATTTGGTCTGATTTGTCGTGCTCGTTACTTGCATCGCGCAATGCCAAGCGGCACAGAAAAAAAGTTTTTAAAAGTTTTAAAAAAAAAACCCGATTCCCGGCCCTAAAAGTAGGCGAAAACTGTCTGAGGGCACCTACCAGGCCAGAAGGGTGTTTTTATGGGGGGGGGGGGTTCCCCGCCCCCCTCTCCTTGGCTATTGCTACTGCTGCGCTGCTGGTACCAGGCTGGGAGGGCGCATCCATTTGCCATGCAGTGCGGGGGATCCAAAAAGGCGACCGCAATATTTTTTTTGAAATCCTTGCCCAAAACCCCACCAAAGCACCACAGAAACATGCGAAAATTAGCTATTTTAAATGCTTGAATTTTTACAGTAGCAGCAGTGGGTTTTTCTTGCAAAAAAAGTCTCCGTTGATTTTATTTTATCTTATTTTATTTTATTTTTTTACACCTGCGCATTCGCAATGATGGGCTCGCCCATGGGAGTGGACCATGCAAAGTTTTGGAGCCATTCCACCAATCGCATGGCCAGGTTTTGCTGACTGTACCAGGCTGGGAGGGCGCATCCATTTGCCATGCGGTGGGGGGGGATCCAAAATGGTGACCGCAATATTTTTTTTGAAATTGTTGCCCAAAACCCCACCAAAGCACCACAGAAACATGCGGAAATTAGCTATTTTAAATGCTTGAATTTTTACAGTAGCAACAGTGGGTTTTTCTTGCAAAAAAAGTCTCCGTTGATTTTATTTTATTTTATTTTATTTTATTTTTTTACACCTGCGCATTCGCAATGATGGGCTCTCCCATGGGAGTAGACCATGCAAATTTTCCACCAATCGCATGGCCACTTGGCCAGGTTGACCACAGAGACTTCTGGGATGTGCCAATCGGGCATAAACAGCCCACTAATCGTAGCCCAAACCCGAACCCTAAGCCTAACCCATACGCCAGTACACTGTCCTTCTAAGTGGGTCAGAGAGGCACCCAGATGCACCCCAATACTCACCGTAACCTCACCCGTAACTAGCCTAACCCTAGCCGTTGCGCTAAGCCGTCTTAACCCTAAGCCAGATCTACTTGCATTGCACTACATGCAAGTACGTGAGACACAGCGGGTGCAAAGAGTCTGCCAGTCCGTCACTTGTGGCTCTGGCTGACTCCTGCAGCTCCCTCCAGGAGCCCACTACCCCCTCCCCAAACCAGTACTAACGACAACGAAAAAACGAAAAAATGAACCGACTAATTTTTGCAAATTTTCGCGAAAAACGGAAACGAGCCAAAACGGAACCGGCCCGACTAACGACAACTCGAAAAAAAATTTTTTCAAGTCGTGCCCATCTCTATTTGTTATCTTCTTCAAAAAGGTTAGACCAAGAACTATCAGCACTTTAAAAAAAAATTAGAGATTAATGTTGTTTCCGGAACCTCTTCAGGATTAGGGGCCTTGAAGTTTAAGGTTCATTAGTTTCATAGTAGATCTGCCCATGGCCCCAAGACTCTTAAGCCAGAATATTCTTTATTATTATATAAACCACTCTGATACCTCATGTTGGCTCTGGAACCTCCAAACCTCCCTCTTATGTTTATCATGTGTACTGGAATAAATACTGGTGAAACTTGAATAATTAGAATATCGTGCAAATGTTCATTTATTTCAGTAAGTCAACTCAAAAGTTGAAACTAATATATGAGATAGACTCATTACATGCTAAGTGAGATATATCAAGCCTTACTTTGGTTAAATTTTGATGATTATGGTGTACAGCTTATGAAAACCCCAAATTCACAATCTCTGAAAATTAGAATATTACATGACCTCAATAACACAAGGATTGTAAATAGAACAATATCAGACCTCTGAAAAGTATAAACACGCATAGGTACTCAGTACTTGGTTTGGGCCCCTTTGGCATCAATTACTGCCTCAGTGCAGCATGGCATGGATGCTATCAGTCTGTGGCACTGCTGAAGTGTTATGGAAGACCAGAATGCTTCAGTAGTGGCCTTCAGCTCCGCTGCATTGTTCGCTCTCATGTCCCTCATCTTTCTCTTGACAATGCCCCACAGATTCTCTATGGGGTTCAGGTCAGGCAAGTTTGCTGGCCAAACAAGCACAGTAATCCCATGGTCATTGAACCAGGTTTTGGTACTTTTGGCAGTGTGGGCAGGTGCCTAGTCCTGTTGGAAAATGAAGTCAGCATCCCACAGACAAAGCTTGTCTGTGGAAGGAAGCATGAAGTGCTCCAAAATCTCCTGGTAGATATCTATGATGACCCTGGACTTAATGAAGCACAGTGGACCAACACCAGCAGATGACATGGCTCCCCAAATCAACACAGGCTGTGGAAACTTCACACTTGACTTCAAGCATTGTGCATTGTGTGCCGCCACCATAGGACAAAGGACCAAGCCCATGTTGATTCATTGCGACCAAGTCCCAAGCCCCAGTTTAAATCTTCAGGCCTAGGTCCCAAAGCTTGAGTCTGAGTCTCAGGTCCTTTTGCATCCTCCACTCCCACTACCAGCCTTGGGATTCAGGACTCGGACTGCAGATGTGCTGCCCAGCTCAGGTATGAGTTGCAAGTTCCCATCCCTGATCAGGTGCTTCACCTTTTCTTCCCCTCCTTGGCCTTTGCTTTAGTCAAAATTAAATAAGGTGGAACACATTTATATAATTATACAGTCTCAGTTTTTGATATAGAGAAAGAAATTCTTTGGAAGTCATCTTTCTGACTAATGTCATATATGCTTTTGACTGAAATTCTATATGCAAATCAAGTTCTAAGTTCCAATGAATCTTAAATGGCATAAAATGAATTAAGAACAAAGCGTCAAACTGTGGAATAAAAGACAAAAGATAAATAAATGAAGAGATGAAAGGGAACAGATTAGTGGCCATCCTTAGTCCTGGAGGTCTCATTATTGGTATATAACACTTTGGCCAGGTATTCAGCCACTGAAATCATCAATTCGGAACATTTGTCCTCAAGTAGGCACTGAGTTATGCTCTCTGGAGATCCAGAATAGAGATGGGCACAAACAGAAAAATTGAGATTCATTTCATTTCATTTCATTCCCCTGTGATTCATTTTATTTAATTAGAAATAGTTTTTTTAATTGTACAAAATGAATCAGTATTGAACCAGTTTGTTACTCTATAAAATGGGTCCCCTGGGTCCCAGAGGCACCATATTTGGTGTGAACCTTCCTTCGACTCTCCCCTTTAAGCCCTCCAAATTTGGAGAGATTTGGAGATTCAGTCATTTTCCATATATTATTTTTAAAAAATATTATGTGTCTCTAGGACCCAAAGAAACAAGTCAGTTTGTTTTAATCTAAAAAAAAACCACCAGTTCATTTTGTTACTAACAAAACACTACCCCAGTTCATTTTGTTTTGTTTTATTTTGTTATGTAACAAACTTATGAATCAGCATTTCATTTTTCGTGTGGTGCTCGTCCTGAATCCAGAAAGGTTAGATATGAATGGAGCCAGAAACCGTTGATGGAGCTTGTGATAGGTGGGGTAGGAAAGAAGAATATAGGAGGTAGAATTGGGTTCTAGTAGACAATGTTTACATACTCCATTCTCAAATGTTACATTGTGATATCTTCCAGAGAGGAAAGCTGAAGGAAGGATGTTCAGTCTGGCAAGCATGAAAGCCCGGCGCTGGCAAGGATTAGTAAGGTATTCCATATAGTTCGCTCCTAGCCCTGAAGTTGGCATCAGACCACAAAAGTGAGCAGAACAGGTTGAGTTGAGATCTGCTTCAATGGACTGGCTCTCAATTTCCCAGATTCTTTGGTGCAAAATTTTAAAGATTTGGCATACTTCACAATTAGTTAAGGAATCTAAATTAATTTCACTATGGTAATTTTGAGCTTGATGTGTTGGTACCAGCTGAAGACATCAGAGTCCCTTAATAGATAATATAGCAATAGTAGGGAGTTGGAGTCAGCATGGAAATGGAGGTGCAACCAGTACTTAACAGTAACTATCCAAGCAGTGGTTGATATGCAATCCTAGAGGTGAGTTCCATTTTGAGCAGAAGACATCAAACTGCCCATGCAAGTGCCAACTCGTATGAAAAAAGTTATTTTATTGCTAATTCTAGTTGCCACCTGGTTAGAATTGTTGCTATGCACCACAGGCACAATGTGCTAGTCTCCTGTATGTAGACTTTCTGAGGACTTTTAGAGGGTACATTTTGCCTGTAATGCAGACATTTGTACCGTAATTCTATTCCTTCCTGGCAAACCCCATGTGAGGGAAGGTAGTAGTTTATGATGTCCTCATTGCCAGTTTTTCAAAAAAAATATTCCCCTACAAAAGGTAATTCAAATTTTCTGTCTTGTTATTAGCAATCTTTAGAGTTTTTTTTTGAACTTCTCTTGCTCGTGGTACAGAATTTTTCATTAGCATTGAGATACTGAGACCATGTAATGAAACACTGGGTTGCATACCCTGAAGTCATGGGAAGACATTCCTGACAGTTAGAGCTATTTGGGAGTGGAATATGCTGCCACAGAAGGTGGTGAAGTCGCCTTCTTTGGAGGTTTTTAAGCAGGGGCTATATGGCCATCTGTCGGAAGTACTTTGATAGGGATACCTGTATGGCAGGGGGTTGACCTGGAGGTCTCTATGATTCTATGTGCACACACACACTGACACTTGCTCAGTTGGATATATCTTGATCACTCTACACCCAGGTTGGCTTCCGAGCCCCGTGGCACAGTGGTTAAATGCCTGTACTGCAGGAAAAACTGTGCTCACGACCTGGGGTTCAATCCCAGGTAGCAGGCTCATGGTTGACTCAGCCTTCCATCCTTCTGAGGTCGGTAAAATGAGTACCCAGCCTCATTGGGGGGGCTATGTGTAGCCTGCATAATTAAATTGTAAACTACCCAGAGACTACTTGAAGTGGTGCAGGGCAGTATAGAAGCAGAACACTTTGCTTTTGCTTTTGCTTCCTGCACTTCCTAATCTGAGAAAGCCCACGAGGACAATGTTTACTTCTTGATGTCTTCTTCTGGGTGTGGGATCTGGAGAGGCTCACGAGGTGACTGAATAGATGAGTGAACAATAAATACAGAACATTTATTCACATCCTCCAATATTTATAAGTGTGGTAAACCAAATAATCCATCATTAATCCTGAACCTCGC
This sequence comes from Phrynocephalus guinanensis, assembly GCA_037367245.1. Taxonomy (NCBI): domain Eukaryota; kingdom Metazoa; phylum Chordata; class Lepidosauria; order Squamata; family Agamidae; genus Phrynocephalus; species Phrynocephalus guinanensis. The sequence continues at coordinate 92,696,474 of CM074735.1, read as the reverse complement.
CAATAATAATTACATTTAAGTATTCTCTTTCAGCCTTTTTTAAAGATGCAGCAACATTATTTTCTTTCAAAGTGAGTAAGTTCAAAAATGTTCAAATATGTAGAAGGCATCTTTCATACTGCACGTAGGACTCAGAGTGAAATATAATTCTATGTAATTCTTACTGATCAGGACTATTTGGTGGTGCACACTGGACAGTTTCATCAGTGTCAGAGTTAGGCAAAAAGCCCTCCCCCTTCCACTGAACTTTTTGACATATGAGACATATTCAGTCATGTGCTTTTGCCTGTGTGGGCTTTTTCCCTTTCTTTGTTTTGTACATCTGAAAACCCGCAGATGCTCCTTGATGCTTCCTTCTTGTGTGTGGATGTAGCCCTTTTATTTTCATGAGGCTGGCACTGGAAAAATGTGTGGGCTGCACATCAGCATACTGAAATGTTCGGATGTTTTAAAGAACAAATCCCATTAGCCCCACCCAGTATGACCATTGGCAAGGAACTAGGTGAGACATAGTCCAAAACATCTGGAGGGCCAAAGGTTGTCTAGCCCTGCTACATATGATTAGCTTTTTTAATGACATGCATCAGGTATGAAGGCTGCAGATGTTGGTAGCTTTCTCTCCATATTTTTCCAATGCACTCAGATAGGAGCATGCTCAGTCAGCACATCTCCACTTTTATCCATTTTTATGAAAAAATATACATGTGCTCATATTCATTACGGATGTGAGGCATGCCTAATATTTTTACTGTGGTATTTGAGCTTCAGCATGAATTCTTAGAGGAACTGACAGAATATACATATTCTTTTGAACTAGCTTACTTAAATCTTTAATCAGCACTGACCTAGAGTTACAGGATAAATGGTGTTACCCTTTAATGCAAATAGGTATGAGTCCATCTCTCAAATAATTTTTAATATAGCAGCAGCCTATAAACCATTGGAATTCAAATGTCTGCTACATTTAATTGGTTCCTAAAAGCTCATGTCTATTGAGTATACTATGTACTCAATTTTTATTCATTCAGAAATTGTAGAAAGGATTTAATGTAAAGGGCTTTAAATTGTCTTTATTTCTGGAGTACCTTTAACAGTTTTGTTTTTCAACTTTTATCTTTAGAACAAAAGATAGGAACCTTAAGAGGTGGTGTGACCTTTGAGATTTTAGCTGCAATGCAAACAGTAAACCTACTAGAACTCGTCACAAGGTCTCAGGACATCCAGTTCTTTTTGCTTTCCTTCTTTTTTCAGTTTTTCACTCAGCAACATTGTGGAGCATTTTTCTATGCCACTCTTCCCTTTTAATTCTTTTCTCCTTTTTCTCTTGCCTGTGAGAAGCTGAGTGGGTGATGACGGAGCTGCATGCTTTAGAAAACAGTTGACCTCCATCCTTGGCAACCAGCTGGAAGGAAAGATTGAAAGGACCCCCCTGGTGATGAAATGGGACACTGCAGAGGGACCCCTGGACTTCATTATGTAAGAGGTTGACACATGCCATCTTACAGCATGAATTTAAGGAAGCCAAAATAATTATTCCTCCTTAAAAGTCTCTTTGAGAAAATTCATCCAGAACTTGCTGGTTTTTCTCCTTCAAATGTTCAAACCTTTACTATGCTCTTGGATTACAGCATTCCAAACAGAATTGCATCAGGGAATACTAGGGGTAGAGTAAATATATGAACAATTAAATAGGTCCTGATATACAGTATACGTTTTTTGCTCTTTTAGGCAGTTAGCATCTGAAAATGTTTCTCACCTTTCTGTCTAGCAAATAGTCAGTTCATTATTGCAAGAAAAGGTATTAAAATAGTGATAGTTTGACATCGTGCTAAATCATGCTAAACATTTGTTTTTAGTTTTCTATTTTAGTATCATATGGGTGTATCCAAAGATTTATTTTGATGCAGTTGATTGCCTCTATTGACCTTAAGCCAGCAGAGAGACTAGGTTAACCACACATTATTTCTATTCTTATGGTACTCAGATTCTTAAGTAGATTTTTACTCTAATGAACAAGACTCCCTCATGCTTCTTGCAAATGACCCCTGTGACATGGGACTTCGTAGCAATTAATGAGAACAATGAAACATACATGGAATTCTTTTGCATACATCAGAATCCCACAATTTTGTGCATCATAAGCCCTGTTCTTTATGATATCATATCTAATTGTGATTTACTTGAGCGTATTAAGTCACAATTAGAATACTGGTTTGGAGCCATGCAGCCATTAAAACAAACAAAATCAAAACTAAACTATGGGTGATACCTTCATAGGCTGCTAGTAGAAAAATAAAAAAAAGTTGCTGAGCTTTCGAGAGCAGGCCCTCTTTATCAAAGCAGGTATAAAAGTCCAAACATGGCAAGGGATGTAATTTGCCAGGAGAGAGTTCTTAAAAGTTCACATGGCAAGATGGATGCCAGGCTTCTTCCTGAAAGGCACAGAGCAGCATGGTCCAAAGGGGCTGGACCATGCTGGTGCCCATACCATGCGCTCTTTGTTTGAATTGGCCTGTAAAGTACCAATCAATTAATACACAGTACAGTACTTGATATAATACATCTCTCTATTGGTTTACATTAAAATTCACCTCTAATATAATATATAATTAAGTAAAAGAATATAAACATAATAAACAGTAAAGCATCCTACCTATATGAAATGCCTACATTCTAGAAAGAAAATGGAGCTTAGATTAACTCTCAATACCATTACAACCCGGTAGAGATGGGCACAAAACAATTTTATTTCATTTTTCATTTTTTCATTTCATTACAGAACAAAACAAAAAACTGAAATGCCCTTTTTAAAAATGAAATGAAATGAAACAGAAATTTTTGTTTCGTTACATTTCATTTTTGTTTATTCTTTATTTTGACAAGTGCCAATCTTGACACTTGTCAAAATAAATAATAAAAATAAGCACCAATCTAAATAATAAAAATAAGCACCAATCACCCGGACCAGCGGACCAGCTGGTTGGCGTTAGGTTAAAAAAAGTGCCAACAAGCCGGGCTGATCGACTGTAAAAAAACAAAACACTAAAAATAAAAAAGAATGAAAAATGAAACAAAACAAAAAATGAAATGATTGTTTTTTAAATTCGAAACAAAATGGGGAAAAATGAAAAATGAAACAAAACACCACTTTGGATTTTCGTGCCCATCTCTACCAACCAGTAGTTATTTTTTTAAAAAAAATTACAAATATTAAACAATGAAACAGTTTTGTACTATCCTGCTCCCTGACAATCAAAAGTAAGATGGATGTCAAACAGTTTCCCCACTTTCTTTTAGGCTTCAACTCTGGCAAGATTCTAGAGCACAGTATTAAAAATGTATTACTAAGATAGCTATGAAAGGTTTTTCTGTGGCATTACAGAAATTAGAAAGTTCATTTTTATGAAGTAGTTAGTGACAAACTCACCTTCAATTTACATTGTAGTTACTTTTAAAAAGGAATTCATCATTTCTAGAAAGTAACTAAAATAGCTACTGACTGCTGAACAAGGAAATGTCACTGACATGACATTCGGAACACTCTTCTCATCCAGGTCAATGATAGCTTAACCCTAACAACAAAGCACTGAGTCTGACCAGTTCTTGAGCCACATGATAATCCCCAATCATAAGGTAGTGAGGCCATAATCACAATCTGTAACTATCGAAGTAATTCAGCATTAATAGACTTAACACCGGATTATTGATGTTAATCTTTTACCATACAGTGTAATGTAACTGGGGTGGGGGCTCATTACACTATGGTATTTCCCCTATCAATTTTGGAATTGTTTTGGCTTCTTGTTCTTGTTCTTGTTGTTGCTGCTGATCTGAACAGATTGTCCTGGTATTGGTGTCCATGTAAGGGGAGAGTTTGGTTGCTGAATGAACTGGAATGCAGTGGGGTTTCCCAGTCTTTACTATCTGCACACACCCAGAATTGCTAACTGAAATCTCTCTCCCACTATAGATTGCGGTCCCATTTTGCCTCTTTTCTCTGCCCACTAGAGATGGGCACGACCAGAATTTGTTTTTGAGTTTTCGTTTTTCGGGATGGGTCCGTTTCGGGTCGTTTCCATTTTTCGCAAAATTTTTAAAAATTTTGTCGTTTCGTCATGTTGTTTGTCATTTGTCGTTACTGCTGCCGCGATTTTGCGCGATTTGACGTCCCAGCGAGTGGCGTCCTGCCGGCGCTAGGTGTTTTTGCGCACTAGGCGTCAGGCGGGGTGGGGGGGCATGGGCAGGCGGCGGCAGGGGGGAGGGGCGGGTGCGCGGGCACGGGTCCCACAATGACCCAGAGCAGGCGGAAAACACTTTAAACTGACTTGCTGCACAAGACTGCATCGAATACAGCAATTGAAATTTTTGCAAACAAAGTGGGCAGTGCACCCACAGCAGAGCTGCAGGCAGGGTATGAAAGGACCTTGGCTTGCCACGAAGCAAATGAAATTTTTAAAATAAATCCACACCTCCCCTCCCACTCAAACCTCCCCCCCCTTTGAAGCACTATCAGAAAAGAAATCTTAACAAACTGCAGGAGAATAAAAAAGAATAAACTGTGTTGCTATTCCCCACAGCAGACAGAGAATGAAAGGAATTATTATTGTTTCCTAAAAATTCAATTGACTCAATTCCCTCCCTGCCTGCCTAACTGAAATCTAAAGGCTCCGCGAAATCGAAACTAGTCTAGCACAGCAGCCAGCTACACACAGCCCTCTCCCACCCACATCCAAGCCCTGCGACTCTTCTGGGAGTGCCTTGGCTTTTTATGCCCTCTTTCACATCCAGAAGTGTCAGTCAAAACCTGGCCATGCGATTGGTAGAATGGGTCCAAAAATTTGCATGGTCCCATCCCATGGCCAGCCCATCATTGCGCAGGTGTCAAAAAATAAAAATAAAAATAAAAATAAAATAAAATAAAATCAGTGTGACCTTTTACTGCTATAAAAATCCCACTGCTGCTACTCTAAAAATTCAAGCATTTAAATTAGTTAATTTTCGCATGTTTCTGTGGTGCTTTGGTGGTTTTTTGGACCACGATTTCAAAAAAAATATTGCGGACGCCATTTTGGATCCCCCCGCACCGCATGGCAAATGGAGATGCCGAGGATGCCCCCTCCCAGCCCGGTACCAGCAGCCCAGGACAGGAGGGGGGGAAGGCTGGGGACCCCCCCCCAGAAACCACCCCTCTGGTAGGTGCCCTCAGGCAGACATATTTTCGCCTGCTTTTTTGGCCGGGAATCTTTTTTTTTTTATTTTTAAAACTTTTTTTCTGTGCTGCTTGGCATCGCGCGATCACCGCGCGATGCCAGAAACGACAACGACAAATCAGACCCAATTTTTCCTTTTTCGGTTCGAGTTCGAGTTCTGACAGCTTAATTGTCGTTACCATTTCCATTACATAATGGAAACGATATCCGAAAACGGAAACGACAATTTCGCCAAGTTGTGCCCATGTCTACTGCCCACTTCCTACCTATTTGTCTCGTTCTTCCTTTTCCTCCTTGTTTTACTCACCTATCTCTTCCAAACCTTCATATCATGGCAGCAATGCATTTTAAGCTTTTTGTTTTCATTTTTCGCTCTCACCCTATGGTGTTGAAGTTGATGCATTAAAACCATTACAAAATAGAACAAAGTTAAAAGATTCAAACCATTAAAAAGCAGAACACAAGAGCAGCAGAGAAGTGCGGAGGTTGGAGACTAACTACCAGAAATGCACCATAAGGAAACATCATCAAATGATACCAACCCACAAAGAGCACAAATTAGAGGGCATTGGCACAGCACAGGGGTCCACATGAGCAGACTGGGTGCTGCAGCATGCTGAAGCAAAGCAGAACCAATATGCATCAACGCCCAGCTGTGCTGTAAAAAACAACAACACCAAACCCCAAAGCAAGGTTTGTGAGAGGCATATAAATTAAAGTAATAAATGAAAGTCTAAGCACGCATATTTCCCATCCCAGGCTGAAATGTGGCATTTTGCAATGTTTGCCATCCTGAACTCCTCTGGTAAGCATGGCATTCATGTTGTGTCCACAAAATGGCTCTAGGCAGCTTAGTGCAGAAGGCACACAGCACAACATAAGGGAAATAAGAATGACTTCAGTGTCAAACTAAACAATTATCATCTGCAGAACAAGTGCTACTTGTCACAAATCATAATTGGAAGAGTAGGCATGACCATGGAGAGAACTCAGTCCCAAACAGAATGAGTTTCTCCAACTCACTGGTGTTCTACATCCAAAGCAGAATGGGAAAAGAGAAGGAATTCTTTCATAGCAAAACCTAAGGTATCCAATCCATAACGTCTTTGCCTTACCCTTGCTATTTCATACATGCAGCTAGAGGCAAAGAGGAATGTTCATTGACTGTCTAGTTTTCAAAGTTGTTCAAACAAACTTTTATAATATCATTGCCAAAGGTTTCCTGTGACCAAGTTCCTGTGGAGAATTTGCATTGTCTGCATTCCTTGTTTGTTTGTTTTGGTGTTGCAAGCCTTGGAAAAGGCGCTCAACATATGTCATTGAGCATATCGGACACAGGACTTAACTGTACAGTACAAATAAATCATTCATTGCTGATGATGTGGAATTCCTATGGCAAGAGTCTTCCATAGTTTGAAGTTAGCTTGCTTTAGTTTGTGATTAGTCTTCTGGACCAATCACAAACAATTGACTTGCAAATGACCATTTTTATTTGTAAGTCAACTCTCTTCAAAATACAAGACTGCCTTAATTATTTTTCTGGTAAATTAATATAATTTCAACTCAACTGATATACTATTTGTAATGTTTAATGTGTAAATAAGAACTTCAGAGCACTTCTTGAGAGTCTGGGGTAAATTCATTTAGACCTATTCTACAGAATTATTGGGTTACACAGAGTCATTGGCCATCTTCGCCTCTAACAGAGTTAAACAGCTGATTAAAGAAAAAAAATCTGCTGTTACTTTATGTGGGTAGATCTGTGTGCTATCTCACAAATGACCTACAGTCATCCCTTACCATTTTGCGGTTCATATATTGTGATCCCGGTATATCGTGGGACCGCAGTATATGAAGGCAAAGGCTCCTGGAGCAATCTGTGTGGGCCAGTTTGAGGCCTCCTGCACTTACCCCAGGCCTGGCGCTGCCCTGAGCGGGGCCCTGACAGGCTTCCTGAGCCTGTTGGAGGCCCCAGAAGTCCACAAACTGGAAGTGACTTCCAAAAAACCAGAAGTGCCTTCAGGATCATCCAAAACCATTTCTGGGGCCTCTGCCAGGCCCTGGAAGCCCATCGGAGGTCTGTTTGGGGCAATGCCAGGCCTAAGTGTAGGAGGCCCCAGACAGGACCCCCAGTCCTGACCCGACCCATCCACATATTGTGGATTTTCCTGTATCGTGGGTTGGGTTGGGTTCCTAACCCCCTAAATGGGGGATTACTATATTCTGTTTCCCCCCCTCGTATAAAATGCAATTTGGTATGGAAAATTATTTTGTCAGTCTACCCTTAGCCCCACTGAGGAATGCATTCACAGCTTTGCATTTTCAATGTACTGTATCTCATTTTGGAGAGGAGGCATGGCAATGTTCTATTCCACCAAAGGATTAGCATTTGTAGATCAGGCGAGGTTGAGGATGTTTCTCCATTTATTATGTTACTTTTTATATGAGCACCCCAGAAGTCAATTTCTTGCTGGAATCCTTAAACTTCTGTGCAACCCCTTGACTCAACTCTGTATGCTACTTGTATGGATGTACCTACCACTCGTCAAGTAACAAAATTTGCTTTGGCAGCAAATAAAATGCATGCTAAGCATTCATAAGAAAGGAGGGAAGCCATGTCATTTTATATCTACGTATAAATATGCTGTGTCTGTACTGTGTCTATTTTCTTATGTTTTATGTTTTATGCTGTTGTGATGACCTATGGTCTAACAATAAAGCTTGATTGGTTGATTGATGTAATGTGTTATTCAGCACTGGTAGGATACACAAGCCTGTTTGAAGAGCATGTTCTATGCAAATTTCCAGCTGGGAAAACCAATTTAAACTCTTTCTTTAATTCTTCTCAATAGTTCAAATAAATGTGCAATAAAGCACAGTATTGTCATGAGCTGGTGTTTTATTGTAGCACTGTCTCTGTTCCATTAAAGATCTCCTTCTTTCCCAATGCTTGTTATATATGCTACACAAGATTATCAACAACAGATAAGGATGAACATCTCTTTCTCCGTTAGCTGATGTGTTTCATATATGCAGCTGTGTCAATTCTATATGCAAATGCCCCTTCCTAGACTGAAACTTTTGTTGTTGATGCATATAGATAGCAGTTGCTTGACATTTGATTTCAGGATGTCAATACAGTTAGCACCAGCAATGGATACATTGCTGAGCCTACCAATAGATGAAGAAATGCTGCCTCAGAACATTGAATTTTCCTTCATTTAATATAAGATATCTGAAGGTTGGTTGTTCATAAAGTGCTTAAGAAAACTCTGGGTACATTATCAAAGACTAAAAGTGGAGTTTTGTAAATGGGCTGATTTTGGGGAATAAATTGTTGTACAGTGATCCCCCCGCCTATCGCAGGGGTTAGGGACCTGACCCAACCTGCAATAAATGAAAATCTGCAATATGCGGATGCAGTTTGGGTCAGGCCTGAGGGGGCTAGTGGGGGCTCTCATACCTACCCAGGCCTGGCACTGCCCCAAATGGGCCTGCAAGGGCCTTCCCGGGCCTTCTGGAGGCCCCAAAAGGTTTGCCAGAAGTCACTTCCGGTTTGCAGGGAGGCCCTTTTGGGGCCTCCAGAAGGCCCAGGAAGGCCCTCGCAGGCCCATTTGGGGCAGCGCCAGTCCTGGGATAATGACGGGAGGCCTGAAAAAGGCCTTTCCCCCTTACCCCCAAGGGACTTTTTTCATATACTGTGGTCCCGTGATATAGCGGGACCGCAGTATATGAACCACGAAAGGGCAGAGGACCACTGTAACTTAAAGACAGCACATGGTTTAGGTATCTGGTAAGAGTTTGGGTGTTTGACTGTGCTTTCTTGACAGGGGCTGGACTTAATGCTTCCCTTCCAGCTCTGCAGTTCTAAGATGATCATTATCATTATTTATTGGTATAAGTCCCAATAGGTCTTATCTGATGCATTCGGAGTCATGGAAGTTGATGCACAACAGATAGGTAGGGCCTATGGAAATGTATATTAATTTGCTTCGAAAAGCAAATCTGGAAGCAAATTTGCATAACTCTGCAACAGGATTTCAGTCATATTTTGTTTGTAGACTGTAATCCTACATTCATCTGCGGGAGAATGAGCCCTATTGAATACAGAATGAATTACCTCTAGATAATGAGCTGGCAGGATTGCACAGAGCTAACAGTTTGAGGTTCAGTTCTCCAGCATACATCCAGGGAGAGTAGCTAACCTATGTTCCCTTGGGCAAACTGCACAGTTTTTGAGCTCCATCAGAAGACGGGAATGGTAAAACACTTCTAAGTGCTATATAACTAGGATATGCAAACAAGGGTCTTCGTAAGTCAAAATGCACATATTTATACTAAACAAGACACATTGGGTTGCACTGAATTTAGGTTGGGGTTTTTTTCATGTCTAGAAGCAAAAATGGGATCAAAGATCCAGTGCTGAAGCTTTATTTGTTTATTCACTTTTCTTGATTTCAATTAAGTTTATATCAGTGTGAGAAAAAGCTTTAAATGAAAACCTAGCCTGGCAGAGGGCTGATTAAATTAATATGTAAACTGTGTTATAATTTTGAAAGAAATGGGGAAAGTTACTGCTTGGAATATTACCAAATGATCTTTTCAATCTGAGTAAACTGATACTGATCTACCTTTTTTTAAAAAAAACTTTATCACACTCATACACAGTCAATTAGAGGAATCCCTTGTCACAGAACTGGCTTAAAGAATATTTGAGAACATGATGTGATATGAGCTGCATTTGCATAACTCATTTTTGTGAAAGCTCAAATCACAATTTTGGAACTGCAACTTTTAGAACATGCTTAAAATGTTGATGATTTTTAAAATGTAAGCCACGTTGTGTCAACTCTGCAAATATTTGGTATTTTAGACAGAAGTATACTTGTAAAACAGCAACTTCCCCCTTGCCCAAGGATCTAGGCTGAAAGTTTGATAGAAAGTTTGAAACTTACAAGTAAATAAAATTTATTTTTTCATATACAAACAATTGATACCGTACAAAATCTGTTTTTCTTCTTTAAAATAATCTTCTTTCCTAAATTATTTGGTAACGTAGGAACAGATCTTTTGTTTTAGAAAAACCATCCTGGGTAATGTGTTATGTGTTACATACTGTATCTCATTCATCTCTCTTTCTTTCTTTCTGCATGTTAAATCCCACTCCTATCCATCCTTTGAAACAATGGTGAAAATTCCCTCTGATTGACAGATTTTTCAGTACACAGAATAGATTGCATTATTATAGATGGTATTCCCAAGATGTCCATAAATGCTTTTACTGTACAGCACACCTCCCATATAGTACTGTATCAAGTTTTATTCATATTAAATGCTGAACATGTGCTTGTTTTCCATTAAGGCTATTTTTGAGCAAAGAATATGTGATATAAATTGAATCAACCCTTTATTATTTCCTCCTTTAACCTGATTTGAAATGCCATTTAAAATCACTACAAATTTGAATTTTGTTTAAAGAGTGGGGGGGGGCTTTTTAAAAGGGAGAGTTTTTTGTACCATTTGCTCATCTCTACGACTTTCACCTAGCATTGTTATAAAGGATCAGTTTCATCAATGTCTTGCTAACTGCTTGTATTCTTTTAGATGATAATAAAGTGCAATTCAAATGTGTTGGTCTTTTGCACATCTACTTTACAATTGTGTAAATACTGAATGAGGTGACAGATGCCCTTTCTGCATTAGAACAATATCCGATACTGCAATACATTCTTTTGGCTAGATCATACCCAGATTCGCTCAAAAACATGAAGCATCTGGAGATATTTCCAGTAACTGAAATCTGGCAATTCCCGGGGCAAACATTAAATCAGAAGGACAGTGTTTTAAATCCATTTTGCCATTTAGATACATATACTCCACTGCTGTCTGGTAACCCTGGCTTTCTAGAATTTTAATATTCAGACCAGATTTGGGCTAGTCAGCTTAAATTTCCTGTCATGTGTCTCCATTTGATTGTGACTATCACGCTCGCTCAAAGATTGTATCACAAAGCAGATGTTGGGGACTCAGCTCTCTATGGTGTTATAATTTGGGTTGATATTTACAACCCCACTGGTTTGAAAGCTTTTGGGATAATTTTAGTGGTGGTTGTGATTTTTGTGTGGTGTTTTTTTAAAAAAAATTGAAAACTTTATTATGAGTTTTCTATAATTCATTGTATCAAGTATTTTTCCAGAGGAACTATGAAGACATTGTATTAAACATACAAATAGAGATCCAGATAAATTTTGTATCCATTTCCTATATACATGGATGCTGTGTCAGTACAAATAAGTGATACAATTTTTTATAAATGTAAGCACTGTATACTGAAGACTGTAAAGAATATGTGCTGATGAATTATTTGCTTAGTGTAGATGTTTAATATGCACACTTTTCTTCCTGGTGAATTACTGTGTCTGCTTTTGTTTGTATATTGCATATCCATTTTGCCTGTATCAGTTTCATTCTTTGGTTTTGTTCATAAAGCTACTTTTGGATCCGTCTGAGGTTTCGGTGCTTTCAGCTCATTAAATGGAAAGTTACAGAAAATGGCCCCATTTAGTGTTATAGCAGGGTGCATCCGTGCTTTCAAAGGATTCCTGAAACCAAATCTATTTTACGTTCAGTTTGGGAATAAAAAGAAACACACACCCGTTAATTTCAGATGAAACATCTCCTCTTCCTCACCTGTCTGGTTTAAATGCACAAAGCCTGCATGTGGGTATACCTTTGTTTCAAACATCTGTTGTGAGATTAAAAATCAGATTTTAATTTCTGGCATGCTATTGATGTTAGAGGGAAAATAGAGGATAGAAAGCATTATTAGCTATCTGCTAGTTGACAAGAGGGCAGGATTAGGTTTCTTTAAGGGAATTACACTTTTGATGACCCCAGTACATATAAAACATGTTAGCTAATGGGGGTGCGGAGGGGGCAGATTTAAGTTGTTTGATCAGGAAATCCTGCATGAGCGTATTGATATTAGATGGAAATTTGATTAGTAACCTTAGTGACAAGGGGATCAGATCGACTCTCGACACACAATCAGATCTGGCAGAACCTTTTTTTTCCTTTTCTGCCTCTTTGAAGGAAAGAAACATTTGTACAGAATCAAGGCAGCGTATTGGATAATTTAAAAAGTTGTCACATATCGAAACCTGAAAATCACCTTTTTAATTAGTTCTGCTTGGAAATATGCTTGCAGTTAGTTTGATTTAAAACATATACTCACATATTTAATAAAAATGTTCAGTATAACATAAAAGACATTACTTTTCAAGGAGAAGCATTTTCTTCGCCCAAAGGAATGGCTAATCTTTTACGTTTTTTTATTCATAATGAACAGGCCAAAAATGTCTGTTTGAACATCATTTGCTCCATGAAAAATTACTACTTTGTCTGCTACTTTTAAGAGGGGTTCAGTTCCATTAAAAGAGTAGATAGAACTGCTTCAAGTTCTGAAGATGCTGTTTATTTTCTTAGCTAGTTAAGAAATCGTATCACAGTTTAACTAATGTGCTAAGCATAAATATTACCCTGTTTTGATAGTTAGGCTGTTTTATTTGTATTTAATTTGAAGGGAAGCTGAAATTAACTGTAACCATCCACTCAGGTCCTCACAGTTTGTTTTGATGGAAAGTGTGCATTTAAAACAAGCCTGTCAGCTATCAAAAATAATTTCGGCTTCACTGGCATCAACAGAGTTATACAAATATCTGCCACGCAAGGAGTTGGGCACATTTGTTTCCAAAGTTAGCATCAATGTTTTTCCCCCATAAATTTAGACTTGTGGCTAAAATGTATACCCTCCCCTCAAACAATGGAATTTATTTAGAATATATTTTATTCCAAACGGTGCTCCATTTGGGGGCTGCTCCAGATTTTTAGACATCACAACAGCATATATATCTGCTGGCTTTAATGCACAGAAGCCCATTCCCACCTACTCTGAACTGGCACCATGGTTCACTAGCACAGTGAAAACATGTTATATTCCTAGTAGTGAATGCATAATATTTGCCTAGGAGGTAATGCAGAAAATCCACATTTTTTCACTTTCTTATGCACACATTCACACACATATACTTTCTGTAATTGTTTTACATGGGCCTACCACTGGTGACATCAAAAGGGTCCACCCTTTAGTAGTTCTTAAATATGGCCTTGTAATTTCAAGGAATGGAAAGCTGTCAAGCGGGCAATCCTATTTGGTGCACTTTGGATGCCTTCAGTGGCAACAGCCACAAATCTCTAACTAGGGTCTTTTTAAGAGGTGGGGATGTTTAGAACAAAATATTCATTTGAGGCCAGTCCTTGCTGCCTCCTCGTGCCACCTTGATGTCAGTGTCATTTTTTTAAACTGGGTAAAAAGTAAGGATACATACAATATTTTTTAAAGCTACTGTATATTTTATACAATGTTATGATATTATGACTAAAGCTGAAGTAAATATTTACATATAATACCAGACTAACAAAAACAATACTGTATTGTCAAGTCAGGTCTTATATATAGCTCTCTTTTCCAGCATTTTCCAGGTACAGAGTACTCAGAAGTGGAGTAACATTCCCTTCTTCTGTGGGTGCACTCGAACCGTGCAGCTCTCTCAAGGCTACACAGGCTGGCTCTTTCCCCACAAAGCACAGTCCTCTCTCTGGGACTTGCAGCCAAATACCTCCCTCACTGAGCTGTCCAGGCAGCTAATAAAAATGAATCCAGAGTATTTTCGATGTTATCACATTTTCTTCTGACATTCCTTGTCAGTAAATTCAGAGATGACGTTATGAAAAGGCAGTTCTCTCAGATGACCCCGTTAACTGCATAGAACACATAGTGAAAACAGCCTAGACTGTGCCATTGTGGAAAGGAACTTACTTTTTGATAAAGGCCAATTTGGAGAGTGCTTTTTCTCTCCTTCACAATTTGAATTTTACAGACTTAGGTGAAGATAGTGAGGGATGGTAACACTGGGAAAAGTTTTAAGTGTTTATCATAAATTATCTTTGAACTACTGTGTGCAGCAACCTCAATTCCATCATCATGATCCTAAATGTTTTGGCATTATGCCCCTTCTTTGGACCTTTGAGGGGGGGATCTCTCCTTGATCATCTGTTCCAGTTCCCAGAATTCTAAATCTGTAACTTCAAATTTAGCAAGTGATACAAACAGGTAAGTAAAAAGCATGATGAATTAAAAATAAATACAAATGCTTTTTTCTTGACTGCAGTTTATAACAGAACCTGAATGGAAGACAGGAAGGGTGAGAATTGTTCTATTGTGTCATGGCAAGAAAGCATGGTGAAAGGCTTGGGTTGAGAGATGAAGATTAAAATCGAAGTTCTACTAGGAAATCAAGATTTTGTGACCAAATTGGCCCTTTTGATGTGGGCAGATGCAGTCTAAATAGTGTTGCTTGAGGCTGGATGGCGGTGGAGGAATTGCTATGACATTGGGTGCAATCTTTGCATCCAAATGACAAACCGACCTCAAATGACTCTATTTTTAAAATAGGCACTATATTATATATAGGTAATATTGCCTAATATTATATTACCAATTTACAAACATATCATAAAAGTTGTTAATAAATGGTGGCCTCATGATATCAGAAAATTGAATACTTCTACTTCAGCTCAGTAGAGGGGCAGTAAAAGTATATTTTTACATCTGCTAGATCATCACTGATGAAGTGAATATCTTAGATTATTTTTTAAAATATTCCCTTTGTTTACAGTACCAATTGAGAAATTGTCCACGGCTGTGGTTTTGATGAATCCTTCACACAACTGCAAAGAAAAGTACTAGAGATGGGCACGACTCAAAAAATGGTGTTTCGTTTGTCGTTTGGTCATTTAGGGGTCCGTTTCGGTTCGTTTTCGTTTTCGTGATGTTTTTCGCAAAAAAATTGTTTTCGTTTCATTAGGTAACGAAATGAAAAAACGAAAACAAAAACGAAAAATTGCTGTTTCGTTAGCATTCTTTTTAGTTCAATGCATCTGCTGCAACAAAAATGAAAAACACGGCAAATTTGGTCGTTTTGTTTTTGTTTTTGTTTTGTTTTAAAAAATTTCATTTCATTTTCGTTGCGTAACGAAATGAAAAAACAAAAATGAAAACGAAAAATCGCTCATTTCGTGCCCATCTCTATTTATTACATTTAATCTAAGTGATTCAGCACCTCAGTGATGGTTTAACAGATTCATAGAATACTACTACTACTACTACTACTACTACTACTACTACTACTACAACAACAACAACAACAACAACAACAACAACAACAACAACAACAACAACAACAACAACAACAACAACAACAACAACAACAACAACAACTGGAAGTTGAGTCAGGGCAACTGGACTTCTTTTCTTGAGAAATTAAAATGTTTCACTGCTCATCCAACAGCTTCATCATTCTGAGGAAAGCTAGTTGTGAGTCCTCCATTTTATAGTTCACTTATGAAGCTTAATCTTCAGGGGTCAGGGCCCATAATCCTGGAGGGGTCCCAGAAAGGACTTTAGTCTCCCCCCTTTTTTGCATTGTGCTGATTTGTTATGGAACAACCCCACTGAAGAAGATAACAGTGACTACCCAATCTTCATTGTTAGTTGTGAAGGGTCTCCATAAAAATTCAAACTTCAGGCCCCAGGCCCCAGCCCCAAAATGCTCATCTGCCTACCACCTCATGGGGTGGTAAGCAACATTGCTTATGTCTGGTCCTCAAGAGCTATGAGTTACCTATCTATAGCACTGACAATTCAAGCAAACTATATTTCTATTTTAAGAGTGAACTAGCAATATATATGCTTCTTGCAAGTAGTCATCCATCCAGGAGTTACGTCAGGCAAAATTAGCACTGCAGAAATAATATCTCAAGGAAGTGTTGCCTAATGTTTGGCTCTGAAAAAGAACACCAATGTGTGACCATTCAAAGTGATTGCATGGTTGTAATCTTATTACTCTTTCATTATACCTGGAGTGTGATCACCTTCTTCTTCTTCTTCTTCTTCTTCTTCTTCTTCTTCTTCTTCTTCTTCTTCTTCTTCTTCTTCTTCTTCTTCTTCTTCTTCTTCTTCTTCTTCTTCTTCTTCTTCTTCTTCTTCTTCTTCTTCTTCTTCTTCTGTGGTTGTCCAATGGGATGGTGGGGTCCACTTTTTGGATCGGAGACACCATTTTTCTTGGTTGCTGGCTTGATCTGGGTGTAGGCGAGTGGGTTTAATGTTGTTCTACAGTCTGGACATTGTGTCCTAGCAACAGGACTTCTTTTCTTGAGAGATTGAAATGTTTCACTACTCGTTCAAGCAGCTTCATCGGTCTGAGGAAACTTAGTGTTGAGGCCTCCATTTTATAGTTCACCTTGATTTCACATCAACCCTGGTCTGAATAGTCTCATAAGTTGGACAATGGCCTGAACAGGCTCATTAGGTGGGAAATGGCCTAAGTTGCATGAAAGGCCCAGATAAACTCACTTGGATGACAGACATGTCATACAGTTTATCAAGCCAAAGCTGATTTCGTCAGCCAGTCGGTCATTTCCAGTATCCTTGGGGTGTGATCATACTGAATGCAGTTTTTAATAAACAATGTTCCGTAGTAGTTAGATTACTAATGCAGGACTGGTGAAATCCAAGGTCAGACCCCTTATTAGCTTAGCATCTCTTGGCTTACAGAAATACCCAATTCAAGATTTTGGAGGATTCAGGGGGCAATAGAGGAGAAAGGTGACTTGGGCACCCACTCCTACATAGCCTAGATCCAGCTCAATGCATTCTGCAGGGCTTGAAATTTTTACTTTTTTGTGGGACCTCTCCCAGAATCCCCCAACCAGAATGGCCAGGGGTACCTCCGAGTGACAGTAGGAGGAACACTAAGGAATGGGTGCAGTAACATTGGTCTTAATGTGAAACCATGTGGATGCAATAATTTGTTTCCTACAATTAATTGCAGTTAGCTGCAACTTGAAAAAGGTCAGTGAAAACCAACTGACAGTTCCTAAGAAAATGGATTATCTAGAAGCACGTCTTGTATTCCTTGTCCCTCATTCCATTTAACAAAGTACTGTCTCTTAATATGCAGCATAATAGAACTTCCTCTGACTAACTAACTGACCATGCATGGGGTGGCATCACTGAATTCTAGGCAGAAGCAGCATGATGCAGAAGCTTAAACTGAGATCTTTGAGATCTAGGTTTAAATCTTTATTTCAGGACATAGTGGCAAGAACACTTTGGGCAACCTACCCTCAAATTAGATGAAAACGTCTACTTTCACTTAGAAGCTGCCAGCATGTTAGTTCTCCAGGAATGGGATTGCTCAGGTGTTTGCACCTGAGCAGTCGGAGTTGCAAATTAAATGAAAACAAAACAAGACAAGCTAATTTACAGAATTTTCAAAGCAGTGGGCATATTAGTCTGTGTGAGCACATATGAACCTGGTGCGAGGACAAACATGTATTTCACCAATTAATCAAAAAAGTGTCAAGAAAAATCCCTTTAAAAATGTTGGAGGCGGGTGCTTTTATAAATTAAGTGCCTCTGGGAGCTCATAAGACAATCATGTTTGTGGCATTACTAAGGACCTTGCAAGGAATGGAATCCTGGAAGGCTACTGGTTTTCACAATGTTCAGTTTTGTGAAGATGTAGTGTTCCTTTTCTCAAAACAGTTGTGTTAAGCTTTAATTATCAGTTTCCTGTCTTTTCATTACACATCAAAATTTGTATGTACCGTATGTGTTTTCCATTTAGCACACTAAATTCCTTCTTTAAAAATAAAACCTTATGTGCAAGACTACAGGCTTGTGCAATTTTACGTTATATTCTCCTTTTTTAAAATGGAACTAATCACTGTTAAACTTAAAAGCTACATTGTAACGCTTCTTGGACGCTCCCTTGCAGGGTCGGCAATCTCCCCCATGCTGTTCACCATCTATATGAAGCCGCTGGCTGAGGTCATTAGGGGATTTAGAGTTTGCTGTCATCAGTATGCAGATGACACACAGCTCTCTCTCTCCATTACCACTTCTGTAGTGGGGGTGGTGCAGACCCTCGACTCCTGCCTGGATGGGGTCATAGTATGGACCATGACCAACTGGCTCAGACTCAACTCAGAGAAAACTGAGGTTCTGTTCTTCAGGGTGTCCTCTACTGGGTACAGTGGCCCTCTCCCCAGTCTGGAGGGTATTACCCTTCAGCTGGCGGATAGAGTGAGGAATCTGGTCATGATCTTGGATCCGGCCTTATCCCTGGAAACCCAGGTGATGGACGTCTCCAAGGCCGCCTTTTTCCATCTTCGGCAGATTGCCCAGATCCACCTGTACCTGTCTCCCTGAGAGCAGTTGTGCAGGCGCTTCTGATCTTAAGGATAGATTCTTGCAATGCTCTCTATGTGGGGTTGCCCTTGACCCTTATTGAAAGACTAGATATGATCACATCACCCCAGTTCCGGCTCACCTGCATTGGCTGCCCATTGCATGCCAGACAAAGTTCAAGATACTGGTTTTGATTTAGAAAACCCTCCACGGCTTGGGACCTGAATACCTGGTGGAGCGGATCTCCCAGAGGTCAACTGAGGCCCGGCCCACCAGAATGTCACAGGCTCTCTCACTTCAGGTGGCCACCCCCAGGGAGGGTAGGAAATCAGTAACCTGAAACCGGGGCTTCCATGTCGCTGGCCCTTCTCTTTGGAATCATCTACCAAGTGAGCTGCACCTAGCACAGTCCCAGCTGGCCTTCAAAAAAGCTCTTAAGACCTTGCTTTTTAGAGAGCCATTTGGTGACCATTAGTGGTTTTGTTTTTATTAGCCACCATCTTTGCTTATTATTTTGCTATTTTCTTATTTTGATTTTTATTATTGTTGTTGTATTATGATTTCTGTAAACTGCCCAGAATTCCTTTGGAAGACAGGCGGTATATAAATAAATAAATAAATAAATAAATAAATAAATAAATAAATAAATAAATAAATAAAGGTAGATATACTGAGAATTTCACATTCTTGCAAAAGCTGCTTTAGTTACTAATCTAGCATGACATTTTTGTAATACTTAAACTAGATTTGGATTGGATATAAAAATGTATTCAAGAAAACAAGCTATCCATCATAGAGGGGATAGAATGTTTCATCCAGCCACCACACAGAAGGGATTGACAAATCAACAGCTACTTCTTCATTCTGTGGGTGGTTTGTGGCACCATTGATCTGGGTAATGCAGAAAAGATACATGACTGTGACATGCTAAGCTACCGTAGTTTTCCAGTCCTCAGACTACTTTCAGGAAGCGAGCCTAGTCCTCAGACTATATTCAGGAAGAAAACCCATCTTTTTAATATTTGTTTTAAAAGCTTTTAAATTTGTTGTAGATATTGAATGTCATTGTACTTATGTTATTATTATAATGTTTTATAAGAGTATTGTTTATTTTTATGTTTTTCTACACTGCCTTAGTGGGTTTCCGAGAACTATTAAACAAATACTTTGAATAATAAGCACACTGACATGAAAAGCTCAGACCTCAGTCGTTGTGTCAGATTTCCCTACTGGTAAGAGGAATTAAGAAATCAAGTAAAGTCTCAGGATGTGAATAATTCTTGCAAAATTATTTGTTTTTTCCCCCCAAGAATGTCCAGAAATTCCTAACCTCTCCAAGACAGCTGACCTCCTGCATGAGAATGAAACAAGGAGCAAGATTCTCTCCTGCAAATTTTGCATAATTTCCTCAAAATGTCTAGCAGCAAGTATAGTGGATTTTCCCCCCTCTGTGAAGCAAAATACAAGCATACACATGTACCAAGCAAATACACATGTATCAAGCAAAAAAAAGAACTGGTTAATTAATTAAATAGATACAAATATGCAGTACAGTGCTTTCCATTTTTAGAAATTCTTGCAGCTGCAATTTTGTAGCACAATTTTATGCAATTAATAGTGTAATTGTGCTGCAGTGTGCAGTTTGAGTGAAAATGTCCATACAAGCTGATATGGCTTATAAGTAATGTATTGTATTGTATTGTATTGTATTGTATTGTATTTATTTATTTATTTATTTATTTATTTATTTACTTACCACAGTATATAAATATAACATTTTATATACCGCAGTCCGATTTTCCTCAGATGGGAACTCTGGGCGGTTGTAGTAATTGTATTGTTATAAGGGTTTGTATTGCTATAAGGGTTATTGTTATATTTATTCTGCTGTTTGTTATTATACTGTTTCACTGGTTGTAAGCCACCCAGAGTGGTCATATGGCCAGATTGGTGAGGTAGAAGCAGCAGCAGAAGCAGCAGCAGCAGCAGCAGCAGCAGCAGCAGCAGCAGCAGCAGCAGCAGAAGCAGAAGAAGAAGAAGAAGAAGAAGAAGAAGAAGAAGAAGAAGAAGAAGAAGAAGAAGAAGAAGAAGAAGAAGAAGAAGAAGAAGAAGAAGAAGAAGAAGAAGAAGAAGAAGATGGTGATGGTGATGGTGATGGTGATGGTGATGGTGATGGTGATGATTCACTGGTAATTCACTGAAAATATTTTTCAGTCTCATATACTATCAAGAAAATAAAACTGTGTTTTTCATTATTTTGTGCAAATATGGGATGTGGAGTGGTTTAACTACAGCACCATGCTTTATATTTCTGCCAGAGTTGTATTAATGTAATAAAGAATGATAAAGTGTTTTTTCACCAATTTTTCCCCTAAACTGCACAAACTGGTATTTTTAAAAAACTTAACAATTTGTTAACTATTGTGTTACACGAACAAAAAAAAAAATGTAAATAGCCCAGTTGTGTAGGCTCTCCTGTCTCGAGCAAGTCCTTATGGTCTACTACAGGGGTGCCCAAACTTTTTGTAAGGAGGGCCAGATTTGGTGGCTGAGAATGTGTCAGGGGCCGGTTGCTCCCCGACCTTGCCACCCCACTGCAAGCCCCAGCCACTGACCCATAAGCCCCAGCCACTGACCCCTTGCAACCCCACCCGCAGGAAGGAAGGCGGGGATCAAGGGAGGTAGGAAGGGAGGTGGAAACCAAGAGAGGAAGGAAGGAAGGTGTGGAACAAGGGAGGGAGGTGGGAACAAGGGAGGAAGAAAGGAAGGAAGGCAAGAAGGTGGGGAACAAGAGAGGGAGGAAAGAAGGAAGGTGAGGACCAAAGGAGGCACAGGCAGCCGTGGCCACAGGTTGCCCCTTGCAAGAGGTGATCTGTGCGACCTTGCATCCCCCAAGCTCCCCAGCAGTGATGACGGGTCGCCCACCAGCCCACCCCAAAGCTCCTTGGCGGTTGCAGAGGCCGTTGGCCTGCCCACCCCCATACTTTCCCCTGCGGTGCCGGTGGCGGCAGACCGCCCATCCGCCCAGCCCCTCAAGCTTCCCTGCAGTGTCAGTGTTGGTAGATGATTTAAAAAAAAACATGGGGCAAAGGAGGGGGAGGGAGGGGCAGGCCAGCCAGCTGCGGGCCACTCAGAATGGCCTGACGGGCCAGATTTGGCCCCTGGGCTGGACTTTGGGCAGGCCTGATCTACTATAATGTCCTAATTTGTGAACTTCAGTAGATGAAGGCCATTGCCTCAGATCTTATTATTATACATTGCAGTGGACTGTAATGACACAACACACAACACAACAACTTTGTATAAAAACAATGCAAATGTATGAATACTTATTTAAAAAGCATTGTAGCCGCTGTGACCAGCTCGCCATCTTTCCTCATTGCCTCTGGCATCACAATACATTTGCTTCAAGATAGACAAGTGCACAGCTAAATCATGATAGAATCTCACTTGTTAGTTGTCTGAACATTTCAAAAGAAGTAGCTGCACTTGTATGTCTCAGAATGGCAGTAATATTAAGCATCAAGAATAAGTACGGGCACTCATTTGGCACCAGGCAGCACCAACTGGCACAAAGGCAGGCATGAACAAACATTCCTTCAAAATGAGGCCAAAGTTAGACTATGTCACATAGTCACACTGTGAAAATAGTGAAGTTATCTACTATTAAATTGCAACTGTAATGCACAATTGGCTGTATGATTTAAATATTAAACAAACAAGCAAGCAACAAACAAAAGCAACAGAATTTTTGTAATGGGTTACTACTGAACTCTAAAATGCCATTTCCTTTGGCTCTGATACAGTTGTGACCAGATGAATGATAATTCTCAGTCTTATCCTTAAACTCCTGGCTTCTCTCTGGTTTCTGTCTTCTTCTAAGCAAGAAAACAAAATCTGATAAGATGGGACACTTGCGACACATGAATTTTTGCAAGCTTGAATAAAACTCATCCCTCAGATGCACGCTTGAGGGATTGTCATCATGGACGTAGAGGAGAATGACTACTGGGTATGGCTGGAAAGAAGACCTTTGTTGGGAATGCTGCTAATTGAGATTGTGTCCCAAATAGATCCTTGTCAGTGATCACTTTAATGGGACCCCTCCCATTCAATTACACACTCAGAGGTATTTTATTAATCTACTGACCTTAATCTACTAAACCTGGCAAGATATTGCATCTTAGATGGCACACACCTCTTTTTCCAAACAATCAAAAGAACATAAGAGCCTTGCTGGATCAGGACAAGGGCCCATCTAGTCCAGCCTCCCACATCTCACTGTGGTCCCACCATATGCCTCTGGGAGCACACAAGACAATCATGTTTGTGTGGCACTTGATGCTACGGACTTTACAAGGAATGGAATCCTAGAAGGCTACTGATCCTCATGTTCAGCTTTGTGAAGATGTAGTGTTCCTTTTCTCAAAACAGTTTTCTTAAGCTTTAATTATCGGCTTCCTATCTTTTCATTACACATCCAAGTTTGTATGTATGTGTTTTCCATTACTATTAGCACACTAAATTCCTTATTTAAAAATAAAACCCTCAGAAGTTATTTAAAACCTGTTATCCTTAGGACACAAGACTCACTTGAGTTGTTAAAATGTATACAATCATTTTGCTACTTGATGTCAAAATATTTAGAATTTCCCTTCATTAGTTAGTTAGCCTTCTTTCTCTTTCCTTTAATATTCCACTGCCTTAATTGTAGCAAGATTATTATGGAATGACAAAGCAGCATAAAGAAGAAAAAGAAAACCTCCAATGAGATTATAAAGGCCAACAGCTAACCAGGAAAATGAAACTTTTTATTTAACACCATCCAATGATGTCACCAGTTTGAGGTTTCCCTGGGACTTTATTAAAATGTTTGTGACAGAGCCAATGTAAACCATCCTAAATCTAACACAGAGCTGAAAAGAACTGATTTTAGGGAATGTGAAGATATGGATCATTGGGTCTGTCGAAGCAGCATCTTGAGCCAATTATTGGTGTCATCTTGAGCCAATTTAATCAATCCAAGCAGGACTCCAGGGAAGGAGGGAGGAGGGTTGTAAGGGCTGGTCAAACATTCAGCTCAGATGCAGCCAGTGTCCTTAAAGTTGATGTGTCCTCTATAAATAGTTGTTTTGCTACATTCTTTAATTAAAGGATCGTTACTGCTTCAGCGTCTTCTGCACATGATGCCTTCCAGAGAAACATTTGTTCTTTTTTGCACAGATATATACTGTGTTTATACAGTTTTCGGTGTCATAATTTTACATTTCAATGACTCTTACCTTGATGTTTTGTTTCGTAGGAAATGTTTGATTTTGGCACCCAAGTTCTAAACACCTCTAACTGGAATTAAATCCCATAAAAATATAAATAAGGAATGGATTGCATCCAATGGTATGCTCACCATTGGGGTTTCTGCCTTTCCTTCCTCCACTGCCATCCTTCCCAGTGTCACAACTCTGCCCTGTATTGTTTTCAGGTAAATTGTTTTCCTTCAGTGTGTGGAGAAGTGCCACCTCCTGCTTCCACTTACAGAACCACACAACTGAATCCCCAACGGCCTGTTTAGAATTTGAAGGCACCCACACTCTTGTTTTCTTGTCATTTTCTTTTATTTATTTACCTATTCCAATTATTTACCTATTCCTTAATAATGTTATATTATGGTTCCACTAAGGTGGTATATATAGCACTTTAAAAATGAAATTGCAAAAGCTTTAAAGTATCATAAAAGCATTAAAGCAGTAAATGTTTAACAGAGTGATAACATTATTAATGAACCAATTTGAATGGCCGGACCAACGTCATTAAGTTATGCTTTTGGTTTTTTAAATTGTTTTATTTCTTTGTTGCTGTTTTATTTCTTTGTTTTATTTCTTTTTATTTTATTTATTTATTTTATTTCTTTGTTGCTTCAAAACATTTTAAATTGAATGATCAGTCTTTCAGCTCGAACCAGAGACTGAATGTTGAAACATATTATGTTTCAGTGATTCAAATTCAAGTGTATGGCATTAATGTAGCAGGTCCTTGCATAAGTCCATTCATCAAGCAAGTGCAGTGTGGGACAAATTGTCTTTAGTACAATAGTAAATGGACAATAGGTTTTTAAGGAAGGATTTGAATTGTGACTTGTTTCTCATGTAGAATGAGATAATACAGTACACTTTTGAAAGATGAAAATATTAATTTCATTCCTATAAGGGCAATATAGCCCAGTGGAACTTTTGTTTCCTTTAAAAAAATGTGTTTCACTGATGGATCGTACTATTGTTTAATATAGTCTACACTTAAATATTATTGACTATGCTGTGAATTAAAAACACTACACTAGTGAGACATGAATTTATAAATCTATTAGTCCTTGCTGCCCCAGAGGCTGGAAAAGTTACTTTTTTATTACTGTTCCCAACCAGCATGACCAAAAATATCTTTACTGAGCCCCGGAGAGGGACTGCACCAATTGCAGTCATGGCAAAATAATAATAATAATAATAATAAACACCTATAGACTGCCTATAATTGTAGGAGGGGAAAGTCCTATTGGGTATCAACATCATCACAAATTACACAAATTACTGTATATCCAAAGTACCCAGGCAAATCAAAGAGCCTTCACCACCAAGGTCACAGCTAACGACCCATTCTTGATGGGTTTCAGCACATTAAGCCATTGTTTACCTTAAGGCCATGGACAGTAATGTCTCCCTAACGAGCCTATTCAGGCTATTGTTCATCTTATGAGCCAGTCAGACCAGGGGACAAGAGGTCAAGCTGACTATAAGAAGGTCTCTTGCACTAGCTGTATTCAGACCGATGAAGCTGTTTGGATGAACAGCGAAACGTTTCTATCTCTCAAAAAAGAAGTCCAGTAGCCATGACTCAACTCCCAGTTACTGTATATCCTTATGTTAAAACCATTTTTACATAATACTATGACTATCATGATGTGCATAATACAGCATGACTTGTCCTGTGCACAATATCACAGCTTTATGTGCCTGTTATAAAAAAATACAATGTGATACCAAGTTTTGTTTGGATATCTTCCTCTATACCTCATGGATTTTTGGGGCAACGAAAAGGAATTTTCAAAGAAATCTGATGTGTCCGTTAAAATGAATCCACAGACCTTGTGGGCCCTAGCATTCAATATATAGTATTTTCCCACATATAAGACTATATTTTTGTCTAAAATTGTTAGACTAAAATTGAGGGCCATCTTAGGCACTGAAGTAAGCTGAGGAGAAAACTGAATGGTTGCAAAACCATAATTCTGGTTTTGAAAAGGGGGTGTCATCTTATACATGGGGAGCATATTATAGATGGAAAATGTAGCTATATCCTTATTCAGAAAATTGTGGATGCATTTACAATTAAGAAACTGCCATATGCAAAGAGTTAGACTGTTGGCTCATCCATCAAAGTATTGTCAACTCTGAATGCCAACAGCTGTTCAGGGTGTCAGGTGGACACCTTTCCTAGTCTTCATGGACAGCCATGGTATTCCTTTATGGTTTTTCATCCAGATACTGAGGAGATCTGGTATGGCGTGTTCTAGGGAGCCTTTGTTGGAGACGAATGGATGGAACTCAGCTTAATCAACTGCAGAAAGATGGATGGTGTTACTGGGGACGGAGCAGAAAGAAGCAGAAAAAAACTTTCTCAGGTTTCCTAGACTGAGTTTCTGTGCTCTGACCTATGCTTCAGCCTAGATTGACAGTCTTTAGGGTTGCTTATGTCACACCCTTCCTTTCTCATATCTCTGTTTCTCTCTCCGGCATTTCTTGTCTTTGCTCCCAAGATGCAGTGGGCAGTCAACCCATAGCTCCCTGTATCCTTACTTTACAAGGATTGCTATTATTTCTCCTTTCTCAATGTATTTCTTTCATTAATGCTAGTTTTCATTTTTCTAATAGAAGAAGACAAATACTTTTTTCCGTCTCTCAAAGGGAAAAATGTGGTTTTCTAACCATTCTGATATCCTGAGCTTGTATCCCTAGTTGTTAACATAGCTGTTGCTTGCTCTGGTAACAATATTGTTTGCTACTAACTGAAGTGCACATTTACATATTCAGTTAGCCACACAGAGACCAATGCAAGAGTTATATTCAGTTATCACTATTCCAATCCATAGTTACTTTTCCATGAGTAGTAGGAAGGGGATGACTATCAGTTCCACTCATTTTACAACTCTTCTGCAGAAACCCACATGTTAGCAAATGAATGTCTGAAACAATGTGCCTTTCATTACTCAGATAAGTGCCCCACACAATTAAAAACCTTTATTTTCTTCCTGGGGGGTTGGCTGAATGTCTGAACACAGGCTGTGTGTATTACAGAACCAAAACAAGTTATTCCGAATGAATGACTGAATAGAAGTCTGAACCTGAATTTTACACGTATTTTAAAATTATAAGTGCTAAAATTTATTCCAGGGAATGGGGAGTATTGTGGCATAAGTACAAGTGGAAATTTGGCCCAAATCACAGAAGAAACATTTACATAATATGTGAAATGAATATGCTGTTGCACTGAATGTATTCCTAAATGTAGACCTTGATAAAGTTTCAGTGGATAATTTCTCAACTGTTTTAAATGGGACTCCTATCATTTATTTTCTAAATCTCAAGGCTAGATGAGTGAGTAGTTCATAGCAACTTTTAATTTTATTTATAAACAGAGAATCAAAATTCTGATTACTCTGTGGTAGGTTTTTCCCCAGTAAAAATTCACTCACACAAACACACAAAACAAAACAATTAGGGAATAGAGAATGGAATACAAGACACCAAAAAGGCAATACTCCAGAATTACTTTTGAAATTCTAAAGAGCTGAACTGTATATTTTCTCAGTTTTGAAAGTTAAACTCTTCTGACACTACACTAATCAGATTTTTTTTTCAGTAGCAAACACGTTTTAAATTCAAGACACGAGGTGGCTTTACCATAGAACTTCATGCTTACTAACTTGTTCAGAGCTAAGAACACAACAGTTATGTAGAACATAACAGTTTTCAAAAGTCTACCACAGTATTTATAAAATCATCTTATATAATTTACTACAACAACATGATCACCATTTTTTTCATGCTTAGCAACATATTTAAAGTGGTTTAACTTCAGCTAGAATCTGCTGGCACTGGATCTGTAATTTATTATTTGCAGTAAAAGATCAGGCTCAGTTTAAATGTCCCTAGTTGAAAGTTTATACCAGTCAGGATAGAAAATTATTCTCTATGCCTAGGTTGAAGTACATTACTTCTTTATTGAATTAATTATGATAAGGATCATAACTTTAAACTAGGGGTGAGGTGCTGGCTTTCTACTAGGATTGCTTGAAGCAATTTTCATCTGAACATTTTTGTGGAGTTATTGAGTCTGGCAGGTCTGAACTTTATGAGAGAGTAACTCACTCCATAACTTAAAAGGGGTTGGACATTGATCCAGGCAAAAGTTTACCCTATCCCATGTCTATAGCCAGAAAAATTTGCACTGCATGCTGAACAAATAACTGCAGAACCAAATGAAATGCATCACAAAAGGGAGGGTGCTTTTTTTTTCATTTCTCTTTTTAAAGTTGGCCCTTTCCCAGTGAAACTGATCAGAAAGCTGTTTTGATGTGACTAGTGCCCTTCTTTGTTCAGCATGGTGAGTGGCCAAGCGGAATTCTTCAAACACTACAACGGAAGAGAAACATACCCTACTTGTGTGAGCTAAACAAAATACTGTATAAGAGCTCTGAAAGCAATTAGTGGCCCTCTGCCAAGATGAGGCTGTGCGGTCCTGTACACTGGCTTATCAAAGTTGGCCATGTGGCCTGCTTTCCAGGCTTCTTTTTGAAGGTGTCCTCTGTTTGAAAGGAAAGTTGAAGGATAAAGAATCGTAACAAGAAACAACAGAGGCCTTGAGCTTGTTGATCAAGAATTAATCATCTAGGTGACATTAGGCCAAGCAGCCACTTATATGTCCTTCCTATCATGGTGAATTTGCTTTCTGTATAGTTTACTAGGGTCATTATGACATATGCTGCTCACATATTAAATAACATATTTGACAGTGAGGGAAGTGACCACCCTAAAGTAAGCCCTACTAAATTTTGAGGACATAATCCCAAGTCAATACACCCACAGCAATTGTAGAGGTGGTACTACAGGCAATGGTAGATTAATGCTGCGTAGAGATGGGCACAAAATGACCATTTTTTCATTACTGTTCTCCGTTATTCATTCCATTACGTAACGGTACGAATAATGACCGTTGCGATGGGGCAGGCTCGAACGGAACTGAACCAAGAAAATTTTCTTCGGTTCTGTTCATTTCCGTTACTGGCGTCGCGCTGCTCGCACGATGAAAAATGGAGCAGCGGAGGGTGGCGAGAGGGGGCTGGGATCCCGCCTCCTGTCCAGCCATCTCCAATTGGTGAATGACAGCCCACCGGGCTGTCATTCAACAAGCGGAGGGCCGCAAGAGGGGGATGGGCCTGGTGGAGCCTCTTTGCCCCCTCCCCGCCGTAGCCAATGCGAGATTTTGCCAGTCTCACGAGAAGAGGCGAGATCCGAGCCCTTATGAGGGCTGGGCTCCGGGATCCCAGCCTCTTCGTCGGCACTCAGCAGGCTTTGGAGGGGAGGATGTTGGAGCTCGGCTGTGCCTGGTGCCATCTTGGCCACATGGTGAAGCGGCGATGGTGCAGCCGGTTCAGAAGCAGGAGCGGAGGGCATCGTTGGAGCACGGTGGGAGTGCAGCAGCACCCCCCCCACACAGGTTTCCCGGATCTAGGCCTGGGGGTGTGGTGTGGTGCAGTGGTCTTCTGGGGGGGCGGCTCCTGGGGCAGAGTGGTTCCTGGGGAGAAGGGCCCCAGTTAGGGCGGCTCTGTGTGGGGCTCCGTGGGTAGCGACCCGATTGGGGTGGCAGACGAAGCAGCAGATCGGTCCTTGGGGAGGGGACCCAAGGAAGGACGGTGCTTGGCGGTGCTCCGGGGGTGGCAGCCTGTTGTGGGTGGTGACTGGAGCAGTGGGCCCGGGTTCCCCGTGGCTGTGGGACGGCTCTCCCAGGAGGCTTGCCCCGGCCCCGGGACGGCTCCCTGCGGCCGCAGCTTGCTGCACCCAAAAAACGAAGAAACGGAAACGAAGCGGGCCCCGGGGCCCAAAAACCGGAAACAGAACAAAGCGGACCCCAGGACCCGAATAACGAACATGAAACGCCATTTTGGCATTTCGTGTCCCTCTCTAATGCTGAGACTGACACCTAGATTGAGAAAGAGCAGAATGCTACAATATATCAATCTGCTGGCAATATGTGAAGTTTATAGCATTTCCATGAAGACATTTATTTTTCTTCTTGCCTTGTGATTCCACACAAGGTTTTTCGGCCACATAGTGGCTTTGCACCGCCCATCCTGGTTCCCTGCCTTCTTCATGGACTGTTGTGATTGGTGCTGATTGCAGCAAAGCCACATGCCTTAGAGTTAGACAGCCTTCTGACTTAAAAGGCTCTGTGCCACATGGTATCCTGCCATCTGCTTTCTACTCCTGGTTGTAGAAGTGGGAATGAAGTGCATGCACCCTCCTTTAAAGGACCACAGATGTACTAATAGTATCCTTTGTAATCCCTGTGGTAGTTGGACAGCAGATGTGATTTTGATAATTTAAATGGCATAGGCACCAGTTCACAAGGAGAACTCATATGGTTCTGTATAGTTTTACTCATGCCAGAGAAGATGTAAGGCGCTGGCAGTGACTTGTCAAGGGAGTATGAAGGCACATCTATATACAAATAGATCTATGCTCATGAGCAATTCTTTATAGCTTGTGCTATGAGCGCTGGGAAGGGGTATTCCATATTTCAGGAGCAAGCTCATCAGCCAGTTTTGAACCAAGACAAAATAAGCCCAACACAGAAGATACAGATCCCTTGCTTTTTCTACCATGCTTTTCTCCCAGGTGGATAATGCAAACTGAGAATATAACAGAGAGGAAGTGTCAAACATTAAAGGAAATGCACTTGCAATCTGGTCAATTCACTTTTCCTTCTGTAATGTAACCTTGAGAAGCAGGGTTGGAAATTAAGCCGTTAGTTGGAACTAAGTATAAGGCAATGAACTAAACATATTATGACAAACTACTAAAGGAAGCAGTATTTATTTATTTATTTATTTATTTATTTATTTATTTATTTATTTATTTATGCACCATCTAGAGGCTTTGCCACTACTCAGGGTGGTTTCTCACTGTACAATAAGCACTTCCCCAACTCCACAAACAATTGATCTTCTGGGCAGTGGATGGCCTTGTATACACTGACTAAGGTCTCTGTGCTCATTGCTAATTCCGAGAGCAAGTATCAGATTTTGCCTCTCTCTTTCATCTCATCTCACAGATGTCTTGGTGTTTTTTTTAATTACATGGTTTCTTTTTGGCAATGTGTGTGCTTTGCAACCATGCACAAAACATACATACTGTTAATGGTTTCCAATGGTTTCAAATGTAAGTTTTTATTTAGTACCATGGCACATGATCTAGTAGAATCAGTTCTGAATGCCAAGCTATTTTAAATAAATTTCATTCCTTAGATTTCAACATGCCATATTTCACATACAAATCTGTTTGTGTTTCTAACCTGTTGTGATGGTTTCGAAGGCATTACTGTATTTAATTTGAACAAGACTATTATTGACTAATGGACTGTTTCAAGAGAGAGCAACTTAATTTAATGAGTAGTCTACATTAGATCTAAAGCAGACATACATCTCTGCTGTATGCACAGCTGAAGTTAGTCGTGTCAACAAGACGGAACTTGACTCCTCATAGGCTGTGGCACACACAGAAATAGTGTGTGCAGTGTTTTCTTAGAATACACACATATAAAATGGGTATCATTAGCTTCTTAGCCGTGGGTGATGGATAACATCTGTCCTCCATCTCATCAGTTTTGAAACAACTACCAAACATGTATCCTTTCAGTTAGGATGCATTCAGAGCAGTCACATAATTTTATTCATTACTTAAAATTGACAAGGAAATCATTTTGTGTAAGTCTAAGTTGTGAAACAAGATGGTGAGCCCACCAGACACATGCTGTGGCCTATCCATTGTTATAATGGAGCCAGTACTCTCGCAGCGTTGGCCCTGGTTAGTACTTGGATGGGAGACCACCAGGGAATACCAGGTGCTGTAGGTGCCTGGAGTAGGAACTGGCAAGCCACTCCAGTATTCCTGCCAAGAAAACTCCATGGACATGGAGTCACGAAGAGTCGGTCACGACTGTAATGACACAACACACACATACACTCACAGTCAATGCACCAGTTCATTCTGATCAACAGAAATGGAAATCTTCCCACCCACATAGTTTTTCTTCTTTCTTCTAGGATTAGCTGCAGTTCTCATCATAGCCAAGAGGGAAATCCATTTTCCTAGCAACAATAAACAGCATGTTGCAAATGCTCACATTATATACACATCCGTACACCAACCATATACACATATATGTGCACAAAGCATCTTGAGTTATTTGGTCTTGACTGGTAACACCCACTACATTCACAGCAGACCTGCTCTTGGTGGAAATGAAAGCTGTTGGAATTGTTTTGTTGACATGGAGCAACTTAAGACTGTCCTTGGAGAAAATGTTGGGATCTTCATGAGAGACATTTACATTTTGAAAGTCATCATTAAACTACCTGGACTCTGATATGATGATTGAAAAAGAGAGTTGCCATGTCATCAACATCATTCCTCTTGAGCTTTCAGGGTGAAAACCTGAGCCCTGTGGCATGCTGTTTTGATATCATAGGCTCTTTGACATAGGGGTATGTCCTTCTGATGTTATACATTATAGAAGGTCGTGTATTTGACAGACAAAGGCCAAAATCCTATTGCTTCACATGGTAAATCACACCGGAGTATGGTCATTGAATCATTAGATTTTGGTCAAGGTGGATAAAAAGAGATGAGTTTAATGATAAATTTAATGCTAGAAAGAGTTTGCCTTCCAAAACTTATTGGGAGAGATTTACAGGCGGAAAGCTTCTATGTACGGTGGAAAACAGATGGATTACTAAATTACAAAGGAATAATGCGTGTGATACAAGAGCAAATCTACAGATATACTTCTGGATGATCTGCAGTGTGTAGGGATGACCTTCAGTTGGATCAGAGTTGCCAGATCAGGAGCATCCCTACCCTGAAATTTCAGGGCCAAAGCATAAGAGCTGGTGAAAAAGTGCCAAAAGCAAAGTTTTTGTGACCAAAGCACAACACTGCTTTTGCAGTCCCAGACAGGGTTTTTGTTTAAAAAGAAGACAAATACAGGAAGGGAGATGTAGTTAGTTTGATGGTTGCAAAACATGTTCCCTTGATTTTATAGGGGAAATACAATATGAATGCTGCCATTAAAATGTTGCAGATAATGGCCTGTTTCTGCATTGTCCATTGGGTTGGAAATAGCAAACCACTTTTATGCACTTGACTTATATAAATTACATCCCCCATATTTTGATAGGATTTGAGTGCAGCCATCAGAATCACCCCAAACAGTATTGGGTATCAGCAGCTGGAAATTGTAGTCTATTGAGTAAATATTGGGACTGACAAATATGGCTAAGATCAGCTTTAGGGGAAGCTCTCTTTTATTTTTATTTATGAATTGGTTGTACCCATGGGGCCTGCTGTGCAGTGCTCCTTTTTGTTTTTTGAAATGATTTTTATCTTGGACATATGGATACCAGAAGTAGCTTATCAAGACCCTCAAACCAAGGCACACAGAACAGCATCATAAGAGAGAAACTGGAGGTCAAAGCTAATCAACAAGAATGTTGTCATTCTGACACCATCTTGTTTTAGTTCAGTGGACCCTCGTATAACAAATAGTTTAACAGAAAATCCACTTAAAGGAAAAACTTTCCAGAGATAGGGGTAAATCGCTTAACAGAATTGCCTATGGGATGAATCCGTACAACAGAAAAACAGTCGCGATTAGGGACTAATCAATTTTCAGTGCATTCCTATGGGAAATTTGTACAAAGGAAAATTTGCTTAACAGAATTTCATTTGGAACGCATTAATTCCTTATACAAGGTACAACTGTGCTGTACTTTTACAGGGTATAAGCAAACACTTTATTAGTTTTGGTCCTTGCTTTTAAAATTGTATTTATCCACTTTGATTAGCAATGTGTAATTCTTAAGTTGTGATCCAAGATGAAGCTTTTTAGGCATGTTGACACCTGGCCCGGTCTGCTGCGAAATAGGAGAGGATATAACACCACTTAGATAAATAATCTCATTGAAATTGGAGTGATGGTTGGTAGAGAGAAAGAGACTCTCTTCAATCTTGCATGGCCAGGTTAGGTTTGTAGGCAGGACTGGAACCTCTGCAATCTAGTTAATTTAAATTTATAAATTTATAAAGGAAGAGTGCATATTGGGGATCTCTTCACTCTTTACATGATGCAAGACCCTGATAAGAATAAAAGTATCACAGTTCTTTTACTCTGGATCCAACCATCATCAGGAGGACCAGTGTGCACAGCTTTTGTTTTTGCTGTGTGCCAACAAGTCACTTCCCATTTATGATGACACTGTATTTCAGTGATTTCCATAAGATCCAGCAACCAATACCAGTGCTTGCAGAAACAAGGCTGTGACTTCTTTTATTAAGTCAGCCTTTATCATGTTAAGACTTCCTCTTTTCCTGTTCACTTCAACTTTTCAAAGTATGGCTATTCTTTCCAAGAAGCCTTGTTTCTTATGATTTGACCAAATTACAATAACCCCAGTAATTATTGCTTCTATGAAAGGTTCAAGATTGATTTAGCATTCACATACTTGTCTTTCAAACAGGGTAATATTTATTCCTGGCAGCTGTCAATTTCCCCCTGTGTGTTCAAAATATAGGGGGCTAAAAAAAATGCCATCTGGTTTTTAACTCGTGTACCTTTCTCTAGAGGGAGGGGAGGATTTTTTTAAAAAAAATGCTTTGGTGACAGTAAAACTTTTTTTTAAAAAAAAACCTCTCATGTATGAATGGAGATTTTTAAATGAAAAGCAGATTGGAGAAGGTTGAAAACAGCCTTGGCTGCTGAGATCACACCATCTCCAAACTGGGACTATACCAACTGTTAAAAAGAAAGGAAGAAATGAAATTTGCTTATGCTGCAGGGCGCAGGCTACATTTTTAATATGGCATGGTTTTTTTCACCCATTGATGTATGCAAGAGAAAGGCTTTGTGTGCACAGTTATGTGTCTTTCTGTGTGCATATTTATTCATGCACACATCCATGCACACATATATGCATATGTGGACTCCAATGCTCTGGATGTGGCTTCTTAACTCCAAAAGGCTGTGCCACACTCCTTTAGAAGAATATCAGAGCTGTCCTGCTCTATTTCTCATGTAATGTTGGCATGAAAATACATTGCCAAGTCAACACATCTTGACAAACACCCACCTGCAAATATCTCTCCTCCATATTGGGGAAGAGAAGACTGGTGCTGCTGGATTATGGGGTCCCTGAAAGAATAATAAGTTCAGAGAAGAGAGGGCCCATTTTAAAAAGTTTTGCAAGTGGATAGGAGGAGGAAGCACTGCTGGAACACAACATGTCATGGGATCTAACTGAAACTGATGGGAAAGAGTGGCACACCATTAGGATCTGATTCTTTATTTGTTTCAGAGCCTTGCACAATTTAAAATTATGGATCTATATGACATGTTGATAAGAATCAAATTGAAATGTTAAAATAGACTATTTTTACCCAGGAGCGGACTGCTTCAGTAGTGTTATCTCGGTGATTTACTGGACCTTCTTTCATACATGTGGTGGTAAGTGCTGCATTGGTTGAATTGCCTCACATTCACAGAAAAATTGTCCTGTATCCAAGTAGCCCCATTTTACTTGATTATTCATTGATCTTCTTACTTTGCTTCAAAGTCTATTAAGTGACTTTCAGATGGTGCAGTCAGAATCTTATCGTGATGGTTGACACTTGTCAGCATTCATCCATTTGGAAGGTGGTGTTTTTGCTCTCCATAGATCTAGCCTCATCTCTGCTGGTTTGATATATAAAGCTTGAGAGCTATGCCCAAAAAAAAAAAACTTTCCTTGATTTTAGCCATCATATCTCGGGGATCAGTGCCAAGGACTTGTGATCTGGTGGGGAAAGTAAAGTGTTTTAATATTGCATCAAAGGGATCACATTCCTACACCGAGCCTTTCATTGAAATGCAGTGGTTATCTGATTATAGTGGGGGAAACGGTTGCTTTAAAGCCTCTCAAAATTCCATTTTAAACATAATCCATGGAAGAGACGAACCTCATCAGAATGTCAGAAGTGATGCACTTGTGTCAAACCTCTACCAAATCTCCAGCTCCCATTATTGCTGCTCAGGGAGGGCTCAGTTCACATATACTGTTGGAAGGATCTGGCACACCTTTCTTCATCTCTCAGCAAAACAAGTGATAGAAATGTTTTAAAACCTTTACCTTTAAGTAGTTTGATTGCCTTTAATGAGATGACTATAGGATACACAATTAGAGAAGCACAACCCTGCAAGGGAACTTGGCGCTATCATCGTACCATGAAAGAGCCGCCTCCACCATGAAGAAGGCTGAAGAAACATCGACAGCAACAGGACATCAACACTAGGTACTGTAACATCATTTTCCCTTCAATCTGGTCTTAATCAGATCTACCTAGTGGGATTTTTTTAAATTCTACCCCAAAATACCACCACCCCCCTCCAGTGGAGAATGTAGTCCTACGAATTAACCTCTTAATTCATCCCCACCTCTGGCCAATCAGGGGCTCTATGCCTCGAAGAGTCAATAGAGAGGTAATGGGTGTAAGTGGAAGGAGGTGCACAAACCATGCCCCCCTTTGTTTGAACTGACCTGTGAAATCCAGCCCCAACGGACCATGCTGCTTTGTACCTTCCAAGAAGAAGCCTAGCATCCATCTTGCCAAGTGAACTTTTAAGAACTCTCTCCTGGCAAAATGCATCCCTTACCACGCCTGGACTTTTAAACCTGCTTTGAAAAGGGGAGCTTGCTCCTGAAAGCTCAGCAACTTTGTAAAAAAATTCTAGCAGCCTATCAAGGAATCACCCATAGTCTAATCATCCCACTGGTGATATAAGGATACCATGTTCTCACTCTTAAGCTATGTCTGCTTCTTAACTATAAGAACGACTAGATGTTTCCAGAAGAAACATCTAGTCAACATTTCTTCTTTTGAACTATGACTTTTAAGAGTTTTAATATTTTGTATGGTGTTTAATGTGTTTTATGTGTTTTGTATGTTTAGAGTGTGTAGTGGAACAGCACTCTAATTTCGTTGTGCATATCTTGTGTATGCATAATGACAATAAAACTCTATTCTGTTCTATTCTATTCTATTCTTACAATCCTCCCACCAAAATGGCCTTCCTAGCCATGCTAGCCAGAAGGTTTGGAGAAATGTAGTTCAAAAAAGTAGTTATTCTAAGCTTTGCATCTAGTGAGCTGTGCAGCATCAATAACTGCTTTGTTTGTGTGCAGATCCCAGAATTCCCTCAGCCAGCATGTCCAATGGAGAATTCTGAGAGTTGTCAAGGAAACATGTAACTTTTCCAAACTCTGAATGACTGTGGATCTTCACTGATTCTGTCAGCCTCTTGGAAATTACACACTGCTCAGACTGCTGTAAATCATATTATTTATTTATTTATTTATTTATTATTAGGCTTATATACCGCCCGTCTTCCTGGGAGGAACTCCGGGCGGTTTACAACAAGGGGGCAGCAAAATGACAGATTAAAAATAGCAGCGAATTAATTAACTAGCTAAATAATAAAACAACACGAAGCAAAACAAAACAGAACAAAAGGACCAAGGATGCAGATGGCGGGGGGGGGGGGAGACTTTATTAGAGTCACCCAAATGCCTCCCGGAAGAGGAGAGTTTTCAGTGCCTTCCGGAAGGCAGGCAGAGACTCTGCTAGGCACACTTCTGCTGGGAGATGATTCCACAGGGTCGGGCCAGCCACAGAGAAGGCTCGGGTACGGGTGGAAGTTCTCCGAGCCTCCCTGGGCGTGGCCACGCGCAGCATGTGTGCCCGCGACAACCTGGTCAAATGGGCCGAAGTTGACCGCTGGTCGATCCGCTCTGTCAGGTAGTCAGGTCCTAGGCCATGGAGGGTTTTGTCAATCAAAACCAGGACCTTGAATCTGATTCGGGCTGCAACGGGCAGCCAATGCAAGCGAGCCAGAACTGGGGTGATGTGCTCGAATCGACGCACACCCGCCACCAGTCTGGCCGCCGCGTTTTGGACCCGCTGCAGTCGACGAATGAGAGTCAAGGGCAACCCCATGTAGAGCGTGTTACAATAGTCCAGTCTCGAGATCACAAGTGCTTGCACCACAGTTCTGAGGGAATCCCCATCCAGGTACGGACGAATCTGGGCGATTCGGCGAAGGTGGGCCTCCATGGTGAGCGCTGGGTCCAGGACTACACCCAGATTCCGGACGGAGTCCGATGGCCTGAGGGAAATGCCCTCTAAGGTGGGAGACGGGCCACCGTAGCTGGATGGGGAAGCCCCAAAGAACATGACCTCGGTCTTATCGGGGTTGAGTTTGAGCCTGTTGGCCCTGGTCCATTCCATGACCGTGCCCAGGCACAGATCGAGGGTCCGGACAGCCTCATCTGCAGCGGTGGAAAAGGAGACATAGAGCTGTGTGTCATCAGCGTACTGGTGACAGCAAACTCCATGTCTCCTAATGACCTCAGCCAGCGGCCTAATATAGATGTTGAACAGCATGGGAGAGAGAGACGACCCCTGTGGAACCCCGCAAGGAAGTATCCAAGGGGCTGACAACTCACCCCCATGCTGAACCTGCTGGGGACGGCCTCCGAGGAAGGACCGGAACCAACTGTGGACAGTGCCTCCGATCCCAACCTCAGAGAGCCGATCCAGCAGGATACCGTGGTCAACAGTATCAAAGGCTGCTGACAGATCCAGGAGGACCAACAGAGAGGAGCCCCCCCTGTTGGCCCCCTGGAGGAGGTCATCTTGCAGAGCGACCAAGACTGTCTCGGTCCCCCGACCCGGCCTGAACCCAGACTGGAATGGATCCAGGACGTGTTCACCCTCCAGATATGATTGAAGCCGGATCGCGGCCACCGTCTCGATCACCTTGCCCATAAAGGGAACATTAGCAATCGGGTGATAGTTGTTTAAGTCGCCCGATGCTAAACTAGGTTTCTTCAGAATGGGCTTTACCACAGTTTCCTCTGTATCGGCCTAGTAGATTACCTACCAGTGAAAATGTTTTCCTTAAGTGGCAACACTGTACGATGGATTCCCTAAACCAAACGTAGAAGACCTTTATCCTCCAACGAAGTTTACAGATTTCATTAAGGCATTAAATAAACAGAGTA
The DNA here is from genome assembly GCA_037367245.1 of Phrynocephalus guinanensis. Taxonomy (NCBI): domain Eukaryota; kingdom Metazoa; phylum Chordata; class Lepidosauria; order Squamata; family Agamidae; genus Phrynocephalus; species Phrynocephalus guinanensis. Next base: position 92,657,536 of record CM074735.1, on the reverse strand, counting down.
GTGTTTTCACATAAACAAACTCAACTAACAAAACTATTTGCTCCATTTCCTTTCCTTAAGGTTCATGCGATTAATACCTGTGTGTCAGCTGCCACAGTTTTCAAAAGCTATCCGTTGCCCTTGTTAGACATGAAGCTGAAATGCAATTTGGGGAAAGCATGAAGGGCACACACATTGCTCCTGCGCCTGATAACACAAGCATCTGAATCCAACCAGTAGTCATTATCAGCAATTTATCGGTAGCACAGTTCCTGTTTTTCTACTACTCATATATTCTTCTTTTTCTTAGCGTTTGTCCGACTTGATGATGTAGTACGCTATTCTTGTTTTTGACTTCCACTTGGCACAGGCATGGGCTAGGTCCGGGTGAACTCAGGACAACTTCATGTCATTGTCAAGGGCGTTTTGGTCGTCCCCTTGGTCAGGATCCACTGACCTCCAGGGTGAGACCCTTTTTAGCCAGAATTTCCTCATTGGCATGTAAAACATGTCCATACCAATGCAGTCAGGCTTCACACATCTTGTCAGTGATTGGTGCAATGTCATATTTTAATCGGATGTCATCATTGTGCACATGATCCTTTTGTGTGAGTCCAGAGGTCCATTGCAGCATTGTCTCCATGACAAGTCAATGTTCAACTTCTTTAGTCGCCAGCCAGAATTCCGCACCATGAAGTGCGACAGGTTGTACAATGGTGCAATGGATTTTTGACTTTAAAAGATCTTCTACCTTGATGCGGAGATGTGCATCAATGATTGCGATCCCACAGTCATTTAACTCCACCCTATGTATATCTGATCAGGAAGAAGAAGCCAAGTTTTTCATGCCCAAGCATGCACTTAGGATTTTAAGTCATTTTTAAATAGGAAGCTGGACCAGTGATTCTTAGGATTCTTCCTGTTCTTTCAGCATTTTAAATTATAGATCTTTAGGTGGAGATATAAAGTTTATTTACGCTGCCAGCTCTACCACCAGGCAAATTGAAGCAACTGCCTCAGGCTATAGATGCAGGAAGATTGCAGTGGCAGCCCCTAGCCATTTCTCTTGAACCTCTCAACAGGCCCTGCAGCCATAATTCTGCCTGTCTGCATGTAAAGAAAAACTAATCCTGTCCGCTGTACTCAGGTAAGATTCTGATTTGTGAGTGACATGCAAACAATGCTGGGTGGGGGACATCTCGTTCTCTGGTTCAATCAGGAAGTGTCTTGAGCTACCCCTGTTGCAGCATGCAAAACCTGACCACTGGTCCAAAGAAATCTTACTGTCTGCATCAGGGGAGGGCAAAATATCCCCCGCAGACTGCATGGACCCCTAAGGCAACCCTCAACTCTCCCTAGAGCTCCCAAACACTCAGTGGTTCCCCCAAAACTATTCCCCCCCAATTGAAACAAGGACTCCTTTTAAAACTTTTTAAAGGCTGACCCTAAAAGGTGTAAAACAGGTTTCAAAGAAGGCAATTGCTGTTCATATGGTAAGTTACCCTGCAGAGGCCTCTTGGCAGTCCAGTTTTAATGGGGTGGGGAGTTTGAAGGGTAAGCACAGCCTTCTACTCTGCTATAACTGAAGGTGACTCTGCAAGGCCTCAACCAAGGGTCATTTGTAGGCCTGCTACCTGAGATCCTTTTGACTGATTGAGAACACCTGTCCAAACAGATGCAATATTCATTTCACCTCCCCTTGAATTTTGAAACTGCATTTATTTGACAAGGCTCGGGAATTCAGGTGAAGCTTCTCAGGGTGAAACCCAATGGAGTCAGTCTCGCATAATACATCCTGTACACTGTGAATATATGGCCTACCCCTATAGCCATGCTTGCTTCCCTTTGCTCTAGAGGGTGGGGGCTCTGAGAGCAAATTCTGGAATTATAAGAGGGAAGATTCTGAAGTTATAAGGGTCTTCCTCAGTTGCATGAAAAGAGTTGTGTGTGGTGATGGAGTTATTTTATCCCACCCTCATTTAACCTCTGGTTATTCCTAATCCTTGAGGGAATCTATGGTGACTATTTTACTGCTAACTCCAACTAAAAAGACACAGTTGAGCCATCTGCTAAATAGTAATCCAACACGTATATAACTCCTACTGAACCAACAGGTCTACTGTAGTTGGGAAGACTAGAAATAGGATACAGGACCAGAATAATTAAACTGGCATAAGCTTGGTTCATTGCTGCACTTCACAATTCCATGTCTAACTTATTTATAGTTAGAGTTCTTCTTCCACCAACTCTAATATTTTAAGTATGGTTGCAAATCCCTGGTGTACAGCTGTAGAAACCAAAGTTCAGGTGACTGATCCATGGTTATGTGGGAAATCTGTGGGAGAAATAGGAGCATGTCACTTAAGACCTGTCATCGTTGAGAAAGAATAAGTCTGCTCTTTTATCTGACAGATGTCTGCTTTCTTTGACATTCTGCTCAACATGATTTACTTAAAGCAAGTGCATGTTTTCTTTGCTCTATCCAAGTGCCTTCACTTGTCTTCAACTTTTCTTGGCCTCTGTAATATTACCCAAGGGTATTCTTGTTATAAGCTTGAAAGCTGGCTGCTGGAATGAGTTGCACAATGGCTGCAGTTCCTATCACAATACCAGAATGACACAGAAAATACAAAAAAAGCTGGACCTATTTAGATTTAATTTTCCTTATCAGTGGCTTTGTATATCTCCAGTTAAGGATAACTTTGCTTGGCCTTTTGGCTTCACTTCGCAGCATGCTACAGGCAAATCTGCTTTCTGATATTTTACTTTGCATAGTTTACATATAATCATGTTGCAGTATCTGATTTTATCTGATTTAAAATGCCATTTCAAGACATTTCAAATACATTTAGAATGCATAATTAAAATGTGCATTTTTCTCTCAAAATTCATCTTTCATATATATCTTGATACAGACTACTAGGAACAATAGCACTGCTTTCAAAGGAGGATGACATCTGGTAGGTAGACAGCAATGCTCTTTACTGCACATTTGACCAAAAGGTGTGGCTGATAGAAATTTGCAAATATCAAATACGGTTGGCATCCATGCCTTGTAAGCTAAAGCTTTTTTCCTTCTGTTTGCCCTCATTCATACATTCTGTAATCTATTCAAAGCCGTAAAAATTGAATTGAAACTGAAGGGCCATTGATATAGGTCACCTGAAAAATAGGATGGCTTGGAGACCACATGGGATGTGAGGGATCTTACAACCAGGGCCGGCGCTAGTGTTTTTTTTTTTGCGCCCTAGGCGAAGGGTGGGCGGGCGGGTGGCAGCAGGGGGGCTGGGCGGTGGGCGGGCGGATGGGGTGGCAGCAGCGGGGGGCTTGGCAGCGGGCGGGCGGCGGAGGCGGCGGGGGGCAGGGCGACAGGGGGGCGGCGGATGATGGGGACGGCGACGGGCATGGGGGGCGGACTGCGACGGGCACGGGGGTGGGCAGTGATGGGTGCAAGGGGACAGTGACGGGCGGTGGTGGGGACGGACGGCAGTGGCCAGTGGCAGGGGTGGCGGCGGGGGGCAGCAGGCTGGCCAGCGCCCACTCTCCATTTTGGTGCCCTAGGCAACTGCCTAGTTCGCCTTAATGGATGCGCCGGCCCTGCTTACACCCAAAATTCAGGAAGAGCTACTGTAATGTAATTATGGGCAGAAGGAAGTGGTTTGGGTGGACAGCATGCAGTCAACTTTCTGGAGTTTTCTAACACCAAGTTGAAAAGCTTCATAAGGACTAATCATGGAAACTGAAGACCATCAGTGCCTACTATTCAAGATGAATATCTGTTGTCTCCACTTCCATAGGCATAATGTTTCTCAATATCATTGGTTTCAAGAAGAAAAAGGTGAAGGATCTATTGCACTCATGTCATGCTTGTGCACATCCCTTAGCCATCATATTATCCATTGTGGGAACACACTTCAGGGCTACATGTGTATTTGGCCTGTATTGGATCAGAAGCAGTACAACATTTCTTGAGTTTCTATGTCTGATGTCTAGGGTTTGTTAGAACAGGCCAGCCTCTCCTCTGTGATTTTTCCCACTGATGGAGTTCTTTTTGCTTGCTTATTTGGCTAATCAATTTGAAATATATCAGTCAGTAGCCATAATAATTTTTTGGTCTTGAAAGTTGACTTGAATGTCAAAGTGATATAACCTGAGGAAGCGAAAGCTCAGAATGGTTTTGAGATGTAGACCTTTGATTTAACATCTTCATTATTCATTTCTAGTAAAAAAAGAAAAACATGGCAGGGGAACCACCAAGTATAAACCAGGTTAACCTATGAAATTAAGGACTGCTGCTAGGATTGAAGATCGTACACTGCCAGCTAAGGCATCAGGGAATTTCCATGATACATGACAATTCACTCTGAGTCTTATGAGCTCCTCTATAGGGAACATTTGTTTTCCTTTCCATAGCTGATTCTGTTTTCCTTTCTATAGCTGATGTTATTGGTATTTTTACCACAATGCAGACAACTTAGGTAAGGCGTTATCTACACCTTCCATGCTTTTTCATTTCTCTTGAAGGCATGGTTAATTTTTAATCTGTTTTTTCTAGGGGCAGAGTTTAGGGCTGTAGCATGTCCTGCTGAAATTTACAGTATTTCATTGATCAGAGTATCCCTGTCAGAAGCTTTCAATCAACAAATATACACACAGATGCATACAGAACTTCAGCAGGCAATCTGTAGAGGTAATTGCTTTAAAAAAAACATATCGTAAGAAGTATTCCTCAAAATATCCAGTAGGGAGGCAGTTAAAATTGCAACCTGGATGGAAATAGCAGTAAATTTAGGACTATGTAAGAAAGGCTGTGTTGGAGAAATTTAATCCCCCCTGAAAGCCTATACTTTCTTCCTCCAAGTCCTTGGTGACTTTTCATATATACACACACAATGGTACCTCTGCTTACGAGCAGCTCGACTTAAGAGCAATTTGACTTAAGGGTGAAAAACTGTTGGTGTCTGCTGCCTTAAAATTTTCGATGCGGTCTGCACTACTTACATTTTTTTATATTTTATGATCTTAAGTTAAACAACTCTTAAATAGAGCAGCCCTATCTTATATATATATATATATATATATATATATATATATATATATATATATATATATATATATTCATGCATTTGGAATGGATTAAACTCGTACGTAGAGGTACCACTGTGTGTCTATCTATCTATCTATCATCTATCTATCTATCTATCTATCTATCTATCTATCTATCTATCTATCTATCTATCTAGGTATCTGTAGGTAGGTAGGTAGGTAGGTGTGTGTGTGTGTGTGTGTGTGTGTGTACACACACACACACACACACACACACACACACACGCGAAAAGTGAATCGTATATAAATGAGTCTTTATTCTCAATATAGGATGTCTTTTTTCCTTTTTGCTCCACACCTGTTTGCAATGCAATGCCTTTTTTATATTACCTTTTATTCTGAACACCAAGATGCTGAGTTTCTAGGTAAACATACCTCCCAACAACTGTAGAGTTGGACAACAGGAGTCAGAGTAATTTAAAAAAAAACCCAAAAAACCAGTTAACACATGGTGTTTAAGAGTTGCTGCATACCAAGAGGTGGTAAATGTGTTTTGCTGGAAAAAGTTTGCTTTGGATGTTTTCTTACACATTCCATTAATCTTTCAGAGAGCTTATTTGATTTCTCTAAATACCAGCATTGCCGCTGCCACTGATTATGGATCAGTTTGTTCTTGGGAACCTCTGAAGCATGTTGGAATGTCTGGGCTCATTTGGGTGCATTCTCCGTAGTTTGCAATGTGATCCCTGGAGGCTCTGGAGGCCCAGCAATAACAGAGTAAAGCTTCAAGTAGATGCTTGATAATAGCCTGATGCAAAGCATGATAGATTCTCTCATGTTAGATGGCACATGGCCCCCTAGATATGTTAAGTTACTTTGCATCAATCGATTCAACATTGCCCTTTAGCTGTGGCCACAGAGCCTTCAGTCTCAATCTATATCTTGGTTAGGCACCCCCCCCCAAGTCCAATCAATGATACTGAGGCCCAACTCATTGGTGGGGGGGTCATCTTAAACAACATGTGCCTTGAGTCCCATGACCACCTGGAATATGACCACACAATAGAGACATCAAAGTCTGTTACAACACAGGATATGTGGAGTATTCATTTAATGACACAATCTGTCCCTTTCCACATAGTAATCCCACGTGCCTGGAGTTTATCTGCTCAAATACTATTATGTGCCCTCCTTTTTTTTCTTGCAAGAATGCCTTTTTGCTAAGTTTATTTCCTTGTGCCCAGGCACTTCTGGCAATAACATGGGATAAAAATCTTCAACTGCAGTGTTTCCATAGCCAGCTCATTTTCAGAATCATGGCTTTGCAAAAGGTTTGTGTTACTTGGGTGAGCAGTTTGTGTGTTAATGTCTCCAAAATGAAGAGGTTCTGTGTGAATTGATCTCAGATTAGCAACCATGACCAGGCATTGTGCAAAGCACATAATGTATTAGAAGCCCAGTGATGGATAAGTGCTTTTAGCTATATTGATGGAATTCATTTTGTGGCTCCATAGTTCTATGTTTATAAAGTAACTCTTATTCAGATTGTTTTTAAAGTGGAGTGTTGTTGGCTTGTGGAAAAATATGTTCTTGTTCACTGACCCTCTTCTTTGCTATAGCAACAGCCAAGGAAACTTCTGGTGTTGGGATCTAGGGAACAATGTGTTATTAGTTTTAATGCATTTAAGAATATGTCCAATTGCTGGATAAAATCAGAAGACTAGCCCCTGAAAATCCTGCACATAGAATATTGTTATTACAAACTCTCCAGACTGTAATGCTGAGATTATATGAAGATTATGACGATATTGAGAGCTTGACCAAATTACTGGGCTCCAGATTGCATAGACAGATTACCGGTAACTACATAGGATTGCTGATTTGATATCAGAGGGAAGAATAAGTCACGGGTAGTGAGGACAGGGGTAAAAACTTGAAGTGAAAGGGACTGGGGAAATCATATCTTCTGCTGCTCATGTGCAAGCAGCATGGAGGTGGGGAAAAGTAGCATTAGGTAGGTGTTGACTGTCCAGATACTTGACTGGTTTATTGGTTGTTTATGTCACCTTTCTCCCAATAAGAAGACCTGAGGCAGGTCACAATGTTAAAAAGAATATGGTTTAAAACATAATAAATTAAAGAGTAAAAATAATTTGCTTATTAAAATACAATATAACAATTTAAAGCAATAAAATTAACATTATCTGACTTTAAGAAGGCATCCAGGTATAAAATCATTACTATTAAAAGTCAGGATGAATGGATGGGTCTTTAGTAGAAAAGGGGACAAATCAGAAAAATTGTGATTTGTTTTGATCCATGATTTATCAAGGTGAAAAATGAATTTATGAATTTACATCTGATGAATTGATTCATAAATTCATTTTTATTGCTTTAAAAACTTATAAAATGTCATTCAAAGCCTCTAGGGAAGCTTCCCCTAACTCTCCAGTACAATCCCTGCAAGTGAAGTTGGTGGTGAAGTTTGGCATCAGGATGTCTGAGTTATCCACCCCCAAATAGGGCCACCACAGGAAAGTGCCTTCCCCCCAGAACCTAGAGACAACAAATTAACAAGGAAGCCTCCTATGACTATCCTCTACATTCCCTCATGTTTGGTAACAATTGGGTTTCAGACTTCTGAGTTATACATCCAAATATGCCCCCAAGGAAAATGTCCTTTAGCAATCGACTAAACCCAGTCTTCATCATACTTGGAGGGATTGTAAAGGAAAGTCAGAAGCTTCTCTGCAAGTTTGGTGTCTCTAAGTGCGTTGCAGGGGCACTATATCGACCTACTAATCAAGACATCAAAAATCACTACAATTTTTTTTCAATTTGTATTTGTTGGTGGTATCAATTTGCACAAATGCAAATCGACACTTTAGGATTTTTTGAATGAATTTTGCAATTTGTTTATTAATTCATGCCCATCTCCAATCTTTAGCTCATTTCACTCATTTCTCCCATTACAATCTATACAGTCATGTTTTTGCACATGTGTTGATAAAATGGCAACTTTAGAAAGCCAACTTCACCACAAGTATCCCCAGAATATTTATCTCTTTTTATTCTGCCTGTGGCAGTCCCATGATTTCAGCAACTTCACAAATTATGAAGAAATGCAAAACAATTGCAAATGAGCCATACTCTTTACCAAGTGTGCAGTGCAAATTTACTGGATGATCTTTAGTATGTGAATTCTATATTCTGCCCATTGAGTCCCCTTTGTGTACGTCCTGCTCCTTTCTTCTCTTTTACCCTCCAAACAAGGGATCCCAGGCCAAGAAGTCGTAAGCCACTTGTGTATGCAGAGAACGGAGGCTGTCCATGCAGTTTGAACTGAAAGAGAGGTCCAGGACCGCACACCGTTGTTGTTTGAGAAAACCTGGGTCAGGTTTGGCCACCACTTGGGAAACGTCCACGCTCACTGCTTCTCACTGAAACAACTACATTACCCTTTTCACGTGCGGCTGTCTAACTTTGCAGGGATGAGAAAGAAGAATGGTTGCATCTGGTTGAAACGATCCAATATCAGATGAGTCCTGGGCTACCCCCCCACCAACTCCCTGGTAATGCACAATGCCAAAAAAGTAAATCTGCCAGACCTCCCAAGAACACCAGAGAGAGTTTCTCTCTCCTACTCTCTTTCTCTCACTCGGCAACAGCCAAGAAGCTGGAGAGAGTGATAAGATCAGTTCTTATCTTAAAGAGGTGCCCTTAATTCAGTTACATTTTCAAAGGGAGAACTGCTGCCTGCCCTATTCCAGCTTTTATCATTTCTGAAAAAGAAAATAAAAGCGTGCAAATGGAGCATGCTCATTATAATATATACATATTTCTATTTTTAAAAGCTCTTTTTGAAATGAAATCAACAAATGCAACAAATGGCTCAGAAGCAAAGAGGATGACTTGAAAAAATGCTTAAAAATATGTCTGAAAGCAGCATTCCTATCTACCCATCACAGCTGTGCTTTCACTGAGGAACCAAATTCACAGAAACAGCAATATGATACCGGCTTGAAATGTATGTAGAATTGGGTGCATCGTAGACATTGCATTGTGTTTGTGACAGTGAAGCTTGCCCCAAACTCTAATCTCATCACCACCATGATAGACCTTTTGCTCCCCAGTGGAAAATTAATACATCTGCAGTGGTAAGAGCTTATAAATGAAAGAAAGGCCTCTGGAATCAGAACAGGCCATTATGGCACCCAAGACAAAAGAGAGAAAAACAATAACATAGAACAAGTAGGAGGGGAGGAAGGGGGAAATAGACTTTTGAATAAGAATAATTCCATAATAATTCTGAATAATAATTATTCTATATAAAAATAATAAGCAAAGTGTGGCCCTCTGGAGTTTTTACAGGCTTGTATGATGCCTGTACTTTGTCTGACAGGAGGGACCTTTCTGGGCTGAAGTGACTGTCAATCTCTGCTAACCAATCTTTCCTTCTCTCCTCCAAATTCAAAGAGAACCCCACACCTCTGCTCTTCTGTTCTGTGCTCTTTAGTCTGTTGGAAGTTGTGGTGTTAGGGTTTGCTGCTGATCTGTTTGCAGCTGTAAATGTCTCAGAGCAAATTATTGAGACCTTAAGTGCCAGCTAATGAGGAAGGGGTAGACCATCTGGCAGACTTGAAGCTATTTTCATCAGTGAATCTCTGTATAGCACAAGGAATTTCACCAGAAACTCAAATCTCTGCAGCAGTTTCTATACTACAACTCCCAAAATTCTTACCCACAGCTGATAGGAACATCAGTCCAGCAACATATGGAGGGCCAAACTTTGTCCACCCTGCTGAGTAGCATCATATGCATTGCGTTAAATTTTCATTGTAGAGTCCTTGATTCCTTCACAGTATACAGCAGTGAAATTTTTTTTAAAAAGGTGGGGGAATTAAGTGACAATAAACTCCCGTGTGTAAAGCAACATAGGACTTACTTGGAGTGAGGCAGGCAGTTGAAAATCAGTCATCCCTGTTAGGGATGAAGCCTTATTGATAACATACTTAACCTAAAAGTTAAAAAAGAGAACATTTGCAAGGCATTTGTTTCACCTGGTTTGGTTATAAACTGCTATCTAAAAATGACACCATTGTCTGGAGCTGAAGTTAGAGCTCTGGCAACAAAGTTTGCAATGCTCTGGGCTTCGGGCCAAATGGAATCCTGAGAAGCATGTGGCGAAGTTTAAAATCTGACCTAGAAAAATGTCTCCCCAAACTTGGCATTTGGATTGTTTCTCGGCTATCTCTGGGATATATTGACAAAACATCTTTCTCCATCTGATTTCAAATGTGCACGGTACTGTAGCCTCTGGGCATTATAGGATGATGTTTTGCCCACTGCATTTTTGGGTCTACTCTGATGAGTTCCTTGTGTTTCTCTGGTGTCCTTTCTTTTAATACCTCTGTTTTCAACCACTCCTACTGCACAGGAATGCTTGTCCTTTAAATATATCTATGTGACAACATTGCGTGAGTTTGAGGAAGAATACCTTCATTTCTTATTTGTATGGTTCTTATTTCTCTTCAGTAGTCAACACTGGATCAGATTGTCTCCTTCACATGTAGTGAAATGCATGGGGAAAAGCAGTATAATCCCACCCAGAGCCTGGCATTTCTTTAAAAAAAACAACCAAAACACCATGATTTCCTAAATTCCTCAGCCACTATGCTGACTGGGGCTTGTAGTCCAAAAAAGCATCTTTCCAAAATCTAATCACATCATTAACTACACTGTAGGATGCACTGTGATGTTAAGACCAGATCACTAAGGGGAGGACAAAAGGCCTCACAGTTTGATGGTAGCCCCAAACAACATCAGATGCTAGAACTCCTTGGTGGTCTACCTGGTGAAGTCCTGCACCAGCCACTGATGTTGGAGCTGTGTACCATATCAGTATAAATCCTTTTTGGAGCAGCAAGAAAGTTAATGTTGTTGTTGTTGTCGTTGTCGTTGTTGTTGTTGTTGTTGTTGTTGTTGTTGTTGTTGTTGTTCAGTCATTCAGTCGTGTCCGACTCTTCGCGACCCCATGGACCAGAGCTCGCCAGGCCTTCCTATCTTCCACTGCCTCCCAGAGTTTGGTCTAATCCATACTGGTTGCATCGATGACACCGTCCAACCATCTCATTCTCTGCCGTCCTCTTTTCCTTTTGCCTTCAATCTTTCCCAACATCAGGGACTTTTCCAAGGACTCCTCTCTCCTCATGAGGTGGCTAAAGTACTGGAGCCTCAGCTTCAAAATCTGTCCTTCCAATGAACATTTGGGGTTGACTTTTTTCAGGATGGATAGGTTTGATCTCCTTGCAGTCCACGGGACTCTCAAGAGTCTCCTCCAGCACCACAGCTCAAAAGCATCGATTCTGCGGCGATCAGCCTTCTTTATAGTCCAGCTCTCACTTCAATACATCACTACTGGAAAAACCACAGCTTTGACTATCCTGACCTTAGTTGGCAAAGTGAAGTCTCTGCTCTTTAGGATGCTCTCTAGGTTTGCCATTGCTTTCTTCCCAAGAAGCTGGCGTCTTTTAATTTCGTTGCTGCAGTCGCCATCTACACACCATGAAGCCCGATCTCGTCAGATCTCAGAAAGTTAGTGACTTGCCCAATAAGACATTCCCTTTGGGGCTGCATAACCAATGAGTGCACTCCAACAGCATGAGGTTGGGTCAAATGTTGTTGCCAACTGCCACACCATTCCAGTGTCCTCATTGCCCCCTGCTTCAAAAATGTTGGTCTGGTTTGTTGCGATCCTTGCTGCTCTTGCTTGTGGAAAAATTGTTTGAGTTAAAATTGGGGTACTGAATTGCCGTCTTGGTGCTCAACATTTTACCTTGTCAGCAGCCCACCCAGCAAAGGGTAAGGGAAGGATTGCTGCTACCCAAACAACAGAAGAAAGCAAAGTGGGCCATTAGCAGCAGAGCGTATATAAGTGAGAGGAGTGGTCCCAATGCCATGGTTAATTATAAAAAAAGAAAAAGAAAATGAAAATAAAAAGCTATTTTTAAAAAATTAACAATCCCCCCAAAATACCATCAGTAATAGTCCTGCAGTGGTCTTGCAAACTAAAAGTTATGAATCATTTATTGAGCCAATCCATCTCTGGTCTTTCTCCCCCACCTCACAACTAGAGATGGGCACAAAATGCCAAAATGGCGTTTTGTGTTCGTTATTCGGCCCCTGGGGCCCGCTTCGTTCCATTTCTGTTTTTCGGGCCCCCAGAGCCCGCTTTGTTTCTGTTTCTTCATTTTTTGGGTGCGGCAAGCAGCGGCCATGGGTGCCCTCCCAGGGCCGGGCACCACCGGAGCCAGCAGCATGCGGGCCAGGAGACCGTTCCCGCGGCCACAGGGAGCCCTCCCTCCTGGGGCCAGGGAAAGCCTCCTGGGAGAGCCGTCCCACAGCCACGGGGATCCCTCCTGGGGCGGGGCGTCGCCGGAGCCGGTGGCAAGCTTGCCGGGAGAGTGATTGCATGGCCACGGGGAGCCCTCCTGGAGCCGGGCGCTGCTCTGGTCATCACCCCAACAGGCCGCCACCCCCGGAGCACCGCCGAGCGCTGCCCTCCCTTGGGCCCCCTCCCCAAGGACCAATCCGCCCCTCCGTCCGCCACCCCTGTCGGGTCGCTACCCCCAGAGCCCCGCACAGCTTCGCCCTAACTGGGGCCCTTCTCCCCGAGAACCACTCCGCCCCCAGGAGCCACCACCCCAGAAGACCACCACCCTGCACCCCCTGGGCCTAGACCTGGGAAACCTGTGTGGGGGGGGTGCCACTGAACTCCCCCTGTGCTCCAACAATGCCCTCCGCTCCAGCTTCCGAGCTGGCTGCACTGCACTGCACGTGGCCAAGATGGCACTGTGCGCAGCCAAGCTCCAACATCCTCCCCTCCAAAGCCTGCTAAGTCCCAACGAAGAGGCTGAGATCCCAGAGCCCAGCCCTCATAAGGGCTCGGATCCCACCTCTTCTCGTGAGGCCGGCAAAGTCTCACGTCGGCTCTGGCGGGGAGGGATCAAAGAGGCTCCGCCAGGCCGAGAGCCGTCTCGCTGCCCTCCGCTTGTTGAATGACAGCTCGGCGGGCTGTCATTTACCAATCAGAGATGGCTGGACAGGGGCCTGGGATCCCACCTCCGCGCATGGAGGCAGGATCCCAGCCCCCTCTCGCCGCCCTCCGCTGCTCCATTTTTCATCGTGCGAGCGCCGCGATGCCAGTAACGGAAACGAACAGAAACGAAGAAAATTTTCTTGGTTCTGTTCGGTTCGAGCCTGCCCCATCGCAATGGTCGTTATTCGTACGATTACGGAACGGAACGAATAACAGAGAATGGTAACGAAAAAATGGTCGTTTCATGCCCATCTCTACTCACAACTGCCCCCCCACTTTTCCAGGCATCATTTTCTTTTGACATCTTCAAAATTTGCTGCTCAAATGCATCCTATGACTACTTGAATAGATGTGATTGATGAAGTCAGCCACAATCCATGAAAGTTTACCTGCCTCCTTGGGTTCTTTTAAAGAGAATGATGGAGTAAAACGAACTAGCTAGCTAGCTAGCTAAACACATAAATAAATAAATAAATAAATAAATAAATAAATAAATAAATAAATGGTGGTGGTGGTGGTGGTGGTGGTGGTGGTGGTGGTGCTGTGCTGTGCTGCTGCTGCTGCTGCTGCTACTACTACTACTACTACTACTACTACTACTACTATACCATCATCATCTTTGAACTGAAGAGCTTGAAGGAACCCTATAGATCAGGGATATCTAAACCTCGGCCTTCTAGATGTTTTGGACCACAACTCCCACAGTGCTTTGCCATTGGCAATTTTAGTTTAGAATTCTGGGAGTTGTGGTCCAAAACATCAGGAGGGCCGAAGTTTGGACATGCCTGCTATAGATTATAAAGACAAACCCTGATCAAGGAGGCACAGTGGGGAATCAAACTCCCAACCACTAGCTTAGGAGGTTAAAAGAAACCAAACTATCCAGCAGTTAAGGTGCCACAAGATGCATATTGTTGTTTCTGCTGCAACAACCTAGACTTTCTCCCCTGGAAATTACTATACAGGTTAGATAACCTCTGAAGAAACTGCTGTGATTTCTTTTTGACGGTGTTCTCCAGGCTGGATGTCGTTGCTAGCAAGGCGTGGCAAGAATGTCCTGACTGTGAGACACTGCTGTCATTCTTAGACATGCTGATGAGGAACAAGCCTGAGCAAGGAGGATAACAAAAATTATAATTCTAATGCGCATGGCATGGCATGTGGGTTATGTAGCCCTAAGGCTGTAGATATTGTTGTATCTTCCAATGAATATTTCCTGTATACTTGGCTATGGAGGATTGTTACCAGTCATTTTTCAGAAACTCAGGCATTACTTCATGCCTTACTTTTCAGGATTTGGAAAACCTTGGCTGCATGTCAGTATCACAAGGGCTAAACATGTCACAGTGAGATTCCACTGGTTATTCTTCACTGGGTATGTTTCTTTGAGTGGTCTTCTTCATGCTTGGAAGTGTTCAACAACACATAAGAATCCCGTCCTCTCCCAGTTTGGTTCATTTTAAATGGCACATGTTCTGCTCCTTCAAGGGGACTCCTTTATTACTCTGTGGCCTTCTTTACTTGTCACATTGTGAAATAGCAGAGTGGAGAACTTTTGGCACCCAAAGGTTTGCTATCTCCATGAAATGGGATTTATATGCAGAAAGGCAAGTAGATTTGGGGCTGGGTGTGAGGATGTATTTCTCCAAAAGTGTTTTCATATTTGTTTCTTCAACACAACCTTGGGAGTCAGGAATAGTAGCACTGTCCAAATATTATTATAGTTGTCCTTTTTTCTTCTGATATGGGAAAAAGTACTTAATTAAGGTTTCAAAATACCCTTATGAATATATATTGAATGAAGTACACTCTGCCCCTTGAAGAACCCTCCACAGGGAAGCTGCCTGCATTTTGGGGCATAACTATGTGGACTTTCATGAAAATTTACCACTATGCCATTAGACACAAGGAAACCCCAGTGGCCATAATGACATACTTGCTGTTGTAGAAATCTCAGTCCACCAGGCTGGTCATGAATCTTCATCTACACTGTACCTTCCTGGGTAAAGGTAAAAGTTATTAAAACTTTACCCATGATAGGACAAAGTGATATTAGGAACGTCAGGTTTCTGTTCTCAGATGGAAATGATGTGCTTGTTCAATATCTACTAATTGATTATGAGAGAAATTGTATTGAAATATGTATATTTGTGGAGAGCAGGCAATCCTTTCCTTTTCCTTTTCTTTATAGCCTCACATCAGAACCAATAACTTTCCTTGCAATCATGTCATTCTGCAGATTGAGTTTTCATCAGTGCTGCACGCTATCAAAGCTGTCTGTCAGTTGTGATCAGGTATGCTGTTTGCTGCAAAGCACAAAACTCAACCTGATGCCTTCAAACCCAGGCAAGCAGTCAGCAGGAAGTTCCAGCTGAGGCTCACGTTTACAAAGTTTGCAACCTCCTAATATTTTCAAGGTTTTGTGTGCTTTGCACAGGTCAACACATGGTCTGTTTCTTCTAAAAGTTCACCAACAGTTTAGTAACATAGCATCTCATGCTTGGCAGAGGGGGGAGGGGGAGTACGGAGAGGAGATGCTTATTTTCCTCTTGCAATACAGTACTATTTTATATAATATGTACATATTTAACTTTAGAAAAATAAGAGTGTTCAAATTGTTTTTGACCTGTTAATGGAGCATCAATTCACTTCTTTATCTAACTGTTTTGTCTAAAACATACCCTTGCAAAAGCTAGTACTGTACAATATACTCTACTGGCTACCAATCAGCTATTGAGCACAATTCAAAGTGCTGACTTTAACCTACAAAGCGCTGTACAATCTTGCTCCTAGCTACCTCAAAGATCGAATCTCATGGTATGAATCAGCTCGGATGCTAAGGTTAGCAGGAGAGGCCCTTCTCTCCATCCCGCCATCCTCACTGGTACGTCTCATGGGAACCCATGAAAGGGCCTTCTCAGCTGCTGCGCCCTGGCTCTGGAACTCCCTCCCACTAGAGGCCAGGACTGCCCCATCTTTGCTATATTTCCAGACACAGGCAAAGACCTTTCTCTTCAGGCAAGCTTTCTCTGAATGATGGACTACTTATTATGTGTCTTTTACATTAATCTAGCATACATGATTGCATACACTTTGTGTTTATAACCACTTATAACTTGTGTTTATATCTCTCCTTGTGTGATTGCATTGACACTGTTTTCAATGCTAGTTTTTATCCTTCATAAGTTTCGTATGGCCTACTCTTCATGATTACATGGATTCTTTGCTCTCTCTTTAACTATTTGCATTCTCTTGTAGCTTTAATGTTAATACTGTAAGATGTCCCTAAATTCCCTGTTTTCAAACTTGAATATGACTTAATTGTACTAGACTTTATATTGTCCCTCATTACTGTAAACTGCCTTGAGTCCTTTTCCAAGGAGAAAGCTGGGATAAAAACACTCAAAATAAATAAATAAATAAATAAATAAATAAATAAATAAATAAATAAATAAATAAATAAATGACACACACATTTGACTAGAGTCCTTTTAAAGATGCTGTTCAGACCTTTGTCGGGGAGAGATGTGCATTTGTTTCAGACAGTAAACTGAATAGATAGATCAGGTTAGGTCATTAAGAGGTCATGTCTATCATGAAATGGGGAAAATAAGAGATCGTGTACTCTGTTGCTTTTCTTAAAAATCAGAGGTTGTAGTCAGTGCCTGGGACAAGATGGATGAAAGAAATGGGGGCTGCCCAGCAGGAATTGGAAGACAGTAACACTGCAGCTTATTGCTGTAAGAGAAAGTTTCAAGGTCGATTGGGGTCTCAGCTGTCATTTTCCTTCTTCTTTGGTGATAGACATTCAGTGACTGTATTATTTTATATTTTCCCTTTCCTCTTTTCAAATCATAGATCACCATTTTAACTCTATGAAATAGACATGGAAAACTCGTTGTGATGTTTCTGTACATACGGATGAGCACAGGCAAACACCCCCTGATTCAGTTTATCTTTGTACATTTAACTGCAGATGTCACATTGAATCTGCTTGGCTAAGAAGGTCTTTAAGAAATTAGTGAGAATTTAATTTGGGTTGTGTGTATGTGAGAGAGGTGGGGAGAGAGAAAGAGCATACATGTTGTGTATGCTTGCAGGTCTGCATCTGAACACATACATAACACCACCGTAGCTAAATGTACCAAAAGGGAAGGTTGGGTAGGAAAGCCAACAAGGAATCACTCATGTAGATAGACCCATTCCACTTTTCCATGAAAGAGGGGAGCATTTGTGAATAGAGATGGGCATGAATAAAAAAAAGGTGTTTCGTTTTCGTTTGTCAATTAGGGGGTCTGTTTCAGTTCGTTTCCTTTTTCGCAAATTTTTGCAAAAAATCGTTTTCATTTTTGTTCATTTCGTTACCGTTTCGTTACCATTTATTTCATTTTTTGTGATTTTTTTTAGCTTTTAAAGCAGTTCAATGTATTGCCGTAACGAAAACAAAACGGATGACAAAATTTCTGGTGTTTCTGTTCGTTTCATTTCATTTTAGAGATAAAATTCGTTTGTCATTTTGTTGCGTAACAAAATGAAAAAATGAAAACGGAAACAAAAAATTGTTCATTTCGTGCCCATCTCTATTTGTGAAACCAAGGAATGCAGAAGTTTGCTACTTTTGCTTTTTGGAATCAAGATCTGCAAAACAGTAATATGGGATAATATTTTTGTACCAGCATATTATAAAGTGGGACACAAAAAAAATCCAAGTTTCAAAATGTAATTGATTTGTCTAGACAATTGTGTCCCAGATTCTTAAAAAAAAAAATCTGTATATTGTGAAATCGCATTGAATGATCTGTTTTACAAATTTAAAAACTCCTACAAAGACTGCCTCAAAATTGGTGCATCTGTGGCCATTTTGGAGCCTATTCCAATGTCAGTGCAAAGCATTCCATATATATCACAGGTCTTTTGCAATTTGAGGATCACTTACTCTCCTCTGTTTGGTCCTCTGACGTTAACTGGCCTGCTGCACAGCCTATGATTGGAACAGCCTTATTGTTAACATTGACATCATGCCACTGGGTGATTTTCTCCAGCTGGTTATACTTTCTTGTAAAAATGCTGCATTAATTCATTGGTATCTTTATCACATAAAAAATTAACTCAACATTGTTTTTCATTTGAAAGTGTTCTCTGGAGTCTATACCACCCATTCCTGGTGAGCTGGCTAAAGGAGTTGATTTGCTCTGTTGTGTCTCTCTCTTTGTCTGCCTCTCACTTCCACACATATGGAGAAAGCCAGAGAGTTCCAGAAAACATCTACTTCTGCTTCATTGACTATGCCAAAGCCTTTGACTGTGTAGACCACAACAAACTATGGCAAGTCCTTAAAGGAATGGGAGTGCCTGACCACCTTATCTGTCTCCTAAGAAATCTATATGTGGGACAAGCAGCTACCATCAGAACTGGATATGGAACAACTGACTGGTTTAGAATTGGGAAAGGAGTACGACAAGGCTGTATACTTTCACCTTGCCTATTTAACTTATATGCAGAGTACATCATGAGAAAGGCAGGTCTGGATGAATCACAAGCCGGAATTAAGATTGCCGGAAGAAATATCAACAACCTCAGATACGCATATGATACTACTCTAATAGCAGAGAGAGAGGAGGAATTAAAGAACCTCTTAATGAGGGTGAAAGAGGAGAGTGAAAAAAATGGGCTGAAGCTCAACATAAAAAAACTAAGATCATGGCCCATCACCTCCTGGCAAATAGAAGGGGAAGAAATGGAGGCAATGACAGAGTTTATTTTCTTGGGCTCCTTGATCACTGCAGATGGCAACTGCAGCAACGAAATAAAAAGACACCTGCTGACACAATGCCAAACGTAGGTAGCATCCTAAAGAGCAGAGACATCACTTTGCCAACTAAGGTCAGGATAGTTAAAGCTCTGGTTTTTCCAGTAGTGATGTATGGAAGTGAGAGCTGGACTATAAAGAAGGCTGATCGCCACAGAATTGATGCTTTTGAGCTGTGGTGCTGGAGGAGAGTCTTGAGAGTCCCCTGGACTGCAAGGAGATCAAACCTATCCATCCTGAAAGAAATCAACCCCAAATGTTCACTGGAAGGACAGATCTTGAAGCTGAGGCTCCAGTACTTTGGCCACCTCATGAGAAGAGAGGACTCCTTGGAAAAGTCCCTGATGCTGGGAAAAATCGAAGGCAAAAGGAAAAGAGGACGACAGAGAATGAGATGGTTGGACGGTGTCATCGATGCAACCAAAATGAATTTGACAAAACTCTGGGAGGCAGTGGAGGATAGGAAGGCCTGGCGAGCTCTGGTCCACGGGGTCACGAAGAGTCGGGCATGACTGAACAACTGAACAACAACAACACTTCCACACAAAGAGGTGAACAACTTCAAGTAGTTAGGCTGTATGGCACTTTGAATGACAAAGAAATGAAGTTTTTTTAAAAAAAACGATGGGGTAGTCTACAAATCTGCCTATTCTACCATGGTACCTTCTAGATGCTATGCACTAAATCTCCCATGATCCCTCAGCCAGTGATCCCATTTGCTATCATGCAAAATGCCAAAATCTGTACAATTCTTTCCCCACCCCATCCCACTGATTACCCTTAGGAATAGATGGCACCTACCAAATCTATAGACCAGGGAATCATGCTGTATTTGCATTTAAAGTTTAATTGCCAATCATTTTTTTAATTATTGGCAGAAGCATTATCCTGAACTCACACTGTACGACCCCATCTGTATGAACCCCAGCAGGGCTGGTCCATGAGAGGAAGCCCCAAGGAAATAGAACTGTCTTCCAGGCAGGATTAGGAAAGAATCCCACCTAAAACAATGGAGAGTTGCTGCCGATCAGAGTCGACAGTACTGGACTAGGCAAATCAATGATCTGAATCAAGGCAAAGCTGGCATTAACAAAGGGAATTGCTTAACTCAGGAAAGTAATTGTCACAGGAGATGTTCTTTTGCTTTTCCTTCTCTTGCAAATCAATGCACATTGTTTTGTGGCAACTAAGCATTGCTTTCTTTCCAAGTCAAATTACTCAGGCATGCAAGTCTGTCTCTATATTCTGCTTGGGAAGTTAATGTGATTTCAGCTCTGAAGTCATATATTGTTTGGCCTTCCATATGAGAGAGCTTCCAGATTGGAAGGAATTGGTAAATATTGTTTTCTTTTACGAGAGAATTATGGTTGCTAAGATTCAGACAGAAGATACAGCACACTTTTCTGTAAGAACAGCTTATGCCTTTGGGTAACATTAAAACAAGGGTGTACTGATCTCCCAAGGCTTCTAGTTGATCCTTGTTCTTACATTTTTTAAAACCAGATTGCTTACAAGTGGTCCTAAGAAAGAAAACTGCAGCTTCAGGAGGACAAGATAATGCATAAAGATAGTACATTGTTACCTTGCATAAAGAAATTAATTCATTCCAAATGAAATTATGTTAAGCAAATTTTCCTTTATACAAATTCCCATAGGAATGCATTAAAATGGAGTAATCCCATTTTTATGTTGTACAGATTTTCCCCATAGGTGATTCTGTTAAGCAAATTTCCCCTATCTGCAGAATTTTTTATGTTGTACAGATTTTATGTTATACAAGCTGTTTGTTATACAAGGGTCCACTGTGCTCTAGAAGTTGAGTCATGGCAACTGGACTTGTGTTCTTAAGAGACTGAAACGTTTCGCTGCTCATCCAAGCAGCTGGATGGCTGAGAATCTTCACAGACATACAGTAAGGATAGTACTATTCCCCCCCCCCCAATGTGGATTGCCTCCCCATCACTCCCCTGGTGGATTTTTTGTGGGATGCTATGATTCAATGAAAGTAGCATATCATAGAAGAGTAGCCAGGCAGAATCTACTGGGCTAAAGAATAATGACTAGAGATGGGCATGAGCCGGGAAAATGGCTGTTTGCGATGGTTCATGGTTTGTCACTATTCATGAACTACAAGACACAAACTTTCCAACAATATGAATTACTTTGTGGTTTGTATGATTTGGAAATTTTAGGAGCTGCAGAATGACCCATGCATGAGTTAGAGATGCGAAGCACAGAGAATTTTCATCTGACTCTCCTTCCCACTCCCTCCAAGTTTGGTGAAGATCAGACTTAGGATGTTCATTTTATAGCCCGCTGAACCAGACCGCCTCCCTGAAAGTAATGTTTAGCAGCTCCCTGGTGGATGTGCTTTGGGTGGCTATAACTCACTCTTCCCAAATCTAATAGTTGCCAAACCTGAAGAGGCTTGAGAGAAGCATCATCCCAAGAATAAATCCAAGTTTGGGGAAGATAGGATTTGGGATATCTTAGTTATTAGCTCTTCACCCAAGCCAATAATAGTCCAGGATTTTGTTTTGAAATGGACCATGAACTGGCACAATTCGTGTGTGTGTGTGTGTGTGTGTGTGTGTGTGTGTGCGTGCGTGCGTGCGTGCGTGCGTGCGTGCGTGCGTGCGTGCGTGCGCGTGCTTTATGATTTGTTTCCTTCCCAATCTCTAGTCATGACTCTGGAAGACCAGTTAAATGTTTTTTCCAATATGAAAAGTGGCAATGGCATGGGAATCCCATATTCTTTTACTGTCATACTCATTCCTCCTATGAAACTATGCACTTGCAAGGGGAGATGGTAGCTTTAGTTGCCTGATAGTTCTATTTACATAGACTTTACACATCAGTTCCAGGGAACACACAAAACCAGGACAAACTACCAAGTAGCAGCAAAGTTGATACTAAGCATATTATCCACATGATATATCTGTTGATGATATACTCTGTAACAACAGCAGTTTTCCAATACTTTGGCGCTTGGGGAAACATAGAAACATATGAAACTTAACTCCTATAACTCACCCAGCTTCGGTCATAGATTCCTTGCCCAAAGTTGTCCTCAAAGGACAGCTTAGTGCATGAAGAAATATTTATTCTTATGGTGAATATTTATTCCTTACAGGTGAATGCTCCTCTGAATAGTCACTAATCTCACCCATGTCTTCAACTTCTAGTGTTCTATTGGAGCAAAAGAGG
The DNA here is from genome assembly GCA_037367245.1 of Phrynocephalus guinanensis. Taxonomy (NCBI): domain Eukaryota; kingdom Metazoa; phylum Chordata; class Lepidosauria; order Squamata; family Agamidae; genus Phrynocephalus; species Phrynocephalus guinanensis. The sequence continues at coordinate 92,635,397 of CM074735.1, read as the reverse complement.
TCATCGCTCTTGACATGAAGCTTGCTCAGTCCTTTCTTCTGAGGACTCAGGTGCAGCGTATTCTGCCCTCTGGAGTCATCTGGCTAGGAGGCTTGGGTTCCTCTTCAGAGGGGCTTGCCTTTGGCAGGACACGCTACACGCAATAGCCAGGACAGGTGTCATCCCAGGTGTTGCATGCATCATACATCTACAAGATAGTGTAGATTTATGTTTGTGCAACTGGGTGGTTGGCTAAGGCAATCAAATTCATTTGAGAATGTTAAAAATTCAAAGGCCTTAACATAACTAAGACATCTTCCAGCTGCAAATGAAAGGCAAATTGTTCTGTTCTTCATTAGAAAGGCAGACACCTAGTAAAAAGCACAATAAATTTCCATTTATTACCATGGGATTCTTCTCTCAGATTTAGTTTAGGAGAAAGCATTTGTTCTCTTCAGTGTCAGCATATAAAATGACTGTGACTAATTAATCATCATCTCCTTTACCAACAATTTGATTAACCCATAAAACTAAAGACTGTGATGAGATCCGGAGAATGGCTTGAGAATGCCGGATGCATGTTGATGATTGTGAATGAGTGCATGTTGATCAAATCAGCAGTCTGGATGAAATACCAGTGGGAGTTCTATGCAAGTGTAGGGTATGCTTATAATGAATAAGCACATCAGATCTTGATTGTGGTAGCATTTTGCGTCTTTCCAACAAAATAACAGTTTCTCATTACTGATGGCTGCTTCATATTACTTTTTCCATAATTCTACCTTTTCCATGTGGATGTTGTGCCTCACTATACACAAAAGTCACATTGATTTATTAAAATATTTTGATCATAAGTGCTTTAGAAAAATCCATCATGGCATCAGCAATGGACCATCTATAGACAGCAAAAACTGGAGTCATAGCATTTAAACTATAGAAATTTGGTGTGCAGATAGGCTGATTCATTCATATTTGGTTGGAAGTAATTTTCAATATATTCAAGAAGAAACATTCCCTAATAAATGCACACAAGATCCAACCAGAAGTCAGACTCACAATGCTGCCTCAAGAACCACTAACCATCATTTGGATTTTGGGGAAGCAACCTGCATAGGCCTCCATGGGGAGAACTTGCAAGTCTCCTTCTAAAATTTGGGGATGAGCTATCCCTCAGTTGGATCATGAGCCAACCCAGCATAGTCCATCCCCCTTTAATAAATGTTCATAGCATTCGGGGTGGAGTGAGAAGCTCATGAGGGACAAGGGAAAGGCCTTCACTGTTGCTGCTCCCAGACTTTTGAACTGCCTCACATAAAAGGCCAAGTCAGTTCCATCTTTGCTGTTCTTCCACAAGCAGGGGAAGAACTTTTTTGGTTTGAAAAGGTTGGAGCTACCACAAAAAAGGCCATAAGATGAAACCCTGCCTAATGCCTATTCTAATAAAATCATTCCAAGCAAAATCACTGTCACAGACTTTAAACCAGGGATGGGGGACCTTCAGCTCTTCAGATGTTTTGGACTGCAGGATTATGAGCCTATATTGCCAATGATAAAAGAATGTGGGAAATGTGGACCAAAACATCTGGAGGACCAAAGATTCCCCACACCTGCTTTAAACAAAAACTTAGCTAAACTATATTTAACCACAGAGCCATGTACTCCTTGTATTCACTGGGTGATATAAATACACCTTACAAGTAGTGGCCAGATTCCTGTTGGTACATAATTACATCAACTTACAACTAGAGATGGCCACGAAACAAAAAAATTGTGTTTCGGTTTTTCGTTTGTCATTGAGAGGTCTGTTTCGGTTCCTTTCCGTTTTTCGTGAATTTTTGGAAAAATTTCGTTACTGTTTTTCGTTTTTTCGTTTGTCATTTCTACCCTCTTTTTGTGCGATTTTTAAAGCATTTCCGTGCGCAGACATCCCCCAATGCCCCAGACCAGAGGGAAAACACTAAAAAAAATGGATGCTGGCAGAGACACAGTATAGACTAGGTATGCAGGGAGGCTGCAAAGGCAGCGGCGGGTGTTGCCCAAGGTGCAAGGCAGCCGCAGAGTGACTGCACTGCGGGGCAAGGGAGGGTACTCACTGAGAGGTACGCAGCATGCACACACACAGGGAGGCTGCAGGACTGAAGCTAGAATCGCAGAGACAGCAATCCCACCCTAACTCCCACCAGAGACTACAAGGAGGACGGGGGCTGCCAGAGCTTTTTATGCCCTCTGTGGCTGCCAGACCTGCCCACCCAGTCTGCAACTTGGGCATGCTATTGGTTGAACATGATCCCATCACATGGCTTGCCTCCATTTTGTGGCTGGTGCGACATCCATTTTAAAGGGAAAAGAAAAATACATCACGATGGGAGAAAACAAAAACAAATGTTTTAAGGACCCCAACCCCCCTGGTAGATATTATCAGACAATATAAATAATTATTGCTGCGTTTTTACGGATGTCCAGGGCGTTTTTTAACATTTAAAACAGCTCATTTCATTGCGCGTCACCATTAACGGAAACGAAACGTAACAACCACAATTTTCGTGGTTCTGTTCATTTCGTTGCATTTTCATCACAATTTTCATTTGTCGTTTTGTTACGTAACGGAAACGACAAACGGTAACGGAAATGAAAAAATGTTCGTTCCGTGCCCATCTCTACTTACAACCTTTATCTCTATTTACCCTTGTATGATTGCATTGCCACTATGTTTTCAATATTAGTTTCCAAACCCCTTAACTTTTGGATGGTCTACCATGCATGATTACATGGAATTTTTACTCTCTCTTTAACTGCTTGCATTCTCCTGTAGCTTTAATGTTGTATTTTAATGCAGATGTCCCCCAATTCCCTGTTCTCAAACTTGAATATGTTTTAATTGTACTGGACTGTATATTGTCCCTCATTACCATAAGCAGCCTTGGGTCCTTTTCTAAGGAGAAAGGCGGGATAAAAAATACTCAAAATAAATACTAAAATAATGTGTAAGGTCTGTATGTCTGCTTTGGTTTATTGCAACTAACTCATACGGTGTTCGTGGACATGTTAGTTGCCCATATGAGTACTTCCTTAGCCATGTGACTGACATAAATCCTGGCACCATATCAATTAGTTATGGCAAGCTGTGCAAATCTTATGCTAGCACCAGTAGGACACTGGCCAGAAAATATTATTTATTTAGAAAAAAATTAGCCACCCCATTACAGTGAGGAAATAGCAGTGGAGCCAATGAATTAATTTTTCCTTTAGCACATTTGGTACTTTCACATGTCTCAGCTCTAAGGCTATGCTGCTATCATTTGACCGCTACCGCACTTCCGCAAGCAGCCACTTCTTATTTTGGATCGCCTTTTCTCCTCCCGTGGTCACGTGGTTGTTATAGCGGTTCTGCTGTTCACACTTCAGTGGGTAGCTAGCAATCGGGTTTCCAGTTCTCACTTTATTGAACCGCTTTAAAACTTGGTTTGAAAGAACCAAGAAAATGAAATTAAGTGACAATGAACTGAAAATTTTGCATAACAAAGTTGGTAAACGTCCTGGCATGGCGGTAGGATTCTGTTTTCTGTGTTTTCTGAAAGCAAAAAGGCTAAGAATGGGGGAAGCAAGGGGGGAAGTGACTTAGTATGTCCACAAATTCAACCAAATCGCTTAAAAGGGAGATGCACGAAGGGATGTAAAAAAAAACACCACCCCCAGTGGCTGTTACAAGAAAAAGCGCCACAGTGGACATAAATGGGCATGGCCAAGGGGGTTCTTCAGATAAATCATTTTGAAAACCAGACTATGACTTTTAAGGCGTCTTGTTTTTAAAGAAAAGGCGTTTTAAATCAGAAGTGCAGTAGTGGTCTTTTTTCAATTGTACCCTCCAGTATATTCTACGTGACGTGCTTTGGATTAGACATGCATGAGAAATCAGACTGTATCTGTCACAATGGTGTGTGTGTGTGTGTGTGTGTGTGTGTGTGTGTGTGTGTGTGTGTGTGTGTGAGAGAGAGAGAGAGAGAGAGAGAGAGAGAGAAAGTGCGTGTGCAAAGGCAAGCCCGGGACAGATCTGTTTTACAGTGAGTCAAACAATGTGCCACTCTGTAAGTGACATCAGGAGGGAAGCACATTTACTTTCCAGTGACCCAGTGTTGACACATGGGAAAAGAAGTGCCTTCCACAATTATCTTAGCAAAGCCACTGAGCTGTCAAAGGACAATGAATCACTTTAAAGGAGGTGGAGAGGGAGGCAAACCTGCAACTGCTTTGTAGTGTTCGTCCTGCCTTTCTTGATCCATGCTGCTGAATTCTGCTTTCCATCTGGCTTGAAAATCCTCCCGGCTGGGCTTTCTCTGGTTTTGCCTATTGATAAGATCCAGGTGGTCAGATTTTGGGAGCTGTCTGTCATTCACTCTGAAATGGGATGGGGGGCTGTAGTCCAGAGAGAAAATAGGATAAAAGTAGGGACAAAAGCCATTGGCAGCTGTGAAGAGGCAATGGAATTCCCCTCATTCCGAGGCTCTTCTCTTGTGAAAAACTCATCAACACCTGGATGTTTCCCTTGGTAATGGCTTCTCTAGGGAGGGGTGGTGGTGGAGGATGACTGTATTGTGCACATATGCCAACTGCTGGCCAATGCTGCAGAGACATTTCACACATCCCCCCCCCTGCCCCCCGAGGATGAAGTATTGCTGAAACATAGATAACTGAGCTACCTGGGAGTTGTAAGGAACAACCCCCACCCTGATTCAATTAACGGGACATATTTTTGAAGGAGGAGAGGAAGGGTGCGGGAAACGTGGACATTGTCCCAGTCAGGCCGCTGTTGAAGCTGGCTGTGTGAGAAAAGGCTTATGTTAAAAGATAACATTTCAAGGACTACATTTGAGATGTTTAGAATTCCAAAATTTGCATTTGAATTCTGATAGTTTGGATTCTCATCAACTGCAGGCATGCACAGAAAATGCTTCCGAGTGACAATTTTTAGTTCTTTCTGTCACAAGGACAACTTAGACCATTGTACAGTCGTCCCTTGTATAACAAACGGTTTGTCTAACATAAAAGCTGTACAACATAAAAAATTCCAAAGATAGGGGAAATTGGCTTAAGAGAATCTCCTATGGGGCGAATCCGTACAACATAAAAGTGGTTGCGATTAGGGATTACTCTGCTTTCAATGCATTCCTGTGGGAAATTTGTATAAAGGAAATTTTGCTTAACATAATTTCATTTGGAACGAATTAATTCACTGTACTTGTATCCTATTCACATTTGAAAGAAGCATAACAACATCCTATTTCTTTTCATTAATCTCTTTTTTCAGGTTCTAGGGATAATGGTATATATTAGTGAATAGAGATGGGCACGACTTAGCGGTATTTCCGTTTCCGGTTCCGTTACTCGGTTCCGTTACTCTACGGAAACGGTAACGGGAATTACTCCCCCAGACTTCGAGCTCGAACTGACGAACGAACAATTTTGGTCTGATTTGTCGTGCTCGTTCCTTGCATCGCGAGATCGCGCGATGCCACACGCGGCACAGAAAAAAAGTTTTTAAAAGTTAAAAAAACCCGGTTCCCGGCCAAAAAGCAGGCGGGAAAATGCCTGCCGTGCCTCAGGGCACCTACCAGAGGGGTTGTTTCTGGAGGTCCCCCGGCCTCCCCCCTCATCCCCCGTCCTGGGCTGCTCTGGTGGGACTCGCCGCAGGCTCGCAGCCAGCAAAAAGCCCAGTCTCGCCGCCGGCCGCCGCAATTAAAGCGCAAGCAAGCGGCACGGACGGCACAGGAAAAAACTTTTTTAAACTCTCCCCCCACCCATTTCCCGGGCCAAAAAAGCAGGCGGAAAAATGCCTGCTTGACTAAGGGCGCAGGGCACCTACCGGAGGGGTGGTTTCTGGAGGGGGGGGTCCCGCCTCCCCCCCGTCCTGGGCAGCCAGACTCGCGAGTCGCCATCGCCATGCCATGCGGTGCGGGCGGGGGATCCAAAATGGGGCAGCAAACGCAATATTGTTTTTGAAATCGTGGTCCAAAAACACACAAGCACAACAGAAACACGCGAAAATTTATAAACTACCAGATTTTTCACAGTAGCAGTGGGTTTTTTCTTGCAACAAAATGTCTCTCCTCTCCTCCTCTGTCCTCCATTGATTTTATTTTATTTTATTTTATTTTATTTACACCTGCGCAATGATGGGCTGGCCAAGTGGCCAGCCATGTGGGAGTGGACAACCATGCAAATTTTTGGAGCCATCCCACCAGTCGCATGACCACTTGGCCATGGAGACTTCTGGGATGTGCCAAAAAGCCCCCTAAAACCTGCCCTAGCCCTAACCCTAACCCTTGACTCCGTACCCATACGTCACAGACTGTCTTTTTAGTGGGTCAGAGAGGCACCCAGAGGTGCAACCCACTAGCCCACCGTAACCTTACCCGTCACTAGCCTAACCCTAGCTCTTGCACTAAGCCACCTTAAAGCCAGATCTACTTGCTTGCATTGCACTACACGCAGCAAGTACAATTCCCTTCTGTGTGAGACATGGTGGTGCGGGAGCCTTGTGCAGGGCGGGCATGACCCTATCACTCTCACACTGGTCTCACGTCTGCACATTCTGTTATGCAATATCCATATGGCTATTGCATAGCATTTTGCAGCAGCAGCAGGTGAGGAAGGGAGACCCCCATGTAGAGGGGTCTCTCTTGGAGCCTGCTTCCCCTTCCTAGTGGCAGGAGGCACCCACGGGTGCCTCCAGGAGCCCACTTTCCCTTTATAGCGGGCCAGAGGAGGCACCCACCCCACAGAGGTGCCTCCAGGAGCCCGCTCCCCCCCAAAAACCAGTACTAACGACAACGAAAAAACGAAAACACGAACTGACTAATTTTTGCGAATTTTCGCGAAAACCGGAAACGACCCGAAATGGGACTGGCCCGACTAACGACAACTCGAAAAAAAAAAATTTCAAGTCGTGCCCATCTCTATTAGTGAACATGTTCTAGATTATTATTCTACTTTATTATTTTCAGGGGAAATAATTAGATTTCTTTTTAAGTTTGGAGGTGTTTCTTTTCCCCCTCCAGCATTAATTCCAGTGACTCATGTGAACAGAATTTAAAGACAGCCAGTTACTGGAAGGAAGAAACTCTTAACTAATGTAAGTATCAAGTATCCCTGCATGTGCTTCCCTCAAGCCCAGGATTGCACAGATTGGCTTGACTTATTTATTGACTGGTCTTCAGAACATAAGGGATTCTTTGGAAGTCTAATTTCAAATGCAGAAAGACCACCTCCATCATTTCTTGTGACATTAGTATTACTCTGGCTGTACTATTGCTTCTTATGCATTTCATTCACAGATGTCATCTGATATAAACTGCTGCAGAGATACTGAGAGATGCTATCCAGACTTCATCATACCTTCACTAGATGAACTGAAATCCACAAATGAATCTGTTAAGTATGGCTAACCCTGGACACTACAGAGTGGAAAGACTGGCTTTGAAAGCTTATGTATTTGACTGCACCTGTGGTGCTTAATTTAAGCTCTCACTTCTCTTTTTTTCTTCCGTGACAGGTTTCTCATCTTTGACAGGCATATAAGACTTGGTTTTCCTCATACAGGCATGTCATGCACATTTTCCATTTGCCAGGGTAGATGGTTGAGAATATCATTCAGCCTGGGTGCTTTTGTTTTTAAGAACCTGTCACAGTTCGCTCATTCCTTGATGAATTATACAGAAAGGAAGGGGTTTAAAATATTACTACGTATGTGGAAAAACAAATTTGAAATACTTTGTAGGCATTTCTAAAATATGCTGGCATTAGTTTTCAGAAGAACAGTAGAAAGAGACATCACTGAAGTTGAAACCAAGCTAAATGAGCAGTTGGCAACTGTTAGCCAAAGTTGTGCATAAACTGTATAGATTTTAACATAGGCTGAATTTGTGTGAAATGAAGACTTACTGAAACTGAGCTGACTGAACTACCAAATCTTTTATATGCTCTGTGGTTGCTGGATGCATGCAAATGTTGGGTGTTATTTACAATATACAATTGACAATATCACAGAAATACTGCATTTGTAGTATCAAACCTCAAGAACACTGTCTTCCTTCTATGACCAAGAGTAACAATATTCTGCCTTATAAATGAAACAGGCAAAATGAGATTGGATTTGATTATTATTTTTGTCTACCTTCAAAATGCAATTTTTTTATTACTGGGAATTCTATTTGAGGGAAAGATATCAAAAAGGGGAAACTATTGCACATTTTCCATCTGCGACATCTAAAAGAAATTCAGATTTGACTAGATAATTGGAAGAATGATCTTACTTTACTTTGCAACATTTTGTCTGGATATTATTATACAATTACCGTGGCACGAAGTCTAAATCCAATTTTCATTTGTAGAAAAGAGAAGGGGGAACATGAAATACAAACAATCTAGAAATCATCATATTTGCAACCATGCCTTGAATGGCATGTGGCCTCTAACGCAATCTAATTTTGCTAAATGATTACAGGGGTGATTGTATTTTATAATGTGGCGCCTGCCTATCGTTATGCAATTACTTTGTAATAATGTCTAAATTCTGTTTTCTTTTTGTAGGAACACAAAAGGAAATAGATGTACAACTTAGAAGTACACAAAAGATCAATGCATTTAATAGATTTCTATCTATTGAAGACTCGCAATCAAGTCTGCCGGGGGAGGGGGGGTGATAAGGTATTTCTAGTGCTCATTCTTGAAAATAAATATTGAAAAAAATTACAATGTTCTGATACATGGAGGAAGATGCCTAAGTGTCACCCTCCTGTGAAAGTCTGCATTTAGGACAATTTCCACAGAGTATGTGTGAACAAACAGTGTCCTGTGAAATGTGTATGCAGCTCTTAAGTTCCCCTTGATCTCTTCTGCCTCTTCCTGGTTTCCCCAAATGCAAAATTTCGACAGCCAAAAATAACCAATTTTACCTTGAAAATCACCTGGATTTGCAATTTTCTCTGAAAATGAAAACCTCCACACCCCTGGTGCTGTTTAGGGGCCTAAAAAGACCCTATTTGAAAACTGATATGAGTTGTTTGCTTCCTGTTTCTTGAAAAAATGAGATTACAGATTACAATCATTTGGTGGTGGCGGAGGTAGCGGCGGCAGTAGTAGCTGCAGTCAGTGGTGATCCAATGAGTCATCCATCACACAAGGTGGGAGGAGTGCCATCTTACTCTCCCTGCTCAATCCTCCACGGGGAGGAAACTAGGAAAGTATGTTTCTTGGAAGGAAAACTATCATAGGAGAATTGTACCCAGGGGATCTCTATGGCAGCTTTTTTCAACCACTGTTCCGCAGCACACTAGTGTGCCGCGAGATGTTGCCTGGTGTGCTGTGGGAAAAATTGAAAAATTCTAAAGAAATTCAACCCAGGGCTGGCGGGCGGCCTACAGCTGGGAGGCGCTATAAATAACGTCCAAGTGCCAGCTTGGCTCCTCCCCCCCGAGGCCTGCGGCGCTGGTGTCACTTCCTCCCCGGCCGGACCTGGCCCCGCTAATTCTCTTAGTGTTTGCCCTGTGCCTGCCGCCGCCGCCACGACTTACTCGCTTCCCTCTCCCCCCTCCTTTTTTACCCTGGACCACCACCACCCCTTTCCTGGGAGCTACCAATGGACTGAGCCGCCCGACAGCCCGCCCGCCAACACAAGCTGGCCCGGGAGCCCCAGCCCAGAACAAACCACCAGGTGAGGGGAAGGGGAGGAGGGGCGCCCGGCTGCCCCACGAGCACCGCGGCAGGGCTGCGAGGAGGAGGGAATGGAGGAGGCCTCCGCCGGGCCTGGGCTGAGGAGGCGGGCGGGGGGGCTACTAGCATGGCTGGATGGCCGGCCGGACGGCCTTTAGGGTCCGGGAGGGGAAGAGCCGTCTCTGAGGGGCCCCACGATGGGTTCCTTGAAGTCTTGCCCCTTTTCTTCTGTGTTGGGTCACCCTCTTCTCTCTCTGTCTTTTCTTTCTTTTTTTCCCCACCTCTCCCTTTCCATTCGTACCCTTTCCCCTCTTCATAGAAACGTGCTCATTTCTAGCCTGCATATGTGTATGTCTAGCAGCCTGCCTACTGTAATTAAAACTGTAAACCGCCCAGAGACTCCTGGAAGTGGTATGGGGCAGTATACAAGCAGAACACTTTCTGCCTTCTTTCCTTCCTGCCTTCCTTCCTCCTCCTCCCCTCCTGTCGCTGGACTTGCTGAAGGCATCTGCCTTGGCCACAGTGTGGAGAGCAAGATGGGCTTTTGGGTCTTATTTGTGTTCCTGGAGAGTCAGTGCCCCTTCTCAGGTCTCCACTGGACACAGAAGTCCATGCAGGGCAAAATGTCTTTAAAAAAACAACACAGGTAAGTGGGAACTGGGTGCTAGAGAGCGGGCTGCCTCAATCTGTGGCCCCTCTGTCCTGCTTCTCCCTACACCAGCAATGGCGAACCTTTTAGAGACTGATATAGGCACAGAGTTAAATTTTTTAACATTTTCTAATGGTGGTGTGCCTCGTGATTTTTTTTCATGAAACAAGTGTGCCTTTGCCCAAAAAAGGTTGAAAAACACTGCTCTATGGCCACGTGATCTCCCATATAGCTTTACTTGGAGGAAGGTTCCCTCCAAGTGAGGCAGCTGAACAAAGTTCCCTGAAGCATTGGACTGGCCACTTTTTTGCAGCTGATGTGGCTCTACATTTTGGCCATTGGCCTGCAGCTTTTGCAGTAGCTAACTTATTACCTATAGGAATGGTAGTAGATCTATACTTAGGCTTTCATAACCTTGAATTCAGGGACATACAGACTGTGTTACAGACTGGGGGAAATGCTCAAATATAGACAGGAGAACTCTAATCCTGTTTCACTCTGTCTCCACTTTCATTACTGTCCTGCACATGGACGTTGAAAAGGGGATCCCCATCATTCGTTTGAGCTCTTCTGGGTACTGGGCTCCAAATTTTTATTCTTCTCCAGATTTATTCCTTGTGTAGAGTAATAGAAATGATAGTGAAGAGGGACTGGGTTAGAAACTTCCCTCTACCTGTGGGTATTCTGCATAACTGATCATGCCTGGGCTATGTAGAGTACATGTTTAGAGATGGGCACAAATCAAACAAATGGTAGTCTGTTTTGATTTATGATTCATCACGGTCAGTGAATCGCAAATAATGAATGTATTTTCCTGGCAAATTGATAAATTGATTCTTTTCTTTTCTTTTTACTTTAAAACCTGATAAAATGCCCCCAGGCACCTAGAAATCCCCAAAACACAACTTTCCCAATTCAGATTTATATGAATGATAGCCCCTGAAAATACATATAGATGAATTGTTAGTCGTTTTGATTTGTCAATTTGCCAAGCTATAAAATGGCCCCCAAGTTACCAAAACTCGTGAAGACTTGGTTTCAAACTTCCAAGTTATACACCCACAAAGTGGGTCACTTTCCCTGCCTCCAGGGAAGTGCCCTTTAGAAGTTGTATTGGTAAAACCCAATCTTCACCAAAATTAGAGGGACTTTAGAGGAGAGACTAGCCTGCCTAGATGCCCTGAACACATCCGATCTCACCTGATTTCAGAAGCTAAGCAGGGCCGGCCCTGGTTAGTACTTGGATGGGAGACCACCAGGGAATACCAGGTGCTGTAGGCGGCTGGAGTAGGAACTGGAAAGCCACTCCAGTATTCCTGACAAGAAAACTCCATGGACATGGGGTCACGAAGAGTCAGCCGCGACTGTAACGACACAACACACCAGAGGAGAGACTATCATTCCTGCTAGTTTGGGTATCTAGGTGCCAGGGGTGGGGCTTTCCTCTTTATGGATGTGTAACCCAGTTATCAGACATCCAATCTTCACCAGATTTGGAGGAGATTGTAGAGGGGACACTTCCCTGCAATTTTGGCATCTCTCGATGCGTTGGGCCCAATGAATTAATAAATCAAAATTTACTTTAAAATCATCTTGTATCCATTGGGGTTATCATTCATATGAATACAGATCAACAAATTAGCATTTTTGAATGAATTTTGCAATTCATTTTTTATTCATGCCCATCTCTATATGTGTTACCATTAAAACAGACCAAGGGCTGAAAGAATTAACAACGGCAGCAGCCAAAATAGCAAACCGAAATAAAATCAAGAAAATTTAACAAGAAGAAAGGAGGTCTAAGGTTCATCTAAAAATTGCCAAAGACCATATATACTTTTGTGGAAGAGAAAGTGCTGACGAAGTGGTGCCATCACTGAAAAAACAAATCCCAAATAGACTTTAGATTTTCAACTAGAGTGCTATTTTGTCTTAGTTGCATGAGCATGGACCCGCTTATGCCATTTCCTATCCTTAGATGTTGGGACTGTTTCAAAAGCCACAGAGTAGGTCAAACATATGTTATTAAATCAGATTCCTGGCAATGGAAGCAATGCCAGAGAACCTGAGTGGTGATTTTTTTCCTAGCTCAGTATGATGCTTGTCTGCAATGATTGATAGCAGCATTCCAGGTCTTTAGAAATGTCTTCTTCAGCCCTGAGTGAAGATGCCTGGGAGAGAACATGGGATGTACAGAGCATGCAACCTACCGCTGAGCTATAACAATTCCCCAAACAAGCTTGCTTTACCAATATACATTTCAGATGTATATTTCGTCTTCTGCCTGTGAGCTGATGTTTTTGTGGCACTTTATTAAAACTCAAGTATTGTGCCCTCTTAGCCCGTGTTCATCATGGGGCAGTCTCTGTCGATGTATCCATTTCCAGGAATCTGTTTTAATAATGTATGCTTGACCTAGTCTGTAGCTCTTGGAGCGGTGCCAACATCTAGGGGTAGAAGATGGGCTGAGAGGTAGGGCCTTCCTTGACTTTCAAGTTGGTTTTTCCAAATAGGGGATGTTTTAGAGTTACTACTGAGAAGAGATTTGAAATAATGGGAAAAGGAAACAGCACTGTTCTCTCTTCAAAGGGAGACAGAGGCAACTCATGGAGTTAATATAAAAATCTTGGGGTTTTTTTTCCCTTAGCAAAAGGATGACCTGCAGTTTTTGGAATTACAGTATGTTCAAAGATATGTCACTGAAATAATGTAATGCCACAGACATTAGGCCATAATGACCTTAAAAAGTATGTGTTTAGTAACTTGCAGCTGGAAGTCGGGGAAGGAGGGAAACCACTTGAAGTGAACCAGGCTCTCTCTCATCCTGAAAACTGTTATTTCAGTGGTAGGAATAGGGGCAGCTGGGGAGGCAAAGGGGGCAGAGTTAAGCTGTTTGGATTTAGGTTGCCCTGCCTAGTGGATTATATGTGATACGGTAATATATTTTGTGACATCCATATCTGAGAGGAAGATAAATATTCACAGGAGTCATGAATGAGCCATCAGGATGTTCTTCTGAATAGCTGAGGACTCAGAACCAAAAGTAGCCAGTGGAAGCTTTTGCTTATGGCAGGCGGGGGGGGGGTGTTTCCACACTCTCTTTCTATATAGGAGGAACTCTCAAGTGCTTCTTCTCACTCATTTGTAGAGATCCATAGCAGTCTCCAGATACTTAATCCTTCGACTTCCCTTGGCTGCTTGAAGATTTTAGTCTAGTTGTCCTCCTCCTCTCTGTGATTGCCCTCTTTTCTGTGTTTTCTCCTCTTGTGTGGCAGTAACTTGCCTTCTCTGTGTGCACATACTTGGAATCAAATTCTCAACATTTGGCTCTGCAACCAAATTCTTAAACCGCTGAGCTATCCAGGCTACTTTCCTCCTCTTATTCCTATTTTAACCCTGAATATACCCACTAATGCCTCTGTAAAAATAGTCTACGTAAGCCCATGTGGTAACAAACCCAGAAGTCTTAAAGCAGTGGTTCTCAACCTGTGGGTTCCCAGAAGTTTATGGACTGCAACTCCCAGAAGTCTTCATCACTAGCTGAGCTGGCCAGGATTTCTGGGAGTTGCAATCCAGGAACATCTAGGGACCCACAGGTTGAGAACCACTGTCTTAAAGGGTACATCATAGCTGTTTTAATGACAGGCATTATAGCCTCGGTTAGAATCATGCCCTTTGTATATTTCTCATAAAAATACCCTTAACTTCCTGCAGTTTGTGCAAACTGCTCTTAATGGCTAAGAGGAAAAAGAAAGATGTTCAGTGCACTATGACAGAACACATTTTAATTATATAGATGAAGTTCATTAGTTAAACGATTGGGGAAACAGAGCTAAGGATTAGCTTTACCCCCCCCCCCACTGCAAACAGATCTCAGAGATACAGTCTTGTGATACAAGCCGTACAAAGTTGAGAGGATCATTAATTTAACACATCTTATTGCTTATTTATTTCATGTGTTTGTTTAAAGTATTACCCATATCTTGATGTCTCACCCATATCTTGATGTCTCAAGAAGGAGCAGAACAGTGGAAGCAATATACTGTAATACAATTTAGTCCAGAAAACAATTGCAAACTGTATAGATAGAATATTATATTGATGACGGGACATTTGGGAGGGATGACTCAGTCGGAGGCAATTTGATGGCACATAACAAACATAGCATTTGTTTTCGTGAAAGGAGAAAAACTAGTTTGATCACTTATTTGTGTTGCTGAAACATACTTTGGAAACCATTAATAACTGCATATATTAGAAATTTAATTTCGTTATTCTAAAACTGAAAATGTGGCAACCACAGGGAACGTGGAGACTTACACATCTGACGAAGCAAGCCTTTTCATAGTCTACTCAGCCAGTAATTATTTCCTGGTATTTTAGGGAAAATATTTTAGGAACATTTCTTTTTCTTTTTTGTATTAATTCTTGATCTCCTTAAAGCATTCTTTTATCAAGTAGGACTAGGATTGGAAGTTTTCCCCAAAGCAGTAATATCTAAATCACAGATGAGCAAAACAAGAAGATGCTTACTTGGTACGTTGGTAGTTTTACTTATGTCTGTCTTATCCAGTACAGCTGTACATCTGAGCACCTGGAAGCAAGAGGCCATTTCTACGGTTGCTTGCTAGCCACTTGTGTGTTCAAAGACATACCGTGTTTCCCCGAAAATAAGGCACTGTCTTATAATTAATATTTGCTCCCAAAGATGTGCTAGGTCTTATTTTCAGGGGATGTCTTATACTTCAGTGAGAGGCAAAACTTTAAGTAGGCCTTATGTTTGGGAGAGGCCTTATTTTCAGGGGATGCCTTAGTAGGTCTTATTTTCGGGGGATGGCTTACTTTTGGGAAAACAGCGTACTGTACAATTTCTGTGGTGCAGAGCCATAACTAGCAATCTTGGTGTCCAGGGCCTTGCTGCCCTGTTGGTTAAACTTGGCTTGCATAAGATTAGCATAGACAAAGAGAGGGTGAAAAAACAGAGATAAATGCCTAGGTTTGCGCAAATGATAAAGAATCTATTCCTTATGCACTGAGTCCACCTGTTTTGTATTTCTTACTCCCTAGGCAGGAGCAGAGCGAGGTAGCATACATGTGGGCCACACTTGCTAAGGGCGATGGGTGTCACTACCCTTCCAGCAGCCAATTTTGAGCCCTGTATACTGTATTGCCCTGAATCAAAGCCCTCATTGTGGCTCATTCTGATTCTGTTGCACCCTATAAATTCTGTGAAATCTACTTAACAAAATATCAGACCAATCAATAAATTTAATTCCATTGTGAGATCTTAAGGAAAAGAACCAAAAAAGAGACCCTGGTAGATAGCTTGCTAAACCACTAACCCGGTGTATGGCTGCTGTGAAAAAAAAGCAAATTCTGAGTTGGGGATCATTACAAAGGGAACTGAAGTTATTTAATGGCACCTTCTGCAAGCTAGGGGAACATGTCCTCTACCAGTGAAGTACAGCTGCTTCCAGGGAAAAGATGTGACCCTTCTTCCTTCTAGTGTAGGAGAGGCCTTGTTGATGCCCTCTGCCTCCCACCACCCTTTTAATCAATGTACAAAGAGAAATCCAATACTGTGTGAGTGGACGTTCAGTCCCTGCAATCTGATCTGGAAGGTTCCCAGTCTCCCTGAGTGTGTTTTCAGAGCCCATGTGCGCAAGACTGTAAGAGGGCAGAGAACTTTCCCTTCTCCCTGTTCCTTGGATGGAAGTTGGAATTCATCCATTGTTCCTTAGAAAAAGGAATGTTAAAAAAACAGGACTTACCTTAGTGGTTATTTCAGCACTAGATGGAAATAAAAGAAGAAGAAAGGACAGAGATCTACCCTTTGGCTCTCCTCTAAAATCTTCAGATGCGAAAAATCTAAACCAGACTTGCTGTGTTCCCTTCATCTCTATCAGAGATTTACAGTTCGGTCAGTTTCAGTTATCATTGTTTTCAGATAAAGAAGAGACTTCAGAGACAATCAAGTATGTTTGTGCATGAGAACTGCTGAGCTTGAGGATGTAGCCAGGAAACACTTGCAGTGGTCTAGACAAAAGAAGACAAAACTTAAATCATTTGGATGACCTCTTCCTAGTACATGCCATGCTTTCTCCCCATGATTGGGTGATCTTTTGGTCACCTAGCTCTGATATTTGATTTCAGAACATCTTTGATTAATAAGAAACTGAGAGATCAGCCACGTGAGAATTAATCCATCACAAGCACCTGTTGTTGTTGTTGTTGTTGTTGTTGTTGTTGTTGTTGTTGTTGTTGTTGTCGTCGTCGTCGTCGTCGTCGTCGTCGTCGTATCATTACAGTCATGACCAACTCTTCATGACCCCATGTCCATGGAGTTTTTCTTGACAGAAATACTGGAGTTGCTTGCCAGTTCCTACTACAATTCATCATATAAGGCAGGGGTGCCCAAACGTTTTGTAAGGAGGGCCAGATTTGGTGGCTGAGAATGTGTCAGGGGCCGGTTGCTCCCCAACCCTGCCACCTCACAATGTTCCCGGCTCTGCTGGTGGCGGCGGCCCGCCCGTGTGCGCACGCGCGCCCAGCCCCACAAGCTTCCCGGCCGTGCTGGTGGTGGTGGCCCGCCCCCTCTCCCGCCCATCCAGCCCCACAAGCTTCTGCTCACCGGCCGGCTGGCCGGCCCAACCCCTCAAGCTTCCCGGCGGTGTCAGTGTTGGCGGAAGACTTTTTTTAAAAAAAATGGGGCAAAGGAGGGTGAGGGAGGAGCGGACCACCCAGCCGTGGGCCACTCAGAATGGCCTGACGGGCTGGATTTAGCCCCCAGGCCAGACTTTGGGCAGGCCTGATATAAGGTAATTAAGTGGTATTGTTTTGTGCAACATGGCAATATTGAATGGTGTCATTTTGAGTTTTTTCAGTGAAAACGTCTGTTTTGACATCCAGAGTGCAGGACACACAAGAATTGGGTGAAGGTAAGAGAACCCAGCTTTCGGCTGAATATCAGGAAAGCTGATATTCTGTCAGAGCAGAACAGTGATGGAACCAATTACCTCAAGAGGTGGCGAGTGCTCCAACACTGGAGACATTCAAGTGAAATTTGGACAACCATGTCACAGCTATCCTTTGATTTGTTTTCCTGCATGGAGCAGGGTGATGGACTTGATGGCTTGATAGGCCCCTTCCAAATTCACTATTCTATGAGTCTATGATTCAAGGATATTTGACATAATAAATTAGCATTATTGTATCAGTGCAATTTGATTAATACAATTACTTGACATTTCCAACAGTACTCATATTAGAGTTACTTGTAACCTCACCTATTGCCTTTGTTGGGTTTAGCTGGGAAGGACCTTTATGGAATGAGGTGACAGACAATCTATCCACCACTAGCCAATCTTTGCTTCCCTAGTTTTAAATTCAAATACATCCCTGACTCTCTGTTCTGTGTCCTTTTCCTCTCTTGAATCAGTTGCAACCAGTTGCTGAAAATAGTCATGTTTATCATTTTTCTGATCTGTTCAGTTGTAAGTAATGAAAACTTTATACTACTACATCTCAGAGCAAGTTATTAAGACTGAAAGTGCCCATTAATGAGAAAAAGAGGTGAGCTACTCCGGGAATTTGAAGCTGTTCTCTTCTGAGGAAGTGTCTCTATCTTAATCAGCACACCAAGAAATCAGCATCCCCTCCTATATAGAGAGTCCAATGGATAGTGGAGACTTTTGTCTTTAAACTCATAGCTCACAAGAGCAATGCAACTGAAAACAGAGAGTGCAGTGTTAGAGTGTCCCCTCCACTCGTAGTAAATAAATACAATTTGCTAAAGGTTGAATATGGATTACATTTCTGCTTCAGTTCACCTCCAGGGCATGTCTCTTGTTCAGAAGGAATATCATCTCACTGTAGAAATACACTGAAAGGGAACACTCTCTTTTCTCTCTTTAGGTAGATAAACTGACATCAAGACAGAGCCTGGAGGATTCTGTCTCTTCTCACCATACTCACTCATCCACAATCAAGACACGTCAGAAAGGGATGAAGCTAAATCCAATACCTCAGGAGAAAACAATAGTGGCTTTTTGAGCCACTGTTCTTATCATTGTTCACCATTGATTGTGTGTTGGCTAAGGTGGCTGGTTAGGGTTGATGGAGGGCAAAAACATATGGAGGGTCACATTTGTTCATAGTTGCTGGAGGTCCTGCAAACATGCAGCCTCTTACATGGATAGACACTTTAAACTTACAAGGAACTTCAGCTTTTTGACAAATGCTGTGTTTCTCATGGCATCGCTGCAGCTCTCTTGCAACATCCTAATATGTGTTTCAACATACACTTTGGGAACTACTGATCTAAAAATAATGACTATTGAGTAGGAGGTTCAGAGTAGAGTCTGGCATAAACTACATGAATAGGTATAACTCCATTAGCCAGGCAGGATGAAAAGTTACCAAGTACCAAATTAGAATATTTCAACTAGTCCAGCATGATCAACTCTGGCTGCTCAGTACACGTTCATGCCTACTGCTACCATGAACTAGGCCAGTGGTTCTCAACCTGTGGGTCCCCAGATGTTCCTGGACTGCAACTCCCAGGTCTTCATCACTAGCTGAGCTGGCCAGGATTTCTGGGAGTTGCAGTCCAGGAACATCTGGGGACCCACAGATTGAGAACCACTGAACTAGACCTTGTCAGGGACTAAACACAAGAGCTATTGGAGGTAATATCATGTTTCAGCACTGAACAATGGTCTCTCCTCATTGAAAATCTTTCCTTGGTTAATATCACCATCTCTTTTTCCAGGTCTCCCTTTTGTTGGTTTCTACACTGTAACACCCCCCCCCAAACACACACACACCCTTGGAGGCAGGAACCTGCTCTCTCCATCCTTATAAAGTGTCATGTACACAGGTAAACTAGGAATTTAATTATGTCCTTCCAGTCTTTGGCCCCAGGCACTGAAGTTTTAACACCAACTTTTCCCTTTGCTTATCCCAGTTGTGGTAAGTTTAATTTCCTTTGAATCCACTCCCACCCCCTTTGCCCAAATCCAAAATCAGCGAGAGCAGATCATGTGTGGGAACAGGACTGTCATTCCATAATCCAGGGTCTCAAGTGGCAGGAAGGGAGCAGACAAGTACTCAAGTGAACTTCAAAAGGCTGTGACATGATAGGGAGGAAAATCCACAATCCTTGTAGCAATTAGTTTCAATAGATGCATACACCTGCAACAAGAAATGCCTGCTATTTGAAAAAAGCTGATCTTCAAGCCCACAAGCACAGTAGATGGTCAGATTTAGGCTTTAAAGGCTGACAGAACTGACCTATTGACATCTCTGAACCAGTGACCTACAGGTGGGAAGAGGCATTGTTAGCAGTGAGTAAACAGATTGTAAGCCCGGGATGTTTTGATGTTTAAGATATCTATTTCATCTTGAGGTGAAGAACAGCAACATGGAAAGGAGCTGGCTGATGACAGGTGAAATTGCACTTGAATAAGCTCAGCTAGGAAACAGCTTTGCAAATGGAACAAATGAAAGTATTTCTTTCATATGCAAAATCAACCACAAACTTTTACACACAGGGGTTTTAAAAATCCCGTTCCCTAGCATAGGATGAACAATTGAGGAAACCTTTAGCCTGGGACTTCTCCATCTCCCCCACCCCCACTAAAATGAATCTTGTCATTTTATGTTATGCTGAAAAGGCTTATTCCTGATCTGTGTTCTTGTGGACAACAGTAACGCAAATAACTGGGGCTTAAGTGCTTTCGCTGTGGCAGACTTCATACCACATAGCTTATTCCCATTCAGGATTAGCCTGCTTGTATATACTGTCAGTGTGTTCTCACTGCAAGCAAGAATGACTAAACAACGCTCTGCTGTCCCAGTGGCCAGTTTTAGTTCCTACAAATAGGTAGGAGAGTTTTGTATTTTAAAACAATTTTTTAAAATGAATACAAAAATCTCTTCCTTTTGTGATCATGTTTTTGGGTTGATTTCCAAAAAACAAACCTGTCTCTAAAATGTGAATGATTGGAGGGGGACCACAATCAGGGCTGGCGCTAGGGTTTTTTGCACCCTAGGTGAGGGGTGGGGTTGGGGTGGGGTAGGGGGGGGGCGGGGGGGGGGCGGGGAGGGGGGGCGGGGAGGGGGGGGACAGACAGCAGGGCGTGGGGGGGCGGACGGCAGTGGCCAGCGCCCCCTGTCCTTTTGGCGCCCTAGGCAACTGCCTAGTTCGCCTTAATGGACGCACCAGCCCTGACCACAATAGCAGTTATGCAATCATGTGCTGAGACAAGTCCTATGACACATCTTTGTTGATACCCTGGACTGGCAGAAAGACAAACAAATTGGTCCAAGATCACATCAATTCTGAAAAATATCTGGCGGCACATCATGAGAAGACAGAATTCTCTGGGAAAGACAATAATCCCTGGAAGGCAGCAGGAAAAGAGGAAGAACCAAATATAAGATGTACTGACTCCCTAAAAAGAAACTGCAGGCTTGAGTTTGGAAGAGCTGAGCAAGGCAGTTGTGACAGCATTTTTTTGGAGATTACTCATGCATAGGGTCACCCTGGGTCAGTGATGACTGGATGCTACATAACATCAACAACAATTAACAAAAAGAGAGCAATGTGAATGGTTTAACCTTTCTCTCACATTTTATATGTCAAATCACCTGATTTTTTTCATCCAATAGCATCATAAGAACTGTTGCAAATACAATGGGGATTGTCAGCAGCCACTCATAATGTTCAGGGAAGGGCAGGAACCCAGTGAAGGGTGTTCTTTTGCTTAGGTCCTTCTTGTGGTTGGGATAACTATATACTGCTGAGCTCCTGCACTCCATATTGTGCCTCCATCTTGGATGAATTTCTTTTTGTCTCTTTTCCCCAGTTTATTTTGATCATTGTTGATGTTGCCTGCCTGTTGTCACCTGGAGAATATAAAGTGTCAGATGGTAGGGCAGAGGAAACTCTCCCCATATTCTAGTACCTTTGGTTGAGGGGCAGCTTTGATTGCAGTTTTTGCCTGTATTTGCCTGCTGCCTTTTCTTGGTTTTGGAGAGAAAAACTCCTGAATCTGAATGTCTTTTTTATTTTACTGTATTTTTCTCTGGTGGGGTGGGGTGCTTCCATGGTTGACTTTTTTAAAGCAATTTTTAAAATTTATTTCCTATGCTGAAGTGTATATTTTATTAAATGACTTTCTGTGGGTTGATGTTCTCCGTGTGTGTTTGTAAATGTTCTACCTCATAAAAAGGAGCCCCCTTGTTGATCTCATCCAGTCAACCAGGACCAATCTTCTGTGTCACAGCTCCCAACAGCCAAAACAATTTAGTGTGTCATGACATTGCAAAGCCAGGTCAGACTGAGGACAATGTTTTTGCCCTCACTCGGAAATGGCTACGGTTGTTACACAAGGAAAAATATCACCTCCTATTCTGGCTCATCTCTAAAAAAATATCCCTGGCTCTACTGTCCTATGTCATTCTCTGAGAACTTCAGTTACAATTTACTGTCATTAAAATGGCATACATTATTATTCTTAAATCTCTTCCTCATTATGTAAACTATTCTTAGATATATACAATATAAAACTTTTATCCCATATGTGGAAATTCCACTCTTATGGACTACAATTCCCAGAATCCCCAGCCAGCATAGCTGTGTTTCCAAGCTCTCAGGGAAGTAATAATTGGATTCAGTAGGAAACGGTGTTAAGAGGTGCTGCTTTAATATTATAAGCTATTGTTAGAGTTGGAGGTTTTGGAATTTTCTACCAGAGGGGGAAAAAATCTGAGATCTTCAATCTTCTTGGTGTTCATGAATGCCCTTGCAAAGAGAGAGTGGATATTGCAATGAGACATGATAATGCTAGTTTCTACAAGATAATAATATTGGGCATATTTGTTGGTACATCCTTAGAAGTATAAGCAAATAGGACCATGCAGTGAAAATTATGTCCACTTCATTACCAATGGCAGTCATCAGATGACTTGAGCAGAAGAAAAGAAATTGGCAAAGTAATTGAACACTAATTACTTCCATCAATGAGATGGAAGTGTTTTTGATGGAGCGCTGATGGGAAATAGAATCCCAGAGTGAATTCTACTGCCAAGAATCTACAACACCTGCCTGGCCAAACTCTTTGGCTTTAAAGGATACATACAAATAAGAGTCATATGAAACTAGAGCACTTCAGTTCAGAATCATTTCAATAATGACTGATTATTGATGAAGGATAAGCTAAGACAGGGATAAACTGGAAAGGCCACATTAATTATCTGTGTAGCTAGAAACAGTGTACTTCATCATCTGCATGAATCCCCCACCTATCTTGCCCTTTAATTTTCTTAAATGGCTGACCCTGCTGCTGGGGAGATAAGGCATTTAATATAGGCAAGGGTTTGCATGTTCTTACCAGGCCTGCGTGCGCTACTGCCCCTTCCCACGTGTCATACTGATTTGTGCTTTTCACAAAGCAATAGGCATGGGGATTACATCGCGAATCTGGAAAGTAAATTCATTAATGAAAGTATGATAGACACCAAGAGCATCAATAGCAATTAAGTTTCCTTTGATGCCATTTCTCAGCTATTTTGGAAATACACCAAAATTGTCCAGTTAAATATT
Source organism: Phrynocephalus guinanensis (assembly GCA_037367245.1). Classification (NCBI taxonomy): domain Eukaryota; kingdom Metazoa; phylum Chordata; class Lepidosauria; order Squamata; family Agamidae; genus Phrynocephalus; species Phrynocephalus guinanensis. The sequence continues at coordinate 92,612,454 of CM074735.1, read as the reverse complement.
GAGTTGTTTTGTGGTTTAAATATGGGACAGAGAGAGATAGAGACCCTGGCAGATCCATGGGCTCAGTTTAGCACATCAATGCTTATTTATTTATTTGGCCACAATGATGCAGATCAGACTGGAGCCAACTGTTTGGTGAACCTGAGGTTGCTTTTTTGCCATTCTGTTCAGCACATTGTTTACTGCTGTGAGGATAGGCACCACCAACCTCATCTGATAGCATGCTTTGTACCAGAAATTGGTACAATTCCTCTGGAAAGGAGATGCTGCAATGCAGCAATGCAAAATAATTTGGTTCATGAATGGTGCAGTATTACAATTGTTTGGGAGGAAGTCCCTTTAAACTCTGTTGGACAGAGAAAGCTGAGTTGTCAGAATAGGCAGATCATAACATTCAACACAGATTTCTTTTTGTAGACAAACAATGCTACATATTTTGGTTGCACATATAGAGAGGTGCTACACTCTGGGAGATGGGCCAGGACTGCCCCATCTCTGCTGTCTTTCTGGAAACAGGCAAAGACTTTTCTCTTCAGGCAAGCTTTCCATGAATGATGGACTACCTATTATGTGTCTTTTATATGAATCTACCATACATGGCTGCAGAGACTTTGTGTTTATAACCACTTATAACTTTGCGTATATCTCTCTCCTTGTGTGATTGCACTGACACTATGTTATCAATTGTTAGTTTTGGTGTTGCCTTCTAATGTTGTAAGATATCCCTCAATTCCCTGTTTCTTATACTGAATATGTCTTAAGTGTAATGGACTGTGTATTGTCTCTCCTTACTGTAAGCTGCCTTGGATACTTTTCCAAGGAGATAGGCAGGGTAAAAATACTCAAAAATAAAAATGAAAATAAATAAATAACAGTATGGTCATATGTAAGGACCAAGTTAGAGCCATTTTTCTGTTTAGTTACTTTCCTCAGTCACTCTAGTGGTTTCGTAAAGTTGTGGCTTTTCACCAAGAGCCTATTTGTTTATCTGAACTTGAAATTAATTGTAAGCAATCGAGTTCATCATCAATTCAAACGACCAATCACAAAAATAAAATTTAAATCTAGATTGACACATTCTGAATGTGCACATTTTTTATTTTAAAAAGTTGCCATTGACCAGAAGGTTCCATGGATATAGGTGCAGACGTCACTCTGTCCCTACTACTCTATATGAAAGCAGTATGGGGAAAGAGACAGTGGCTAACCGAATTTAACATCAAAAGTATCAGTAATGGCTGAACTAGGAATTGGATCCCTAGATTAAGGGCCTTTTTACACGACCCCTAAGATCCGCTGGCCACTTAAATTCGGACCAGAGATCTTAGGGGTTCGTCGCTCTTCCTCTGTCCCCACCCCCCTCCGCACTTCCTGGTTGCTGGCTGTGTGAGGGAGGGAGAAAAAAGAAAGAAAAGAATGCCGGCTTACCTCCGTTCTGTTCCCAGCAGCATTCAGATCTCTTAAAGAAAAACAACAAACAGAAGCCAGGAGAGCCCCGTACTCACTATCCTTACACCGGATCAAATATTTTTCACATCCAAAAAGCAGGTACCTGAAAGCTGCGCTGGGACGCGCTAAAGTGGGCGGGGTCGCACTTAATTTCCTGTTAACTCCGGAGCTGGTGGGTAAACATTTTTAATCTCCAGAGCTGGGAGCCATTTGCCCCGGAGTTTAGGGGTTGTGTATAAACGCCCTAAGGCAACCTGTGATGAGTTGGAAAAAATCTACACATAAGAAAAAGACTTCTAGATCCTTAGACCTGGTGGATAAGACATGAACTCTGAACTTCTACAGTCATCCTCACTGATAACCACTGAGTATCCTCTGGGTGTTTGTAATCCTCTTTGGAAGGTAATTAAGTTGGTTGCCATTCTGTGATTCAAAATAATGGAGTTTGCGTAGTGTGTTTACTTGAGGTAGTAAACATCTTTTAGTGAACAACAAAGGAACATCAAGCAGTCTATGTTTTGACTGAAAGGGGGGATCATTTGGGATGCAACTTTTATTACTTTGTAAAGTGTAGTTTTAGTCATAATGTTATGCTTTAACCTGGGCACACACACACACACACACACACACACACACACACACACACACACACACCATGCCTTGGGGAATATTGGATACATGATGAGAGTTTCATCTACAACCTACTGTAAAGTTACGATTGATTTTTTTCAGCTGAGAAAACTGGGATTCATCAACCTTCACTAAAGCTTCTGTTGGCTTATTTTTCTGAAAGCACAACAAATTTCTAGTTTTATATGTATAGTAAACTGTATCTGAATTAAAGAACTGGTTGTTCACCAGGGACTAGACGGGTCGGAAAATGGAAATTGAATACTATGCCTTTGTTCTGGCTCATTAGTACAGATTTGGCTCACATCGGTTCCTACTAATAATAGCTAACATCTGATGGCTCTGCAGTTTTCCCTATTCCAAATGAAACATTGATCTCAATCCAGTTTTTAGCATTCACATCACAGAAGCCGCCATCGCACACTTGGCAACTCTGTTGAAATTTTCCCTGATAAAGGCCATAGATTCAATTACTACAAAATTAATATAACATTTCCATAGAAATGGAATGGAACTAAAAGGTAATCCTATCCAGTCCTCTTGATTCACTGTACTGTGACTCCTTCCACAACTAAATGAAAAATAGCCTGTTATGTTCTTTTAACTCCATAACTTCATGCGGAAAATAAAAGAACACCACCTTTACTGTTGCTTATTATCTGCCCATCCAAAAATCTATCAATTATTTACTATCAGAGCTGTTTCATGATAGGACCAGGTATTTCCTACCCCATTTTTGGGTTGGGAGGTTGAATCATGAGCCCTTTTCATTTATTGGATCAGAATTAGTACTAGTTGCCCACTATGGTCTAGTGCAGTGGTGGTGAACCTTCGGCACTCCAGATATTTTGGATCAAAATTCCCAGAATTCCAAGCCTAGATTGCTAATGACAAAGGACTGTGGGAGTTGTGATCCAATACATCTGGACTGCCAAAGGTTCGCCACCACTGGTCTACCATGTCTCCTGGTGGTCTCACTTCTGGCCCATGACAACTTGATGCCCAAGTCAAAAGACAAAAGATCTTCTGCCCCCCTCCACTCATGTAAAATTGTAAATGAACCAGATCATTGATTTCCACCCCTCAACATGGGAAAGGGTTCTCCACTGCTTTTAAGAGCAGCTGACTGTTTCAAGCCTGTAAGACGCACATAACTCTATTTCCCTACAAAGGGAAACAGACAAAAGATTTTAACAGAAGATTGTTGGCAGATACCCTTTCTCTCCTACCAGTACTTGCCATGTCAGACCATTGTCTCATTTTCTGTGATATAAGAGCCTGCTCTATAGTGAGAAAAGCTGGTAGCAGTTACCCGGCATTAAAGATATTTTTTTCATTTCATTTCAGAATGAAACAAAAAAAGAAAAACAAAACAAAACAAACTGGAAATTGTCCATTCATTCCATTTTGTTTTCCATTAATGGCAAGGTTTCCCATAGGAAACAACCCGCACCTTCCCCTTCCCAATTGGGCACATGGGGGGGGGGGAGGCATGAATCCTTTAAAATGTCTTTGAGCCACCAAGGCTGCCTCAGTGGCTCAAAGATATTTTAAAAACCACATGCCTTTCGCTCCCAACTGGGCGCATCGGGGGAGAAGCAGCAGGTTTTTAAAAGTCTTCATGGCAAGCGGCAGTGGCCATTCCCCCAGTGCTGCTTGCCACGAAGAGTTAAAAAACAAAAAATGAAAAAATGAAAAAAACAAAATGAATTTTTAAAAATAATCATTTCAAAGGAAATGAAAAGAAATGGGGAAAATGAAATGAAAAATGAAACGAAACAGCATTTTCCCTTTTCATGCCCATATCTACCGTTGTTCTTCCTAATGTAGATATGTCCAAACTTCTGTCCTTCTGATGTTTTAGACCAAAACTCCCAGAATTCTAAGCTTAAATTACCAATGACAAAGGACTGTGGGAGTTGTGGTCCAAAACATCTGGAGGGGCAAAATTTGGACATGCCTGTCCTAATGCTTTGCAGGCTCCATAAAAAGTGTAATTACTATTAGACCAGAGCTTGCAAAGGTAACTTTTTTTGGACTACAACTCCCAAACCAGATGCAGATATTGTCTAAATGTGGCTGTCTGAACACTGTAGAATACCTTAGGAGTGCAGCCGTTGCTTTCAAGGGTGCCAGCCTTAACACCAATCTTCTGTCTTTTGATTCCTTGCATTTGAGGCCCTGTCTTCTTCTGCTCCCATAAATGAGGAAAGGGCTATATACTCGTATCATCTGGATGACAAGATGAGGAGAGTGTTTTTAATTGCAAGAGGGGGGAGCCGGGAAACACATTATTTTTAGAACCTAGATCCCAGAGGGTATAAGAGTGCATCACATTCTTCTTGCTGCCAATGATGCAGAACAGTTTTGCAGACCTTGGGGCAATATTGTAGAATTCTTATCCAGAACTCAAAACAAGAATAAGGATAGCAAATGTTTATGAAATAATGTGGTTTTCTGCAATACCAAGTATTCCATATGAGCGAAATCCTCATAAATGCAAAGCACAACTGTCCCCCTGCATGTAAACAGGGATGTAGAACTTTGGTGGTAATATTCTTCCATTCCTGCGTGAAATAGTATTTTGGCAAATTGTGTCATTTTTTAAATAGAAGGACACACCGGGTTTAAGTCTGCCTTCAGTTTTTCCAACATCTTCCAACATGACAATCTCATACATGAAACTCTTTTCTGTAGACCGCACAACTCCTGGTGTGCTTTGCAGGTGCAAGAAAATGAGAAGATATAGCTAGTTCTTGTGGACCTAGGACATGCAATAAAAGGGACTGCCATTTTCAATGACTGTATTGCTGCATGAGAGTGCAGCTATATATAATGTGCAATCGAGCAAATCAGCATTCCATAAAGCAGTTCTAAAAATGGAGACATGGTACTGAGCACAAGAGGATTGCTCGTAGACCATCTTGACTGCTGCCATTAGTGCTGTCAACATTCAGGCTGCCCTTTGCTATGTAAAGCTCAGCATTCCTTCTCCTGCTGGCATCATGAGCATGTGCAGCAACATCAGGCCATTTCCAGGCTTTTTGAATAGTCAGTCCAGAAGCAAACCATTCCATGTTCATAAACCAGAGGTGTTTTGAGGAGCTGAATGTGGTCTCTCTGTCATGGAGAATACACTACCCTGAGCTCTACAAAAGAATACAGTAAGAATCAAAAGCAAAGTGTTCTGTTTATATACCGCCCCACAGTGCTTCAAGCACTCTCTGGGCAATTTACAATTTAATCATTCAGGCTACACCATGAACTGCAGTTCAGTGATTCAGCTCAGTTCAGCACAGCAACCACACAGGTGTTCTGCAGGTGCCACACACACTCTTAGCCTGCCTCCTCTGTGCACTTCCCATCCCCATCTCCTCAGTTCAATTCCTCACTCACCAATCATCCTGGAGCAGTGATGGCGAACCTTTTAGAGACCGAGTGCCCTAACTGCAATTCAAAGCCCACTATTTTTTTGCAAAGTGCCAATACAGTAATTTAACCTGTATACAGGTGGCTATGAAGGGGCAATGTCAGGTGCCCACAGAAAGGGCTCCAAGTGCCACCTTTGGCACCCATGCCATAGGTTCACCATCACTGTCCTAGAGAAAGCAAGACTTCCATCCCATAGCCCAAAATGCAACAGATCATGAATCTTATCTAGCACCGTCCTGGTCATTTCTCAAATGACTATTTCAAAAGGTGCTGACTGAAATAATTTAAAGTAGGAGAAATTTCAGTGAAGATCTTGAATGAGTGAGGATATTTTTGCTTATATTACTTATAAAGTAGCTGGGCAGAGTTGGTACCTAGGTTCTTGCATCTCAATAGCATCCCCATAAAGATATCAAAAAATAAGATAAGATCAGGAATTGTGGGCACCCTTGGGACGCCACTAGTTTTTAACTTCTTGAGGCGATAAATCAGTTTAAAACTGCACAGCGCCTTGTCTCTTCAGCACTACAAACAATTCTGTGTTGTGAAAACAATTTTGTTACTGTGCATAGACACAGACACACTATTATTCTCTGAGTTACATCTAAAATTAGTCCTACACAGAATAAATCTATTAAAGTAAATGGATATATTAAAATAAAAATATAATATAATATATTTAAAATTAAAATAAAATAAAAATAAATATATCTATAATGCTGCCCATCTTCCGGAGGAACTCCGGACAGTTTACATCATCAAACAAACAATAGTCAAACAAGCAACAAGATAAATGAATAATAATAATAAGAGAAATAAAAGATATATAAATAAGATTCATACTGTGGATTTAATCAAGTGTCTACCAGCCTCTACAATTTTATTTGTTATCATTGTATATATATATATTTTTTTATTATTATTATTATTATTATTATTATTATTATTATTATTATTATTATTATTATTATTATTATTATTATTATTATTATTATTATGCAGTGAACTGTGCCTGCGAATCAGAGATGCCTCAGATTTCTATGGCCTCTCCATAAGTCTTACTGAGCTGTGGAGACAGTGAGGCAACAAAGAAAATAACATTTCTTAGAACTATTTACAAATAGTGACAATATAAATTTTGAATGTGAAAAATATTTTAATATTTGGCACATCCTTTGAAAAATAATATCTGGATTGTTGCTAACAGAAGATACACAAATAAGATGATTAAAGGATATTTTTGAAGAGTAGCATGGAAGAAAATCTGCAGATATATAATATCCAAAGGTGAAATAAGGACATTTGAGAATACTGGCAGAGGCCCCTGTTTCATGTTTTCATTTTCATGAATGCATGATTATAAACAATCATTCATCTCCTTGGCTTACTGATAAGATGTTTTGGAGCAAGTCTCTTGGGTTATCTCTTCTAATGCACATGCTTCCATCAGTCTCTTGTGTACCTGCATAAGAACATAAGAGGAGTCCTAGTGGATCAGAGCAAAAGGATCTGGTGTAGCAACTTGTCTCCAGCGTTGACCATCCTGGGGCTCCCCTGAAGTGCACAAATAGGCAGTAAGGAATGTAAATACATGCCTAAGGCAAGAAAAGCAATGGCTCAAGCAGAAGATAGCTGGAACCAACAGATCCAAGATGCCAGGTGACGACAAAAAATTGGGGGATCTACAAAGAAGAACTCAATGATCTGACAATGGGAACTGTAACATTGAAAGGATGAGAAGAAAATTATTATACAACCAGCATTTTAGCTCAAGAACTACTGCAAGCTACAATCATCAATGTTTTTCAATTGCTCTTGTGATTTAAATGTTTTGAAAGAAAAAGTTTTGCAGATACCCTGGACTGTCTGAAAGACCAGCAGGTGGATCTTGAACCAAATCATCTATCTCTAGAGGCAAAAATATTGAAATTGGAGCTGTCCTACCTCGGTCACGCTATGGGAAGGATTATTTACTTGGGGGGGGGTTAAGACAATAATGCTGGGAAAGGTGGATGCCAGCAGGAAAAGAGGAAGCCCAAATACAAGATGGACTGACTCCCTAAGGGAACCCATGGTCTTGACTTTGCAAGACCTGGCCATTGCAGTGCAGGACAAGTCGTTCTGGAGGTCACTCATTCCTGGGATTGCCATACATCAAGAGTTTCTTGACAGCACATAACAGCAACACAGATTTGAATATTGTCTGCCTTGGTGTGAACTATAGTTTCACACTTGCCATTGTCACAGGTAGGTAATGCTGCTTGCTTCACCGCTGCTTTTTGGATGTTTATCTACTAGTGGATTTAGACGGATCCCTTGATGGTTAATCCAATTATACTCATATATAAAGGTAATATAAGTATGTTTCGAGTTATTTTCTTGTTGTTGCAATCAGGAACCACAGGGAGGAATATGAAACTGTGTTACTGGACAAGCTGTAACTCTTTCTAGGATTTTCTTCTCTGTGTTTGGCTATAGCTATCTTGATTTCCATAAATTTATTTATTTAGATTTGTCACCGCCTATCCCGCCAGAGAGGACTCTGGGTGATTTACAATCTAAAACACAATAAAACAATAAATATCAAAAATTCTAAAAATATCTTAAACTGACAATATACATATAAATAATTATTGGGGTAAGTGGTGTGGCTTTAAAAGAGATGAATTCATATGATGTTAGCCATAAATGTTACATCCTATCCAGTTATGTATACTGTATCTTGATTTTTTCCCCACAAGATTTTGATTATCTATTTTTTCTCTACCCGTAATTGCTAACTTATGCATAAATGCTAACCTTCTCATAAAAGGACAGAAACAAGGTAATAGGGGTGTTTGGGGGTGGGGAGAATAAGAATCCAAGCATACTTTTGGCTCTCCTTTGCTTCATGGTACGTAAAATTCTGTTTGTTATGTGCAGTCCACACCTTTCAAATTTACTCATGAAATCTACACTGAGAGATGATCTGGAGTCCCCTCCTCTGTGTTGCTAATTGACACTTCTGTGGAATGAGTTCCAAAAGGAATCTTCTGTTCATGAAGACAACATGGAGACGCTAGAAAAGGAAGCCATGAGCTACTTCTCCACATTCTCATCTCCCACATCCTGTCTTCTTTGCTTTACAATAATTTGACACTTGGACTGAAACTTTGCTTGGCTCCATGATACCAAAGCCTGTAACTTTACACATGTTCTCCCTCAGACCTATACATTTTGACCTATTGAATCTAAACATAACACAACCCAGCCACTCCAAGCCTATGACTCTAGTATATAAATATATTGTATAACGACTCCTCTCTCTCTCTCTCTCTCTCTCTCTCTCTCTCTCTCTCTCTCTCTCTCTCTCTCTCACACACACACACACACACACACACACACACACACACAGAGAGAGAGAGAGAGAGAGAGAGAGATATGAAAATACATGATTATTATATTTATGTCCTGTATCAAGTTTACAAACTTGTCTCACCTCTTGCTTTGACAGGAAATTACTATGCCACATCTCAAATGTTCACCCCCCCACACACACACCCAAATAAATCTCTGGTAAAAACTCCTATTTCCAGAGAAATTGTCACCATTTCACCATTAAAAATATTAGCTCATTCTTAAGTTTTTGTTGGTGTGAGTCATTTATGCTGCACCAGAAGAATCATACTTCCTATTAGAGATGGGCACGAAACGAACATTTTTTTGTTTCTGTTATTCGTTATTTGTTCCGTTACGTAACGAAACAACTAATGAAAATTGTGATGAAAATGGAATGAAATGAACAGAACCACGAAAATTGGGTTCGTTACGTTTTGTTTTCGTTAATGGCGATGCACAATGAAATGAGCTGTTTTAAATGTTAAAAAACGCCCTGGACATCCATAAAAACGCAGCGATAATTATTTATACTGTCTGATAATACCTACCGGGGGGGTTCCTTAAAACGTGCATTTATGTCTTTTCTCAGATCGCTGTATTTTTTCCGTTTAAGGTGAGTTAGGGGACATTGACCCAAAATGGTTCCCCGATGCCTAATATTGATTTCTTAGGTATTAAAACACCCTGGACATCCATAAAAATGCAGTGATGATGCGATAATTATTTGAAATTATTACCTACCAGGAGGTTGGGGTCCTTAAAACATTTGTTTTTATCTTCTCCCATTGCGATGTATTTTTCTTTTCCCTTTAAGGATGACAAAATGGATGTCGCCACTCCAGCCAAAAAATGGAGGCAAGCCATGTAATGGGATCATGTAAATTCTTGGCCAACTTCAACCAATAGCATGCCCAGGTTGCAGACTGGGCAGGTCTGGCAGCCACAGAGGGCATAAAAAGCTCTGGCAGCCCCTGTCCTCCTTGCAGTCTCCGGGGGGCGTTAGGGTGGGATTACTGTCTCTGCGACTCTAGCTTCAGTCCTGCAGCCTCCCTGTGTGTGTGTGTGCATACCTCTCAGTGAGTACCCTCCCCTGCCCCGCAGTGCAGTCACTCTGTGGCTGCCTTGCACCCTGGGCAACGCCCGCCGATGCCTTCGCAGACTCCCTGCATACCTAGTTTATACTGTGTCTCTGCTAGCATCAATATTTTTAGTGTTTTCCCTCTGGTCTAGGGCGTTGGGGGACGCCCACACACGGAAATGCTTTAAAAATTGCGCAAAAAAGCGGGTAGAAACAAAAAACAAAAAAAGAAAAAGAAAAATGAAATTTTTCCAAAAATTCATGAAAAATGGTAACGAACCAAAACAGACCTCTCAAAGAAAAACGAAAAACCAAAACACCATTTTTTGATTCATGCCCATCTCTACTTCCTATGTATATGACCTTCACCAGCTCCACCATGGCAGTGGGAAGAAGTGACATAACAAAATCCAGGGTTTGCCATGTAGTTCCTAAACCTTCAGAGCAGGGGTGCAGAACTTGTAGCCCTGTGGCCAAATCTGTAACACATTTTATAAGGTTGTTCCACACACTAGAGGCTTGAAATGCTTATTTACTGACAGTAAGAGCTCTAATGTTGGAAAAAACTGAAGCAGAAAAACAGAAGGACCACATATAACATAGACTGGCTTCAGAAACCAAGCAACAGGCTTTTGTTACCAAGGCCTGAGCAGTAGAAAATTTTAAAGATATTTCATTCATAGGATCACCATAGGTCAGAGGTAACTTGATGGCACTTAGTAATGTAAGTTTTGACCTTTAAAGTTGTGTTGTTGCTACCACTCTTATGCAAGAGTTTAGCAGGGAGATTAAGCAGTATGTAGAACTTCGCCTGTTTCATTATTGAATAAGGGCATAGGAGAAATGCTAAGAAAGTGAAATTCTACAAGGTGCAGTTTCTCTCATTATGATATAACTGTGGGGGAAAAGTCACACCTAGTGGAACAATAGTTTCTCCTGTAGCCCATGGATATTATAGAACCATCTATATGTGGATATGGAAAAATCATTTAGGGAATAAGGCCTTCTACAAACTGACGAAGGTGAATATTCCAAAAATTGAGAAATGGATTTACCACTGGAAAAAATTAAAGGCAAAACATGGAGTCCAGCAGAGCTTTTGAATATCTATACTAGACATGGGCACAACCAGAAAAAATGACGTTTCGAGTTTTCGTTTGTCGGAACGGGTCCGTTTCGGGTCGTTTCCGTTTGTCGTGAATTTTTTCAAAAATTTGTCATTTTGTCATTTCGTTTATCGTTTGTTGTTTCCACCGTGATTTAGCGCGATTTGACTTCCCCCAGAGCATAGGGGCGTCCCACAATGAGGGCTGGCGCTAGGTGTTTTTGCACCCTAGGCGGTGGGCGGGGCGGGCAGCGGGCGGCGGGAGGGTGGGGCGGGCAGGCGGCAGTGGCGGGGGGCCATGGGTGGGCGGCGACAGTAGCAGGGGGGAGCCGCGGGCGGACGAGCAGGCAGGCGGCGGCGTGGGCCGCCGGTGGGTGGCAGCGCGGGCGGATGGGCGAGTGGGCAGTTAGGATATCACTTAGGATAGAGGTTCTGTTCTTGGTTTGCACCCCAAATGTGTGTGTGTGCAAGCAAATTGAAGTTGGGAAAATAGAAAATAAATGGTAGTATATAATATATTTTTAAAATAAATCCACACCTCCCACTCCCAGTCGAACCTCCCCCTTTATCCAATATCAGAAAAAAAGTCCTCACAAACTGCCAGAGAAGAAATAAAGAATAAACTGCTATTCACTTCAGCAGACAAAGCTGCAGGGAATCAAAGAAATTATTTTCTAAATTCAATTCCCTCCCTGCCTGCCTAACTTAAATCCTAAAGCCTCCAGCCTCCCTCCTCAATCTCGATCGGATCACACCAGCACCAGCAGCCAGCCCTCCTCCCTCAACCACATCCATACACCCGACTGCGATTTCTGGAAGGTACGACATTTTATTGCTATAAAAAAAACCACTGCTGCTACTATTAAAATTAAGGCATTTAAAATAAATAAATTTCACATGTTTCTGTGGTGATTTGTTGTGTTTTTTGACCACGATTTCAAAAGAAAAATTGTGGTCGCCATTTTGGATCCCCCCCACCTCATGACATGGCGAGACAACGAGGATGACCCCCCCCCAGCCTGGTGCAAGCAGCCCAGGACCGAGAGAAGAGGGGAGGAAAGGCCAGGGACCCCCCAGAAACCACCCCTCTGGTAGGTGGCAAAGCCTCAGGCAGGCATATTTTCGCCTGCTTTTTTGGCCGGGAGTCGGGTTTTTTAAAAAAAAAACTTTAAAAAACTTTTTCTGTGCTTCGCATTGCGCAATCGCCGTGATGCCACAAACGAAAACGAAAAACCCGACCAAATTTTTCTTTTTTCGGTTCGAGTTCAAGTTCTGACGGCTTAATTATCGTTACCGTTTCCGTTACATAACGGAAACGAAAAACGGAAACAAAAATGAAAATTTCGCCAAGTCGTGCCCATGTCTAATCTATACTGTATTTTATCTGCCAGCTTCCAGCTATGGTAGCAGATTGACCTTCCGGGATATTTTATTTTAAAAATTCTATGATCTGGAGTAGAGATGGGCGCGACTTGAAAAAAAAAATTTTTCGAGTTGTCGTTAGTCGGGCCGGTCCCGTTTCGGCTCGTTTCCGGTTTTTGTGAAAATTCGCAAAAATTAGTCGGTTCGTTTTTTTCATTTTTTTTCGTTGTCGTTAGTACTGGTTTTGGGGGGGAGCGGGCTCCTGGAGGCACCTCTGTGGGGTGGGTGCCTCCTCTGGCCCGCTATAAAGGGAAAGTGGGCTCCTGGAGGCACCCGTGGGTGCCTCCTATCCTCACCCACTAGGAAGGGGAAGCAGGCTCCAAGAGTCCCCTCTACATGGGGGTCTCCCCTCCTCACCTGCTGCTGCTGCAAAATGCTATGCAATAGCCATATGGATATTGCATAACAGAATGTGCAGACAGTGAGACCAGTGAGAGTGATAGCATCATGCCTTCCCTGCACAAGGCTCTCGCACCACCATGTCTCACACAGAAGGGAATTGTACTTGCTGCGTGTAGTGCAATGCAAGCAAGTAGATCTGGCTTTAAGGTGGCTTAGTGCAAGGGCTAGGGTTAGGCTAGTGACGGGTAAGGTTACGGTGGGCTAGTGGGTTGCACCTCTGGGTGCCTCTCTGACCCACTAAGAAGACAGTCTGTGACGTATGGGTAAGGAGTCAAGGGTTAGGGTAAGGGTTAGGGGGCTAGGGCAGGTTTTAGGGGGCTTTTTGGCACATCCCAGAAGTCTCCATGGCCAAGTGGCCATGCGTTTGGTGGGATGGCTCCAAAATTTGCATGGTCGTCCGCTCCTACATGGCTGGCCACTCGGCCAGCCCATCATTGCGCAGGTGTAAAAAAATAAAATAAAATAAAATCAATGGAGGACAGAGGAGGAGAGGAGAGACATTTTGTTGCAAGAAAAAACCCACTGCTACTGTGAAAAATCTGGCAGTTTATAAATTTTCGCATGTTTCTGTTGTGCTTGTGTGTTTTTGGACCACGATTTCAAAAACAATATTGCGTTCGCCGCCCCATTTTGGATCCCCCGCCCGCACCGCATGGCATGGCGAAATGGCGACTCGAGTCCGGCTGCCCAGGACGGGGGGGAGGCGGGACCCCCCTCCAGAAACCACCCCTCCGGTAGGTGCCCTGCGCCCTTAGTCAAGCAGGCATTTTTCTGCCTGCTTTTTTGGCCCGGGAATGGGTGGGGGGAGAGTTTAAAAGTTTTTTCCTGTGCCGTCCGTGCCGCTTGCTTGCGCTTTAATTGCGGCGGCCAGCGGCGAGACTGGGCTTTTTGCTGCCTGCAAGCCTGCGGTGAGTCCCACCAGAGCAGCCCAGGATGGGGGATGGGGGTGGAGGCCGGGGACCTCCAGAAACAACCCCTCTGGTAGGTGCCCTGAGGCACGGCAGGCATTTTCCCGCCTGCTTTTTGGCCGGGAACCGGGTTTTTTTAACTTTTAAAAACTTTTTTTCTGTGCCGCGTGGCATCGCGCGATCGCGCGATGCTAGGAACGAGCACGACAAATCAGACCAAAATTGTTCGTTCGTCGGTTCGAGCTTGAAGTCTGGCGGAGTAATTCCCGTTACCGTTTCCGTAGAGTAACGGAAACGAGTAACGGAAACGGAAACGGGAATACCGCTAAGTCGTGCCCATCTCTAATCTGGAGATTCAGCCATGTATGTATTTGGTGCTGCAGACTCTTAAAAAGGTTACCATGTGAGAAAACTTCTATGTGGTCACCTCGGGGACAGGAGGTATGCAAAATGAAAGGCAGGAAACTCTAATTAATTCTGGGCTGGATCCTGATTAAACCCACTTAATTTCTCAGGTTTGCTGTGAGCATGACCGTGTTGAGTTCTAACCCCTTGCATTTGTACTACCAGGAGAAGGAATGGAAATGCAACAGGACATTTTGATTCCTGATGAAGCTTTTGTTTGTTTCACAAACCACATGCATTAAATGATTCCTGTTGAGACCATCTTATGGCTTAATCTCTTCTGGAAAAGTTCTATGTGTAGCCAGTTTAACTGTCACATACTGTTCAATCTGAAGGTGCTCACTCATATATATCAGTAGCACACACACACCATATCTGACTCAGTAGCTTATCATCATATTCTGCAGCAGCATCATTCACAGAATCCTAAATGGTTATGATGCTTAGGGGATAATGGAAGATGTAGTCCTAAAGCTAATCTACCACTATCCCTAACACTGCCATGCAGACACTGAAAATGGGAAAGAAAGTAAAGTCATGAATGAAGCCCTTTAATAATCATGACTTAGGCTTCCACCTAATATGAATCTTCAAGAAGATTTTTTTTCTCTCAGCAGAGAGGAACCTCTTAAGGATTCAGGTAATTAAACCAATGTGTCATTTTTAAATCCTTTTATGAACTTTGTGAACTTTTAGAATGTTTGCATAAATCAGTTCAACAAACATGACTTTCTGCTAAATCTTTGAAGTATTTATTTTTAGCCTGCTATTTCCCATTTTCATACTGTTCTAAAGTTAATATCTGTTTTTTTTAAATAATATTTTGGATAATTAGATCATTTGAAGTAATTAATTGCCCAGATTGGCCCGTACCTAAACGTAGACTCCCTCAGGACAGTAGTGCAGGCGTTGGTGATCTCGTAAATCGATTACTGTAAGGCTCTCTACATGGGCTGCCCTTGACCCTTATCAGGCATTTGCAGAGGGTACAGAATGCAGCAGCCAGGCTGGTGGTAGGTGCGAGCAGGTATGCCCGCATCACCCCCATCCTGGCCTGCATTGGTTGCCCGTTGCCTCCTGGATAAGGTCCAAGGTCATGGTTTTGTTTTACAAAGCCCTCCATGGCTTGGGACCTATCTATCTGGCACAGCGGATCTCCCAGAGACCAATCTCGTCCCGACCAACCAGAGCCTCATCCTCCCTTTCTCTCCAAGTGGTGACACCGAGAGAGGCCCGCAGGGCTTCGACCCAGAATCAGGCCTTTTCAGTGGTGGACCCAGCTCATTGGAACAAGCTGCCAGCTGAGATTAGGCAGGCGGATTCGCTGTCAGCTTTTAGAAGGGCCTTAAAGAACTGGCTCTTCAGACAATGCTTTGGGGCCCTCTGAGCACACTGTCAATGTGGTTGTGGTTGTGATAATTTTTTTTTGTTATTATTCCTTTAACTGCTGGCACCAGTCTTTCATGCCAGATTTGATCTTGTCTTGGTTTGTGGTGCTATGTTTATCTTATTTGCCATTTTTTAGTATTTCCATATTGTATTTGTATATTGGTGTGTATTTTATTAGGTCTTTTCATTGTTTATTTGGTTTGGGTATGCTATGGGGATGTAGTCGGGCAGTCGCTGTTTTGTTGACGTGTTGTACACCGCCCAGAGTTCCCTATGGGAAAGTCGGGTGGTCAATAAGCACAAGAATAAATAAATACAATAAATAATTTTGTGAATTTTACTTTACCATTTTGCTTAACATAAGACTAACAGTGGTCACTAAAACGTAAATAATGAGCCAATCTTGACCAAGTATAATTAAATTTGAGGATGTTACATAATCTGCCATTGAGAAGAGCATGCATGGGTAAATTCTAATTCATCAGAAACAATATTACATAATGGGCATATTTGATATCACTTCCATTAGAAGTGAAACTGTCTTTCTTTTCTGCTCAGATTGCATTATAGATTGTAGTGCAAATCAAATAACAGGCATTTGGTTATAAATGACAGGTAAGTGTTTATAATAAAAAGTTCCTAAAATTGAAGTTGTACTGGACAACATTTTGTTAAAGACAAAGAGGGGGTGGGTAAACAGATAAGTGAACTGTATCACCTCTGCCTGCAATAGAAACCATTCCTGCAGGGACTGGGGATGTAGAAAGGTGTCCATGTTACCCTGGAGCTCTGATTAGACAACTAGATATGCTGCACAGGCAGATCCCAGGAGCAGCAATGATCTGGCATGTATGAGGACTTTCCTTGAATAACCTGCTTTGTGGCCTATAACTCAAAGGTCTCAAGTCCAGTCTGTGCAAAATTTGGATCGGGTAGGGATGAGAGTCAGGTGAGGATTCACTGTGTGTTTGGCATCTCTTTACTCATGCATGGAGTGGTCTACCACTCCTTGGTTTTCCAAACTGCATGAACTATGGTGGTCCACCGCCATTTTGTGGTTCATATACTGCAGTCCCGGTATTTCGCGGGACCACAGTGGCCCCCTGGGGTCAACTGCTTGGGCCTCTTTGAGGCCTCCTGCACTTTCCCAGGCCTAGTGCTGCCCTGAACAGGCCTCCAACAGGCTTCCCGGGAAGCCTGTTGGAGGCCCCAGAAGTGGTTTCCGGCAAACTAGAAGTGACTTCTGGATTACTGGAAGCCACTTCTGAGATCTGTGACAGCCCCAGGAAGCCTGTCAGAGGCCCGTTCAGGGCAGCAGCAAGCCTCGGGTAAGTGTAGGAGGACCCAGATAGTTTCCCCAGTTCCAACCCGACCCAGCATCAGCATATCGTGAATTTTCATTATCACAGGTTGGGTCGGGTCCCTAACCCCCGCAATATTTCCATACAAAATAATTCATCTCATTGGAAAGTTCTTGAAAATGTGTGGTCTGTGGTTCATGAATAACATCAAACCATGACCCATCACAAACTGCCATTTCCCCAGCTTGTTTCAATCTCTATTCAGTATATCTTGGCTGGGTTAACACCATTCTGAAATGTCACCAGCTGTTTTTGCAGATGTCATAACAGCCTGTATCATCTGCTTCCATATCACTTGCTATATTTATCTATACATGTAACTATGACTGCAGAAATATGATGGTTTGTCTGTCCTTAAAAACTACTTCTTTCTGTCCCAGGGCTGCACTGCTTGCATGCAATGAAACAGACTACAGTACTCCCCTGTTTATTGCAGGACTTAGTTGCCTGATCCAACCACAATAAAGGAACATCTGCAAAATGCAGTCACCTCAGTAAACTGACCTTGGGCTGCTCCTGCCAGCTGCATTTCCAAATAGAGGTTTTTAATCCCCTCCTGACACCTTAGCAAACCTTGCTGCCAGGAGCTCAAGGTTTGTTTGCTGAGGTTTTGGGGGGGGGGTTGAAAACTTCTCTTTGGAAACAGCACCCAAGTAGCCCAAGGTCAGTTTGATGATATGTTGGGGTTTGGTTAAAAACCTCTATTTGCAAATGCAGCCAGCAGGAGCACCCCCAGCTCTCTTTGCTGAGATGTCAGGAGAGGGTTAAAAACCTCTCTTTGGAAGCAAAATGCAGATGCCTCAGCAAGGGCTGCTCCTACCAGCTCTGCTTGCAAAGAGAGGTTTTAACCCCCTCCTGACACCTCAGCAAACCTTCCTGCCAGGAGCTCAAAGTCTGTTTGCTGAGGTGCCAGAAGGGGGTTAAAAACCTCTCTTTGGAAGCCTGCTTCTCTCAAGAAAAAAAAACCGTGATATACTGAGACCGTAATATATGAACTGCATTGTGGCAGGCGACTACTGTACTCATGAGTCAAAACAATCACAGGCAAGAAAGGGGAGTCTTTAATTACTACACATCTCCCCCTGCTGGTGACATCATTATCCAGTCATAGTTACATCTTCAAGATTTAAGTTATTGTAATAAAGAGAGCTGAGGCCATTAGTTGATCACCATGTTTGCAGGCTTCAAAATACTGTTGGAATGGCACTAGCTCTGTCCACTATACTATAAGATACATATATCCCTGTATATTTTGTAAAAAAATCTGAAATCATAATCAACAATGCAACTCAATGTTATGATTCAGAAGTTATTTTTCCATGGGCTGAAGATTTTATCAAGTGGGTAACCAGTTGATTTTAGCAAATAGATCAAAATGTATTGATTATTTTTTCTTCTGTTTCTATGCTACTATAAGTTTATAGGTAAAAAGTGATTTACTTTATTTTTCCTCTTGACTTAAAAATTTCATTAGTATGGATTTGTCTCAGGCTGGTAACTTGAGGGTCCCTACACCAAAAGAGTCCTATAAATCAGTGCTCCCCAACCTTTTTGTCGCCGCGGCCCGGGAAATTTTTGATAATTTTCCTGTGGCCCGGGGGTGGGGGGGGGGGAGGGGGAGAATGCGAAAGGGGGGTCCGGCGGGGAGGCAAAAGGGGGGGTGAAAGCAAAGGATGGGAGGGAAGGAGGAGGGGGAGGCACGAGGGCGGCGGCGGCGGCACTCACCGGCCTGGGGCGGCGGGCGTGCCACTCCCCCCCCCCACACGGGCGGGGTGGGGGGGGGAACCCGGGGCTCCTGGGCAGGCGGGCCCCGCCTCCTCCTGCGCGGGTCTCTCGCTGCTGGCGCCCCGCTTGCTCCTGCTGCCGCCACCGCCGTGGGCCTCCTCCTCTGCCGGGGAAAGCAAGCGGGGCGCCCAAGACCCACCTGAGATTCGGAGGTGCAACTGGCCGCCGCAATCGCCCCCCCATCCCGCCGCCGCCGCTACCCCCCGCAATCGCCCCCCCCGCCCCCGCCGCAATCGCCCCCATCCCGCCGCCGCCACCCCTCCGCAATATCGCCGCAATCGCCCCCAGCAATATCCCGCCGCCGCCGCAATCCGCCCCCGCCGCAATCGCCCCATCGCAATCATCCCGCCGCCGCCGCAATCGCCCCCATCCCGCCGCCGCCGCAATCGCCCCCATCCCGCCGCCGCCGCAATCGCCCCCATCCCCGCCGCCGCCGCAATCCCCCCCTATCCCGCCGCCGCCGCAATCGCCCCCATCCCGCCGCCGCCGCTACCCCTCCGCAATCGCCCCCCGCCCCCGCCGCAATCGCCCCCATCCCGCCGCCGCCGCAATCGCCCCCATCCCGCCGCCGCCGCCACCCCTCCGCAATTGCCCCCCGCCGCCGCCGCAATCGCCCCTGTCCCGCCGCCACCCCCCCCCGCAATTGCCCTCGCTGCTGCTGCTGCTGCTCCTTCGGCGGCGGCGGCGGGAGGAGGAGGAGGAGGAGGAGGCTCGTCGGTGCAGTGAGGGCGCTTCCCGGCGCGGCCGGGCGGGTGCCGCGCGCGGGGCGCCGGGGCCGGGAGGGGAGGAGGGAGGCAAAGGCAAAGGCAAAGGCAATCTTTCCTCCTGCACTCTCCAGCCTTCCTCCTCCACCGGGAGAGAAGAGGAGGAGGAGGAGGGCGGCGGAGGAAAAGGGGAGGAGCCTCCCCGGCCTCCCCAGGCGGCCCGGTGCCGACCGGTCCGCGGACCGGCACCGGTGCGGGGGTTGGGGACCACCGCTATAAATCATCAACAAGGAACTGGGTCTTTTCGGTAGTAGGGACTCGGTTGTGGAACCAACTCCCACCTGAGATTCAACTGGCTCCCACACTATCTGTCTTTAAAAATCTTCTGAAGACAGGGCTTTATAGATCTGCTTTTCCTGTTCATTAATTATTCTTTTCATTACTCGCTCTTTCATTCTTACATCGTCTGCCAATCTTTGTTTTTTTAATATGTGATGGGAGACCACCAGGTGCTGTAGGCGCCAGGAATATGAACTGGCATACTACTCCAGTATTCCTGCCAAGAAAACTCCATGGACATGGGGTCATGGAGAGTCGGTCACGACTGTAACGACACAATGCACGCACATCTAGTATTTCAATGTAGATTTAGTCATGTGTAAGTTTTTTTCACTTGTTATTTGTACATTGTATATTTTTTCATTTTTATGATGTATTTTGTAAACCGCCCAGAATGGCCATGCTGCCAGATGGCGTGGTATAAAAATCCAGGCTATTTGATCAAGAAATACCATCTGGATAAAAGGAAAAATCAAAGAAGCACTAGAAATTGTCAAACAGCAAATAATAACAGTCTCAAAGAAGATTCAAAGATAGACAAAGAAGATAAAATTATCAAAGAAGATAAAATTTAAAAAAATCCACAAAAATAGGCTTTTTCAGTGTGACCAGAAGAGGTTCTACCAGTCAATTTCTACCAAAACTGCAGACCAGACAGCAGATAGCAGAGTAGAGCCATCATCAAATGAAATGCTATGCTTCTGGTGGGATATTTGGGATAATCCCAAGAATATAATAAGAAAGCAGATTGGTTAGAGACAGTCAAATTGACCACAGATGCTGCTAGCTTCAATGGAATGAATATTATATCTCAAATGGTAAAAGCAATAACTAAGGAAAATTAAGAATTGGACTGCCCCTGGAGAAGATTTATTGCATGGATTTTGGCTAAACATCTAACCAATATGCATTCAAGACTCGCTGAACAATTTGACCAAACAATCCAGCAAGGTGAAATAAATCAATGGTTAACAATAGGAAGAACATACTTAATTATGAACTATCAGAGCAGAGGGTCTATACCAAGCAACTATTGTCCATTTACATCCTTGCCAGCAATGCTCAAACTCCTTACAACAAAAGGGAACAAACGGGGAAGTAGAGGCACAAAAGATCAGTTACTCGTTGATAAAATGATCCTAGAGAATTGTAAAGCCCAGAAAAATAATTTATATATGACTTGGATTGACTATAAAAAGGCTTTTGACTCAGTACCGCATAGTTGGATTAATAAGTGCCTGGATGCCATTGGAATATGTAAAAGTATTAGTGCCCTAATTGAAAATGCAATGAAGAACTGGAAAACAGAATGGTTTGTCAGGGACGAAAGCTACAGATTGGTTAGCATTAAACGAGGGACTTTTCAAGGTGACTGTCAGCTCTGCTATTTACTATTGCCTTGATTCACCTCTCAATAATTTTGCAGAAGACAAATTTAGGGTAACAAACTGCTAAAAATTCTGGGAAAATTTATCATCTATTATATATGAATGGCTTAAAGTTGTATGGAAAATCAGAAACTGAAATACACTCACTGACCAACATAGCCCGAATTTTCAGTACCGATGTTAGCATTGAGTTTGGACTAAACAAATGTGTCACAGTGGCACTGAGAAAAGGAAAAATCACTGAGAGTGAAGGAATTGAAATGCCAAATGGACAAGCCATTAAGTATCATCAGTCTGAACCCTATAAATATCTGGGCATACTGCAATTAGATAATATCAAGCACGGGCA
Organism: Phrynocephalus guinanensis; assembly: GCA_037367245.1. Lineage (NCBI taxonomy): Eukaryota > Metazoa > Chordata > Lepidosauria > Squamata > Agamidae > Phrynocephalus > Phrynocephalus guinanensis. The sequence goes on along the minus strand of CM074735.1, from coordinate 92,590,930 downwards.
AGTGAAAAATGCGGTCATTGTCAGTGAAGAATATATCCAAAGGGTTAGAAAAGTATTAAAAAGGAAGCTAAAGGGTGGTAACACCATCAAGGCCATTAATAGCTGGACCATACCACTGACATTATAAACTGGACTCAGACGGAGCTAGATAGTCTGGATAGGAAAACAAGAAAACTTATGACCATTCGCTATGCATTACATCCACACAGTGGTGTTGACAGGCTGTATTTACCATTAGGTGGTAGAGGTCTTTTGCAAGTGAAGCAGACAGTTGAAGAAGAGAAGCATGTGTTGGCAAATTATGTAAAAAATAGTACAGAGCCAGCATTATTGGAGGTTAAGAACAAGGAGGTGTTTAAAGTAAAGCAAACAAAGGGTCAATAAAGGAAAACAATGATGCACATACGAGCTGATAGCTGACATAATAAAGCACTGCATGGGCAGTTCCTCAAAAAAACTCAAGGGAAAAGTAGATGAGGAAAAGACCTGGTTATGGCTCACCAATGGAACACTGAAAAAAGAGATAGAAGCCCTGGTTTTTGCAGCTCAAGAACAAGTTATCAGAACAAATGCAGTTAAGGCTAGAATAGAAAAATCACCTGAGTATCCCACATGTAGACTCTGTCAAGAGGCAGATGAAACTATTGACCATATATTGAGTTGTTGCAAGAAAATTGCTCAGACTGATTACAAACAGTGTCATAATGCAGTTGCTCAAATGGTCCACTGGAATTTGTGTCAGAACTATCATCTGCCCGTAGCAAAGAACTGGTGGAATCATAAGCCTGAAAAAGTAATTGAAAATGAGCATGCAAAATTACTTTGGGACTTCCGAATACAGACAGACAGGGTTTTGGAGCATAATACCCCGGATAGTGTGCTTGTGGAGAAGAAAAAAGTGTGGATCATTGATGTTGCTATACCAAGTCACAAAGAACAACTTGAAAAAATTACCCGATAACAGGATCTGAAAATTGAACTACAGAGATTCTGGCATAAACCGTTACAGGTGGTCCCAGTGGTAATTGGCACGTTGGGTGCAGTGCCTAAAGAGCTAAGCAAGTATTTAGAAGAAATTGGAGTTGACAAAGTCAACTGTCTGCTGTGTGATGATGATGATGATGATGATGATGATGATGATGATGATGATGATGATAATAATAATAATAATAATAATAATAATAATAATAATAATAATAATAATAATAATAATAATAATAATAATAATAATAATATCTTGGGGCAATGGTTTCAAACTACAGGAAAAGAGATTCCATTTGAACATCAGGAAGAACTTCATGACAATTAGAGCTATTCGGCAGTGGAATATGCTGCCGCGGAGGGTGGTTGAGTCTCCTTCTTTGGAGGTTTTTAAGCAGAGGCTGGATGGCCATGTGTCGGAAATATTGTGATGGGGGTTCCTGCATGGCAGGGGGTTGGACTAGATGGCCCTTGAGGTCTCTTCCAACTCTATGATTCTATGATTCTATGATTCTATAATAATAATAATAATAATAATAATAATAATAATAATAATAATAATAATAATAATAATAATAATAATAATAATAATAATAATAACAACCAATTGATTTTAGCAAATAGATCAAAATTTGTTGATTTCCCCCCCTTCCATTTCTGTGTTACTATGAGTTTATAGGTAAGAGTGGTCTACTTTTCCCCCCTCTTGACTTAAAAATGTCACTAGTATGGATTCACTAGATACAGTGGCCTTTTCCACTACCTGAATTTAATTCAAACCATTCTGTGAAGTTCTAATATTAATCCTTTCATTTTGGTTTTAAGTTACTGCATATATGGCACAATGGAAATTTTTTTTGAAACATAAATTAGAAACATACTTTGAAAAAGTAAACCCAGTCCCTTCAGTGGAGAATGAACCTGTTTTAAGTAACTGTCCAGCTAAAATAGAATTATATGACTTCACTCAAAATTTCAGAGCGCTGTAAAAGAGTTAAGAGTCAACCTCCCAGAATCCCAAGGTACAGTTTTCAGGAGTTATCTTCAGTGTTCATGCTACAGACATTTTGGCTTTAAATATAATTCACTTTCCCTTTATACTGAAATGGGGTCTGACTGAAGCACATTCCTGGGAGACTGAGCCCATGAACTATGTGTGTTGGTGAGTGCACATTAGCAGCTTTATTAACAAGTGATGAACCAAAATGCAATGCAAGAGTTTCATCCTTGCATTAGCATCAAGCAGATATGATTCCATTTATTTCACTGTCAGGGAACGTCAGGGAATGCAGTGTATGACCTTCGTAAATGCTCATTTCTGTTATTCCCTGATAGTAGGGACTCAGGAAACTTGCTTTCTTGGACCATAGCTCTGACTATTGACTCTGCTGTTTGGTGAGTTCTGGCAGTTGTAGTTCAAAACAGTTATTTTTTCAAAGCTGTGTTATGGTACTTCTTTTTTGTATTGCACTTACCAGGATACTTCAATTGGAACAAAGATGTACAAAAGCCGATACATATTGTGTTAATAATATCTGACATTTAAAAACAAATATGTCAGTAGTAGAGATGGGCACAGAACGAACATTTTTTCGTTTCCGTTATTCATTAGTTGTTCCGTTACGTAACGAAACGACAAACAAAAAATGTGATGAAAATGCAATGAAACGAACAGAACCACAAAAATTGTGGTCGTTACATTTCGTTTCCGTTAATGGTGACGCACAATGAAATGAGCTGTTTTAAATGTTAAAAAACCGCCCTGAACATCCGTAAAAATGCAGCGATAATTATTTATATTGTCTGATAATACCTACCGGGGGGTGGGGTCCTTAAAAGGTGCATTTATGTCTTTTCTCAGATCACTGTATTTTTCCCCCCCTTTAAGGGGAGTTAGGTGACATCGACCCAAAATGGCTCCCAGATGCCTAATATTGATTGATTTCTTGGGTATTAAAACACCCTGGACATCTGTAAAAACGCAGCAATAATGCGATAATTATTTGAAATTATTACCTACCTGGGGGTTGGGGTCCTTAAAACGTTTGTTTTTATCTTCTCCCATCGCAATGTATTCTTCTTTTCCCTTTAAAATGGATGTCACCACCAGCCACAAAATGGAGGCAAGCCATGTGATGGGATCATGTTCAACCAATAGCATGCCCAGGTTGCAGACTGGGCAGGTCTGGCAGCCACAGAGGGCATAAAAAGGTCTGGCAGCCCCCGTCCTCCTTGCAGTCTCTGGTGGGAGTTAGGGTGGGATTGCTGTCTCTGCGACTCTAGCTTCAGTCCTGCAGCCTCCCTGTGTGCGTGCGTGCTGCGTACCTCTCGGTGAGTACCCTCCCTTGCCCCGCAGTGCAGTCACTCTGTGGCTGCCTTGCACCCTGGGCAACGTCCGCCGCTGCCTTTCCAGCCTCCCTGCGTACCTAGTCTATACTGTGTCTCTGCCTGCATCCATTTTTTAGTGTTTTCCTTCTGGTCTGGGGCGTTGGGGGACGCCTGCTCACGGAAATGCTTTAAAAATTGCTCAAAAAGCGAGTAGAAACGACAAACGGAAAAACGAAAAAAGGAAACGAAATTTTTCCAAAAAATCACAACAAACGGAAATGAACTGAAACAGACCACTCAACAACAAACGAAAAACCAAAACACCATTTTTTTGTTTCATGCCCATCTCTAGTCAGTAGTATATCTATCACAATATTCCAAGTTTCTTCAAAATTATGTATACCTTATCCAAGAATTTAAGGAGAAACAGTTGGGTGAAATGACACTTACACCTGCCATTTTTTATTCCAAAAATAATTTCATTCCTTGTTGGGACATTTACTTGTACATAAGTCCTACTGAAGTCTGTGGGACACTCCTCTTATTACACATGTATAGAATTCAGCGATTAAACTCATTTGCACCTCTCACGGTCGCCTTTTAAACTAGAGGTGGGCAGTTCCTAGCTTTTCAGCTTTAACCTCCAGAAATCTTCATCACTAGCTATGTCATCTATGACAGACAGGATCTTCTGCAGTTTAACAATATCTGGTAGCCTCCCTTTAACCTTCAGGTCATCTTTCAAATAAAGCATCTTTGGGAGTTTTCGTTATTTCTTTTGCCATTTCCCCACTCCACCTGCCCTTAAACAAGGACAATCAAAATGACATACAGTGGAATCTTGATTTACGTTGTTAATCCATTCCGGAGGTCTAGACATAAGTCAAACATGCCTTAAGTCAAACGAACTTTTCCCATAGAAATTAATGGGAAAGTAGACTAATCCGTTCCAGATGATGAAAAAGACCAGTGAAAACAGCAATTTAACACAAATTTGACTGGGATAGGAGATTCCTTCCAGGAATGTAAATGAAATGTCTCTTCAAAGAGAGGAGGCGGCAGTGGAATTATAGTCCACAAGTTATACGCCTCCACTTTTTAATGTTCATAGCAACAATGTCTAACATTTAAGTTTTACTGATTTTTAACCTGACGTTCCAAGTTCTGAACAACTCTATGCTTACCATTAGAGTCCCACAACTGTACAGCTCCCCAACTAAAATGCTTCCATTGTGGACCAGAATTCTGCAGCCAGATTTTTTACAAGACTGAGCCGACTGTCTAACCAGCGAGGGCAGCCCCAAGCTCCCGGCCCTTCTTCTCCTCCGGCGGCAGCGACAGCTTTGGCGAGGCCAAGGACCATCTCCAGGTGTTCAGAGCTGGCCTTGCCAAAGCCGCCACTGCTGGAAGAGAGGAAGAAGGCAGGAGCAGTTTGGAGGCAGCCGCCGCAATGCTGGGTCGTGGCTGCTGCCCGGTTCTGGGGCCTTGCGCCAGGGCTCCGAGCTGTAAGTCAAAGCCTGTGGCGCAAGTCAAACAGGCCCCTTCTTGCTGCAAGTCAAATATGCTGCAAATCAAGCAGCATGTAAGTCAAGGTTCCACTGTATTCGAATATAAATAGGAACAGCTTCAAATGAACCATTTGTTTTCAGCTGTAGATAGTCTACCTACTTTGGTTGCAGTCCACAAAACTGCATCTGAAAAAAAAGGAGACTACCAACAGTGAAGAACATTTATTTATCTTTGTGTCAAGAGACTTATATCCTACTTTTTCATTGTTCAATGAGGCTGGCAAAACAATCCAGAAATAAAACTATCCAAGAACACAACCAAACTGTAGCTGTCAAGACCCCCATCTGGTTGGCAATTCTACAATTTAAGCTTGGCAGCTGGAAAAGTTGTCTTCTGAGCTTTCAGTGGTCAGAATCCTGTTGAGAATTTACTCCAAATTAAGTGAAATGACATATATTGTGGCAGCAAATTGCAGTCAATTAACAAGGCACCAGTGACTTGTTTTGTCTGTATGCCTGGCTATGTGCCAGTCGCGTGTCCTGGCATGTAAATAGCACTCCTTAAAATAATTCTATACACAGAGCAGCAACACATATACAGCACAGCACAGTGGGGCCGCCAGGGACCACATCACACTGATTCAGTGTAACCTGCACTGGTTGCCAGTTGTTGCCCGAGCCTAATTCAAAGTGTTTGTTTTGACATATAAAGCCCCAAATGGCTTAGGACCTAAATACCTGAAGGACCGTCTCCTTCCATATGAACCTACCCAGCAATTAAGATTGAGACAGGGGGCCCTTTTGAAAGAGCCATCCCCCAGGGAGTTCAGAGGGATGGCTTGTAGACATAGGGCCTTCTCCGCAGCTGCCCCCAGGATATAGAATGCCCTCCCAAGTGAAACCCACCTGGCACCCACATTGACGACATTTTGGCACCAAGTAAAAACCTTCCTGTTCTAGAATTTTTTTAACTGACATAATATAGATTGTGGGCTCTGATGGCAATTTTAGTGTAGTGCTTTTATTATTGTTTTAATTATTTATTGACATTTTAATGTGTTAACTGTTTTAATTCTTTTTTTATTGTAAGCTACCCAGAGACCTTTGGGTAGTGGGCGGCGTATAAGCTGTAAAAACAAATAAAAATAAATGAATATAGAATCCCTTCTCACATAGCTGCTGTATGTTGGTCTTGCCCTGCTCACTGTCTGCTGAATTATTGATTCAGAAAAGGGCATGTTTATGACAGCCCATGTATGTGTTCTGTGGTGTGAGAATGAGAAACAAGATTGCAAAATCAGGTTGATTTGGAGTTGCCAGTGTCTCAGGGTTCCTTGTAAAACCACAGCCTCCAGTAAGGCAATGTTCCTTTGTTTTGTTTTCCATATTCCTGCTGTCAAGCCATTGGAAACAAATGGAGATCAAACATCCCACTTTCAACTCAAGGTATTGAGTGCAAAGCGGGAGGTGACAACAGATACAAAACCCAGCTGAATGACTTCTCTAGATCAGGTTTATTCTTTAAGTCGTGCACCTGTTTGCAGGCTCTCATGTGATACTGACATGGTGCAGAAAGGAGATGGAGCAGAACATACAGGCAGAGAAAAGGCCATTGCAAAAAAATTTATTGCATCCTAGATGAAGGCAACTCAAAATGTTTCCATTAAATTTATTATAAACTTGGGAAACAGTTGTAAGAGGACATATAAAGACATCCTATGTTAACAGCAGTTAGAGTCTCACCAGATTCGAGTAGGGAGAGACCGACATTCAAATTATCACTAATCCATGAACACTCAGTAGGTGGCAATCGGGTGGTCCCTCTGTCTCAGCCTGAATTACCTCACAGGGCTGTTGTAAGAATAAATGGGTGTGAGCAAGATCCTGATGTGCTGCCTTCAGCAACGTTGATCAAGGATGACACCCCCCAAAAGACAATAAAATAAATAAACAAACTAGGCAGTGATCTATAAACATTTGAACAGGAGACTGTCATCCCAATGAAATCAATAGACTTCCATGCACTAATGCACATAATGCTGTGTTAGATTGTGGCTGCAAGACAGTAGGCCTTTCATCCTGATCCAAGTCCTAAGTGCACTATTACGTCTCATGCAAGATGTGATCTCTAGAGCAGAATATTTACACCTCTGGAAAGCTCTAATTGCCTTTCTTTGTTATGAAAGCACATCCCCAGAGAACATAGCCGAGAAATCATATTCCTTTAGCCAATTTTTAATATTATACTCACTGTCTTCCATTAGGCAGAGTGAGGCTCAGGAAACGGATTTAGGGGATGCTATTAAAGGCTTGCAATTTAATTTACTTTGTTGTTGTATGTTTTGCTGCCCGGCAAGGGTAGCAGCGCTTGTGGAACTATCTATCTCAGATATAGTGTGATCCCACAAGGAAACAGATACCATTTTTGATCCCTTGTGGAGTCATCAGGTGCAATCTATTTCCTAGTCATCACGAAGTCTATAGGAAGTTGCACTCCCGCCTGACTGCACTCCATGCCCAGGCTGATTATTTTTGATTCACTCATTGGGTTCCTTTTATTTTCAGAATCTGCTGGAATAATTTCCCCAGGAGACAAAAGAGTTGCTTTAAGGGTGATGGTTCTTGTTAAAAGCAACCCTTTGTGGTGCAATCGGCATGCATCTTTCCAGCCATTTGGTCCCATCCAAGATCTAAATCATAGCTGAGTAGCTGAGTGTGTTCTGGCTGCTGCTGTCGGTAGGGAACTATGCAATTCAGTGGGAAAATACTCAGTCCTTTATTTCACAAGGTTGTTCAGGCCTAGGAAAAGCCTGTAGAAAATTCAACAGGTGTTAGCAGAAATGCATGAAGTAGGGGTTGGCAGCAAGCTGACGTTAGTAGTTTTGCCTTGAAACTGCACCATGGACTGCAGGAGGCACAGGAATGGTTCATGGGGCCCTCCAGGAGCAGAAATGGGACTGCCACACACACACACACACACACACACACACACACACACACACACAGAGAGAGAGAGAGAGAGAGAGAGAGAGAGAGAGAGAGAGAGAGAGAGAGAGAGAGAGAGAGAGAGAGAATTTTGGATTTTTCAAAATGGAGGATTCTCAGATGGCCATGCAGTACGTATAGGGGGGGAAATGCTCCTGCTAGGTCACACACAGTTCACTGGCCCTGCGTTGCCCTGGCTTCTCCCAACTCATTTGCTTCTCAAGGTTAGTTTGTGGATTGATTTCTCTGTTGTTTTTCAAGTGCCCTAACAAGTTACATCTGCCTACAGATGCTGTGCAAGTATGGGCATTGAGCTAGGCTTCCTTGAGTTGAGGGAACAGAATTTCTACACAGAAGCTTATTTTTAAAAGAAGGAGAAAACAAGATTAAATGGGAGGGTAAATGAGGAATGAAAATATTTTCCTCACTGGGGTATTTGTATGTCAACAGTTGATAGAGATGTGGGACATTCCCATAAGCAACTGCTCGCTGTTAAGCAGAATCCAAAGTAAGTCTCACTCACTGCCCTGCTTCCAGCTTATTCTTCGGCAGAGAAATTTATCATTCCTTTTTCTTTTTAACAAGGCTACTACTGTTCTTTAAAACACCATGGAAGGATAAAATATGTCACTTTATATATTTGGCTTTCTATGTCACATATGCATGCATCTTTACATGTCACATGCATGGACCATGGCTCCATGACTGTACATGGAGGGTTCTTACCACAGTTAAATAATATTCTCAGAAACAACCAGTAGTGCGCAATTAAAAGCCTCCTTACGAGTGCTCTTCAGCTGCAGTCCCTATATTGCTTTTAGGCCAGACTTTCTGACTGTTAGAATGTTAGGCTTCTCCACTGTGAGAGGAACGTGGTTTGGGAGCAGAGATTGTAGTCCCCCACCCCACCCCAAATTGCACACACAGAGAACCATGCCTGCAACTGCATGTGTCTTTGATGTCTCTACCACAGCCAGCTTCATGGGAGAACAAACTAGTTTCTAAGCTCTGAGGAGGTGAAACTTTCAGAGGCTCTGGTTGGATGAGCCAAGCCCTTCTCACAGGCACCCTTACTCCCATAGACTATTGGGAATAGGGGGGCACTACTCCCCACATAATTTGGGGGCAGGATACCCATCTCACTTGTTCCAACAGCCACTCCTACACACTCAGCTTCCCTGGAGTGAAACATCCTATCAAGATTACCTCTTAATGTCATCTATGTTACAAAGTTGTGATAAGGGTGATATGGGGCTAAAGGAAAACCAGATCCATTAGCAACAGGGAAATCTGGGAGACTCCAGATGTTGTTGATATCCAACATGTGGAAGGCCTTCAATTCCCCATCCTAATGTATGGTAGCTTAGAGAAAGTTTTAGGATGAAAATGCAATTGAATTTTTAAAAATTGTGGCTATGCCTCCATTGCAACGAAGCTTTGCAGTGCATATTCGAGTTGGGCACGAAATGAAAAAATGGTGATTTGTTTTGGTTCAGTTTGTTTTAGGGTGTGGTTTGGTTTCTTTCATTTTTAATGACTTTTTTTCAAATATTCATTTTGTTGGTTCGTTTAGAATCATTATTCATTTTTCCCCACTTTGTGCATTCTAATCAATTTGACAGCGCGTGGGCAGGAAAAAACATTCAAAAAATAATACTTAAAAAACACATGTTGGCAACAACTGCACAAACTGGACTGGCAGCATCCTTATCCTCATCATCCACATCAGTTGTGACACTGAGGCAGTAAAACTTTTTCAAGCACTGACCGGAAAACTAGGAGCTAAACTAAAAACAACGGTAACCAATGCAGGCCACCAAAGAGCTTTAAAAACTCCTTGCTGGTTCGATAATGAATGTAAGCAGGCCAAGAGCCAAATGAGGAAAATATACCATAAGTATAGGAAAACTCATTTACAAACTCTATTAAATGAGTTTGTAGCCAGTAGACAAGTATACAAATCCTTGATTAAGGAGAAAAAACAGCAAGCAACCACAAGGGCATGGCAAATTTTGCTAAAAGCCTCTAATGACAAAGACACTAGTCTCTTCTGGCGAACAATAACAGGCTTAATGAATAATGGTTGGTCAGATCCAAAGTGTGTTATAGGGCCCATAGAATGGATGCAACACTATAAGGCATTGTTCTCAGACTCCACTTTTCAGGACACCCAAACAACAGTAGCAACAGAAGAGCTCCCTAAGTGGCCACCAGTCTCAGCAAAGGAGGTTGAAAGTCTTATCCAGCAACTTAAAAACAACAAAGCCCCTGGAATTGACTTTTTGCCCCCAGAACTTATAAAATCCAACATCACCTGGTGGACTCCCCTGCTGGTAGTTTTATTCACATTTATTGATCAAACAGGATTGTTACCCATGGGTTGGAACACTTCTGTAATAATTCCCATACACAAAAAAGGAGAAAAAACAGACCCTGCCAATTATCGACCAATCAGCCTATTATGTGTAATAAGTAAGCTATATGCTAAACACCTCTGCAACAAGCTAACTGATTGGATTCAAGATGAAAATATTATGGCAGTAGATCAAGCAGGATTCAGTCAGGGGCGATCCACCATAGACCATTGTTTTGTACTAGATCATCTCATTGATAAATATATGCAAAAAAGAAAAGGGGCAGGCTGTATGCGGCATTTATTGACCTCAAAGCAGCATTCGATTCCATACCTCGAGCGCGATTATGGGAAAAATTAGCCTCTACAACTATAGATAAAAGACTGCTTTTTCTAATCAAATGCCTTTACAACAATACCTGGCTGAGGGTACGCTGCACCGTAGATGGGCATTTAACAGAACCAATGCTATCTAAAAAAGGGGTAAAACAAGGGTGTGTCTTTAGCTCCAATCCTGTTCAATTTATATCTGAATGATATTGTAGAGCATTTATCATCTCCAACACACCATGCTCCTAAAATAGCAACTAAACCCATTTCAGCCCTACTATACGCAGATGATGCAGTACTTCTATCTCAAACTAAAGTGGGTCTGAAAAGACAACTAAGGGCATTCTCCAACTACTGTCAGAAGGAACATCTAGAGGTAAATTACAGCAAGACCAAAATAATGGTATTCTCAAAACACTTCAGACTCTCTAAGTGGTCCCTGGACGGGCAACCAATTGAACAGGTCAGAGTGTTTAAATACCTAGGTATGGTTTTTCAGTCATCAGGAACCTGGACAGCTCAGCAAGAACATGTGGTAGAAAAAGCCTCACAAACTATAAAAATCCTGAAACAGTTTTTTTTTTCACTAAAGGTCACAATTTCATACCAGCAGCACTAGAAGTGTACAGAGCCAAGCCATTAGCGCAGATGCTATATGGGATTCCAATATGGGCCAATAGAAATCTAAAATCATTAGAAATTGTACAGTCTAAATTTCTTAGACAAATATTTGCTGTCCCTAGCTGTGTCCCAAATGCCACATTAAGGTTGGAAAGTGGCCTCCTCTCCGTGCATACACAGGCTTGGCTCAGGACACTAAATTACTGGCTAAGACTGAATCAAGCTCCCTCTGGTTTGCTTCCTTTTGTCATGAAGGATTCTCATGAGAGTAGATGGATGAAAGATATCAAATCCAAAGTATACTCTCTGGGACTGTCGCCCGATCATCTAGTGACCACTGGGTATATAGTAGGGCGAGAAGTTTATTAGAGCAGCGTATACATGACATTGAATATCAAAATAATCTGTCTGTCACCAATAAATTATGCCCCTGGTATGACAACTCAGCGTTAAGTCATCCAAAAACAATGGCACAATATCTAAATGTGCTAACAGTTCCAAAGCACAGAAGGGCCTTTTCATGTGCACGATTTAATGTCATGCCTTCAGCTATGCTAGAGGGTCGCTTTAAAGGAACACCTCTACAAAACCGCACATGTCCATGTGGTGAAGGTGTTGAAACACTTGCCCATGTGTTACTGTTTTGTTCCTTTTATAGAGAGGTGCGGCAAGAATTACTTTTTCCCATGTTAGCAAAGAAGCCAGGTCGTTCATCTGACTTTTATATATCATTACTCCTTGGAGACCGAGACAATCAGGTGACACTGCTGACAGCTAAATTTTTAGCAGCAGCAATTAAAATGAGGCCAACCATGACTTTAAACTAACAACCATTTACAGATTATTTGTTCAGATTCTGTACAGGAATGTTGCAAGTATATGTATTTACTTCTATGTATTTACTTTTATGATTTGGTATGCCAATTTTATATCTATTTAAATGTTGTTCTCTTTTGCTAAGGCCATGGCTAATGCAAATAATTAAATAAATGAAAAAAAAATGACTGGCAGCATCCTTATCCTCATCATCCACATCATCATCATCATATTCAATCATCATTCATCACATCATCCTTACCGGGCGGCGGCAGTGGCAGCAGCGGGGCGATCCTGGGCCCTGTGGCGAGGGCTTTTTGAGGCGCAGGCCTGGGGTGCCAGACCCCTGCCTGTCACAGAACCTGACTCTGAGGGGTTAAATGGTGAAGAGCTGCTGGTGGAGCCTTGCAGCTCAGGTCAGCAGGCAGCTGGGTCTGATGACTCAGCTGAAAACATATCTTCTCCCCCTAGAAGGGCTATGAGCAGGATTCTGCAAAGACGTGTTACCAGGACAGCTAGGGAAAGGGTCTTTGATGTTAGACGGGGAATCAGGTCGGGAAGCCCTGAGTACTAGCAGGACCCTTTCCAGAAGTAAGGGTGTGTTCCCTGTTTTGGGATAAAGCTGGTAATCTCACCCTGAGCTCTCTGTGGGAGCAACGCATCATTTGAACTTGCAACCACGTTCCTGTCTGTGACCTTGACTCTGTTTCCTGATTTTGGACTGGCTTCCTGGACAACGGCTTAATCTGTTCCCTTGGGTTTGGCATCTGGTTTCCGTGAGATATTCTGGTTTTGACTTGGACTGTTAATTGCTGGGAGTTGGATTCTGTTATCTGGCACTTGATTGTTGGCAAAGGACTTGAACTTGCTTGGCTTTCCACTAAAGATCTTGGCAAAGAACTGAACCCAGTTTGTGTGTGTGCTCTGTGTGCGGGGCTTGACATGGGGCCAGTGCTTCTTTTTTGTTGTTTTTTTTTTGTTTTTGTTTTCAAGTGCCGATTGTGCAGCCCCTGGGGCTGGGTCAGTGCTTCTTTTATTTTATTATATTTTATTTATTTTAGGGCGCCAACCCAGCCACCCCTGGGGTCAGGTCGGCACTCCTTTTTTATTTTATTTTATTATTTTATTTTATTTTTGTTTTGTTTTGTTTTGCTTTGTTTTTCAAGTACCAACCACGTGGCCCCTGGGGCCGGGTCAGCAGTGGTTTTATTTTTTATATTTTTTCTTTATTTTAGGGCATTATCCCGGCCACCCCTGGGGCTGGGTCAGTGCTCCTTTTTTAGGCTCTTTTTTAACTTTTGCCAGCCGTGGGCTGGTTTGGTGACCCACAGGCCGGATCTGGTGCTCATGGGCCGGTACTGGACACACATGCCAGATCTCTTTTGTTTGTTTTGTTTGTTTTGTTTGGGGGTTTTTTTTGCTGGCCCATGGGCCGGTTTGGTGACCTGCGGGCCGGCTTTGGTGCTCGCGGACCGGTACCAGGCCTGTGCACTAGATCATGGGCCAGGTTCAGTGCTCACAATCCAATACCGGGGCCTGCGCACCGGATCTTTTATTTTATTTTATTTTATTTTATTTTATTTTATTTTATTTTATTTTATTTTATTTTTACTGCTGACCACGGCCGCCTACCAGCTGTAGCACAGCTAGTTGGCTTTTTTTTCTGGTTGCCCCCTCCCTGCACCAGGAAGACCGAACCATCCAGGAAGGACCAGCACCATGTAGGAGACATTTCTGCTGCCATTAATGAAACAAACCGTTGTTGTTGTTGTTGTTGTTTTCCAGTTTGGTTCATTTTGTTGATTAAATCCACTCTGTTGTTTTGTTCCATCTCTAGTGCATATACATCCTTACTGTAAGGGACATCTGGGGAACTATGGATGACTCTGAAAGACATACACTTTCTCATTCTTAATAACAGCCTTGCTGAAGAATCTTGGAACTATTTCACAAAGATTCTTGGGTCTATTCACACATCTTTTATGAGACCTATTAGGTAGAATCTGTTTAGGACTAAGAGGTGTGGGAGGGAAATATAGTGGAAGTGGATACATCTGGGTTGAGGGGGTAATCATTATTCATTTCTGGCTGCATTCTTCAATCTGCTTGTTCTTTTTTTTCCTCCATCATCAGTATTTTGTATCTGGGCTACTGGCTTTTGAATGAATCATAATCATGGTTGGGATCCCAGGCTGGTTGGAATTCAAAAGCATGCCTACATATTGGCCCCCGGTGCTTGCCTATTTGAAAGTAAAGTGGGGTATTTGCATGCCATCAGTGTTGGAGCTAAACATACTTATTAAAAAATCAAGAGAGAACAGTTAGCATTGTAAGGTAACTTTGAGAGTGTGCAGAAATACAGCTGTTTAAAGAAAAAGGAAACAAGGAAGTATTCTGGCTAAAAAATAGGTAATTGAAGACCCAGCATGCGTAGTGGCATCCAGGTACCACTGATTGTTGAATGTCCGTGGAAAGAAAGCTGAGATACTGTAGTCCTAGAGTTGGGCAGCACATTTTATGGTCATGGATTCTCTAATGGTCGCACGTCCCTTTAAAAGCACTGTGTCTAAAACTGTGTCTAAAAATGCCTTCCCCACGGCCACTGGGCTTTTTGGGAAAAAAAGAAAAGAAAACCCGGTAATGCCCCTTGAAGCGAGGTTTCTGTGACTCACCGAAGAGGTAGGGAAATGTTTGCCTCGCTTTGAAAATCCAGCTTTTAAGGAGGCAGACACCGTGGGACCACGCAGATGATCCATGTTTCTTTTTCTTTCTTTTTTCATAGCACCGACCGGCTGTTCCTGAGGCCGATGGGCTATATTTTTTTTAATTGCTTTTCACCTTCAGAGAAACAGGAAGCGCTATCCAGTCCTACAAGTTTTCATTTCCCCCAGCCACGTGGTCCGTTTTTTTCAAATGCTAGCGCCACCTGCTGGCCAAGGAGGGTGAACTGCACTTTAAAGTTAAAAAAACAGCTTTTGACATGTGAATTCCTGTCCCACTTATTCAATCACATGATGGGACGAAGAGGAAAAGCCGGACCTTCAGAAGATCAGGATCGAAACCCAGGTGTGACCACGGCCTAAGCTGAAGACAAATGTTTGGAAAAAAATATGTCCTCAAATCAAGTCTGGGAATGCTGCATTTTGAACTACAATTCCCAGAATCTCTAGGCACAGAATGGCCCAATTGTCTGGAAATCTGGAAGTTGTGGTCCTATTAATAATAATCGTATCCAAGCTCTGTCCCAGAGGAGGGCATTGCTGGCTTGCAGACACCATGAAAGGAATATATTTGATAGAAAGAGGATGTGAATTCACTGTAAAAAGAAATCAGATCTTGCTCATTGCAAGGTATTCTATAATCAGTTCTGCTTCTATTCTATAATGCTCTTTATTACACACATTTGGGGTTTACAGCATTTGACTTTCTTGACACTTAACCACACGTTTTTACCCCCCCCCCCACTGTCTTTATTTCATTTTTAAAGAGGTGCTTGCCCTTCTGCATCTTCTAACAAAACTGTTAGAAGACCTCTGGGTTAAGAGGTGAGACTGGACCACTTCCAGCCACTTAGGCTTCTGATGGTTGGGCGCCTCTCAAATTTGGTGGTTAACAGAAATAGTTTATGGTCCATAATGTGCTTTGTCTTATATATCAGAACAGCATGTTCTTTATGCTTATCTTGGGTTTGGGTTCAAGCTATGAAATGCAGAATTACTTTTTTCTCAGAAATAGTTCACTAAATCTAGGTTAAGGTTTACCTCAGATTGCAAGTTCTGAGTAATTCCACACAAGGCTGCTTCACTATTAATTTTATAGTCAACCACAAATATATGGAACCTTTTGAGTGGTGAAAGGTGCATATTTTCAGTCCAATTGTTTCTTACTAAGAACTACCCTCATATCTTAAGAGTGAAAGCATGATAAGGGGTTCACATGTTTTGCTACTAGAAATATAAAAGTTGATGCTAAATCAAACTTGCTTGTCTTAAAGCTGCCACAGGACATTTTGTTGCTGTTTTTCAGGTCATGTTGCAGATGCATCTTTGACCTAAGCCTGTCTTCAGAAGAATGACAAGGTAAATAATGGCAAGACATGGGGAGGAAGGCGGTTCTAAGATCCCACTGAGCAGTAACTGGGGCCAGCCCTTAGTTTTTCTTCTGCCACTAAAAGATGAATGCTTCAGGATCTAATTTTATTAATTATCTATGGGGGGGGGAATAAATCCAAAATGCAATGGAATAAGCCACTATCTGTCTCTTTTTGAAGGACAATTTGCACAGCTGTGTCTATGTTTTGGGCCCAGACTGATAAACTTGAATGGATTAATTAATTACCTTAGTTCTTTCTGCTAGGCCAGCACACCTTTGGAACAGCAGAGAGAGGGGGAGTGATTAAGACATGACAGGCAGAATAGCCTACTATAGTTTGTAGAATTATTTGAAAGATAGGAGAGCACAACAAAAGTGCCAAGGTTGTGGGCACAGCTCAGAGCAAGAATGCGATGAATAACCTCAACAGAGATGTCCAAAACTGTCTACCAAATAAATGTTACCCTTCACTTCTTATTGTACTTTTGGCAACTGGAAGAGTTTATCTTGGAGCAACATGTACAATGCAAGGTGGATTGCAGAGAAGGAATGCAGACAATGTAGCTTATCAGTTGAATGTTTTGGTTAGAACTCTGCTGGTTTTTGCAAAGCATATTAAGTTAGAAAAAACTTTACTCAGCTTATTCTTTGTTTCCCCCCTACACCCACAAACACATTTACTGTCATCTAACCGTGCTGTAGTGGGAGGAGAGGAATGGACCGGGAGGGGACCAGGAATGGATTGTATATTTCCATACTGCCTCAGAAAGTTGTAAAAACACTTTTTTGTTGTTTTTATGGCATTTCAGATGTGTTTTAGAAATAGTAAGAAATATTCCTTTTCCAGACAATCCAGCTTATTAGTTTGAGAGCAGAGATCTACTAGAGACAGAGCTGTAGGTAGATGGAAAAACCCAGTGTAATGCAGTGGAAAAAGTGATTGCCCTAGGACTCTGGAGACCATAGAATCATAGAATCATAGAGTTGGAAGAGACCTCAAGGGCCATCCAGTCCAACCCCCTGCCATGCAGGAACCCCCATCACAGTATTTCCGACAGATGGCCATCCAGCCTCTGCTTAAAAACCTCCAAAGAAGGAGACTCCACCACCCTTTGTGGCAACATATTCCATTGCCGAACAGCTCTAATTGTCATGAAGTTCTTCCTGATGTTCAAATGGAATCTCTTTTCCTGTAGTTTGAAACCATTTCCCTGAGTCCTAGTCTCTGAAGCCATGGAAAACAAACCTGTTCCCTCTTCAATATGACATCCTTTCAAATATTTAAACATACAGTAGCTATCATATCCCCCCCTCAGCCTTCTTTTTGAAAGGCTAAACATTCCCAGCTCCCTAAGCCATTCCTCATATGACATTTCTTCCAGACCTTCAACCATCCTGGTTGCCCTCCTCTGCACCCGCTCGAGGTTGTCAACATCCTTTTCAAATTGTGGTGCACAGAACTGGACACAGTACTCCAGGTGGGGTCTGACCAAAGCAGAATAGAGTGGTACTATCAGGGTTCAAATACCCACTCGAGTACCAAACTAGAGCGAGGTCAAGATGTTGCTTGCATCATCATGTTGAAAACGTTCCAGAGAGTGCTCTAGCATTATAGTGTGATATATACTATAAATATCTTAGTACATAAGACCTTAAATGCCTAACTAACCTTGAAAGCCCTAGGACTGCTATACCTCAGTTCTAACTTGACAGCACATGACTAAGTGAGAAAGACAGGCACAAACTTCTGGCTTGTTGGTTTGTGCCAGTTTCATTTATCAGCCAAGCAGGAGTTCAGTGCTTCACAGCTCTTCCTCCTTTGGTGGGCACCCGCTCAGAGGCAGCGTCTGGGGGAGAGGAGGCAGGAAATCTAGGGTGTTGCCTCTGCGTGGGCACCGGCCCAAGGAGATATGGTTTTGAAGCAGTGAACACCTGTTCCGCCGATAAAGGGACGGCCACAAACCAGTGGCTTGTGCCCATCTCTGCTAAATAATTGGATGGCAAAGAGCACAGGGGTATTACAGGCACCTTAATCATGTGCTCCCATAAGTGAGCATGGTGCTGAATGTTGAAGGTGTGATAGTTCAGTCCTGCACATTGCTGCTGAACCTGTTGCCATTTCTCCCTTTCCTCTGCAAAGACATTAAGCAAGGGAAGGTGGCAGAGCACAGAGGTCATGGGTGCTCCCAGTAGAAAGCCTTTTCTAAGTGGTTTCTACAACACCACTTTCACCCCCACCTCTCTCCAGTTCTCATGAGGCTGTCGGATGGGCTCTTGTCTGGTTTCCCCTTTTTTTCCCTTCAGCGTCAGTGAAAGAAAATCTGATTCTTTTTTATGGTGTTGTTTTTAAGGGGGGACTCTAGAGCATTATACTTGCAGGTTTAAATGTATGTAGGATCTTTTAGAGGCATAGGTAGCCAACTGGGAACTGTTTTTTTCCACATGAGATAAGTGGGTGGGGGTCTTGCAGAGTCCACGGCATGCATATCCAAACGTTGTCCCTCCAGATGTTTTGGACCACAACTCCCACAGTCCTTTGCCATTGGCAATCTAAGCTTAGAATTCTGGGAGTTGTGGTCCAAAACATCAGGAGGGCCGAATTTTAGACATGCCTGGTCTAGGGGGTCTCTGAAAGCCACACGGCTCAGGGGATGTCATTTGCTCATTCCTTTAGCATGAGTGGCTTATGCCCTACCTAGATTTGCTGAAGAACAGCTGGATCATTGGAAAGCATGTGGACTCTGATATAATGGCATTGTAGGGCTAGCTCAATATATTTTGCTGTCTAAAACCCCCAGGAAATATGGCATCTCACCCTCACCCCTTCATATCACAGTGCATAGTACCAGAGTCAACCACATGTATTTGGCACCAGAGGCAGAAAATTGCATACCTACCCCTTTGCATCAGATTGGCAGTGATAATGAAATAATAAGAAACTAAATAACTTACCATGTGACACAGAATCAGCTGCCTGGGGAGGCTGTTTTGCTCTGCCTTGTGGCAGGGCCAACCTGGTGTCAATGGGATGAGCCATGTCCTTGAAGCCAGGCAGGTGTCAGTGGGCAAAGAAGGGACAACTGTACCCTTGAGCCTGATCTAAATCCTCTCATGTACCTGGAGCTGCACATGGGTGAAGATGTGTCAGGCCACATACGTAATTCATATGGTCAGATCACAAAATGTTGTGGCTATGGGGGGGGGAGAAAATCCATTAATCTGAACACATGGACATCACAGATAGAGAGGCTCCACCATGGCAATGGCAGATCTGCAGGCAGGCAGGCTATCAGATGGAAAGTCTATTAGCTGAAAAATTTAATTAGGTTCTCTCTTGGTGTCACATAGAGTTCAAAACCGTTGGAGACATACATAAAGATGGCAGCAAACACTGCTTGATGTGTATGTTTATATCTGCTTTATTATATTTATTTAGATCAGGAAGAAACAGGGAGGGAAAATGGCATCTTCCTCCCCTCCCTATATAATAATTTCAGCCAAAATATCCTGTCATATGATGCAAAATTAGAATGTTATTCCAGAATTCCAGACATCTCTTGCTAACACTTGCATCGTTTTTGTCAAATCTGTTGGCATTGCCAGCCAAAAATCCTGACATATTCTCAGGACTGCAGAGGAAATCGTACTTTAACATTGGCAGTATTTATAACCCTTTCAAGTCAGTCTCATCGTATCACTATTTTGTGTCAAGAACACTCATCATTAATAACTAACAATATTAATTCTCCACTTCTCCTTCCTGTCAGTCTGGATAATAAAAACAGCACTGTTAGGATAACCAGAAGGAGCATGATGTTCAGTTTTGAGCATGTACACTGGGACCACAATGTTGAGGATTTAAACTTAGGGACTGGGAAAACAGTGAATAATGGGAATATATACATGGAACAGATTTTGACATAAACTTATTGCTGTGGGCCCAAGAATGGGCTTCATTTATAGGAGACATTTATAGTATTCATCAATTACTAAGTTTGGTAAGGTAAGGTAAGGTAAGGTTTATTATTACAGCATCAAGCCAAACATAAGATAAAATAGAATAGAGCAGAGTAAAATAAAACATGTAAAACATTAGCTAGAAAGTTTAAAAACTGGCAAACATTACAGTGATCAATATATAAAACAAAAAAGTTATTTTTTAAAAAGCCTTTAAGACAGCAAATATAACAATATAAAACCAAGGTTTAAGAGCTCAGCTATCTATCTGTTGCTGTCTCTAAACGAATGTGTGCATTTGTTACACATCTTGGGACTTCAAGAATTGCTCTAAGGAATTTAGATTGGACCCACTCTATAGGATCAAAACTACAAAATGTGGGCCCAATGAAGGTGCCATAGAGCATCTGGCTGATCACCTTTGCCTGAAAGAGTTTTGGGGCTGCTGGAATATAATGACCCCCTTTGGAATGGTAGAACCGTAAGATGGCATTTGCTGTTCTTTCACCCTGGTTAGCTGCATATTAGATATGGACATTTCTAGACCCAGTAGATTGAAGGGCCATGCCTAGGTATTTAAAACAGGAAACCTGTTCCAGGGATTGCCCATTAATAATCCAAGACCTTTTCTTTTGTCTTCTTCCAAAGGCCATGATTTTGGTCTTTTGGTAGTTTATTTCTAGTTCCTTCATTTTGCAGAAGCTTGCAAATTTCTTAAGGGCTCTATTGAGGCCAACAGGTGTTCTCGCTAAAAGCACAGCATCATCTGCATATAGAAGAATAGAAATGTCTTTGCTGTAGCTTTGGAGGGTGAAGACTGGGAGAGCTGAGATGTTCTACTATGTCATTTATGTAAAAATTGAACAATGAGGGGGCCAGTAAACAACCCTGTCTCACTCCTCTATAGGTGTCAATCCGGTATGTTAAGTTGCCTTTCCTATTAAACCTAACCTTCAGATTGGTATTTTCATGTAGCACACGCAGCAATAGAAGTAACCATTTATCTATTGAGGTGGCTTCTAAGTTGGCCCATAATTTCTGTCTCGAAATTGAGTCAAAGGCTCCTTTCAGATCGACAATTGCGGCATATAGTGAAGTTGGACCCTTTGCTGCATATTTCTCTATAAGGTGTTGGATGATAAGACAATGGTCCAGAGTCGATCTACGCTCTCTAAAGCCCACTTGCTCTACCGCAATCCTATTTTCCTCATCCAACCAAGTCTCAAATCTGTCCTGGCGGTGTCTAGCATATAATTTGCTGCATATGTTTAGAAGACTAATGGGGCAATAGTTTGCAGGGTCATCTCTTTGTCCTTTTTTGAATAAAGGTACCATGATTGCTGTATTCCATTCTAAGGGAATGAGGGCTGTGGAGTCAATATAAGTAAATAATTCTGCAAGAAAAGGGGCCCACCATTCAGCATTTTCTTTAAAGAGTTCAGGGGGCAAACCATCTGACCCTGGTGCTTTACCTATTTTCAGTCGGGCAATGTGGAATTTAATTTCCTCTGGGGAGACTGGAGGCCAGGCTGGCAGATCCTTAAACTCCCCAGCTGGAACTGGTGTTGGGGGAAGGTCTTTATAGAGTATATTTAAAAAGGTGAACCATTTACATTGAGAAATTGGGGGATCAATTTGGCAGGAAAGGTTTTGTTTTTTATCAGAAACCAATCGCCAAAACTGGGAGGAATTTTTATGCTTGGCAGCAAGAATTCTTTCTGCCCACAGCTGATGAGTATAGTCTTTTTTCTTTTGGGCGATTAGATGTTTTTGCATGTTAAAGTTCAAGCAGGCATATGCTTAATAGTTAAATGAAAATAAAAGAAAATATGAGTCCCACATTTAAGGCAGAAAGCTGCCATTAGCCCAGTTAGCTTGGGAAATGATGGGCCAATTTCCTTTCTGATAATTTCCAGAACACGGCCAAACAGCCTGAAAAACTTACAACTATCAGATCCCAGCTATGAAAGCCTTCGAGAATACATTCCCTTCATCCATGTTTCCCAAAAGAATTACTGGGGTGGGGGTGGGGGTGTATGTGACAAAAACAGAAAAACAGGTGGTAAAAGATTTGTGGTAGCAGTAAGAGTTGCTTCCCCCGTGGGTGATGTGTGCAACATGCACACATATATTGGCGAATCCTTGAAAGATGCCACCAAAAAGAATAAGTATACAAATATTTTAAAAGAATTAATCATGCATTATATTTAAACAAAAAGTGAAGCCAAAGCAAAAAACACAGCAATGTGGTTTGATCCATAATGAAGCCCAAGACCTCTAATGTAGATTCCATTCACTGAGGTGCTAAGGTCACCAGGCCTTAGCATCCACTCTGCATTTTTTTCCAGCTGCAGTGCAAAATGAGGGACTACCTTGGTTGTAGCATATTACCTGGACTTTGCCTTTTCCCCTTCTTTTTCAAAAAAATTGTCAGCAATACTACTAGGAATGTGTATGTGTGCATGTGTTCATGCATGAATGTGTGTGTGCATGTACAAGGATACATACATACATACTGCCCCTCTCTGACTGTGTGTACTGAATCATTATATCGATATATGGGGATGATCAACATCTAGAATATCATAACATTCTTTTTAAAATTACTTGTATCTAAGTTTTAAACATATTTAATAAAATAATTGAGATGGGAAGGTATTCCCCAATTTTGGAAACAATCTATAATTATAATTATTTTTAAAACATGAGAAAGACGGTATAGATATGAGCTCATATCAACCAATATCATTAATTTATCAAAGTGCAAAAATATTCACTGCAATTTTGGCCAACAGATTGAACAATTTTTAGGCATATATATTGGTAAAGATCAAAATGAGTTCATACAATGTCAGACCTGATTAGAAGAATTTTGAATGTAATGTATCTAGCAAAAAAAATGAAAATAAAATCAAAGATGCTGTCACTAGATATATTTAAGAATTTTGACTCCATGGAATGGGACACATTAAAAATTTTGTGTAGATAGTTAGGGTTTGGTGCACATTTTAACTACATAATACAACTATATTCAAAGGATGCTGCAGCAATGATAACGATTAATGATGGTGTAATGGAGAAAACATCACTAGGGCAAGGAATGATAGGGTTGCTCCCTTTCTCCAGTTTTATTTATAATTAGCCAATGCAAAAAGAGACGATAATATGGATATAAAGAGTAAAATAAAATAAAGCAAAAGCAAAAGCAAAGCGTTCTGCTTATATACCGTCCCATACCACTTCAAGTAGTCTCTGGGCAGTTTACAGTTTAATTATGCAGGCTACACATTGCATAAACAAACCTATTTTCCAATGATACATTAAGGATCCCTTACAATCTATAGAAGAACTACATTTTATTTAAAGCAAGTTGAGGATGCAACAGGATTGAGAGTCAGGATAAATGAGAATGTATGAGAAAAAAGGAGAAAGAAATAATGAGAATCAAACTTGGGGTAAAATAAGTAATATTTTTAAATATTTAGGCATAAATTTAACATGGAACCTCCAATATATTACTAAACTGAATTTTGATACACTGAAGAAAATGATGTTGAAACAAGTAAAAGAATATCAAAGACTGAAGTGGTTTGGCAAAATAGTTTTATGTAAAATGACAACGTTACCCAAAATAATGTTTTTATTTTGGATGCTACAATTTAAAATTACTGAAAAGGATTTAAAAGTTTGTTGGTGAGTTCTGCAATAGCAATAGGAGACCTAGAATAAATTTTAAAAATGGTACATATTGTAGAAAGAGGATGTCTTAGGATTACCTAATATTAAAATATATTATGTAGCAAATTAATTGAGGCATATTACAGACATATAATAAGTGCTATCGGTTTAGAATGGGAATCCCTTGCTAGAGAGATATTAATGGGGAGCCAGTTGTGATAAAGAAAAATAAAGTTAGCATCAATGAAACAAAAAAATCCCTTCTCAGTTATGTGAGTTACAAATGCCCTGAGTTATGAAAAAATCGAGTTACAAGTAAAATACACAGGTATAGGAAAATTTTGAGTTACAAAAACAAAGGTTTTTTTCAAGTTACAAAAGGGAAAAGGAAATGAAAGATTTCCTTTTCAAAATGGCTCCTGCTTGTTTGCAATAGTAATACTGCCATCTTGTGGCCACCCAACTCCAGTGCTGCAATTAGGAAGAAGAAGGAGCCATTTTGAAAAGGAAAGCTAAGAACCTGGGCTTCTTTGTTCAATGATATTTTCAAATTGCCCATTTTGGAAATATTTTTCACTATTTTGGGGACTTTTGGGATTTATTTGGTGGATTTCTCAAGTGGCTATAAGGTAGGTTGCTCATCTGTTGTTTGTTTTCCTGTTACTGTGCTTTTTGCTTTCTGGGAGTGTGTGGTTTCCAATGCAAACTCAGTTTCAAGTTATGAAAGTTTCGAGTTAAAATGCATTTGGAACAGATTAATTTCATAATTAGAGGTACCACTGTACTTGAAAAGTACTGCATAGTACTTAAGCTCTCTGTGGGAGGTTTACAGCTACACACTGCCCCCCCTCCCCAGCAAGCTGGGTACTCATTTTACCAACCTCAGAAGGATGGAAGGCTGAGTCAACCATGAGCCTGCTACCTGGGATTCAACCCCAGGTTGTGAGCAGAGTTTTAGCTGCAGTACAGGCATTTAACCACTGTGTTACTATCCAAAATGAAACAGGGTCTCTCAATCTGTTAGCTTATGAAATGATCTGTAAGCTAACGAAATGAGAAAACTGGCTTTTTATACTCATTGTTTTTGTTTTAAATATTTTATTTTATGAAGAAAGTCACATTGGATCCTTTTAAAGGAGAAAGGCATGTAAATATTTTAAATAAATAAAAAATAAATATCTTCTCTATCAGTTTATTTGCACCTAATCATCTTATGAGTTGTTGCTACTTCTGGTTTCTAGAATCTGCTTGAATTTGTGAGGGTATAAATTTATCACAGGAATCAATACACCAACTTTACAGTTAGAAATCTTTGCAGACACACAATTTCCGCCCCACTTGCAAGCTTTCAAATCAATTCCCAATGATTCCATAAGCATGCATATTTTACAAATTGTGGATCTGGGAACCATCACTGCAGGGAGAACAAATGTCCTTTAACTTTTAAAGGAGCTCTACTTCTAATTACAAAGCTGCAATCTTACCTCTTTCTGCCCATTAATCCTGTACCTACAAACACATTCTCATGTGCTTACATGTCTGTTTCCAATCTTGTTCCATTGTACAAGATTCTCAGTGTTTTCTGTCTCTTCTATATCTTGATGTTGGGCGGCGGCGAGTGGGGGGGGGGATAGATCTGAGGATCACTTCCCTGACTTAACAGAAAAAGTCATGATTGTGGTGCAAATGGGCAAGTTGGCACCCATAAGGTTGCTTAGGATCTTCGCCATGAAGAACAGGACAAAGGATGTTCCAAAATCAAGAACATACATGTTGAAAAGCAATTATTCTTAGCCCTCCAGATGTTTTAGGTTGCTTTCACATGACACCTAAAATCCGCTTCAAAATGCTTGCAGATGCGGAGCATAAAATTGTTTTCCCACCAGCAGCGGACTTTAAAAAAAATAAAGTATGACCACGCCCACTTAAGCGCGCCCCAGCGCATTTTACAAGTACCTTGTCTCGAAGAGGTAAAATCCTTGTTGCTGTTTTAAAGCATTGCATGCCTGGCCCTCCTCCACTTTTTGTTTGTTTTTGTTGCTCCCCCCCCTTTAACAGACAAGAATCCTAACGGGCTGGAAAAATTAGCTGCTGCAGACGGCAGGCAGAGGTGAGCCTGCATTTTTTTCTCTCTCCCCTCACTGCAGATAGAAGCAATAGAATCAGAGTGTGGGAGGTGGGAACACAGGAAGCAGAACAAAAACCACTTTGGGGGGAGGGATCTGCATTTAAGTTGCCAGCAGATTTTAGGGGTCGTGTGAAAGCAGTGTTAGACTACAAATCCCAGATATCGGCTAAGGATAGTAGAAGTGGAAGCCCTAAACACATAGTGCGTTAAAAGCTGAGAAATACTGTTTTAAAAAAGATATAATCACTTATTATAATCTTATAATACACTTATAGTACACTTCCTCAGTGGCGAGGAAGAATTATGAAGAAAGGACATCACTACCAAAATGGTAAAACCTAACCTCAATTGCAACCAAACTAACAACAGAAACAGGTTCATATCAAGGCAATAGGATAAAATCATACAATGTGGACAAAGTAGATAAGGAAAAACTGTTTTCCCTATCACACAACACTAGAACTAGGGGGCACTCCATGAAACTTTTGGGTGCTAGATCTCAAACAAATAAGAGGAAGTACTCCCCCCCCCCCCAGAAGATGACTGGTCTCTGGAACTCCCTGCCAGAAGTGGTGACAGCTGTCAGCCTTGGCACTTTAAGAAAGGATTAGATAAGTTCATGGAAAACAACGGTATCAATGGCTATCATTATGGATGCCTAAGGACAATCTCCAGGTTGGAGAGATAGGCAGGATATCTCTAAATGCCATTTGCAGGGAATCATAAGCAGGTGAAGACATCTGCTTGGCAATACCCTGAAGCAAATGGTGAGCCACTGTGTGAGACAGAATGCTGGACTGGATGGACTGTGGCCTGTTCCAGCAAGGCTGTTCTTATGTTCTTATGATCCAAACTGACTTTGAGAAGTAATATTTTATGTGAAGTGGGGTGGAGCAGAGGAGAATTTACACATTATGGACATTTAGCTACCTTGCTCCCTTTTTATCCCTCACTCAATCACTTTGGTCTCCTTTCATGCATGAGTGTACAGAGACCTCATCTGTAGAACATCCTTCATATACCAAAGCAAGCAAATCACCACTAACAAAAATACCTACCAGAGGAAGTCAAATTGCAGATCCCAAGAAGTGAGGCCTTAATGTGCATGTGTGAAGCACTGTCACTGTACATCCCAACATCCATCAAAATGAAAGGGTCTATTTCCCTTCAACTCTACAAAACCTCAACATAAGCACATAAGAACAAACATAAGAACTTAAGAACATGAGCACACACCTCTTTTATTCTGTAAAAAAAAGCTGGGGAGAGGAAGAACAAATTCATAACTAGAGGAAGGAGGTCAGCCATCACTAGGGGTTTCTTTGAAAATATTTAAAACAAAAACAAAAACAAAAGTATTATAACTTAATTGGACTTGTATAACATCCCTGCAGAACGTTTTCCCCATTTTCTCTCTGACACACTCCCTTTTATTTTTTAAAAAAATTACAACAGCTGGGTATGGAACAACACTGATGCTGCAATTTAGACTATTACTTATTAAGCTGAAACAAGAGAAGCAGCAAACTCTCAGAGGGAGTTGAGAAGTTTTCCACCTTTTACTGATTGTATATCATACAGGAAATGGAGATTTTTTTTAAAAAAAAAGTTTCACCCATTTTTCATTCTGGGTCTCATCTTAATTGAAATGTCACCTTAAAAGAAGCCTTCGCTCTCCCCTTAACATTTTCTGGAGATTAACAAAATATTTGGCACAGTTATTAAGTTGCAGAATATTTCAGTATCATCACTAATAAATCAGATAGGAGAGAAATCCCCAGAATATAAAATGTCAATCTATATTTCCAGGGCTGTGTCCTGCAATTCTACTTAGGCAATCCTAATTATATCTCAGTTAAGAAAACGCCCATCATTGTGATGAGTGGGTTGCAACTATTTGACGTGTTGATGTTACATGTTTTTTTTTACTACAATTTTCAGAATTCTCCACAGAGAATAGCTAGTGGTTTCTGGAGAATCCTGGGAGATGCATATGTTTCTAGCTTGTATATTTCATGGCATATTCCAGTGGCAGGGGTGGGCTGTAGCATGTGGGCCTGCTTTGCACCCCGGACAGAGGTATACTGCTTTTTCTCTAGTGCTTTAACTTTTGTTTGTTCAGTCAAAGCAAAGAGTGACAGATTGAAGGAGACAAAGAAGAGGGATTCACACAGACATTTCTGTTTGTTTGTCTGTTTGATTTTTATACTGCCCATCTAGCCCTAGGGGTACTCTGGGCAGTTTACAACATAAAACCACGATATTAAAACAATTACACATTTAAATAATCAACATACAAACAACATGATATAAACATAATAAAACTACATAAATCAACAACAATAAACTGAAAGAAAACTAAAAGAAAAGAATAAATAACAATGTGATTAATCAAATAAGAAATAAAAAAGAAGGAGGTAAGTGGTAAAAAGAAGAATTACTGTAGCTGAGCGAGACTTTCCCCTGCTTTCAGTGAATTCACTGATTTTACAGCTTTTCAAATCCAGCGATGTTCCAGCCTATACAGTACAGCCTGTTCTATGTGATGACTGTTTTTGGAATCTAGGTTCTGAGGCACTACTAGACCATAATAGAATATTGAGAATGAGTGTGCCCCTTATATGAGCGTGCTTGTGGGACCTACAGCACAATGTTTTGGTGCAGGTTGTTCCTCTTAAGCATTCTAGCCAGTCACCCTTGCCCTTTTGCAGAATACTCCATTCCATATGTCTTCTGTCAGGTTCTTTCTCCTCAGAGTCAGTCACTGTCCTGTACAATCACATCAGTTTTTTGTTTGTTAGTTAGTTAGTGTGAAGATTCTCAGTCATCCAGGTGAGTTTATCTGGGAGTTGAGTCATGGCAACTGGACTTATTTATTTATTCATTCATTCATTCATTTTTATACCGCCCGTCTTCCTGAAGGAACTCCGGGCAGTGAACAAAAAGGGCAAGGCAGACCCAAAAGGAACAATACAACAGAAAATAAAATAAAAACAAAAATAGAGTAAAATATGGTATGTAGTATAAAACAAATCAACAAAGGACTCGGGGCTGGCGAGTTGTGCAGCAAGCATACAGTGTGAAATCAGATTGAATGGCTTTTTAGTGGGATGGTGTTGGGGGGGAGGGAGGGAGGCTCAGCCAATTTCATTGTACACTAGTTGTAGAATGACAATAAAGGTTATTATTATTATATTATTCAAAAAATCATCGGCAAGACGGTGGGGGAAAAAAAACTAAACCCGGTCGCCAAATGCCTCCCTGAAAAGCAAGGTTTTAATGCTTCTTTTGAAGGTGTGCAGGGACTGTGCAAGGCGCAACTCACTCGGAAGATGGTTCCAAAGCGAGGGGCCAGCCACTGAGAAGGCGCGGTTACGGGTGACTGATTTCCGCACCTCCCTAGGCATGGCCACTCAGAGTGAAAGTGCCTGTGACATTCTAGTGGGCCGGGCCTCAGTTGATCTTTGGAAGATACGCTCCGACAGGTATTCAGGTCCCAAGCCGTGGAGGGTTTTGTAAACCAAAACCAGGACCTTGAACCTTATCCAGAGCACAACGGGCAACCAGTGCAGACGAGCCAGAATTGGGGTGATATGGTCATAGCGACGCGCACCAACCACCAATCTGGCCACCGTGTTCTGGACCCACTGAAGTCTCCGGATAAGGATCAAGGGCAACCCCACATAGAGATCATTGCAGTAATCAATTCTCAAGATCATGAGGGCCTGCACGACTGTTCTGAGGGAGGCCTCGTCTAGGTACAAACAGATCTGGGCAATCTGATGCAGGTGGAAAAAGTCGGTCCTGGAAACAGCCATCACGTGATGTTCCATGGATAAGGCCGCATCCAGGGCCACTCCCAGATTCCTGGCCCTGTCCACAAGCCGGAGGGTAGTGGAATCTCTTTCCTTAGAGATTGAAACGTTTTGCAACATTGCAGACCAGGGTTGGTTGGTTCCCTCAAGCATGGTAATACAGTGGACCCTCATATAACAAACGGTTTGTATAACATAAAATCTGTACAACATAAAAAATTCTGGAGATAGGGGAAATTTGCTTAACAGACTCGCCTATGGTGTGAATCCGTACAACATAAAAATGGTTGCGATTAGGGATTACTCCGTTTTCAATGCATTCCTATGGGAAATTTGTAGAAAGGAACATTTGCTTAACATAATTTCATTTGGAACAAATTAATTCCTTTATACAAGGTACCAATGTATCTCTTTCTTGCATAGGGATTATGGTATTTTTGTCACTTA
This sequence comes from Phrynocephalus guinanensis, assembly GCA_037367245.1. Taxonomy (NCBI): domain Eukaryota; kingdom Metazoa; phylum Chordata; class Lepidosauria; order Squamata; family Agamidae; genus Phrynocephalus; species Phrynocephalus guinanensis. The sequence continues at coordinate 92,560,891 of CM074735.1, read as the reverse complement.
AGGATCTATTGCTGGAGAACAGTTTCACTTCTTTTGCCAGTACAGTTCATTCTGTGGGAAAGTGTTCCTAGCTTTTGATGCAATGGCATAATGTTCTTCACTTTAGTGTTCGAAGTATTCTGTATTCTAGACATACAGAGCAATGGCTTAAATATGGCAGTAAGCAGCAACCAGAGAATGTCCACAATGATGCAACTCAAGTAGTAAGCCATTATTAGAGAACATCCATTGAACCAATGAGAATGTGGAAAGTCATCACATGTGAATTCCATTGAGTCAATGGGCCTACTCTACTTGCACTCTACTCTACTCCATTTTAGCCAATATGTCAATGGTTCCCTCTCTTTTTTCCCCAACTCATGGCTCCCTTGACTTACTGGTCATTGACCAAGGCTCTCCCAATACAATACTGTAATTTGAGTGAGGGGAGAAAAGACGGAGAAGCCCAACCTGAGTAGTGTTTCTGCAGATTCTGTGGAATTACTTCCAGGATTCTGCACCCCCCACCCCCGAGTAATATTTAGCTGGGCTTTTTTTAATGGCCAGCATACAAATGAATGCTTATGCTCGTATAAGTACAAATGTTCCAATTTCAAAAGAAAATTGTAGCAGGTAAAAAAAAATGATGCTTGTGGTGTAACAAGTCACATGAGTTGCATATGGCAAGAAATGCAGCTGCTAATTGCTTAACTAGCAACAATTTACCTATGAGACTTGAGACTGGTGGGGGTAACTAACAGGGTTCTAGCCAATTAGTCAAAAAACATTCCAGGGTAGAGACATATTAGATCAGGGGTGTCCAAATCTTTTTGTAAAGAGGGCCAGACTTGGTGATTAACAATGTGGGGGGCTGCCCCCCCACTGCAAGCCCCACCCACTGACCCCAGAAGCGCAACAGAAGCTGGAACCCAGCCACCCAGGCCTCTGCGAGCCCCAAGAAAAATTGAGGCCCAGGATCCAGCAACCCCTCCAACACAAAAAAGGCCAAATACTGGCCAGTCCCCCCTGCACGGGCTCCCCAAAAAATCAATGCCAGAGAGGGCAAGCAGATCCTGTGGGAGGCCTTGCAGGTGCCACTGGTTTCCCTGTTACTGAGGAAACAGGCTGGGGAGGCCAAACAAAGCTAGCGGGGGGGGGGGCACAGAGGCCGCTACCACCACTGCCACTGCTGCAAGTGGATGGGGAGGCTGAGCGAGGCCAGTGGGAGGCACCACAGGCACCACTGCCAGCACCGCCGCTGCCACTGAGGAAACCAACCAGACAGGCCGAGCGAACATAGTGGGAGGCCCTGCAGGCGCTGGCACCACCATAACTGCCACTGAGGAAACATGCCAGGGACACTAAGCAAGGCTGGCAGGAGACCCCATGGGCACCAACGCAGTTGCCACTGAAGAAACCAGCTGGGGAGGCTGAGCAAGGCCGGCGGGAAGCCCCGCAGGTGCTGCCGCCACTGAGGAAACCAGTCAAGGAGGCCAAGCAAGGCCTTCCCAGCTGGTTTCCTTGGCTTCAGCAGAAGCAGTGGCCTCTGTGCCCCCCCCCATTGAGGCCATGGATCCAGTCTATGCAAGGCTGTGCCTGTCCGGCTACCCCCCTCAAGCCCAACAGAGGCCAGAACCCAGCCATTCAGGCCTCTGTGAGGTCAGGGATCCAGCCTCTGGAAGGCTGTGCCCACCCCCCACCCCTGTCCCAAGCAAATCATATTTTAAAAATAAATAACCTTACCTTTGTCTGGTGGCAACAGAATTTGTGCGCCTTGCAGTGTATTAAAGCGTGGGGAAGGTGAATGAAGGAGGGAGAGGGAGGGGTGAGCCAGCCAGCCACAGGCCAAGCAAAATGGCCTGGTGGGCCGGATTCAGCCTGTAGGCCATACTTTTGGACATTGTTGTGTTAGACCAGGGGTCATCAAAGTTTTCAAACAGTTAGCCGGTCCACACACACCCCCAGACACCACTGGGGGCCTGACCAGAGTTCCCCCCAAAAAGGCCGACATGGGGGGAAAGGGGGAGGGAGGAGCAAGTGTGTGGAGCCCCCCCCCCATGATGGGCCCATGATCAGTGCATCTCTGGGGCCCCAGCAATGCCTCCTGCTCCGGATCGCCGCCCTAAGGTGCCACCACTGGGATCCCTCTGCTGCCCCTCTTCTTCCTCCTCCCACAGTGGCAGCAGCTGGAGTGGCTCCCCTTTCTTACTTCCTTCATTGCATCGGGAAGGAGGCAGCAGCCCAGGAAAACTCAGGCTCCTCATCCATCCCTCTGTCGGTCCACTGCCATGGCTGCTCCGAATTGGAAGTCCGGCTAGAGCTGCCTCCACCTGCCCCCTTCCTTCCTCACAACCACAGTAATACAGGCTGCAGCCACACAATGAACGCAGGTGGGCGGGATGGAGGAGGAGCAGGGGCGACCCCGCCCACTTTAGCGCATCCCAGCGCACTTTTCTTGTACCTGCTCTGGGACAGTGAAAATTATTTGATCCGGTGTAACGATAGTGAGTGCAGGGCTCTCCTTGCTTCTGTTTGTTGTTTTTTGGCTCCCACCCCTTTAAGAGCTACTTTTACAGAGACCAGAGGCAGAACGAGGTGAGCGGCATGCTTTTCTTTCTCTTTTTCTCCCTCCCCTCACGCAGCCAGGAACCAGGAAGTGCGGAGGAGGTGGGAACACCGGGAGAGCGATGAACCCCTAAGATCTCTGGTCCGAATTTAAGTGGCCAGCGGATCTTAGGGGTCGTGTAAAAAGGCCCTAAGGCAGCAAAGGCCACAGAGGCATGTGCAAACTTAAAGCCTAGAATGTTTAACTAGTGCTGGTTTTTGAAAGGCTTTGGTAGATTAATGTGCATACAAAGATGGAACATGATGGGGAAAGGGTAATTGTTGGGCCCAGCAAGGTGATGGTTTTATCAGATGGAATTAAGGGTTATTAACAATCATCCAGGGTGTCTACTGGTTGGTACAATTTTGTAGCAGAGCATTAATGGTAGTACAGCTTTTTATGATTGTATAGCATTTACTATTAAGATTTATACCCGTCATCAACCTGTATGTGGCCTGTTATGGATGACCATTGATAAGACCCTCCTCTCTCTCTGGACCCACCAATTGCCTTCTTTCCACCATGTGCCTATCTACTAAAACCTTACCCCCATGCATTTGAAGAAATGGGTAAGAACAAAAGCTTATTCCACATGGAATGTTTTTGTCTCCATTGTGCTATTTTCATTATTTTAAAACATCATGTGTGCCATTCATAGCTCTTATCAACAGGCAAAGTAAAACAGGTTGTAAGATTCCAGAAAGCCCCATCAAGCACAGCTATAGAGTAGAGATGGGCACGACTTAGCGGTATTCCTGTTTCCGTTTCCGTTACTCGTATCCGTTACTCTACAGAAACGGAAACGGGAATTACTCCGCCAGACTTCGAGCTCGAACCAACGAACGAACAATTTGGTCTGATTTGTCGTGCTCGTTACTTGCATCGCGGCGATCGCGCAATGCCGAGCGGCACAGAAAAAAGTTTTTAAAAGTTAAAAAAAAACCGATTCCCGGCCCTAAAAGTAGGCGAAAACTGTCTGAGGGCACCTACCAGGCCAGAAGGGTGTTTTATTTGGGGGGGGTTCCCCGCCCCCCTCTCCTTGGCTATTGCTACTGCTGCGCTGCTGGTACCAGGCTGGGAGGGTGCATCCATTTGCCATGCAGTGCGGGGGATCCAAAATGGCGACCGCAATATTTTTTTTGAAATCGTTGCCCAAAAACCCACCAAAGCACCACAGAAACATGCGAAAATTAGCTATTTTAAATGCTTGAATTTTTACAGTAGCAGCAGTGGGTTTTTCTTGCAAAAAAAGTCTGTTGATTTTATTTTATTTTATTTTATTTTATTTTTTTACACCTGCGCATTCGCAATGATGGGCTCGCCCATGGGAGTGGACCATGCAAAGTTTTGGAGCCATTCCACCAATCGCATGGCCAGGTTTTGCTGACTGTACCAGGCTGGGAGGGCGCATCCATTTGCCATGCGGTGGGGGGGGGATCCAAAATGGCGACTGCAATATTTTTTTTGAAATCGTTGCCCAAAACCCCACCAAAGCACCACAGAAACATGCGAAAATTAGCTATTTTAAATGCTTGAATTTTTACAGTAGCAGTAGTGGGTTTTTCCTTGCAAAAAAAGTCTCCGTTGATTTTATTTTATTTTATTTTTTTATACCTGCGCATTCGCAATGATGGGCTCGCCCATGGGAGTGGACCATGCAAAATTTCCACCAATCGCATGGCCACTTGGCCAGGTTGACCACAGAGACTTCTGGGATGTGCCAATCGGGCATAAACAGCCCACTAATCGTAGCCCAAACCCGAACCCTAAGCCTAACCCATACGCCAGTACACTGTCCTTCTAAGTGGGTCAGAGAGGCACCCAGATGCACCCCAATACTCACCGTAACCTCACCCGTAACTAGCCTAACCCTAGCCGTTGCGCTAAGCCGTCTTAACCCTAAGCCAGATCTACTTGCATTGCACTACATGCAAGTACGTGAGACACAGCGGGTGCAAAGAGTCTGCCAGTCCGTCACTTGTGGCTCTGGCTGACTCCTGCAGCTCCCTCCAGGAGCCCGCTACCCCCCCCCAAACCAGTACTAACGACAACGAAAAAACAAAAAATGAACCGACTAATTTTTGCGAATTTTCGCGAAAAACGGAAACGAGCCGAAACGGAACCGGCCCAACTAACGACAACTCGGAAAAAAATTTTTTAAAGTCGTGCCCATCTCTACTATAGAGTTAACAGCCTCCTGGCACAGTGGTTAAATGCCTGTACTGCAGCTAAATGTGCTTAAAACCTGGGGTTCAATCCCAGGTAGCAGGCTCATGGTTGACTCAGCCTTCCAGCCTTCCAAGGTCAGTAAAATGAGAACCCAGCTTGCTGGGGGTGGGGTGTGTAGCCTGCATAATTAAAATTGTAAACAGCCCAGAGAGTGCTTGAAGTGCTATGGGGTGGTATATAAGCAGACACTTTGCTTTTGCTTTGCTTTATATCATGTTACTTCATATGCTGCGAATAATTATCTGTACTCAAAGACATGTTTGCTCTGGCCGTATGCATTCAAAGTCAAGGGAAAGAAGAGAGCTGCAAGAGGAAAAGTACTGAAACCAGATTAAATCCACCCACCTATGTTTCTTGGAAAAGCGCAGTCACTAAAATGTGATAGAATACTGTCCCTGCACTTTGAGTTTCAGTTTAGTTTAGGATTTGTGAATGATGAATTTTACATAATCCCAAAGTGATAGTGCCTGTTATTTGTTTGGCTTAAAAAGGACTTGGTGTAATGTAAGACCAAGAGTGTTCAGGATGGGTTTTTTTAACCAGCCTGAGGGCCATTTCATATAACTGAGGCCTTCTGCCTCCCGTTTTTGTAATGAATTAATTGAAGCCGTTAGAAAGTTGAAGGAGATGTGATTGCTTGTGTGTTTTCACTGTGTATTAAGGTAACAACTTTACCTGCATTCTGAATGCTTCAAAAACTGGAACACAGAGAAAAGGTTCAGAGAAATTCAACTACATTGAGGTTTTCTTTGGGAGATGTATTATTTCACTCTGTTCATAGCAGACTGCCAATATATGACTGATAGGGTAAACTATGTTAGAAATTTGGATCCCAGCCATGAAATAACCTTATCCTTTCCCCTTCAAGGGGTTGGTGGCAGCCAAGATTGAGCAAGCAAGTCTGTCCATTGAACATTCAGTGGTAGAAATGGGGTGGAGGGTGGGGAATCAGTAAAGAAAAATTGTACATACATACATACATACATACATACATACATACATACATACATACATACATACATACATACATACATACATACATATGGGGAGATTAATGGCAAATGACTGTGACAAATCGCAAAAGAACGAATGGCTATTTCCAAGATAGAGAGTTGAGGGAAAGCATGTACTATGACAAATGAAGGTATTTTCCCTCTTCAGAGAGAAATGTTTCTAAATATGCCCTAAGCATCTTGCCCAATTTCACCCTAAGTAGTAAAACATATATTTAGCATACAATAAGTTATACATCCCATCACTGGCCTCTCTAGGTCGATCTGGGAACTATATTTTTTTGAAATTCTGTCCCATCTCATTAAGACATGGCAAACTTAGTTTTCTCTGTTGTTATGTGAGCATTCTGACTTTAAGGTGTCCTGAACAGAAAATGTAATGGGCTCAAGTCTGCATACAACAGAGATTGTCAGAAAAGAGTTCAGTTTTAGGCTCTTGTTCTTATTTCCATGATATGTTGTGAGACACTGTGGCAAACAGGTTAGAAACCATTTTAACCAGCTGGGGGTGGGGGAAAACAAATGGCTTTAAAGTACTATTGCAAAAGCACATGTTTGAGTAGTTTAGAGGACTTTGACTGAATAATGGGATTAATCTTTATTTTAGAGATTGATAAAAATGATAAATATGTGGCTACTTCCATCAACTGACATTCAAGATGTGTATTTCATTAGCAGATGTCTTGTTAACTGTTCCGACAGCAGGAACAAAATCCCATGTTTATGTAATTCAATAAGTCTAAGAGCCTAAATTCAGGTTCAGACATTATGCAAAGAGATATTCAGCTAGCACTAAGTGACTGGATTCCCACAAAACAATTTTAAAATAGCTGTAAGTAATGCTCATGAGAACCTAACAGAAAAGAGACTTTGAGGAAATACAAACCAAAATTGAGATTTTTTTTAAAAAACACAATTTTATGAACCAGAATGGCCCTTTCACACACAAACAAATAACCCAGACAGTTAGAGGTGTGTATTTTTTAAGCCCCAACGATAACTACTGATGTCAAACAGAGGCGTAGCCAGGATTTGGAGCTCCTGGGGACAAAGTTCATTTTAGTGCCCTTCTTACCACCACCACCACATTGCACCCACCCTGCAACAGGGGCTGAACCCTGCGGGCATGGGGTGGGTGTGAGCGTATGCATGCACACGGGCAGATGGGCATGTGTGCAACTTACACCTCTCCCAACAAGGTGAGGAAGAGGAGGAGGAGGGCACCATGGCCATCACGCTCCTGCCTGCCTGCCTGCTTCACCACTCAACTGGCACGCAGTGGCAGAGGTGGTGGAGGGGTGCCGTCACTAAGCCTTAGTGGAAAGGAGGACTGCAGGGTGGCTGGAGGGTGCACTCTTTCCTCCTCCTGCTCCCCCTCCAGGTGCCCCCAGATTGCTGCACCTAGGACAGATGTACCCTTCTCCCCCCCCCCAAGATATGCCCCTGATATCAAATTTAAAAGGTGACATGCACTCTAGGCTTAAAAGCAGAGTCTTCACTAGAATCTCAAGTCAAAATAATTCATATTCTTGAGGCACCTGAAATGGAAGTGTCTTAAATCCAGGGCTTGGAAAAGTTCCTCTCTCTTTTGATCATGCCTTCTAGAAATCCAGCAAGCAAGACCTCTCTAGTACAGTGTCTTCCTTTCTGCAGTGGCCAACCAGATGCTTCCGGAAAGTCCACTAGCAGGAACCAAGGCATAGTGAGATGAGCTCATTCCTACCGTTGATGCCTGAACAGCTGCTGCTGCAACAGCATTCTGAATCTCTGAACATGAACGTTCCTCCTGCAGTTATTTCAGACAACACCTTCCATCATCTAGCACATTGTCAGGTCAACAGTTAGAGGAAGACTGTATTATAGCCCTTGTGGCAGGTCGCCATTGCCTACAACCATCATTCCCTGTAACTTTCAGCCCCACTGAGCAGGGCTGCCTTCCTCATGCACATGACTTTTACCTACACGTGCGTAACATGACTGAACCATGCCAAGTTGAAGAAGGCTAGTCTGTCATCTGAAACAATGAAATCAGTGGGTACAAGTGCTTCAAACTGGACTGAGACCTTTGGATGTGAGAGAGAAGCAAATGGCAGTTTTTCTACCAGGTGCCATGTTATCCAGAATTTATAAGGAAGTGTATACAACTGCTTCTTGTCATCTTAAGGCATCCATCTTTATTTCTATGTTTGGTGTATTCCAGTACTCCCATTAGGCATCCTAGCAAATACCTGCCTCCAGTCTATTCACACATTTAGTATTACTAATTGTTTTTCAATTTTACATGGTGCATCATCAGTCCCTGCTCTAAGCATGTCTTGGGAAAATACTCTAGCTGTGCACAAATGATCTCTTGAAATTTTCCACTCTGTTTGAGGGCAAAGAAATTGGGAGAGCATTTTGCTAACTTCCTCAAGTTGTGAAAGCAATTACCAAAAACAAACAAACCAACAAGCAAAACCTGGCAGAAACTTCAATTATATTTAAAACTTCTCCTACTGAGTTCATCCGGGATCACTCCCCTGGAACTGTGCTTCATGGTAAAGCCAGCACCATCCCATGTCCTGGGATTTCAGAGACAAAAACTAATATATACAGAAACACTGCCAGGAAGGGCTCAGATGTGGGTGAAACTACTTGTGGTCCAGCTGATTCTGGAAATCACTTCTGAGTACTCTCTGCCTAGAAGACCATGAGAAGAATTGCCATAAGACAAAAATGACTGCACAATTATTATTATTATTATTATTATTATTATTATTATTATTATTATTATTATTATTATTATTATTATTATTATTATTATTATTATTATTATTATTATTATTATTACCACCACACAGCACACGCTGGGTTTTGTATTATAAATCACTGGTCGAATGCTTCCCAAGTGTTTAGGGCTACGTGATATATCGGTGAATTATGTGAGCAGAACCCAGTAAAGTGGCTTTCTGCACCTGACTGATGGTGACTTTGGGCGTTTATACACGACCCCTAAGCTGCGCTGCAAATGGCTCCCAGCTCCGGAGCTTAGAAATGTTTTCCCACCAGCTCCGGAGTTTGGAGACAATTAAGTGCGACCCCGCCCACTTTAGCGCGACCCAGCACACTTTCCTTGTACCTTCTCTTTTTGAGGTGATAAAAAAATTAGATGCAGATAAGAGTGCCCGGCTCTCCTGGCTTGTCTGTTGTTTTTTTGCCTCCCGCCCCTTTAAGAGCTCCTTGAGACGGAAGCAGGAAGTAATGGGGCTCGTGGCAAGTTCGACCAGCACGGGCAGGTTAGTAAAGGCTTCTTTTGTCCTTTTTTTGCCTTCCCCCCTCACGCCGACAGGAGCAGGAAGTGCTGAGGGGTGGGGACTCAGGAACAAAAACGAACCCCCAAGATCTCTGGTCCGAATTTAAGGGACCAGCGGATCTTAGGGGTCGTGTGAAAAGGCCCTTTCTCAACTCCAATTTCTTCTAAATACTTGCTTAGCTCTTTAGGCACTGCACCCAGCATGCTGATTACCACTGGGACCACCTGTAACGGTTTATGCCAGAGTCTCTGAAGTTCAATTTTCAGATCCTGATATCGGGTAATTTTTTTCAGGTTGTTTCTCGGTGACTCTACTATCACCAGGTATAGCAACATCAATGATCCACACTTTTTTCTTCTCCACAATCACATTCACAATATCCGGGGTATTATGCTCCAAAGCCCATTTATCAACGGATGTCCAGGCTCATCAACACATGTCAAGGTCCTTGTTAACCGGTCGACGACTGAGCTGGTATAGGATTCTTTTGGTTATGTTTCACCATGATTCATGGGTTGTTGGATGCACTTAGTTCCGTTCCTCAGTCAAGACCTCTCTGGTATGGTTGGACCTACTGGAGCAGTTAAGCCCCCCACCATGACAAGGCGGCACCCTTGGGGGAATTGTTGTTGTTGTTGTTGTTGTTGTTGTTGTTGTTGTTGTTGTTGTTGTTGTTGTTGTTGAAGTTGAACAAAAACTCAGTGAAGTTATTCTTTGGACTACCGCTCCCAGAATCCCCAGCCAGCATGGCCAAGGGTTTCAAGTGCTGAGAAATACAGCCAGTGTCCATGCTGGCAGCGGCTTGATAGGAATTATCTGCTTCCAGCATTTTCTCCAAAAGAGGAAGTTCCCAGTAAGGATCTTTCTCCATGTAAATTGCTTAACATTGTTCCCCATAAAAGCAGAGCCTCTTCCCTTTTCTCATTCTAGCTTTAGGAAAAGGAACATAGGTTCTGAAGTCAGTTTTCAGAGCTTCGCAAAATGAAATCACAATTAGGCCATAGCAGACTACATTTTAATGCCTTCTTAGAGTCCCATTGAAGCACAGCTTCCCTGAATTAGATTGTGGGCTTAAGGTTCCTTGCAGTTATCATGGAAACCATGTCTCTCCAGCCCCAACTCCACCCCATGTCCCTATTAGCGTAACAGCTCAGCTTCATCACTCATCGCCACATAAGAATCAAACAAGCAAGAATGATTCAGAAGTCTCATGGAAGCTTTTAAATCAGTTGTTTGCATATTTGAAATTTCAGATTTAGCCTTCGTTACATTTCCAAGGAAGCGAATATTTTCAGTTTACTTTGTGAAGCTCAAATTGCAGTTTGAGCAACTGCTCAGATCAGCTTCAATCTACTGCCTGCGTGGAAAATATTTACTGTTTGAGCCTAATTATGTCTGTCTTTCTCACATTAGTGTTCTTCAAATTGGACAGGTAAAACCAAACTGTGGCTGTGGTTGTTGATATTACATGTGGTTCTGTCAAAGCATGTATAAGACACATTTAAAAAAAAATAAAAAGGAGACAGCAGGGGTGATGTGTGTGTATGTGTGATTTTTCTAAATTAGCATTGCTGGAAGCTATGGGTGGAGTATCAATGTTGCGTAAGAAATTATTTCTGCAGGTTGTGAGTAATCAAATAGTTGCATGTTTCCTCCCTAAATAGCACCTCTCATACTCTATTGTGGACTGCTGAAGAATCTGGCTTTGCATCTTTGGAGCTCTTGTGTGTATAGTGAATACCTTGAAAGGCTTGTCTGTCGATAAGCTTGTCACTGTATTACGGAAGCTTCCTAAAAGGAGGATCTGGCCAATCTATGTACATGATTGAGACATTCCCATTGCAAAAAAGAAGGTGAAAATGGAAAACTCTGTTCTTTGCATCAACCCTTCTTAATTTCAAACTGTAGACATCAGAGACAACTATGTGGTAATTAGAGATACCTGCTGCCTAGTAACTAAAGCTCATACTGCAGGCTTCAAACTTATATATGCATCAACATTACTTAAAATCAACTAAGACAGCTGGAATCCAACTGAAAAAATCATACTGTTGTTAAGTTCATCAGTGTAAATTCAGCAAGAAATTGTTGCAATTTGAGAAGTCAGCATAGGTATCTTGAATCAGGCAACTGGTATGTGATAGCAAATGCCTACACCATCATCTTAACTTGTGGTAATGCATGGGTGAGACCTGATTCAATGAATTTATATTGACAGGAATAAGTACTAGGATTCTGGCCATTAAGATTGAAAAATGAAAGGCAGGAGGCAAGGAGTGACAGTGGGAAGATAAGAACTAAACAATTGACTCGGAAAATAGACAAGAAAAGAGATTGGCCAGGAAAAATCACAGAAACTAAAAGTGACAAGCTTGAGGATACATGGTGCTCAGGCAACATAAAGAAAATGACCTTGATTTACAGTATGTCAAATAATCAGCAAATGCAGGGTTCAGTTGAGTAGTGGTGTAGTGGGTGGGGGTAGTTGTGATGCCAAGTTGCTACACACTTATGGCAACCTTGTGAATGAGCAGTCCCCCAAATGCTCTGATCTCCCTAGCCCTGTTCACCTCTGTTAAAGAATCGAGCCATCCCGTATTTGGTCTTCCCTTTTCCCTGCTGCCTCCCACCTTTCCCAGAATTATTGTCTCTTTTAGAGAACCCTGCTTCCTCATGATGCGCCCAAAGTAGGGCAACCTCAGTTTCAACATTTTTGTCTCCAGAGATAGTTCAGGCTTGATTTGATCCAGGATCCACTTGTTTATCTTTCTGGCAGTCCAGAGTCTCTGCAAAGTTCTCCTCCAGCACCAACTTTCAAATGAATCCTTTTCTCCCCTCCTGTCAGTGTTCTTGGCCATCCAGCTTGCACATCCATACATGATGATCAGAGAAATACAAGAGTGCTGATGGTTATGTTCTTGGTCTTCAAAGATACATCCTTACACCTCACTATCTGTTCTAATTCCTTCATTGCTGCCCTTTCTCTCTTAGTCTTCTTCTGATTTCTGGACTGCAGTCTCCATTTGGAATGATGATTTAACCAAAATATACAAACACTCTGTTTCAATTTCTTCATTGTCAATGCTAAACTTGTGTAGTTCCTCTGTCTTCTTTTGTCTTCTCAATATTTAACTTAAGTTCTTCTTCAAAGGAGTCGATCATATTTTGTACATCTTTTCAAACTGTTGTTAATGCTGATGGTTAACTACAAGGCCCATACTTTCTTTTTCATGTTCTTATGACCTACCAACTGAATGCAGAGTGGATAGGCCTTCAAACACCAGATATCTTCAAACAGAGGAGCATGCTTTAAGAGTTGTTTAAATACAAATATGGCCATATATTCCACTAAAAAAGCAATAAGTAGACCTAATTGGTCATAGCTGAGATTCAGTGTTTCTTTCCATTAGACATGGGAAAATGTCTAATGTAGTTTTTTTTTCCACTACAACTCCCAGAACCTCCAAGTCAGGGTAATGCTAGGTGGAGGATTCTGGGAGTTGTAGTTCAAAAGCGTTCCCTCCCCCCCCCCAAAAATAGTACCTTTTCTGAACTCTCTTTTTAACCAAGGGCAGTACTTGTGAATGAAACTATCAAAGCAAATGTGTGCTGCTTATATACTGCCCTATAGCAGTTAAAGCATTCTCTGACCAGGTTACAATTGAATTGTGCAGGCCACACATTCACCACCCTCCCAGCACCTGAGGCAAGGGAAGTATTGTGCCCCCTAACCTAAAGGTGTGGTGGGTGGGGGATGCATTTGCACGTTAGCTCATACACTCTGGGTAGCGGGCCACAGCCCAAGCCATGGAGGGGTCTGACTTCCCACCCGCATGCTGTCATTCTAGCGTTCCCATAGCCACCCTGCCTGCAATGACCAGCCCCCAACTGACCAGCCCCTATGCTGGAGGCTCTGGAGGTGGGTGGGTGAAAAGCAGTGTAAGGGGTTAGGGGACAGAAGCATGAAAGGGGACCTTGTGCAGACCCCCATCACAGGAGTCATGGACAGCTTGAAGGAGAGCTATAGGAAAGGGCTTGAAAGAGGTTTGGGACTGATCCTCTGTACAAATTAAGCCAGACCACCCTCCCACCACAGCCTGCCCCTTTATCCCCCCAGACCCCTCCCTGCCTGACCATCAGCTATTTCCTGAGTCAGCATGTTTACTCTGTACAAATTAAGCCAACCACCCTCCCACCAGCAGCTGCCCTGACTCAGGCACTCAGTGCACCATTCCAAATCAGGCACAGCTTGCTGGTGCAGGAACAGTCCTGGGGCAGGCAGTGCTCTGGGTAGGTGTCAGGTCCAAGGACCCTGGGCTTCTGTTTCTCTTGCCAGTTCTCCCAGATGGCACCCCTCACTGATTGGCTCCTTCAGCATGACTGAGCTAATGAGGAACGGAAGGAAGGAAATTGCCAGGCAGAGTGTGCCAAGGAGGTGCCTGCTGCCGCCGAGGGTGAGTGAGTGGACAGGATAGAGGGCGAGGTCTGTGCATATTGCCCCTCTGGCACCACCCACACTATACCACTGCTCACTATGAGAATAATGGCTGTAGAGTCTTGTTCAGCAGGGGCATAGCTAGGGGGCAAGGGGGAACATCTGTCTCTGGGCACAGCCTTTGGGGGTGCCAAATTGGGTGCCAAATGGTTTCCCACCAAGGAGCCATGGGAAGGAGTGTCATGGGAGACCTGACAGGGCCAATGCGGAGGGCTCCATGGCTGCTGCTGCCTTTTCTGTGGCATCTTAATCCCTCTCCATCCATTGGGGGGGGGGGGCAAAAACTGTCCCTGAGCACTGAATACCCTAGCTATGCCTCTGTTGCTCAGATTTATACAGCCCTGCTTTTGCTGAGAGTAGCTATTGAGATGACAAGGGGCTCGGTCCCACGTCCCTTTAAAAGCAGTTTAAATTACTAAATAAACCGAGTCCAAAAATGCCGTCCCCACGGCCACCGGGCTTTTTGAAAAAAAAAGAAAAAAGAAAACCCGGTAATGATCCCTTAAGCGAGGTTTCTGTGACTCACCTATGAGGTAGAGAATTTTTTCCTCGCTTTGAAAATCCAGCTTTTAAGGAGGCAGACGCCATGGGACCACACTGATGATCCGGGTTTCTTTTTCTTTCTTTTTTTTGGCTATTCCTGGGGCCGATGGGCTGTCTTTTTAAAAACATCTATTTTCACCTTCGGAGAAACAGGAAGTTCTATCTGGTCCTACAAGCATTAATTTCCCCCAGCAAAGTGGCCATTTTTTTCAAATGCTAGCACCACCTGCTGGCCAAGGGAGCTGAACTGCACTTTAAAATAAAAAAAAGCTTTTGACGTGAGAACTCTTGTCCCACATATTAAATCACGTGATGGGACGAAGAGGAAAAGCCAGGATCGAAACCCAGGTGTGACCACAGCCAAAGATATTGCCCACTAACCACTTCAGAAATCTTTTTTCTGCTTCCTTCAGCTCATCATATATCTCCTTTTATTTATTTTTTTCTCCAAGTTAATTATTTTGCTTCTGACTATATATTGGCCACATAGATTACTAGATTCACATTCAGCTCAAACGGATTTGCCAGTAACATGCATGGTGATCACTTGGGCATTGTATAACTGCATTAGTTACAATTATAAGCAAACATCTTCCTTATGTGAAAAGAAACAGCAAGGTGACCATCAGACAGGGAAATGGCAGCCCTGCATGATCCAAAGATTGTCCAGAAAGTCATTGTGCTATATATACTGCAATTGAAGGCATTATTTTTATGCACCCGGAAAAAATAACATAATGAGATGGTGCACAACTTTTAATTCCTGAAGAGAACATGAGAACCATGTATACCCTTACCATACGAAGGTGTACAGGATCTAACTTTTCCTATGGCTTGATTACACCAATCTTTATCCAGCTCGTATAATATAGGGAGCACAGAAAACCTCAACAAAAATTCCCATTGGGAATATGCTTTGATTAGGCCTTGCACAAGAATTTGTAACCCATGCTCTCTAACCTTTAACTTTGAAACCTGCACCCCATTTTGGTGGGCTTTTTACTGTAATGCTATCTGGGTCCACTGTAGTCAAACAGCATAGGAAATATGATTACAATAATTGTGTTAGAAACAGGGTGCTGTCATGACCAAGTAAAGGCCTCTGAAATGAAACTGATAAAATTGTATCTTTGACCTTTATGTCAGCTCAGACGAGACACCGTTCAAATGCTGTCCATGAATATTAGGCTTATTATTTCTGAACTAGAGGCCAGTTTTGCCATATTATTTCCTTTGAAGAATTTAAAACTACCCTATTTGCAAAAATCTGCAGACAAAAATAAATGGTGGACCTTCATTGAACAATTGTCCACCGGAACTGTAGGCCAAAATCTTCAAAGGTTGATGGCATATCTTGACCAAGGTTATTAGAAAATGAATTCCACACTCATGATCGTAATGGTTATATAATTTATATTTGTTTAACTTTATTTTGACAAATTATTCTGTTTCTTCAATGAAACATTTACATTCTATTATCATAGATGAAAGTTTATGTGGGGAAAGTGCTTTCTAAACCACAAATATTTACATCTCCTCTTTTTAAAATTCCCAAAATCACATCTGTGCAAAAACATAGCAAAACAAGAATTGGTGGTAGTATGCTTTTAACTTCTCTAAGCAGGCTTGAGATTAAGCTACCAATATTTTACGTACATTTGTATTTAGTAGATTCGGTACATGTGTGTCCTGCCATTCATGAGTACTGCTTTTTCAGGATTACACTTTATATAAATCCAGATACAAATAATACGTACAGAAAACAAATAAAAGTGTTTGTTTTCTATATTGTTTCTATAATTCCAAATATAAACAATATTTGTTGTTTGCATTTAGAATTATATAAAGCATAAATTCTGGAAAAACAGTACATATGGATTTTTATATTCTTATGTTTATTATTTATATTTGGAATTATATAAAGCGGAATTGTTGAAAAATAGTAATGGATGGGGTTTTTTTATTCTTACATTTATTGTTTGTATTTGGACTTATATAAAGCAGAATCCTAGATTAACAGTATACAATACATAGATTTTAACTGTAATGTTAATATTTATTTATTTATTTATTTATTTATTTATTTATTTATTTATTTATTTATAATGTTTAAAATAAATATTTTACAATTTTTGATAACTTTTATTCCACTTCTAATGTTTATTTCAGAATATTTCCATATTCCATCTTTTTAATTATTGAATTATATGAGCTAAGTTCAACCTTAGTTCTGGTTAGAGCAGAAAAAACAAAACAAAAGTAACTTCATAGCCCTTATGTAGAAACAAAGCTGTAGGTTACATAATACCATTTTGGATCAATAATATATTCTAAATAAATAAAATTAGCTTTTGAATTCTTTTTCAGATATAGATGGTTCAAAATGGAGGGAGGGTTGAAAAAAAAGTTGAAAAATATTGGCCCATTATGCTCATTTTTCTTAACAGAAGGCTAATTTGTAAAATGTATATTTAGTTGTGACTAATAAGTCTTAATGAATTTAATGGTGTTTTAACAAGCACCCCAGTTGGGTTTAACGCTGGGGTGTAGCCAACCATGGGAAATTTCTAAAGTAGTGGTCATAATAAAAGCAAAGGCAATAAAAATAAATCCTACAAACAAAACAGCATAAAACGAAGCAAAAAGAACATGTAATGCTTATGTATTTCCCAAAAGCACTTAAAAAGCACTTTTTAATTATGAAGGCAATGCATTGCCCCCACCCCCATCCAGGCAGGTTGGGCACTCATAGACCTGGGAAAGATGAAACACTAAGTTATTCCTGAGCTGGCTACTTGAGCCTGTCGAACTCAGGCCAGGCTGTGATCAGAGTCTTGACTGCAGGACTCTCAACTTCCATAAAAAATATTTATGACACTTGTAACACATTTGAAGTTGCAGTCAGGGCCGGCGCATCCATTAAGGCAAACTAGGCAGTTGCCTAGGGTGCCAAAATGGAGAGGGGGCACTGGCCAGCCTGCTTCCCCCCTGCCACCGCCTTCGCACCCATCACTGCCCACCCCCCATGCCCGTCGCCATCCCCTGTCATCCACCTCCCCCTGCCGCCTCGCCCCCACCGCTTCCCACCTGCCGTTGTGCCCCTGCTGCCCCACCCCCTGCTACTGCCCCTGCGCCCCTGCCCCACCACCCCCACCACCACCACCCCTGCTGCCCGCCCCTCGCCTAGGGCACAAAAAAACTGGTTGCAGTTAATAGGTTCTCTCAACTGCACATGAAGCAATGCACCATTTGGTGACCAACAGGCTCAGAGTATTGAGTTGTGTGGCGGTATTCAAACACAGGTTCCAAGAAACTTGTGTTCACATTCTTTGCAGTGACACAAACTATGGCAGATGACACCTCCACAAACAAGTGAGACCATAGATCTGCAGAAGTAGACTGGAACTAGTGTACTGGTTCCCAGTCTTTTACCTTCCATTGTTTTGGATTTCAAATCGAAACAGCCCCAGCCAACATGACCATTAGTCAGAGATACTGGGAATTATAGTCCAAACTAGCTGGAGGCCCAAATGATGAGAACCACTGAACATGGCTCCAAACCTGTTTTTTCCTGAACTAGTCAGTTTCCCCTGCTTTCTAGGTGTATGGTGTCCATAATTACAGAAACAGCCTATGCCACTGACTGCATCACACACACAAAATGAATTAATCATACTGCCAATAGTGCTTTTGGAAGTTGTTCCCTAATATCATACTCCCTTTTATAACTAACCACTTTTCTAATGACATCTCAACCTGTTTTCCATTTGACCATTGATATAAACCTTGAATTGATTTAGTGTTTCAAACTGTCTATTTAAATTAGATGATCAATCACCAAACGAGATGTGTGACTGCACACATCACCCCAGTGTTTATTTTCCTTTCTGGCACACTTGTGGCTGTTCGGAGTTTGAAGAATGTAACTCAATTGGCATGAGCTTC
Source organism: Phrynocephalus guinanensis (assembly GCA_037367245.1). Taxonomy (NCBI): domain Eukaryota; kingdom Metazoa; phylum Chordata; class Lepidosauria; order Squamata; family Agamidae; genus Phrynocephalus; species Phrynocephalus guinanensis. The sequence continues at coordinate 92,542,789 of CM074735.1, read as the reverse complement.
GGTGGTCATCCCATAAGATGTCTCTGTGTTGTTTTGAAATGTACTATTACCAGGCATTTTAATAAACTTTGTTTGTATTTGCCTTGATTAATAACACATTTGCGGGTGAATTTTCTGGGGATGTTTAGTTCATGGTCTTTCCTTTCCTTCCCTTCCCTTAGAACTCCTTGGTGGTAGCAGCCTACAGAAGGCCTTGTGGGACTATCCCGTGGCGATCTGACCTGGTTTTGGCTTTGTCCAAGTAATTTTACTCGCACTAACACTTCTGACCCCCAAAAGTCACTGATAAGCTCCAGTGCACAAAGTGCAGGGTCAAGAAAGTTTGAAATGTTGACCGAGGCACACACACAAAAGTCTTTCAAACCATGAGATTGTTTTATATCTTGTTTTATTTTATTTTTAAAAGATTGCACCCTTATCACTGGGTTTTCCTAATCCTTTATAAAGTGGATCTGTACTAAAGGAAATGATTGCGCTTAATCAATAAAGGCTTCATGCATGTGACAAATGAGGATACCATGTAAACAAAAAAATGAGAAATTTACATGTCTCTTGGCAGCGATTGTATTCTTATACATCCCATGATGAGTGACACAGCTTAAAGCATAACTGGAAATGCAGTTTAATACCATTTATGGCTTAAGTGTTTAGAAATTAAAGCACTGCTGGTAATAGGATTCCACTCTGAACACTGTTTTTACTGGCATTTTCATAATGCATGTATTTTTTGTTTGTTTGTTTAAATCAGCTGCTTTCTTCCCAAGGAGACTTGCAACGTAAAAATAATCTGAAAATATTGATAATACCACATTTAACAGAAGCAATGTAGGCCAGTGTAGGCAAACCAGTGTAGTGTAGCAGACAGAGTGACAAACTTGGACTCCAAATATTTGGATTCAAATCCCTGTTTGGGCATGGAAAGTCACTGGAAAATGGCAATAGTGCACCAACTCTTCAAATATCTCACATACCTTGAAAACCATGTCAGACATGACTTGGTGGCATATAAAAACAATGTTCCAGTAGAGTGCAATGCCCATCAATGGCAAAGACATTAAAAGAAATTGCCAAGGAGAATTTGTATAATCCTCTTCGTGTCCTCTAGATAGGAGCTAGCACTATCCTTCTTGGGATATACATATACAAATACGCATACAATGGTACCTTGTATAAAGGAATTAATTCATTCCAAATGAAATTATGTTAAGCAAATTTTCCTTTATACAAATTTCCTATAGGAATGCATTGAAAACAGAGTCATCCCTAATTGTGACCATTTTTATGTTGCACGGATTCACCCCATAGGCAATTCTGTTAAGAAAATTCCCCTATCTCCGGAATTTTTATGTTTTACAGATGTTATGTTATACAAACTGTTCGTTATACGAGGGTACACAGTACATAGCACCAAGAGGCTACTTTTTTGGATTACAATTACCAGAATGCTGTTTCAGCCATTATGAGCAGCAGCTAGAGAATGCAAAGAGTGCCTATTCAGAAAAGTAACTTTTCCAACCACTAAAAGTTGTGAACCACTGCTTCAGCTGTGTTATGATGGTGATCACCAAGAAGCACAGCTTTTATATGTATTTCGCACACCCATGTGACTAATACAATATTTGTGTGTTTATTTAAAGAGAGAGAACTGTAGGCGCCTGGAGTTGGAACTGGCAAGTCACTCCAGTATTCCTGCCAAAAAAACTCCATGGACATGGGGTCATGAAGAGTCAGTCATGACTGTAACAACGCAACACACACACACACAATTGAAGCTTATTTCCATATTAAATACATTGATTTACGTCAATTGCACTGAACACTTGGTGTGATGTCATAACAGCTAGAGGCAGTTCTAAACTGCATTGCAAAAAATACTGACATTTAAAGCTACATATCATTATGTTCTAAAATGAAATGAAAAAATACATGTTTTGCTTTGGAACGTGGGATAATACATTATTAGTGGTGGACTGATCAGCCTGAGCTCCTTCGCTAAGTGAAATTAGCAGTCTGTTTTTCCACTCTATATATGGCAAATTCTTTTCTCGTTGGGGGTCAAAAATGCAAATACTGAAGAGATATCCAGGCGCAGCTCTTCTGCAAGGTTGCACAGCTGGTTATTAAAACCATAGCCTGGGTTCACTCGTGCAACACAGAAACTGTAAAGGGATCCATGGCGTATCGGGGAAACTGGTGTAGGGTTTTGGCAGCCTGTTTGCAGCAGAACGTATTGCTCTCCAGGAAGAGGCTTGATAACCCTGTAACAAAGGATGCTTCAGCTATGCCCTAGGAAAACATGCCTTCCCATCTGCATTTGACAACATGGGCTTCCATAACTGGTGCTCTTTTGTATTGCATGATAAAACAGTGCATGATAAAACAGGAAACCTGGTCCTCGGAATGCCTAGCAAAAACACAGGTCTGCCTATGGAATGAGATCCCTGCTCTTCATCTCTTCTCTAGAGAATATGTCGGCCTCAGGAAGCTCTTTGCACAATGATGTATTTTAGGCTTCTCTGGAGAGGTCCTGCCAAGAGATTGGCTTTCCTGGCTACATTCCTTTGTGCAAATAAAGTGCAGCTTTATGCCCAGCTCTGGAACAGAAAGCACTATTTGTACATCGTCACCAGGCAGACAAGCAATCAGTGTTCCTTTTCTCCATAAACACAGAAACAAAACTGGATTGGCAGAATGAGGTGAAGTTATACAGTGAGAACAAATTGAAACAACACAGCATTCTGAAATTCAGGTTTAAAATTCCACTGTTACTTCTCCCACTTCTTCTACACAAGTATTCATTGTGTGCTCTTGAGATTTGACTGTGTGGCACACTTTCAAAGAACATCAGTTCTACATCTTGTTTATGAATGTAAAAGCAGTGCTAAATACCAGCTTCTCTCTCTCTCTCTCTCTCTCTCTCTCTCTCTCTCTCTCTCTCTCTCTCTCTCTCTGACACACACGCACACACACACACACACACACACTTTAGTGTTCTTCTGCCCCCTAATATCTCTATATTGGCAGCCTAACTTTAAAATGCAGCACATTGAAATGAATGGATCTCCTTTAGTTCTGATAGTTCTGCAACATGTTCATCTGCAAGAGGGGTCCACATATTTGAATGAGAACCAGACCCTTCCCCTGTAATTGGAAAACTACCTCACAACCCTCTTTAGCCATTAAGCATAGAAACTGGTAGCCACATGACCAGGAGAAAATCGGAATGTTTAGCCCCACCATTGCAATTTTCCGACATCATTTGCACATGGTGGCCAACCAACTGAGGAGAAATTTACTTGCCAGTGAACATTCTCCATGCAATTAAGTTCATTGATTTTCCAGCTTTGCCAATTGTGTGTAGGGTGTTCACTGTGATCACAGATAAAAAAAATCCTTCCCCCTGTAGAAGGTCACTGCTGATTGTAGAGTGTGATCAAGACATTATGACTAGAGATGGGCACAAAATGAACTTTTTTAGTTTCCGTTATTCGTTATTCATTTCATTACATAATGAAACGAATAACGAACATTGTGATGAAATTGGAACAAACCAAACAGAACCATGAAAATTAGGTTCGTTACATTTCGTTTTTCGTTAATGGCGACGCACAATTAAATGAGCTGTTTTAAATGTTAAAAAACGCCCTGGACATCCATAAAAACGCAGCAATAATTATTTATACTGTCTGATAATACCTACCGGGGGGGCGGTTGGGGTCCTTAAAACATTTGTTTTTGTCTTCTCCCATCGCGATGTATTTTTCTTTTCTCTTTAAGGATGATAAAATGGATGTCGCCAACCACAAAATGGAGGCAAGCCATGTGATGGGATCATGTAAATTCTTGGACAACTTCAACCAATAGCATGCCCAGGTTGCAGACTGGGCAGGTCTGGCAGCCACAGAGGGCATAAAAAGCTCTGGCAGCCCCTGTCCTCCTTGCAGTCTCCGGGGGGAGTTAGGGTGGGATTACTGTCTCTGCAACTCGTTATTTTCACTTTAGGCCAGCCAGGCAGGTGTGTGTCTCTGTGTTCCTGCCGGCTGCAGCCTGGCTCTTAGGGGAGAGAAAGAAGAAATTTCTCTCTAGCTTCAGTCCTGCAGCCTCCCTGTGTGCGTGCATGCGTACCTCTCGGTGAGTACCCTCCCCTGCCCCGCAGTGCAGTCACTCTGCGGCTGCCTTGCACCCTGGGCAATGCCCCCCGCTGCCTTTGCAGCCTCCCTGCATACCTAGTCTATACTGTGTCTCTGCCAGGATCAATTTTTTTTAGTTTTTTCCCTCTGGTCTGGGGCGGTGGGAGACGCCCGCGCATGGAAATGCTTTAAAAATCGTGCAAAAAGCAGGTAAAAATGAAAAATGAATACACAAAAGTGAATTTTTTTTCAAAAATTCACAAAAAACAAAAATGAACTGAAACAGAACCTTCAACAAAAACTGAAAAACCGAAATGCCATTTTTTTCGATTCATACCCATCTCTAATTATGACATTTGGGGCAAGATTACTGTACATTCCCTGCCCATATAATTAACTGCTGAACTCCCTAAAGACGGAGTGCGGCTAACATCATTGTTTAGAGCTCTTGCATCCATTATCAGAATAGCCATAATGTTATCCATCCTCCTGTAGGACAGAAACAACAAGGAAAAGCACTCAAACTACAGTCTGAAATAAATCCAGCCATACCATTCTCTTGCATGTGTAGGCTAACAGCATCTGTAATTTTATTCATATACTCACTAATTTATTTGTTAAAATAAAATGTAATCTTTTGTAAGTGGACTAGAATCATTTTTAAAGCCTCCATTAGTCTTATCAGAATAGGAAGCTCTGTCCACAATTGGGATTACAATATATGACATTTATTAAATGAATGAAATTATCATATACAACAGGATACAAGACTGTGTACAAAATATGAAACAGATGAGAGTCCATTGGGTATGTGGCTTGAAACAACAGGATACAATTGTGGGGGATGGGAGGAGGGCTGCATTGAGAAACACAATTATTTAGCAGTTACTGTGAAGAGTCCCTAGAAAATCATGAAGGATCAGCCATGACAGATTAGGAAGTGGCACCTGGAATTCAGGACAACAACCACAAGCAAGACTGCCTGCCCACCTGCCTGCTTACCTTTTTCACTCTGTTCAGATATTCAAGATAAGGTTAACTTGGACATGTCAAGTAAAGATGCAGTTGATACTGCTCCTTTCCCCTTTTCTGGTTTGTTTCTGTGGCAAACAATAGCTGAGAAACCGAACCAGTCGTTTTCATGCGATCTGGAAGCTGGAAAAATTAGGGCCTCCAATAATATGGATGGACATTATTATGGTGTCTTCTTCAGGCCATCGCACTCCATGAAAAAGAGAATGATCATCAGCCTGCTTCCTTTCTTCGTGTGCAGTTTCACCTGAACATACCTTCTGCCTTGTTCTCGTAAGGTGTCCATTGCTCAAATGAGCTGAGAGAACTGGAGACACAAGCTGTAGCCCCTCCATTCCATTCCACTCCAGTCCTCCTGTCTTAGTCTGAAAAAGAGCTGAAGTTAGCAACAGAATTCTTGAGATGACAGATCTTCTAATTACTTGGAGCTCAGTGATCAATCATAGCTCCTTTTCACATCTTTCCTGACAACATAGGGAGACTGAGAGCTACTGCAACAATAGATGTTGATGACTCTGATTCCATGGAGTAGTGAACTCTTTCAGGGTTTTAGCCTGAACATTGCATATGCTGTCCATAGTGCTGAAGACGATTGCATTAGCAATGCGGACAGCTCCTGAAAATTCAGTCTGAACCCGAATGCCACCAGGCTTTCTTTATCTATTGGATGAGCTTGGCACACATGATCAGCTTTTTGGCCACTGAAGTAGTCTGAAGCTTGGGCAGAGTAGGATGGAGAGGTGGTACAATGTTACCATCTCAGTCAAAATAAAATCAATACAAATCTGTGATCACTGCAAGCAAAATCTGTGTGATCATTTTAGCAAAATGGAGCAGGATAGTATTATTATTGTTATAAGAAATACAGTAATGCCTTGGTTTTCAAGCATAATCCATTCTGGAAACATGCTTGTAAACCAATGCACTCACATATCAATGCAGATTTCCCATAAGAAATAATGGAAGCTCAGATGATTCGTTCTGAGGTCCTTTAGACCAGTGCTCCCCAACCTTTTTGTCCCCGCGGACCGGGAAATTTTTGAAAATTTTCCTGTGGCCCGGGGGGGGGGGGGGGAGGGGGGGGAGAATGCGAAAGGGGGGTCCGGCTGGGAGGCAAAAGGGGGGGGTGAAAGCAAAGGATGGGAGGGAAGGAGGAGGGGGAGGCACGAGAGCAGCGGCGGCGGCACTTACCGGCTTGGGGCGTCGGGCGTGCCACTCCCCCCCCACACACACACGGGCGGGGTGGGGGGGAACCCGGGGCTCCTGGGCAGGCGGGCCCCCACCTCCTCCTCCGGCGCCGGGGCCAGGAGCCGCGCGCGGGTCTCGCTGCTGGCGCCCCGCTTGCTCCTGCTGCCGCCGCCGCCGTGGGCCTCCCCCTCCGCTGGGGAAAGCGAGCGGGGCGCCAGCAGCGAGACCCACGCGCGGCTCCTGGCCCCGGCGCCCTGCGCGCGGCACCCGCCCAGCCGCGCCGGGAAGCGCCCTCGCGGCACCAACGAGCCGCCTCCTCCTCCTCCTGCTCCTGCTCTGGTTCCTCCTCCTCCTCCTCCTCCCGCCGCCGCCGCCGCCGGAGGAGCAGCAGCAGCCACCCCCCCGCAATTGCCCCCCCGCCGCCGCCGCAATCGCCCCCGTCCCGCCGCCGCCGCTACCCCCGCAATCGCCCCCGTCCCGCCGCCGCCGCCACCCCTCCGCAATTGCCCCCCCCGCCGCCGCCGCAATCGCCCCCGTCCCGCCGCCGCCGCCGCCGCCACCCCCCGCAATTGCCCCCCGCCCCCGCCGCAATCGCCCCCGTCCCGCTGCCGCCGCCGACACCCCTCCGCAATCGCCCCCCGCCCCCGCCGCAATTGCCCCCCCGCCGCCGCCGCAATCGCCCCCGTCCCGCCGCCGCCGCAATCGCCCCCGTCCCGCCGCCGCCGCCGCCACCCCTCCGCAATTGCCCCCCCGCCCCCGCCGCAATTGCCCCCCTCCCGCCGCCGCTGCGCCACCCCTCCGCAATCGCCCCCCCGCCGCCGCCGCCACCCCCCCCGCAATCGCCCCCCCGCCGCCGCAATTGCCCCCCCCCGCCGCCGCCGCAATCGCCCCTGTCCCCCGCCGCCGCCGCCGCCACCCCTCCGCAATCGCCCCCCGCCGCCGCTGCCACCCCCCCGCAATTGCCCCCCGCCGCCGCCGCAATTGCCCCCCCGCCGCCGCCGCAATCGCCCCTGTCCCGCCGCCGCCGCCGCCACCCCTCCGCAATCGCCCCCCGCCGCCGCCGCCGCCCCCCCCCGCAATCGCCCCCCGCCGCCGCCGCAATTGCCCCCCCCGCCGCCGCCGCAATCGCACCTGTCCCGCCGCCGCCGCCGCCCCCCCCCCCCCGCAATTGCCCTCGCTGCTGCTGCTGCTGCTCCTTCGGCGGCGGCGGCGGGAGGAGGAGGAGGAGGAGGAACCAGAGCAGGAGAAGGAGGAGGAGGAGGAGGAGGAGGCTCGTCGGTGCAGTGAGGGCGCTTCCCGGCGCGGCCAGGCGGGTGCCGCGCGCGGGGCGCCGGGGCCGGGAGGGGAGGAGGGAGGCAAAGGCGGCGGCGGCAGCTCCTCCTGCACTCCTCCAGCCTTCCTCCTCCACCGGCCGCCCGCGGGAGAGAAGAGGAGGAGGAGGAGGGCGGCGGAGGAAAAGGGGAGGAGCCTCCCCGGCCTCCCCAGGCGGCCCGGTGCCGACCGGTCCACGGACCGGCACCGGTCCGCGGACCGGGGGTTGGGGACCACCGCTTTAGACCACATCCTGCACACAGAAAATGACAAAACTCACAAAAGAAGTTGGATATAATTCCATGTCCACACCAAGGTTCTACATGGATTTTACTCTGTATTTTAATGTGACAATAATAAAGTGCAATATGTAGCCATATTGCCCCATTGACTAGCTGCCCCACAACTAGAAATTGTTTAAAAAATGAGAAAGGATGTTGAAAACAAATTAAATAAAAATATACAGAAAAATAAAACAAACCCCTAACTTGCACTCCCCTTTGAAAATGTTCCCAGCTGGTGCAAGGGAAACCTCCATTCCTCTCTCTTTCCTCTGCTTTGGAGGCTGCCTGAAACGGAACATTTCAGACCATCACCCACAATCCAGCACATAGCACATACTTTAGTTTCAAAAAGGTGGGGAAGAGAATTTTCAGGTGATATAATTTTAATGCAACTTCTAAACCTTCAGCATAGAAAGTTGATTTTTATTATTATTCTAAAGAAATCAACTAGGGCCACAGATCCATGTGCATTTCAATATGAGTTTCATTGGTTGGGAAGGAGGGGTTACTGCTGAGTGAAATATCCATTGGATCAAATAGAACTAAAGTGACAGCACATTTACACTGTTATACAAGCTGTGGACTCACTGCTTTACATTGTAGCCAAGTATCATGTCTTCAGTTGTTGTCACTTGAAAAGATATACTAAAATATTTATGAAATATGAGGGATGTACTCACTTCTGTGATATACTGTAGTTTCAGAATTAAGTAAATTTGCTGTGATTTATAGCATTACTAATTAAAATCTGTCTATGAAGATAAATCCAGTTTAGTTTTAATTGAGCACTATGATGAAACCAACAATAACAAATTGCTTTAAATTACACACACACACACACACACACACACACACACACACACACACACACACACACACACACACATCTACTGAAATGCTATTTTATACTTGGCAACTAGTCTATTATACTAGTATATAGCCTAGCAATTAAATTCCCATAATCAATTGTTTTTGCTACCAGTTAGGAGTTCTGCTTCACATAGTCACAGAATTCCTATAGACAAACTGTTTTCATTTATTTATTCATTTATTCATTTATTTATTTATTTATGCAACTTATATGCTGCCAAAGGTCTCTGGGCGGCTTGCAATCAAAAATTAAAACAGTTAAAACATCAGATATCAATAAATAATTAAAACAATAATAAAAACTTACACTAAAATCATTACACTAAAATTGCCATCAGAGGACCCACAGTCTATATTGTATCAATTAAAAAACTTCTGGAACAGGAAGGTTTTTACCTGGCGCCAAAATGTCATCAATGTTGGCGCCAGGCGGATCTCACTTGGGAGGGCATTCCATAACTTGGGGGCAGCTGCTGAGAAGGCCCTGTGTCTGCAAGCCATCCCTCTCACCTCCTTGAGGGATGGCTCTTTCAAGAGGACCCCCTGGCTTGATCTTAATTGCCGGGTAGGTTCATATGGAAGGAGGTGGTCCTTCAGGTATCTAGGTCCTAAGCCATTTAGGGCTTTATATGTCAAAACAAGCACTTTGAATTGGGCTCGGGCAGCAACTGGTAACCAATGTAGGTTACGCAGAATCGGCGTGATGTGGTCCCTGGTGGCCCCACCACTTACCAGCCACGCCGCACGATTCTGAACCAGTTGCAATCGCTGAACCGTCTTCAAAGGCAGCCCCACGTAAAGCGTGTTGCAGTAATCCATATGGGATGTTACCAGTGCATGTGTAACTGTCATGAGACTCTGCTTGTCTAGGTAGGGGCGGAGCTGGTATATTTTCAGCAGCTGGAGAAAGGCACCCCTGGCCACCGAGTCCACCTGGGCTTCCAGAGTTAGACCGGGGTCCAGGAGCACCCCCAAGCTGCGAACCCTGTCCCTTAGGGGGAGTGCAACCCTGTCCAGGACAGGAATATGGCCCTCTAACCTGTCCAGCGAAGCACCCATTAACAGCACTTCCGTCTTGTCTTGTTTTCATGTGGTAAACTGCCTGAATCCTGCATATTCTTCCTCCATTCTAAGGACCCTATGCACAATAGGTTACAGTATTTCAAATGGGCCAAATTCAAAGTGCTTCTGCTGACATTTAAAGCCCTTAATGATTTAGGGCCTTGCTACCCATCCTAACCACACCTCTTATAATGGAATGGGCTAGAAATCTGTCACTCAAATACGCCTTCTCTGTGGTGGTCACCTGTCTCTGGAATCCCCTTCCCTCCAATGTGCAATTGTCCCTATCCCTCCTTGGCTTTAGGAAGCAATGGAAGACCTGGCTGTTTTTGAAAAGCCTGCCTTGCAGTTAGTTAATTAATTTTAATTAATTAATTTTAATTAATTTTATGTTTTTATTAATTCTGTTTTGTATCCATCAACTTCTCTGTGCTGGCCACTTATTCTTGTAATTTTATTCTCTTTTGAAGGTTCTTCTATCGTATATTATGCCTTATCTGTATTTCCATTGGTGTTTTTATTGTTATATTATTATGTATTTCATTTTGTTTTGTTAGCCACCCCGAGTAATGGCTCTGCCACTAGCTGGGTGGGATAAACAAAGAAATAAAGAAATTTCACATGGTGATCTTTGCTCAAGACACATACAGTTTCCCTTAACACAAGTAACATCTATGTAGAAGTAACACAAATGTTGCAGTGATATTACAGCATTTGATGCAAATGTAAGCGCATAGCAACAGACAGTTCGTGACCAGGCAGAGGAGTGCCTCCCCACAAATCTTTAGGTTGTCAACCCTAAGGAACACTAAAGACCATGAGCAACCCTGTGCTTGTGTTACCTTCTCTGTTCTATCTATGGATAAATATCATTACACTAGGACAGTGTTGGCGAACGTATGGAACAGGTGCCAAAGGTGGCACTCGGAGTCCTTTCTGTGGGCACCCAACATCGCCCCTTCATGGTCAACAAGTGCCTTGATTATTCCTCTTTTTTGTCGTGCCACAAGCCACCTTTATTCAAGTTAAATTGCTCAAGTTAAAATTAGTGGGTTTTTAATCCCAGTTTGGGCACTCGGTCTTTAAAAGGTTTGCCATCACTGCACTAGGATATAGTGTAAGTGAGCTATTGCCCCATATACATGGCCTCAGCATCTAGCTCTGTGACATTTTGTGGCTTGCAGAAAAGAAGACAGCCTTGTTTGCCTTGTACTCTTCCTGCATTTACAAAATTCTGCCTTTTAACTTAGATCCCCATAGAATTGTGAATCATTTTAATCAGGCCATTGCTAGTTGTTGGCCATGTTGAAATGCATGGGGCATAAGCATGCTTAAGCTCCTTGGGATTGTACCCATCGTTTTACAAGTAGGTCCAATCATTTTGAATACTGTAGATAGTACGGTCACGTGCAGTCCTTAAATGTCTATGTATTTGGACTTTTCCATCATTAGCCCTTGACTTATCGTTTAGAGTTTTCAACCATCCCTTGAAAATCATCAGAAAGCATTTCTCTAATGAATGGTCATCATCATAGATTGTTTTAGACTGTGCAGAGGTGATGGGTTAAAGAGAGACTCAATGTAGCATGTTTGTTGTAGCAGGTGGATGAAATCCATTGAAGAGGTGGCAGAATACTGTTGCAGTTTGACCATAGCTCTGAAAAGTAAACAATGCAGGATATGACATTTCCATGTATATCTTTTCCTTTTGTCTGAATGCCTTTGTCTTGGTTTCTTGTCATATTTTTCAAAGAGTTAATCTTGTTTGATGCTACAATGACATGTGGCTGATCTTTTATGGAATTTGCTTTGCTAATAGATACTAAAGATTCCAACAAATACCAGTAGTTTTCACAACCCTGTGCATTATACTGTATATATACTTGTTGCTTGAATATTGTACTTCTTGTGTTTAAAGAAATGAATTACAGCCCATGACAAGCAACTACTAAAATAAATGTGTTTGTATTAAGAGTCTTAAAAGGTCTTAAGTTCTTATGCCCTTTTTGTTTTTATTTGCCCATTAAGCCTATAAATAGCAATGTTTATAAGCTTAATGGGCATATAAAATAGTTTATAAGCTATTCAAGAGTATTATTATATTGCCAAAAAAAAGGAAAAAAAGAAAAGTGTTATTCTATTGTTTTGTAATGCCATAAATATAACTTCTCCAAATAATTACTTTAATCCATTGAGGTTCTAATTTAATGTGGTAGTGAGAAATGTCAAAAAAAATGGAAGTTACATGAAATACCGTATTCAATTGAAGTTCTACTGAGTTTTTGTTTTTACTCTCTTTTACCACTTAAGCAATTTGGCCATGTTAAAGGCCTTACTGTATTCCTTCTTTGAAGTCGGTGGTGGGGGTGGGGAATCTGGCGAGTGTTCCTTACTTGGGGGAAATGAGCTCTGCTCTGTGCAACAATTGTTCTCATAACACTATGAGACACTTAGGACACATTGTGTTGTCCTAATCCAAACACTTAGCTCATGTATTGTTTTGCACTGAGGACTACTCAACAGAGGCCTGAAACATTTGGAAAGGAAACCAAAGCCACATTTATGAAGGAATTGTCCCTTCCTTAGACTTACTGCTTCCCAAAAACTGTCTGCTTCGTGTAATGCATTATAATTATATGACAGGGGACCAGGGGAGAATATGGCATACAGCTTCCCATAGGTTTCCTTTTCCAGATAAGAAAGATAAACATTCTGCTTCACTTCACAACGTTTTTTTTAACAGTCCCTCAGCCGTTTCCTGAGAAGCTGTTGAATGCTGGATGATCTTTGTAGCTCTTATCCTTTAAGCATCCAGACAATGATCTTTTGCCTTATAGGGAAACTGGGTGCACAAAGTAAGGAAGCCACCACCACCACCACCTGACTGAAGTGCATGTCCTTTGCTTCCTAAGAATGCACACATTTGTCAGGGAAGAGTGCTTCCCCCTTACATTCTCAACACAGGACGAAGCTTGACAACCTTCCTTTTTTAGATGACCAGTCCTCAGATTCCCCCAGTTAACCTGATTTCTGTGAGATTCTAGGACTTTTTATTCACTTATCTAATATCTCTTCTACTGGCAAAAAATAAATTGTTCTGCTCAGAGATGCCTGTGTGTCCTACTCCTCACTACAGAAGCTGACAGAAATGCTAGATACTGGGGCGTGGCAGGTAAAATGAAGGGAAGAGTTAATGCTTAATTTCTCCTGGAATTTAAGCAAATTAATGAGTTTGAAATCTTCCAGAAGGAAGATGGATTGGAAAAAGCCTACAGGTGTTCCTTGGTGAAGCATAGTTCCTCTGTACCCGTATGATGCAGACCAACACATTTTACTACCTGAGAGAGAGCAACAAATGATGCCCTAGCCACACTTATAATGGTGCATAGCACCAGAATCCTGCCAGACTATTTTGGGATCACAGAAAGAAAATTCCAGAACGGGGGGTAAGGATTTTTCATGGCATCGGCCACGCTGGTGGGTAGTGCGGAGAATTTGGTGTTAGGTGAGCCCCAAATGCTGGACTAAGAAGCCACTGACCCCCCAGACACTGCTGATCCTGAGATCACAGAGCCTGGGGTGAAGTGGCTTTTGAAACCCAAACGGGGCAGGGACCAGCCAGATGATGGTGCCCTTGCCCCGGAAGGGGGAGAGGTTTGGCTCGGCCGGCATGGGGGGAGCCGAACTTGAATGGAACCCCACGGGGGGCTTGCCCCACCAGACAATACCCTTGGGCGAGGTCCAATTGGTGACCCCAGGGCCAATGGTTCCCCACACAACAGCAGCCCCCTCTTAAGAAAAATGAACAATGTTAAGCTTCAATAAAGCGTGACCCGCGTTGGCAACCCAACTCGCTGTCTCGCCTCTTATTCTGACCTGGAGAGGGTCAAAGAAAGGATCTCTTTCTTTCAGAAGGAAAACAAAGAAGAGGGAGATACGGGGCGAAGCAGAAGTGGGACAGAGAGAGACTTAGGCCCTTTGTACACGACCCCTAAACTCCGCCGCAAATGGCTCCCAGCTCTGGAGCTTAAAATTGTTTCTCCACCAGCTCCGGAGTTTACAGATAATTAAGTGCGACCACGCCCACCTAAGCGCGTCCCAGCGCACTTTTCAGGTACCTGCTCTCTGGAGGTGAAAATTCCTGATGCGGATATAACGTAGTGACTGCCCGGCTCTCCTTGCTTTTGTTTGTTCTTTTTTTGCCCCCCGCCCCTTTAAGAGAATGCAGTGCCGGGACAGCAGAACAGAGGTGAGCGGCATTCTTTTCTTCCTTTTTTTCTCCCTCCCCTCACGCAGCCAGCAGCCAGGAGTGCGGAGGGGGTGGGAACACAGGAACAGCGACAAACCCTAAAATCTCTGGTCCGAATTTAAGTGGCCAGCAGATTTTAGGGGTCGTGTGAAAAGGCCCTGAGAGAGTGGAGAGGGAAGGAAGGAGACAGAGATTTGCTAGGTATTGGATTGCTCCAGTCTAGAACAGTCTTATTTTTTTATTGCTAGCGAAATTGTGACAAAGAGAAGAAACGTCCCCTCCCCATGCCCCTTTCATAAGATTGCCAAAAGGATATTCCAGTCCTTAAAAGGATATCCCAACCTTTCAAAACTTGCCTAGGGAGGCACACTGAATTTTAGCGAGGCAAAATTTCCACATGCAGACTCCGGAAAAGTAGCCGAGGTGTGAGATTCCATATATTAAGAACACATTTATGAAAAAGGTACAATTCTCATTATTGCCAGCATATTGCGTTTTCAGCATCTAACTTGTGGTACGGATGACTTTCTATTTATAATTTATATTACAGCCTCCTCAAGATGTGTCATGTACTGACATCTGCTGTGTGTTTGACTAATATGGCACTGAGATTAAAAAGTATGAAACATGTATTTAAAATTAAGCTGATAGGCTACACATTGCCAGCACACATTAGGTTATTATGATTATTTAGAATAAAAACTGCTTTAAAGTACAAATAAGAAACAGGCAGTCTGCCCCAAGGATCTTACAATCTAATTATGGTTTTTCTATTGGAAGAAACCAGAATTGTGTCATATACAGTACTAACATATTTTATTCAGAGAACAAAGGAAATGAGAACATCTTATCTTTTAATGCATGTGCTATATCTTAAGTGGCTGGCTTACAATTCTCATAATGTAAGATATTGTTGTAACAAATGTATTATTGCTAGATAACAGAAGCAGGTAAGCTATGGTTCTGTTCACTAGGCTTTACTTCCAAGTGACTATGTCTAGTAATGCAACCACAGAGAAATCAAACTCTAATAAATAGAGTCATTGTAGTAACGGATACTCACCGTTGAGTGTAGACAGCCATTTACAGCTGTTCTGCAGAGTTGACTATAATTTAGTAACCAATTTTCTAGATGCTATATGGCAGTGGGATGCACATGAACTTAGCAATCAACACCATACAGATATTTTATAATTTATTTCTAAATTCACAGCAGACCTCGGAGATATGATTTCATAGCTAAGCCACCTTGTGCCCCTCTACAGGGGAAAGGTACAGTAGAACTAATGAACTAATGAACTAAATAAATAAATAAATAAATTTTCTGAGCTGTAGTTTCCAGGATCTCCAGCTTTTTGAGCTGTAGTTCAAAAAAGTAACTTCACTGAGATCTGCTTTTCACGGTATTGTTAATAAAATTAACAGTCCAAAACATTTACTGGGATGTTATAGTTTAATATTCATCACAGTAGTGTTCTAAAAGAAACATGGAGGATGATTAATTACATACAAGAAGTGTAACCTTTTGCAGTTCTCTGTGACACATTGGTAAGCCAAATAGAGCTCTAGAGGCATGGTACTAATTAGGGATATACACTATCTTTGGACAAATACACATAACGGATCCTTCATTGAAGGAGCAAATTCACAGATTGGAACAAAAAGGCCGAAACACTTGTTGGGCAGAAATGCTCCCCCTGGATCCTTAGTTTAAAATGTTATAACTGATGGGATTACAAGCAGGAGAAGAGAAGGCAGAAGTAAAGAAGATGTTGAGCAGGTGCCAATGAAGAAAGAGAATGTCTTCTTTTTGACAAAATGAATTCCCCTTGCCTTTCCTGGGGCAAAGTCATTGATTAAATCATTAAAGTTTATTGTTCAGAGACTTGTTTCTTCAGATATCCAACATCCTGCATGCATCCTCCAAGCCATGGTTGCAGCAGGAAGGGGCCACAACAGCACTAATTTTCTGAGAAACAAGAAGAGGAGGAAGGAAGGGAGGAGAGAAAGAAAGGAGTGAAAGTAGAGAGATGGTGCTAGTAGTTTTCTTCCACCTTCCCTTTCCAAAAGAAATAACCTTCCTTTTTTAATGCATCAACTTAGGGATGGGAGTAAATAGGATGGAGAAAGGGAAAAGAGTGAAGTGAAATTCCAGTCCAGTATGAAGATAAGCTTACAAGTAGAGAAAGACAAGGCAAGACTAATGAAGCTCTCTGGGTTACCCATTGAAGAAGAGATCAAAAGAGATGGGGCCAATTCCCTTTTTAAAGTCCTTTGTCCATTCTCTTCCTTATAGCTGACTTAGGAATCTGCACTGCTCATAAGATCCATGTTTTCTCCTGAAGGCTAGATATAGAAAGGTGAAAGACAATGGAGAGGCCAGCTCCACCAACTGCCACTGACCTGGCCCAAAGCCCAGTTGCCTTACCTGTATTCTTCAGGGTCTGCCAACACCCCCAGAGAGTTCTGCCATTAGTTATGATCCAGCCTGGCCGTATGCATCTTCTCATTTCTTGTAATGTGTTTTTCCAGGAGACTTGGAAATGCACTAAGGACATCACAGACCAGACAAAGATCGGTTTAGGGTGCATGAAAAAGCGAGATCCTTATTTGTTCTATGAATGCACTCTTTAAATTAGCTTGATGGTCTCTATCAATTCAAAATGAGTTGACTTGATAGAGTTTCCCATTACAAACAGCAGTCGGGTATGGTGTGCCTGCTCAGTCCTCTGTCTAAATGAGGTTGGGCCACTTCAAGGCTCCTGCTTTCTCTTCTCTATAAAGAGGACTTCAACTGTTCTTTTAGAAAGGCTTCTACTTTGTTCGTTACTCATTTTCTTGAGTAAACTATGCCTGTTTGTTGAAACATGTTGTAGAGGAATGGTTTTCAACTAGTGCTACATGTCCCACTTGTGGGACACTGAAATAGTCTGGGCAGAATACAGGATTTTTATGATAATTGCTAAGAATTTGCTTTCCCTCAATTCTTGTGTCTTCCCCGCATCCCACAGCTGATCTAACAGAAATTTGTAACTTTGCGTGATACAAATTGTTTTTTGCCACTTGGAACTTTTCCATGCTACTTGACTGCATACTCAACAGAAGTGGCAGATAATATACCAAAATGCATCTAGACCTATGTCCTTTTTGGACCTTTTTTTACTTCATGACTGGATGAAGATTCTCTGACACAATAATTGATGTGATGAGATATCACAGGATGAGAATACTGTCCAACGGTGCACAGCCTTTTCCTTACTCTTGCTGAACTGGCACCTAGATCAGTGTTTTTCAACCACTGTTCCGTGGCACAGTAGTGTGCCGCGAGATGTTGCCTGGTGTGCCGTGGGAAAAATTCTCCCTACACCAGCAATGCCCCCCCCCGCATCCCGCTTGCGACCAAGGCAGTAGTGCGGCGAGGAAAGGCTGGCCGTGGGCGGGGGAGGAGAAGAAATAAGGGAGGCGGAGGAGGAGGAGGAGACTGAAGAGCGAGAGAGTGAGAGAGAGCCGGGAGACCCGTGCAGGCGCATTGCGGCGAAGGGCGCTCCAGAAGCCGCTCTTAAAGGTTCTTGGGGTTGGTTCCCCCTCCTCGCTCACCGAACCCCCCTCCCTCCCTCCCCCGCCTCACGCACTCGCTATTTACCTCCCGAGGGTGGGCGCGCGCCCCTGCCGAGCCAGGTAGGAGCGCGCGTGCGCACCCCTCTTTTAAGGGTGGGGAGCGGCCGGCCATTGACAATGGTCATTTTTTGTGGGGGGGGGGGTAAATAAAGGGGAGGACGTGGGAGGCTGAGGAGGGGATTCCTAGGACCTAGGGAGGAGATGGGGATGGGGGGTCCCTTCCGGGCCCTGTGGCTGCCTGGCTGGAAGGAGGCGGGGGAGGGGAGAGAAGGGAGGCTTATACTGGAAGGGGTAAAAGATGGGGGTTGGGGGGTCGTATATGAAGAGCCTCCCCCAGCCCCACCTTCCTGGGTTTGCAAGTTCCTCTGAAAAAAAGTGCCAGGAGGAGGGAGGAGGAAGAAGATGAGGGCAGGCGGACATTTTGATAGGGATGCCTTGGGAGGGCCTGGGCTGGAGGATGGATTTGTTGTTGTTGTTGTTGTTTGGGGGGTGGGTGGGAAGTGTGTTTGTGTGTGTGTGATAGGCACAGAGTTAAATTTTTTAACATTTTCTAATGTTGGTGTGCCTCGTGATTTTTTTCATGAAACAAGTGTGCCTTTGCCCAAAAAAGGTTGAAAAACACTGACCTAGATGATTGTCAGTGAAATGTGGTCATTGCTTTTGAGCCAATCACCATTGAGCACCAGTGTGGTGCAGTGGATAGAGTGTTTGGGCAAGGACCTCCAGAGACCTAGGTTCCAATCCCTGTTCAGCTATGAAAAACTCACTGAGAAGTCAGCAGTGGTGCAATTACTCCTGAAATATTTCACAACCCTATTAGGGGCATATTAGGGGCACTGTATGATAGATGCAGCTTGACAGCAGCTATTGTAGATCACAACCCCTACCATACCCAATTCATGCATCCTCACTGACAAATATGCTGTAAAAAATACATGGTTTATTTCTGTGGTGGATAGAGGCTCTGTGTTTTAAGCAGAGAGAATACCTCTCTGCCAGAAAAATAATTAAGTTTGCCCTCTGAGTATTGTTGATGAGCAAAAATTTGACATTGGTTAATTGCGCATTGCACCATCTTCTAATTCTAAAAAGTAGCCAGATTTCAGGAGATGCAGATTTTCATTTCAGAAGATGCTCGTGGCTGAGCAAAATTCCTCTTCCTTCCCTTTGAAGCTGAGCCAGTCTGTCTTTGTTTACAGCTTCCTAAAGGGACATCACTTCTTTTTTGTTCCAGATGGGGAGGCCAACTTGTTTGTTTTCATTCCCCCTGTTCTCCAACCTTGTTGTAGGCCAGTGGCTACAGGACTGCAGTGACAGAGGATTCTCCTGCAGAGCTGAAGCTGCCGGGTCCTTAATAACAGCCAAATGGACTGCCATCTCATCCAACAGAGAAAGAGGAGGAAGTGGTTTTCATTTTGTCATAAAATCAGTTGTCTGAATTGAGCTAACTGTGTGAATCCAGGAAGGCTTTCAGACTGAAACTCCCTTGATATCAATTATAGAAACAGCATATCAATAGACAGTTGGGTCTATGAATCACAAAATGATGGCAGCTCCACTTCTAACCCTCACCTACATGGTATCTTCCAGGTATGTTAGACTTCAAGTCCTGTCATCCACAACTAGTAAAACCCACATCTAGACATTCGGGGGAGAAATACTGTACATTAATGCAAATGAGTAAATGAAGCAATAAAATTATTGTAACCACTGTGCAATGTATTCTTCAGCCTTCCATTATTTAATTTGGGGTTTTGCTTGCGCCGTCTCTGAAAATTAAAGGATAGATATAGTTGGAGAAATTTTGTCTTTTAGAGCAAAGGAAAACATTAAATTACTGTATTGAAGACCATTACCTCTAGGGGAAAGTTGCTGGTTGGCTAGTCCAGAATGTGGACTTTATTCATTCTCCAGTATTAGTTACTGTCTTGGGATGTAATGAGCACTCCAATGCTGGAAGCATTCAAGACAACATTAGTCAATCATTGGTTTGATACACTTTGGTTTGGATTCCTGCATTAAGCAGGGGGTTGGACTTGATGGCTCCATAAGGCCCTTCCACTTCCATTGTTCTATGCTTCTCTAGTAGGAAGGGCTCCCAAGCCCAGTTATATTTTTTATTCTAGAAGAGAACTTGAACCACATAAGTAGCACATTAACAGTCAGGTCTACCGTTAGAGAACTGTTGAAATGGAGACTGATAATACAGTTTTTGAACAATTACCTAATCCAAAAGGGACTGATTAGCCATGAAGCAAAAGTCTATGAAATAGCTTTTTCATGAATCTTTTTTCATTATCTTTCTCATAACATGTGCTACAATAGGTTTCCTCTTTAATGGTCACTGAGTGAAACATATTACTTGCTGTCCATTTATCTCTGCCATGGCATTCCTTGGTCTTTTTCCTGCTTATCATGCAGTGTGATGTGCATAATTACAATTGAAGCATGGTCACTCCCTTTCATGAATTAATCATCCTACTGGTCTTGGAAATGTTACTGCATGTACTCAGGTTCCTCAAATCCTCCTGCCAGTGTGGATACTAGGTATGCTGGCCTGGAACATTTAGAAACTTTTAAAATGTTCTAACTCTCATGAAACAGGTGGCATCGATCATTTGAAAAATTTATACTTGAGACCACTGAATTCCATTAAAATCGCTAGAAATGTGTCACCTTATCCCACAGAATAATCTCAGCTCAAGGGAACCCTGATGAATGTTGCTGTTGCTGTATGTGTCCACAGTCTTGTGTTCTGACTCAGTGCTGCAGCACTTGTAACCACTTGTTATTAAATCTCATAAGCCGTCCGTAATGCTTTGGTCCTAGAAGAATAACTTGGAAGAAATTTCCATTGCATACAATTGTTTCCCCCCTTTGAAAGTAAATGTTAGTATTAATCAGTGTGAATGTACTTCCTGGGTTTAATCGTGATGTGAATGATTCAGTTTCACGTAATTTGAAGGGATAGCCATGTTGACAAAAGAACTGCCCATGCATTAATACTCATTATTCTTGTTGCTGCTGCTGTTGACTGGCATTCTTCAACAATTGGTATGATTTACGAAGACCTAAAGATAACATTTGGATTTATTCTAAATGGTGGGATAGAAGCAAGAGACTTGTAGGTGACTGATCCAGGAAGGCTTGAAGACTTTAATTTCTGTTCTACTTCCATTAGGAAGTTCTGGTTAATGTGGAGCCACTAGCCTTTAAACAAGGTTATGCATTTCCCTAGGACATCTTTAGTCATTGAACTTAAATTCAGTGAGTTGGAGCACTTGATTGAAGAGCCAGAGTCTGAGGATTCTTACCTCCACTCTGCCGTCCTGAAAAGGGGCTACTTGAAATCGTTTGATAAATGTGTGGCTGGTGCTGTTACATGTCCTGGTGGTTTTATGGCTTTGGGGGAACTGTAGCTTCCTATAATGCCATCAAAAGGGAGGAACTGGTAAACCACTCTGAGTACTTTATACTTAGAGAATCCTTAGAGGGTCACCATAAGTAGGAATGACTTGGTGACACATAATTACACCATATAATGTGCATGACAAGCTGTACCTTCTGAAATACCCTCTTCCCAGCAAGTATTCAAAGCACATGAGCCCTATATGTTGGTCCACTTACACTGAGCATTGGGGCATGGATGTGTGGATCCCCATTCTAACAGTTATATTATGACAAGTTGAACTATACTAACTCTGAGATCTTGGCTCCCATACCCTTTATATATATGATTTACAATGATTTACAAATTAGCTTCATCCACACAACTGTAATTCTAGAGTGCACCTATGATAGTGTGTGTGTGCGCGTGCGCGTGCGCGCATGTGTGTGTGTGTGTACACACACTCATAGGTGCACTCTAGAATTACAGTTGTGTGGATGAAGCTAATTTGTAAATCATTGTCTGAATATAACACTTCATAAAGAGCCTTTAAACAAACTGTACCGCAGACCAGACAAACCTGTGTCAATAACTCTGAAATACTCTCAGTGCTTATTTAGATACACACAGCATGCAAAACTACTGATTATAATTGTCTGGTCAATTAAATAATTGCAGATATTGAAACACCTCTATTAATTCACCTTTCAATATTTCCTTATCTATTTCTCTTATATATATTTTCCAACATGATATATCTTGCAGTTCTTAATTATTGCTTAGCTAAGCAAGGGTTCCATTACCATCATATACACTTGGAATAATTGGCCAAATGCAGTTTATTGTCCCTGAGTTCAAGGTCACTGACATCAATAAAAATGTCAGCCTGAGAATAAATCATATAAACTTGGGAATTCAGTGCCCATACTCATATTGTTTTCAGTGAGAGCAGAATTCTAACTGTATATTCACTCACATATGTCAGTGTCGCTTGTGCTGTATATGTGTTTCGAACTATCCTTCTACATGCATATATTGGCATATTCACTGTCTGGCTATATGTGTATATTAGATTCTAGACTGTATTATATATATGCTGGAATCTGGTTGTTTAGTTGCACTAAAGAAGGCCCACGGAATCAGCAGGAACGGGGTGAGAGAACTCCTCCAGAAGTCCCATTGATGTGAATGAACCTACTCTATTTGTGACTTACTATGCTAAGCAAAATTTCTGCTCTATATTAAATAATATGTAATTAATCCCTTTGCATACCTGGGGACTTTGTCATGAAGCTCAGTCCTCCTAAGAGGCACCTCAAAGCGCCTTTCAAAATGTATTCGTCCTGTAAACGGCTAATCTAAACCTGATACACTTTTGCTTCTTTTCTGGAAAAGCCGCCTCTTCCATTTCCCACACTGTATTTCCGAAGGTCCCGTTAAATTTCAGAGCGAGCAGCATCGCCCAAAACGTCACTGTTTATATGTAACATGTTTCCTTCTTCTATTGTTATTGGAACAAATAATCCAGGGTCTTAAAATAAAGCATGGCAAGCTTATAGGGGAAAGAGACCGGAGTTGCCCATAAAGAAGCTGAAGAAAATTATTCTTAAAACTGTTGATGGAACAAGAGTGCCGAAAATAGGCCATGGAAGAGGGGGGAGGGGCTGGGCTTCCACGGACAGCAACCTGAGGGCTTTTCTGCTTGGGGGGGAGTAGAATACATCATGACCTTCTCCCATCCTCTTCTCTTCCTGGGGGTCAGTCTGTAAGGCTGGCTTCCTTCTTAACAGAAGGAGGTAGGGAATCCATAGGTTAAAAGGCAGGAGAGGTTTCCCTTTCCTCCGAACTGGTATGAAATTGCCAAATTCCAGCAGATCAGGCCTAAAAATGGGGGGAGGGGGGAATCAAGGTTCTTTGTGAACAATAAAACAAAACTTGGAACAAAAGTCTAACACCCTCACCCCACTAGCTAGCCTGGGCTTTTTGTCACCCACACCTCTCCCAGCCCTTCTGAAATTCAATGAAAGGAACCTGTGTTGGAACCCCTTTGGTCTTATTTTTACCCCCACACCCACCCACCCAAACCTAATATTTGTCCATCTGCAGACCTGGGAGAAGATGAGCCCCCTATAATTCGGCCTACTCTTGGAGGTGGTGACACCGGGAAAGACACCGGTAATTTCAAGAATTTTCCCTGCGTTGAACCAACAACAGGCGGAATAGTCTGTGACTTAAAAGGCAGACGCTCTTAGTCCCTTGTTCAGAATCACTGCGTTCGAATCAGTATAAATTGTCGCTGAGAAAAAGTAACTTTCCCAATGAATCCGCCATTTGGGGTCGGTAGAAACTGCAATTCCCTCAGCTAAAAGGCAAGTTTTTTCCTGGACGTTTCTCCTTAGAATCCAACTTGTTCGGTTGAAGGTGTTGAGCACGGTAACTAGAGAAGGTATTAGTCGAGTCTTATTGATATTTGTTATTCTCAAAAATATAGAAAGAAAGAGTTCGAATTACGCCTCCCTTCCCCACCCCCACACACTGTTCCGTCAAGGATTTCCCCAATAAAATATCTTCCCATTCAAAAGGAGGTCGCATGAAATGAGAGCCAAATATTATCCGATCAAATCCCCAAAGCCCGTGATTGCTGATTGGCTCCTTAAATGTGCCCTCTCTCATTCTTATCTGAATGCAGGTATTTACTAAGTCGCAGGGATATCCAGGATATACCCCGACACGTGTCTTCTCGTTTCTCAAAGCCTGCTTTAGCTGTAGTTCTAAACACATTTACTCGGGAAAAGCCCTCGGTCCTACTCAAATAAATAGTGGCTAGAATTCACTAAAGAATAAATGGGATTTATTTCTGCCTAGAAGTATCCTTCTAGCTAGCAGCTTAAAAGCTGTCCTTTTCTCCTTGAAATATGAGTCATTTATTTAAATGAAAAACGATTTTGAGGGTATCCAAATAGGGCTCTTTTCCACTTTATTCACATTTATAGTTAACCCTGCTTCTCTCTCTCTCTCTCTCTCTCTCTCTCTCTCTCTCTCTCTCTCTCTCTCTCTCTCTCTCTCTTTAATGGGTGCGGGGTGGTAGTGAGGGGGAAATCTTACTGGAATCAGTCTTTGTTAGTTAAATTTGGGACCACACATGAAATATTTTAGAGGCAAAGAAGAACTAATTTTAAGAAACATCACTGAGTGATAGAGGGTTGGCGCTTGGATTTAGCTTTAGCTTGCATCTCTCTTTATTATTCAGTGGTCAGTTCTTAAAAGAGCATTTTCAAGTCCTGCTATCACTGGCGCTCTGCTCAATTCTCTCTCTCGCGCGCTGAAATCAATAGGATATAAGCGAGACAGTCCTATAGGGTTTTAGAGTTCCGTATTACATTGACGTAGAGAAACGTCTGGGGCTACTGACTGCTACTTAAAGGGTGGCATGTTAGTGTATGATGATGGTGATGATGATGATGATGGTGGTGGTGGTGGTGGTGGTGGTGGTGATGATGATGATGATTTTTGTGTTCGGCTTTCAGTGATTTCATAATGTTTTTTTTTCTAAGAATATCCTTATACAATGAATCAGTCCCACTCATCACCCGGATTCCATCTGTGTGATGGAAAGCGATTAATATTTCCTGAACCGGGGCTCTTTAAATGAAAGGAAAGTGATTTCCCCTCTTTAATTATTTCCTGAACTGCCTAGTCCATATCACCGTCAAACTTTTCATACATTCTATAACTCAATATGCTTTTCCTTTTCAGTCCCTGGTGAAATGCTTTCCCTATAAAACTGGCGAAAACGTGGATCCTTTATTAGAAGATCTGCATTTATTTTCAGTGCGATTGAGACCGTTTTCACTCCTATTATTTCGAAGACGATTTTAGATGGGTCTTAGTATAAACCCTAATTCTGCAGGAGAATTTATCAGGGGGCGGAGTCTGCAATCCATAGGATTTCCGTGTGACTGACAATGAAAAAGAGAGAAATAAAAAGGCAGGGTCAGGTAGAAAATCTATTATTATCGGCTTCACGCTCAATCCTACTCTGGAGATGAACAGGAATAGAACTCTGTATTCTTTGAATGGGTCTACACTGTGCAGTTAGAGCACCTTGAAGCCAGTTTAACTACTATCTCCCCATCCTAGGAATATTCCGCTGTGTAATTTGATTAAGTGCTTGGAATTATTTGCTACGGAGCCCGGACACAGCCGACTGAACCTCCGCGAAAAATCCCATCCACCCCCCACCACCACCACCACCCCATTGCACATCTCACAGGACTCCGGAGGGATGGAGCGGAGGCAATGAAAACGGTGTGTACCTGCTATAATTGTGTGGTATGGGTTGCTCTTGTGGATTCATCCAAACACTTTTGAAGGCAAACGCTCCCAGATCTGTATAGCAAACACCGCTGAACAACGCCTAGCTACATTAAACTCTTGATAGAACCATCTTATGTTTGCCTTCTCAAAAGTAAACCTTACTGAGTCCAATGAGTCGTATCCCAGTCAAATTGACGTAAGAGTATGACTTAGTTATATTAAATTTCAGCCCATTTCATTTTCTTCTGATATTTCCGCTTAATGCGTGTATGAAAGAGTCATCACGATGTTTTCATGCTATAAATGCCATATGATGTGTATAGATCTCGGGAAAGCCTGATTAAGATCTAGCAAGAAACAGACCCACCCACCACCTCTACAAGCGAGATCCGACCAAGGTTTACTCTCGAGGAAGTGCAATGTGTAAAAAGAGCGAGCTGCCTCTCTCGTCCTAGAAACCCTTCCTTCAGATTGTGGGTACAAGAACTTGAACACAGAGAAGGAAGGGATGAGTATGAACTCTTAATTCATAGTGAGTCCCACGTTTTGCTCTTTTTTATCCCCTTTAAACAAAAAAACGTTGATCCTACTAATGTATACCATTCTCCCCCCTGGCTGATTGACTTCAGGGCAATGTCACCAGAAAAACCTAGGGCCTAGGGGACATCTCCACCCCTGGACACCGGACAAGGCTTAAATCCCTACACACACACCCCGGTGGCGCTCAGATCCTGCCCAATGGAAAGCTGGAGGGAAGTGTGTGTAGAAGGATTTCCCATTGATGTCAATGGCCTTGAGACTCTCAGGTGGTACCCTGGGAACTTTGGCTCCGCAGCCAGATCAGCGGCTCAAGGGGTGAGGCGCCCCACTGGGCCTTGGGGAGGGCTCACACCCCCCGCCGCCGCCCGCCTTGCCTCAGACTCCACCCGGAACATCCTTCTCTCTTGCTCGCAACGCCCCTAGCATCCCACCCTGCTCTTCGGTTCGCTTGTTGTGACATGAAGCTGTTTAGGGAGGATCGCCAAGTGCGATTTGACCAAAAACGCGGCAATGCAGGCAGGGAGACTTGGCCAGGGCGGAAGAATAACCTCTCCCCGCAGGCCCAGTATGTGGGTCGCCGGAGAAAGGCAGGGACCCCAGGGCGCCTCCACCCTCCCTGGGCCATTTCTTCTCCCTTCCCCCACCCCACTTCGGCGTTTGGATTTCACTTTGTATTCCAGGGGAACTGGGGGGGCGGGGAGGGGAAGAAGAGCCTTTGGTAGGAAAGCCACTGGCCCGTCGAGGGCGCGTCCTGTTGGGGCCCCTTCCCTTCCAGGGAGTCGCTTTTGCACCGCCGCGCGCCCTGCGCTGCTGCGGATGCCGCTGGCTTTTGAGGCCGGCGGAGGTGGTGATGACACATCCCACAATGCTGCCGGCGCTACACCTGCGGAAGGAAATGCCGAGCGAAGCGGGGTGGGGTGGGTGGGGGTGCGGGAGATGGCGAGGAGAGCCATCCCGGCCAGCCTGGGTGGTCAGGCGAAGGGGAGGCACCGGCTGGAAGCAGCCAACGCCGCCACCGACCTCCAAAGAGCAGCGGCGCTGGAACCCAGCAGGGAGGCGCCCAGCCGGCTTGGTTTCCGCCGAGGCCAGACCCGGGCACCTCAGGATCCAGCCAGGGGCAGGGCGGAGTCAGAAACCCCTTCGGAGGACCAAAGGAAGGAAGCTGCCGGGCGTCTAGCTCGCCAGCCGCAGCAGCCTTTCTCCCGAGCAGCCCCCGCTGTTCCGCGCCATCCTTTGGCGGAAGTCTGACCCCGCTTACTTCCCAGGAAATACGCGCGGAGCTTCAGAACATTTCAATAAACAGGTCGATCGGACGTCTTTGCTAGCATCCAAATAGAGCCGAACCCCCGCTGGGTGCCTTGCAGCTGAAAACTGGAAATAAGTTTCTTGCTTCCCTGCAGGAACCGACGCAAGATTTCCAGAAAGGGGAGACACACACACACTGGTGTAAATCAAAGATCCAAGGGCACAAGATCCACAAAACTGGGAGGTTTTTTAATAATTGACCGGAAGCCCAACACGTAGAGTACGTCTTAAGTTCTCCATTATCAATTCAGGCTCTCAGTTCCTAATTTGGAGGGTGGAGGCGCCTCGTATTGTCTCTTGAAGTATCTGCTTACAGAAGTTTTAGCAGTGTAAAACACTGCTTACAAGTTTTGTTAAATAAAAAAAACAAGTGGAAGGTGGATGCATATTTTAATTAGGAGTACTATACAGTTAATTTCGCTTCTGTGTTGTGAAAATTGAATCAGTGCAGCTTTCATTTAAAAAAAGAGCCAAATAAACCTAAGTTTAAGTTACCGGGAAAACAGAATATACATTTTTGTTCATATTGGAGTACTAAAAATAAACTACAGTATACCGCTAGTATGCTGTTATTTAACTCATCTAAGGAGAAACTCCATGAACCAACTGTAAGTCAGCTCTTATGTAAATAATGTTGCATCGATGGACCTACATTAGTCTATATTCGCAATAGGATGTTCTCAAAATATTGAGAAAAAAATAATTGTCTCTCCCCCAAGTATGAACACATGTCCCGTTGAAAGGAATGAGTGAACTTCTAAGAATGCTTCTTGCGCTCGAAGTCCATGAGTTCTGAAAGCATGGTAGCCCCGAGTATTTGAATAGATTATTTTCCAGGACTGTGATCAATGTCACATCTGCTGGAGAGGTAAATGTTCAGAAAGTGGAAAAATGCCAAATGTGTTCAGTTAGGTAGAGTGAAGAAAACAAAACTTTTTGGGTTTTGTATTCTGACTAATGGACTATAACAATACAGTATATGCCTATTCAGAAGTAAAAGCCGCGGGATTCATTAGGATTTACTGCCAATGAGGTACCTAGAGGATTCCCTCCCATGTTTTTTCTGTAGTTTATCAAATAAAAAAAATCCATTTTGATAGACTTAAATCAATTCTATTGTGTAAAAAAAGGGAAAAGATAGTACCCAGAGTTTGCAACCATTTTTTTTAAATAAAAGAAGTCACACGCCTGCAATTCGAGATCTGGTGTTGGGCTGCCAAGGGTTTTAAAATACTGTCTCAGTTTAGAATGGGATGAGCGTGACAGTACTTCTAATTACTGAGCTTGGTTTTCTGCTTCTCGATATCAAACGTGAGCAAATTCATTCAATGATAAAATGGTTAATGCAGCAATCCCACATCCTCTTACCTGGGAGTAAAACCAATGAATTCAGTGGGAACTGCTTTTGAGTAGACATATATAGGATTTCATTGCCAGTTACATTGTTTTAGGAAGGTTAATCCTACAATTTTTTTAAAAAAAAACACTCAGTGTCCCTCGCCAGCAATTTTAAAGGGCAAAAGGATCACGATTTTGAAAAATAATCAATGCGGGTTTCCCTCCCAGACCTTTTAAAGGAGAGAAATGAAGGCGACCTTGGTGTCTATGAACTGTAGTGACAGCCACGCTCCCTGCTTTCTCCTGGAAGAGCTTGGAAGGGGGGGGGCATGAATGTCAGGCCCACAAAGAAGGAATGAAACACATAACATTAGGAACGGAAATACAAGACCCGATCCCAGACAGACGTTCCAACGCGACCTCCCTTTCCTGAAGGATTCCCCCTTTCTCTCTCTCTCTCTCTCTCTCTCTCTCTCTCTCTCTCTCACACACACACACACACACACACACACACACACACACAAACATGTAGATGTTTTCCGGATTATTTGTCTTTTGGCGGCCAGGTTAATAATAATAATAATAATAATAATAATAATAATAATAATAATAATAATAATAATAATAATAATAATAATAATAATAATAATAATAATAATAATTTAACAACCTGACGGCCGATGACTGTTGCTGTGATCACGATGAGCCACTGTTTACGGGTCATGCAGAACATATGGAAACGACCCCTCTTCGCTGAAGGCCCCGCGGCTCACTCGGCTGACCGGCTTTCATCCAACACCTTCCAGAGATCGCTGCCTCGAGGCCGGCCGTGGAGTGAGATTTCTCAGAGACGACCTGACCTGAGCGCTTGGGTGTGGGAGAACCTGTCCCAGGCGCAACCGAGGCATGCCGTCTAAATTGGGTTGTGGGGGGGGGACCCTACCGTTAGCTTTTCTTAGTGGTCTCCCGGAAGCGGCTCTGCCACCACCTAAAAGTACCCCCCCCCCGCGCGCTTTCGCATGATCGTTTTGCCTTTTTTGTTTTCCTGGGTGTCTTTTTATTCACACTTGCGGGGGCGTCTGCAAAATCAATCCTGTACCTGAGTGACATGTTTTTAAACATCTTGTCTGGAGAAAGCAAGCCGGCGAAATGCCAGCGGGCTTTGCTTTTGAGGCCCTGGGATGAAGAAAGGTCGGCGGGACGCAGTTCCACCTTCGCCACGCCAGGACTTCTGGGGGCAGAAAATGTGAACTGGGCAGGGTGCCCAAGCCCTATTAATATTAATTGAACATCACCTCCGTCTACTCTCGATTATCTGTCCCTGTTTACCTTAACCACTGTTAGCATCGTAAAATGTATGAACCGTGCGCTGTATTCTTAATACAAGGGGACGGTGGGAGCAAACCTTTGCTTTCAAATGACGGCTTGCAACAAGTTTTTGTGATCTTTCAACCCCACTCCGCCACCTACGTTCGCCACCCTTCTCTTCTGGAGAAGCCTCACTTGACTCCCTTGGCCGGAGCCGCTACTCAGTTTAGAGATGGTGCGATTATTTCTGACTTTTCCATCTGTAATCGCCATCCAGCGCTGCGCTTCGAGGAGCCCATACCTTTCCGGATGAGATTACTGAAAACAGAAGAAAAACTTCTATTTCTTCACTTTTTGTGTGTTCTTCTTTTTCTTCTCCTCCTCCTCGTCGTTTTCCTTTCCAGCTGCCTCGTGCCTGTGCAAAAGATGCAGCTCCTTTCCTGTGCGTGTTTGTTTGCCTGCCACCGAATCCTCTCCCACCCACGTCCCTGCGCTCCTTTTTTTTCCCCTCTGGGACCCCATTTGGCGTCAGCATCCGAGTTTCCTCGCCGGGATGTCTTCCCTGAGCAATGTGACTTCGCCATGAACTCGCCCGTGCCCAGCTGGCTCCCATGGAGCGGGGCGGGCGGAGTGTGTGTGTGTGTGTGCGCGGGGGGGGGGGGCAGGCAGAAGGCGGGGGGGACCGAGAGAGAGCGAGCGCGAGCGCGCGCAAAGAAAGGGATCCTGACGAAAGCGGAACTCGCCGGAGCCCATACAAATCAGAAAAGAGCTCGTCCTGAAGAGCAGTGCGTGGATATCTGAGCCTGCGGATCAGAGGCGACGCTGGGCTGGCTGGTCTCTGGAAACGGAGACAGAAAGGCGGGGGGGTTGGAAAGAAACCCCAAAGCCCACCGAGCTCAGGCTCAGGGTTTAAAGCAGGCAGGCGAGCGAGGCAGCTGGAGCAGACCTTCCTGCGAGATCTTGCGGGAGAGGAGCCGCCGCCGCCGGGATCGGGTGCGCGGGAGGGCGCGCGCCGAGGAGGAGGAGGAGGAGGAGGGCTGCTCCCCTTGGGCCGCCGCCGCCGCCGGAGCCCTACCTTCGACGAGGGGAGCAGCAGCAGCAGCAGCAGGTGGGTGCCATGATGGCCACCAGCTACCAGGACCCTCCGCCCGAGGAGACGGTCGCCCTCTTGCACCAAGCCAAGGAGCCCGGCCTGGGCGGAGGCGAGCCTGGGGCCAAGGGCGAGCTCAGCCCGGCTTCCAACAAGACCTCCACCGCGGCGTCGGCGGCCGTAGCGTCGGCGTCGTCGGAGAAAGGCGACCCGTCGCAGAAGCCTCCCTACTCGTACGTGGCGCTGATCGCCATGGCCATCCGCGAGAGCGCCGAGAAGCGCCTGACCCTCTCGGGCATCTACCAGTACATCATCAGCAAGTTCCCTTTCTACGAGAAGAACAAGAAGGGCTGGCAGAACAGCATCCGCCACAACCTGAGCCTCAACGAGTGCTTCATCAAGGTGCCGCGAGAGGGCGGCGGCGAGCGCAAAGGCAACTACTGGACCCTCGACCCGGCCTGCGAGGACATGTTCGAGAAGGGCAACTACCGCCGCCGGAGGCGCATGAAGAGGCCCTTCCGCCCGCCCGCCGGCGCCGGCCACTTCCAGCCGGGCAAGAGCCTCTTCGGCGCGGCGGCCGAGGCGGCGGCGGCGGGCTACGGCTACCTTGCCGCGCCGCCCGCCAAGTACCTGCAGGCGCCTTTCCTCAACGCCGCCGCCTGGTCGCTGGCGCAGCCCGCCCCGCCCCCGCCGCCGCCGCCCCCGGCGCCCTCGGCCGCCGCCGCCGCCGCCTCGTACGCCGCCTGTCAGATGGCCGCCGCCGCCGCCGAAGGAGGAGGAGGAGGAGGAGGAGGAGGCGGCGGGAACGGCGGGGCCAGCAACGGAGGCGGCGGGAACGGGGGCCCCGGGAGCCCCGGGAAAGGCGTGGGGCTCTCGGGCGGGCCCGGGGGCGCCTACGGCAGCCCTTACGCGCGCCTCCCGGCCATGGTGAACTCGTACAACGGCATGAGCCACCACCACCACCCGCACGCGCACCACCCGCACGCCCACCACCACCACCCGCACGCCCACCACCACCACCACCACCACCACCACGCCGCCGCCGCCCAGCAGCTGGGAGCGGCCGCCGTGGCCGCCGCCGCCGCCGCCGCCGCCGCTGCCGCCTCCTCAGCCGGCAGCCCAGGGCCCCAGGCGGCGGCGCAGGCGGCGGCGCCCCCCAACGGAGCCGGCGGCCTCCAGTTCGCCTGCGCGCGCCAGCCGCCCGAGCTGGCCATGATGCACTGCTCCTACTGGGACCACGAGAGCAAGCACGGCGCCTTGCACGCCAGGATTGACATCTGAGGCGGAGGCGGCGGCGGGGACCCGCGGAACCTCCGTCCACTGGAGAAAGAGAGAGAGCGACAGCCCGCCGGCCAGGGAGACACGAGAGCGAGAGACCGGGGACAGTCCCTTGAGGCGCCTCTCCTCCACACACACCCCTCTCTCTCTCTCTCTCCAAAAGCCTTGTGTGATGTTGGACACATAGTTCCTCCTGGATGTCTCCTTCTTCTTAACTTTCTTGCCCGCCCACCCCCCCTGGTAACATTCAGTGCCAAACGAGAGACCCGTCCCCCGGCCAAATGTCTATGTATCTCACATTGTAAAGCTCTGCTCCTGGTGTACGTGAAGGCAGCGTAAGTGCAGAGAATTTTCATCCTCTTCATCTTGCTCGTTTCACAGGCTTCGGTTGCGTTTTCTACTTGTCACTGCTTTTGAGAACCAGCAGCCAGAATTTCGCTAAGAATTAGGTCTGTAGGGAAGCCCGTGGTGAAATATTTAATACTTAATATTTCTTTCTTTCTTTCTTTCTTTCTTTCTTTCTTTCTTTCTTTCTTTCTTTCTTTCTTTCTTTCTTTCTTTCTTTCTTTCTTTCTTGTTTTTCTACTTTTGGTGGGGAGATAGGTGGGTGATTTGAGGTGTTGAAGGGAGGACTCACGCTGGTCATGATCCTGAGTACATTTCCTTGACATTTGTATTCCATCTTAAACGCTACTTTGTAGAAGTGCAAAGTATGTTTTCTTGGAAATAATGGGACATGTTTGATCGGAATCGGCTTGAGAATCAAATGTTAGCCCTATTATTTTCAGAGGAAATTGCTTTTTCAGGCTTACCAAACAAGTTGCAGCTTGGGAGTAAAGAACAAATTTAAAAAGAGGGAAAGCTTAGATTGAGGCCACATGGAAAGGTCAATTTCGCAAAAGTCTACGATGTGATATTATTATTGATACAGAGGATAGTGTGAAGGGTCACCTGACTTAGTAGGCACTACCTAGAAAAAAATCCAGATATCCTAACTTTGTAATAGATCCCTACTACTAAGGAGGGGGGGGGGAATTCAAGCAGCAAGATGGGGAGGAGGGTATGCATCTTATTGAAATAAACTGGTTGGACCACATGGTTTTGTATGACCTATTGATTTCAGTATAATGTTAAGGCCAGGGGTGCAATCCAGGATCATCTCCTTAGTGTTAAGGATTGCAGCGAATAATTTACTAAACTGCCTGAACCCTAAACTTAAAAGCACGTCAAATTCAACTGAAATTACTTTTATGTAAGGTGAACTGTCTCAAGCACACTTCACCGGTGGGAAAGGGGGAAGATCAGGCTACCTCGTGTAGCTTTATCGGTTTCAGAGACTCTGCCGTTAACACTCAATGTACTTGACTGCAATATTAAGTCTCGTGGTTTGAACAAGATTCAGTTGCTTTTATGTTTAAGGAGGAGACCAGATTAATTGCGATGAAATAATATAGGGCCAGGATGTCAATTAAAATCGAAATTGAAATACTTCAGTGTTTAAATAAAACCCCAACATAAGATTCCTGAACTGACTGCAGTCCTTAAGATCTGATATACTAGGGTGAAGGGATTATTTTATTTTGGATATATTGCAGAATTTAGGAACAAGAGGGGGGGAACCTTTTAACTATTTTCTGGCCTTTTTTTCGGGGCAGACAAATCCGCTGTGATATCAGTTTTTTGTTGTTTGTGGAGGAGGGAAATTGCACTTCTTCAAAGCTTATGCTGCCCTGAACTAGTACTTATGTGGAGACTCTAATGAACAAGAGCACCCTTTTCAGGATGTCTAATTGATTTGAAACGTGAAGGAAATTTGGGGAAAATTGTTATTATAATGTATGTACGTTTTTTAAAAATAGAATGTGTCCAAGAGAGAATAATTTTATGCAAAACTAAAATATTCGGACAAACCAAGGCTGTTTCCGGAAATAATAACGGAGATTATTTTTCCATACAGTATATATTAATGTTATATATATTTTCCCAATGGATGTTAAGAATGATTTTATATATATTTTTGTGACTCAGATGAACTTGGCAATAAACAAATCTTCCTTAGGTTGTTTTCAGCTACTTTTAAAAAAGTATTTCATTTTGGAGTTCCTGAAAGAGATAAAGTAGAAATATGTGTTTATAAATGCTGATGAGCAGGCAGTAGCGATTTCCTACATAATTGTTTATATGGATAGGTGTTTTTGGTATTGTGCCATTTTGGGACCAATTTTTCTAGAATAACCTAGCACTTTTAATGTATATCATAGCTTTGTGTAGTCTCCAATAAAATGTTTTCTTTTCTCTTTTAATAGCGTTTCATTTTTCATTCAGAGCCCCCCACAAACAGAGGGGGGGAGATCTCTTTTTATGTTGGCATACCTGCTCAGTGAATTCCTTAAATGGCGATTTTGGCAATACGTGGATTTAACTGCATATACAATGTCTGTATGATTTGGATAGAAAGAGGCTTTGTGGCTGCAATTAGTATCCACTCCGCTGCTTTTGTAGCAATATTTCAAAGTGACGGGCTGGTAAGAGCAGGAAGACTTACAAATAATGTAAAACCCCCTTTTCAGTACAGTATTCACTTTTCTTTGTGGTCACTTGGAGGGGAGACCCTGTGGAAATAATTCTTTTCTTTTGGTGGGGGCTATTTGGGATTGACTGTGTTAAGGCTGACTTAAAACCGGCTTGATCCTAACTTTGTTTATTTGCAATATTAATGGATTTACTTCCAGGTAAGTTCATGTGAAATCAATTATGAGGATACGTTTAAGTTTAGGGTACCTACGGCCCGGTCTTCTTAATTAATGTTATTCCACCGCAAGTACCAGTGATTTCGCAGAGGGGGCTTAGTTAGTCCTAAGAAAGTCTGCATAGCATTTCTGTCTGCATAGAGCCCAAATCTAACCTTGTTTATCCAGAGATAAGCCCAGCTAAAAGAAACGGGACATACTTTGGAGGATGCGTGAAGAGGATCAGATTCCATACATTATTTGGGCAGTGTGAAAACGGGCTTAGGGTGGGGAGGGAAGAGAGTCCAGACATGGATTCAGCAAATCATTACAGTATTTTGATTTCCGACAAGTAGTTACTGAGCCGAACTAACGGGCGTTCTTTGCTTTGGGCGACCATGGCTTGGACGGGTGTTATTGCTCTTGAGCCTCTGGCACTAGCAGTTGCGCGCCGGCGCTGTTTGAGGCCTAAGCTGAAGAAGACGCCCTGCAGCACTTGAAAATTAAATACATAGTGGCATGAACTGCCTTGTTTTTGTTTACAAGAAAAGAGATCCGTGTAAAATGACAGGTTAGGAACGTCACTCTCACGAGATCACTGAAGGCGTAAATTCAGAGCTGGATGGTAATAGAATATGAGAGTGTAGGAATAGCGGCGCTCGTGCTTTGTTTTCTTTTGAATTTCAATGACCAAGGCCATTTGGGAAAATACCTTTTTATGTGATTTGTATGGATAAACACACATACAGAGGGGGGGAGGGAGGGAGAGAGTCATACAACTTGCTTGCAGCCCGGTTCTAAATGAGCATGTTTACTCGGATATAAATTCCAGTGGATTCCTAGGATCCCCTTCCAAGTGCGAAGGCTCCGGCATTGGAGCGTCTGTTGCCCCCCCCCCCCCCCCCCCAATTCCCGCATGAGAATGACTGGGAGGACTGACTTCCGAGCAGAAGTGTTTAAATGAGAATGGCCCTTCTTAACTCCAGCGTTTCGAGGAGATTCATGTTCTCAGTGAAGGCGGGTTTGCGGCAGTGAGAACTGCTTCTGGTATTTTCATTACTGTTGCTGCTTTTGCTAATCTTCACGAGGAATTGTATTCATTTGCCCTGTTCAGGGCATTGGTTCCTCTGGATCCGACTGCTTCCTATACCCCGGGCTTCTTGGAGCATTTGTACTAGATAGATATGGAGCCTCCTTTGTCACCGCTAACCAGAGTGGGTTGAATTCTCTAGAACTCTCTTCTTCAATACTCAGATTATTTATTATTATTATTATTATTATTATTATTATTATTATTATTATTATTATTATTATTATTATTATTATTATTATTATTATTATT
The DNA here is from genome assembly GCA_037367245.1 of Phrynocephalus guinanensis. NCBI lineage: Eukaryota > Metazoa > Chordata > Lepidosauria > Squamata > Agamidae > Phrynocephalus > Phrynocephalus guinanensis. Next base: position 92,506,410 of record CM074735.1, on the reverse strand, counting down.
ATTATTATTATTATTTATTTTGTTTGGTTTTCACGGCCATGAGATATTTAGTCGCCCACTCTTGTTTCTGTATTCCTTCCCTGCACTCTTAAAAGGCTTCCAAAGGTCTGATCTGGACTCGATTTGCTTTCATGCAGGTGCGTTTTATCTTATAAGAGACAAAGTGAGGTGGAGGAAAACGGAGCGAGAGAGGGAGATGAATTCTCCAGCGCAGGAGTCTGTCTGAGTTTTAAACAAAATTGGCCAGACCAAGCATTTAAACTACTGGGGTGGGGGCGGCTGGGGAGTTTTGGACTTGTCTTGGCATTTAGTCCTTGGTTGCGTCGGCCTCTCCACGTCCCCAACTCCAAAGGGAAAGCCAAGGAGACCACCAGCTCCTTTCTCAACCCAGTTAAAGCTGAAGAAGGGGGAAATCGCGGGTTGGCCTCTCAATCTCACCGAACTCAAGGAAGGCTTATTTCTGAGTAGTACATTTGCATCAAGCCGTGGTGTGTAGATGCTAAATACGTGGGCCAGTGCTGAGCTCATGCCACCCATTTCATTCTAGAACAACCAGTGGGCCTTCTGAGGAGGAGATTGCCTGAATTTCCCCAATACACACTTCAGCCAAGGCAACGGTATTCTTTCTCATCTTAATAAGGGGCTGCTTTGCACGTGTTTACAAAAGGAAATAGATGTGCAAAGAATGGAGGTGAGGAGCACAGTTCACATGCGCTGCCTCCCTTCCGGTGCACAAGAGAGACCGACAGTGAAACCCCTGGAGCCTCTCGGGATCGATCATATGTGGTTGCTTTTGGGGGGGGGGAGGCCTTCGTAAAATGAAAGTCAAAGCCAGTTTTCCACACCCTCCCACCTCCCGCACCCTCTGCTTCTTGCATACACAGGGACGCACAACATCAATTCCAGGTAAGCCCCCACTGGGAGACGAGCACAGCCCCTTCAAAGCTGAAAAGAGCTCTGTGCTCTTTGGCATAGAGACAGCCCGTACTGGGGACGTAGTGGGCCCGCTCTACCTTGCACGAAGAGATTCGTGCCAATGTGCCTTAGGCAGGAAAACGTCCCGGGAAGAGTGTCCTTGTAAGGCTTCCAAGTTAAATCTCCTGGCAAAGAGTTCTTACTTTGCTTGCACACCATTTGCTGCAACCAGCCTTGGTGCAACGCGCTGGGTCTGCGACTCTCTCTCCCAAACAGGCACCAGGCTGGGAAATCTGGAGCCCCCTGTTCGTCCACGTTTCCCGAGTTGTCCTTGGCCGCCCCCGATGAGAGCAGCACGCTCTCTGAATTCAGTCTGATCCCTTTTCCTAAACTGAAAGGCACACGGTCCCCGGACTTACTTGGGGGGGGGCGCACAGGATTATGTTAATAAGCCTCTACACCCCTTACAACCCAAACCTGTCTGCCGGTGCCTACTTATTCAAAAGCAAGTCTGAAGTGAGTTGGCTGAAAGATAATTTCGAACAAAAGAAGTCTGGTCTCAGTGCCTTGGGAATAAACCCCACTGCCCTGTGTGGAGGTCACTTCCGAGTAAGCCTGTCTGGGATCCGGCTCAAAGCACCACCAAGAGGAAGTATTGTTCCTATGTACAGTATTTAAGAACTTACTTCCCAGTTGGTTCTTTTCCCCCTTCAAGTAAACTGAAGGTGTCCTTAAAATTTCAGTCCTTTTACTAATAGCTTAATTTCGAATTTTGCTTTTGGAAGTCTGGGGTTAGTGTGTGTGAGAGAGAGAGTGTGTGTGTGAGAGAGAGTTCTGAACATTAGAATGAAGGCTGGGCATCCGCAGATGCTTTGACAGTCTTTTGGACAGGTGAGGGGCTGGGGGGGGGGGGGTATTCGTGTGTGTACTTGTGCGCGGGTGCGTGTGTTCTTGGTTTAACAGTGTGGCTTCATCCCCCAGACAGAGTTTCTATCCCTAGTTAGAAACTGTGATGACACAGAGTTCAGAAGGGTGAAAAAAGGTTTTCCCCCGCTGAATAGTGTGGAAAGATTTTGCATTTGGTACTCTTTAAATGTCTGCCTTGCTTACCAAACCGCGCCCCGCTTCCATCCCTTGGGCCGAGATAACTACTTGGGTAAATGGGTTATGGAGACCTGCACTTAAATTCCGCAGACGTCCATCCAATCCGTTTGTTTTTCAAGATGTTGATCCATCAAGCGAACCTCCTCTCTGGGTGGTTCCAACCCCGCAGCCCTCTCCCTGAGCCCTCTTTCTGCGGACAGGAACCTGGCGACGGCAAACTCGGGCGGTATGACTGAATCGTGCGGAGAGGGGCTTCGCCCACCACTCGACCATCTCCAGCCATTTCCGACGAAAAGCCTTTGTTTATTAGGCTTTCCATCCGAGGCGCACTCGCGGTGCCCTGCAATCCCGTGCAGGTCAGAAATAGGCCCCGTTTAAGTCAGGCAAATGGATATAGGATTTCCACCAGAGTAGGCGCGAAACCCCATTGGAAACGGCACGCCTGTTTAGAATACTGAGCTCAATGTCGAGCCCCATTAGCAGAGCCCCCTCCCCGTGTCAGCCCGATTAGTGGAGGTCAGGAAGAGCGTGTTGGCTTTCAAGCCGCACCGGAATGGCTGGAGAGGCTGCCGGTCCGGTCAGTTTCCTCCACCGGGAAAAGCGTTACCTTGGGTGGGCAGTTTGTAAACACCCAACCATCTTCAGCCTTCTCAAACGTTTTTCCTCCAAGTCCCCCCCGCGTGAGCCTTTCGGCAGTGGAAGATGCTGCCAGGGAGGGTGATGGAGTCTCCTTCTTTGGAGGTTTTTAAGCAGAGGCCGGATGGCCATCTGTCGAAATATTGTGATAGGGGTCCCTGCATGGCAGGGGGTTGGACTAGATGGCCCTTGAAGTCTCCTCCAACTCTATGATTCTATGATTCTATGAAATCCTGAGGCTGCAAACTTATATCCCGTTTCCCAAAACGCCGTTGAGCCCCGCTGGACTTAAATTGTGCATACAACACCTGGCAGAAAGGGTGTTCCTTCGAATCAAGCAAAAGTATCCAGGGGAGCTCCATTTACGGTCAAGCCTGTCTCAATATCGAGGTGGGACTACAACTCCTAGACTTCCCCAGCCTACACGTGACCACCAGCATTTTATTGGGACGTCCTGGTGGGGCCTGTTGTCCTAAAAAGGAACTTTTCTCATCTCTGGTCCCTTCGGCCAAGGCGGTGGTTTCTCTTGAGGCATCTCGGTGGCTTCCGCCAACACGGGGTTTTATCCCGGCGCTGAACGAGCAGCAGGGAGAGAACCGTAAAGCCGTCGGCGCGTTAAGATTTATGGCGCAGGGAGGACTTCGCAGAGTCATAAATGTCTTGGAAAGTCGACACACTAATATCAGTGGGAGTTGGGAGGTAGAAAAAGAGCCTTTCCGGCGTGGTGTAGGACGAAAACTGTAAACTCCTTTTTTCATCTGGCAGTTCCCCCCCTCTCCGGGTTTGGTTTCTCGCTTTTTCTCTCGGTAATATGAGTATCATCAATTTCTGCACAATGAGGGCTTGTTGGGGGTGGGGGGGGTGGGGGTGGCGGCGGGAGGGTTCGCAGGAATGCCCAAGGTAAGTTCGGAAAAGTCCTATAGTTAACAGGTCAGTTAGAGAAACAAACAAACAAAAAGCCCATCCAGATTTACTCAGAAAAATGGAAGCACGTTTGAAATTTGCGGGAGGAGCTGAACTCGGGTTTAGACGAATCTCACAGAAATCTATTCGAATGAAAAGTGAGGTGTGACCAGACGGTGCATTCGAATGGCCGAAAACATATCATTATTCTGCTTTACCCCTCCACCTTGCCCGCCCTTCCTCGCCAGTATAGCCTGCAAGCCTTTAGAAAAGTAAAATTGCCGTCTGACATATTGGATTATTTGGAAGTGAACCTCGTTGACTTTAGCGAGATTTATTCTCGAGGGGACATGCGCAGGATAACCTGCACTGGGCCCCTAATGTATGAAAATCAGGGAACTTTGGAGTTCTACAAGACTCTTCTGCAGGCGTGGCATTTCTGCATAAATATGCTTGGAAAGCGGTCCAGCTGAAGTCAAACGGAGTTGAATAGATTTGTGAGCGGCGACCCCTAAGTAGTCTTGCTTGAGAATAAGGAGAATTGGCCTTGCTCCTGAATAGACATGCAGAGAATAGAAATGCCCCAGCCAGGAAAACAAAACGTTTTCTCCATCAGGCATTGAAAAGGAACTTGGCCGTGTTCGAACTTCAGCTGGAATCGAAAGAAAAGGAAGCTGTTCTCCGGATTGGGGGGGGGGGCGGTTGTTGGGGGAGGAGGACATAATTATGAGAGGAGGCGTATAAATATATTAAAATAAGAGGCCCCCGCCCGCCTGCCGGTATCCTTAAATAGTATCTATTAACTGGAAACAGCTTTCTCTGTAAGATTGGTGGTAAACGTGAACAGCAGCTTTGAAATTAAGTGGCTTCTTTTTGGGGCCACGTGGTTGCAGAAGGTCTCCTTTCTTCGCTTGAACCGTTTTTGAACCGGCCTCTACGGGAGCAGTGAGCAGGATCAGCCGAAATGAGACACTCCACCAGTCCAATCTCTTGCATGTTTGCTCGGAACGATCCCCCACGGCGTCCAGCAGGGCTTAATCCACTCCCCCCCCCACGCACACACACGCACGCCCTGGTTGCGTTTATCGCCTAGCCCCTTGGCCAGCATCCCTGTTGGGTAGTTCTAAAGAGGCCAGATCTATTGACTCTACGTGTGGGTCGGTTTACCTGTCAATGTCCGACTCTAGTTGGGGCTGGCAACTTAATTTCGAACTTTTGCGAACATTCTAAGCGGTGCTGAAAGGCAAACTCCTTACCGAGTAATTTGGGAGTAAGTACCACGGAGCGTGAGGAAGGCTTCTAACAGAGCCAAGGAACAATCTCAGCGTTGTCAAAACGCGTATTATTTTGTTTTTAAACGACTGTTTTGGCAACATGCTGTTTCAAATCTCAACCCTAAAATCGAGGCTTTAGCCCTAATACAGTCGGCCGATGGAATGGATAGGATTGCTGTGTCAACGCTTATGTAAATCTCGGCGGGTCTTCTCGGGATGGGAACAACCAAATTTGGCCGGAGATACACGAATACGGCAGCCACAAATTAGGTTTATTTAGGAAAACACAGACGCCGATACAGTACTGTTTTCAAGAGTATGATGTAGAATTGAGACCGGGGAGTAAATTCATTATTATTTATACAGTATTCCTACATTTTGGGGATGGCTCATCACCTCGTATAAGCACTCTGCTTACAAAGCCAGGAGGGGTTCTACAGGATCGTACTATGTCTCTACCTGCCATTCTACATCCACGGCTGCAAACAGCTCCCCAAGCCAAGCCCACCGGCGAGGGGCCATTTCAGTGGGGACCCTCTCCGCATCCTAAACATAATCCCATGTATACCAGAGGCGCGCTCAAAGCTTCCACAAGTTCCATGGGGTTTTATACCTACAACTGGATGGAGGGGGGGTAATCCAGGTGCTTTGGAGGTGGCCCCAGTGGCTGAAGTTGTAGTGGAAATTTATGTTTTCCTCCTTGGCATTCATTACCTGAAAAACCGGTGCCCCCCCCCAAAAAAAACCCCTCATTAGCAATAAAATAATAGGAATAAAAATAGGCTGCACTTCCTTTTTCTCCCTCTGCCTTTAACAATTCTTACACGAAAAGCCTCTCTGCGGGTTTTGGAGGCACGAAAATGGCTTATTTTAAAAAAGACCGGTTCTGCATCTCCATCTAGTTGTAGGGTTTTAAAAATCTCTTTTATAATTTTATCAATAATAACACATACCCCAATAATCCGGTGAAGATATTGCATTTGGCGCAGATTAACTAACTCGAGATTAAATGGTTTCAGTGCGGACCGATTGAAAAAGCAGGACATTGGGTCAGGAAGTATTAAAGGTCAAGAAGTCTTAAAGGTGCAGACACGCAGTGGAATCTTAAAATGCAGTCCACTGCATTTTCCCAGTCATATTCCACACTGTGCTTTGGGATGCGTCCTATTGGTTTTACAACATGCCTTAAATGTGGCTCTTCCCTCCCCCTTTTTTAAGATCCCAAACTTTCAAACATAGATATAAAAATAAATATAAATAAACAAACAAACAAACAAACAAACAAACAAACAGTCTGGAACACCACTTTCCCCTGTTGTCCGGGAGGGCCTGGCCTCAAGCGCAATGCACCCAATGAAAACTTGCTTCCGCTTTCATTAACCTGCCTTTCAGTTCCCTTAAAATATGACAGTTTGGGATCTCAGTATCTGACAGAGTGGCTCCTCACAAGAAGAACTGCCAGGATCACCAGTGCTAGCCAGGCAGGACACCTGGGAGTCCCAACCCCAAGGCAGGCCGGGAAAGCTGAAACAAGGAGTAGGGCCTTCTCGGTGGTTGCTCCCCAGTTATGGAACCATCTACCCCCTGAATTTCGGCTGGCACCCTCGCTTCAAACTTTTTAAAAAAACTATTGAAGACCTGGTTCTATAGAATGGCGTTCCCTGAGTCTTCAAACATTTAGTAAGGCACTATTTTTAAACCACTTTTCTTCTCATCTTCTCTCCCACCCCTCATTTTATCAATCTCTTGCCATTTTTAGCTTCATTTTAGCTTCATTTTAGTTTTTGTTGTTGATTTATGTATATTTTATTTTATTATGTACCTTGTATTTTAGTTTTTAAAATGTATTCCTTTGTTTAATTGTTATGTTATCACATGTTGTAAACCGCCCAGAGTAGCCCTAGGTCTAGACGGGCGGTATAAAAGTCAAATAAATAAATAAATAAATAAAAATATGACGTTGCTTTCCCTGAAACATAACTTTAAGCCTATTGCCCTCCTATATCCAGAAGTCCTGCTGAAGCCAATGCCGGACATCTGAACATGAGAGGGTGGCATTTATTTATTTATTATATTTATACCCCGCCCATCTTCCCGTAGGAACTCTGGGCGACTTACAATGGTAGACAGAGCAACAAACACAATAAGAAATTAGAACAAAATAATAAAATGATAAACATAGCTATTCTAACAGTTTAAAACAACTTAGCGCCCTAGCAGTGCAAACAGACCCAACATCGGAGGCTACTCAGAGGGTGCAAGATATGGATGGCTAAATAGTCTCTTGATTTGGGGGGGGGGGTGGTTACTGTATGGTCTGATCTTTATTGGAAGCTCCATTTAGTCTTCTACTTTTGGTCTTGACATAAAGTTCGTATATATTAGATAGAGGCATTATGAGAACAATGGGGCTAATGTTTGTGAAGATTCTCAGTCCTCCAGGTGAGTTTATCTGGAAGTAAAGTCATGGCTACTGGACTTCTTTTTTCTTGAGAGATAGAAACGTTTTCGCTGCTCATCCGAACATCTTCATCAGTCTGAATACAGCTAGTGCGAGTCCTCCATTTTATAGTCAGGTTTGCTCTCAAGAAAAAGAAGTCCAGTAGCCATGACTCAACTTCCAAAGAAGTGGGGCTAATGTCACTAGAATGTAAACCCTCACCCGTGAGCTTTTCAGGCAGCAGCTTAGAGAGCTGGTGGAGTTCTGCTGAGGTCAATGTGGTTGATGCATGATAGAAGGATTGCCTTGAGGATGACTTTTTTTCCTCTCTCGTGCGCACGAAACTGTACTTGGGATCGATTTATATAGTCAAACAATCCGTTTCCACGGATTACTTCGCGAACCCATCGCCCTCTTAAAGGCAGGGGAACCAGGATGGTGCCCTGCTCTTCTCAATACATTTGTTCCGAAGCCTCTCTGAAGCCGGTCTAGTATCTGCAGGCATTTTAATAAAAGTTTTTTGAATGAGAAAGTTGCTTTCTGCAAAAAGTCGTGCGAATGCCACCGCAAAAGCACAGAGAAATATTCCACCACCACCACCACCACCCCTTGCTTTTAAAGGGATAAATTTATTTCCTCCGTCGGAATGAAAAAGGGGGAGGGGGACGTCGACCAGTTGTTTCCTCCTCTTATTGACGTGCCAACGGCCCTGTCTCCCCGAATCAGATGCTTTCGGTCCTCCTTATTGTTTAGTATTTGACGGGAGTTTTCCGGTGGCGCTACCCCCCCCCCCCCCCGCCGCCGCATCGCAGGTCACGCCCGGGCTTTAGTGCGTCCACAGGCCAACCCTCCCCTCTCCCCAATGAACCAGGGGATGCAGTGGTTGACGCCAAATCCGGCTGGCTATTTGGGATAGCCAAATAGCCAGCCCTTAAAATTAAGAAGCAAGATATTAAGCTGCCCCCAGAGTTTTCTTGAGCATACCTTGGTGTGGAAAGTCCCTGAAGAAGGCCACTTTTGGCCGACACCCCATTGGGCTCTTTTAATAAACCATTTTTTTCTAAGCATCCTGAGAGTGCTTTCTCCTGTATTGCTGCTGTTTGTGGATGCTCCAGTCTTTTCACCTTTATTTGGGACGAACGCCACCCTCAACCCCAACCCCCAACGATGGGTTGGATAGTTTTAAAACAGAATCGAAGGGTAATGGAAATAGCCTCGATCAGTGTTGGTAGACTATCCACACCGCCCTTTCGCCTTTGTTTTAAGAAATAACCCTAAAATGGAATTCCACACGCAGGCCGGCCCAAACTGAGCAGTTAACAGGCCCTCCTGCCAGATCTCTGGGGTCGCGTGCGCGGCGTCGCACGTGGGGAACAGGAAAGCGTGCGTGCACGCGTGTCTTCCTCGCCCCCCCCCCCCCGCTGCTCCGGTGGACGGGACGGGACTTGATTCCAACTCAAATAAGGGGGCGTGAGGCACAGGTTCCGTCCTCTTAAGAACCAATCCTCCTTCAGCCCCTCAAGCCTTCGCAGCCAAGCCGTCTTGAGAAATAGCGGCAAGAAGAGCCGCGACCGCGTCCCTGCCTTTCCACTCCACGTGGCTTCTCCTGCTGGAGAATGAATCCCGTTGGCCCAGATGCCCCGTGGGTTTCAGTGCCGGCAGGCAACGCGTTCGAGATCGCGTGTCCGCCTGGCAAGTAGTTATTGGAAGAAGCCGGGAGGGAGAAAGAGGGATGTGGAGGGAAAGGCCTCGGCCGGGATGAATTCCCCTCGGTGGCATCACTCCGCTGCCTAGAGGCCCTCCTTGCGTGATAACCGTGGGACAGATTACTCTGGGGTGAAATCAAACAGCCGATCTGTTCCTGAGCATTGCATCGATGCTGTGAACCGTGATGCTCTTTTATATTTAAATTCTCTCCATCTGCTTGATGTCTTCCTCTCCTCTTGCAGTGGAGCCAGCGTCGGAGAAAGGCAAGGAAGAGCATCTGTATTATTCATTCTGGAGCATTTGATGATTAAAACCCGGCGGACGCATCAGGGAAAAGGAGGCCTGATATTACTTCCAAAATGTTCCAAGGGAGCTTCAGCTGGTCTCAATCACGTTTCCTAGAGATCCTCCAAATGTCGCATAATTGCTGCTTTTGAAATATGCCCGTGCGATTATTACTGATGTGGAAACAACGATCAATCGAAGGCATATTTGGAGGGAAGAGCAACAAGTTCACAGCGATGGGGGCATTTCTGGGTCGCCAGTGAGGTTGCAAAGCGTGGCAGCGAAGTTTGCTGATCGGGAACTACAGTCCTTGACTCAGGGAGTAATATAGTCTTTTGGAACATGCCAAGAGCTTCCATCGTAATTTTAAGGGCGGGGAAAATAATCAAGGGGATCCTACAAATTCCCACTCAAACACTTCTACTCAAGGACTGAATTTCAGAGTCAACCAACACAAGGAGAAGCCTGCGTTGTTGTTGTTGTTGTTGTTGTTGTTGTTGTTGTTGTTGTTGTTGTTGTTGTTGTCGTCGTCGTCGTCGTCGTCGTCGTCAACGGCAGCAGCAGCAGCAGCAGCAGCAACAACAACAACAACAACAACAACAAAGTAGTAGTAGTAGTAGTAGTAGTAGTAGTAGTAGTAGTAGTAGTAGTAGTAGTAGTAGTAGTAGTAGTAGTAGTAGTAGGTTTAACCAGGGGTGCCCTGGGATCTAGCAGCTTCCCCAGGCTACACAGGCTAGTTCTCCTAGGAGGTTTGGAGAGGAATCCAACTCTCACCCTCTGGTTCCACAACTAAATGCCTAACCTACTGGACAGGTGTACAAGGAGGTTCTGGGAGCTTGCTGAGCTTTTTTGCCACCTTGCCAAAAAAACAAAACACAAAACACAAAACCCCCAAAATGAACCACGCGCACGCACACACACACACACTTTTCACCGCCCAGCTTGCCCATAGGCTGCACCAGGTCTGTTTCAATGGGTTTGAAAATATCCAGAATAATCTGGAAGTTGAGTCATGGCAGCTGGAGTTCTTTTCTTGTGAGATCGCAAGGTTTCGCGACTCATGCCAGCAGCTTTGTCCGTCATTAATCCCGAATAATTTTTAGTCCGTTTCCTCAGGAAGGTCCGGTCCCACTCTGTTTGAAGAGGTGAGCTCGGCCTTTACATCCTACAGGCGCATTTCCTTCTCCGCTCCGCTGAGACGTGCGTGTGCCCGAGCGACCTGGGCATCCCGGCGCCCGGACTAAATGGAGGGTGCGCTCCAAGTTAACCCTGTGTCGGATCCGAACTCTCCCGCGGGTCCTGGGCAGCCGGTCAAAGTGAGGAAAAAGTAGCCAGACATTCCGACCCCCCTCGGAAGTTCCCGGGGTGGAGTCCCCGCAGGAGGTAAGCCTGCTGCAGAGGAGACGGGCCAAAGGCAGACGGTATCCCGCCAGGCCCCATTCCCTGGCCAGAAGGGAGCCCCACGGGTTCAGAGCAAAGGCAGGCTGCGGGGCCGCCTAACGCCGGATGTGAGAGGTTTCCCAGCGATTCAGACAAGCGCTCGGCAGGAAGTCGGCCTAAGTAGTGAGAACTGGCGATCGAGTGAAAAACCAACCCGGCCGGGCTCTCTACATCTGGAAACGGGACTTCTTTGGACTCCAGCTTCCAGTATTCTCCAGCTAGCCGTCTTGTTGGTGGGTTCTGGAAGCTGTAGTTCGAACAAGTCACCTTTCCATCCTTTGGCTCCAGTCAAGAAAGTGCGCAGGTGGGTGGGTGGGTGGGGGAGAGAAGGATCAGAAACGGGAAAAGTTGGTCTTTGGACTCCAGTTCCAAAGCCCAACGCTTGGTCCAAAAAAGGCGGCTTCTTCTTCCCAGCTTCTTAGAGCAGGGCCGCCTCTTCCGGAGCGGCATCTCGAGCTTGGGACACGCTGTGTTTTCCCGTAAAAAAACGGGGCTCAGGGTTTTTCAGGAGATGAAGGTTGCAGTTGCCTGCCTACTTACGCAGAAGGAAGCCTTCTGAAACTCAGTGGAACATACTTTTGTGAATAAAGGGATAGGACGGAGCTTTAACCATAACAATAGCCAGAGAACTCTAGAGATGCTTCTACAGAAGAAAAATGGATCTGGACTTTATTTTTTTTAACCGTTTCTGTTAATCTCAGTATTTGAAGGTAAATCCGTGATGCTGAAGCCACAGACGGCCTAAACAGTGACTCAAACGAGCCAACCTGTTTTCGACGCACGCAGGCTGTGTGGCGTTGTCCCGCTCCGGGTCTGCGCAGAGCGCCGCGCTTCCTTGCGCCCTCGGTGGTGGTGACAGAAGCCTACCTTTAGGAAATGCAGAGGCCAAGGAGGTGAGGTCAGGACGAGTGTCTGGCAGCGCAAGCTTGTACGCGGACTGTTCAGCGTGAAGCCACCCTGAAATCTAGGGAAATGACTCCCGCATTGGTGGAACATGAAAAACAGGCGGCCACTCCAAATCCCGTGTGGCGGAGCCCTCCGAATGTTGGGCTAGGTCTCAACTCTTTCGGATCTAATCCTCATTCGACCTCAAAAGCGCCACGTGACGTTGACTCCATTCTCAGCACCTAGGCTTCTGTAGGCGAGGAAGGGGGCATATTAAAGGAACAAACAGACCAATAAGACTTCCCTGGTTTTTTTTGTGAGGACAAAACTTGAGAGAGGAGAGCCATAGATTATTATTTTTTTAAACTGGGTTGAGCCTGTGACCAGAAAAACAAATGTAAAGGTAGTTAGGTGATACCTTTATTGGTCACTAAAAAAAATGCAAGCTGAGCTTTCCATAGCAAACTGTCTTTATCAAAGTATTGTACCAAAAATACAATCTTGATAGAGGACGTAGTCTATCAGGTGCTGAGAATCTTTTTGGTGAGATGGAACATACCAGATGATGGTATCAGGAAGCAGGGCTGATACCAGGACTGCTTTAAAGTCCCGCCTGAGCACACAGGATGAAAGGCGGAGTAAACTCCTGCACTACAACGGTAAGTTGTAGATTTTCAAAGAGCGGAACTAACTAGGGCCAAACCTCTGGAAACAATTCAGGGCACTCATCATGCCGATCCTACACAGAGGGACTGCATAGGTCCCTGGAAATGTGCCTATGTATCTTATTTTAATGTACACGGACAGATTCCCTGTGTTGTAACCGCCTGACCTGTGCGCGTCAATTATAGGAACTGTACAAGTGCCAAAGGCTCACAGTGAGCACAGCTTCTCTATTTAGAATAGCTTTGAATAAATAAATAAGAACATATTCGGATCGCCAACGTTCTACTAGGTCTAGGACATGGCACTTAAGCATCAGCATCAGTGTGCAGCTTGGCCTCCCTCGAAAAATTCTCGCGGACACCATCGCTGAGCAAATCCGAAAACTGGAGATTTCGGTTGATGAGTACAGTAGTAATTTATCTAAGGCCGGTGCTCACGGCTTCGTCGTTTTCTATTTTGTTCCAATTTGAAGTCACCCACTGGGGGCGCCAGGAGACGCCACTTCCGCCAGTGCCCTCTCCTTAAAAGGGTGGCTTTCGAGCCATAGCGGAATCATCAACTGCTAGGGGAATTAAAAACTAGGTGGCAGTCCTAAACTAATATTGCCCCTCCTATCAACTTTGCTCCTCCCATCCTTCCTGTGTTCCATTTCATGTTTTCCTGTGGACAATGGTAAGTCGCGGGAACCGAAAGGCTATTGCTTTTGTTACCCCCCCCCACGCCAATTCTCCTTGGTACCTGTGCCCCCCACAACAACTATTTATCAGTTTTCTTAATTCATTGGCTAGTTTGATTAAAAGAAACAAAAGCATCCCTCACACGTCTGCAGAATGTGTCCGTCTGCTTGGGGTCAAAATGGCTAGTTATAGTTAGATCGCAGCTCCTAGGAAGCACATCGACCAGCGGCGCTGCAGGTATAAATTGTCTAAAGGGAATGAGAGCCTCGTTCCATTTAGGAACTAGAAATAACCCGGGCTTCCCTGACGTTCTGCTTGCCACTCTGTTACCTAGTGGACTATAAGGATGTCTTGGTTTGGGATTGCTTCTTCCCTCGAACCACCTAGAATTAAATCTGAGTGCGACTCTCACCTTGCCAGGAACGCTGGGGCTGGCGTTGGGAACAGAGATTTTTTTTTTTGGGGGGGGGGGGAGGCCACAACAACAGCCAGTTTATTAAAAACAGGCAAGCAAACAACATGAGATGGGAAAAGCGCAAGGACAAAAGCACCCTAGGACAACCAACCCCCCACCCCCAAAAAACCCCAGGCATTTTGGAGAAGTCACTTTTGGACAACAACTCCCAGATTCCTCAACCGGCTTACACCATGGATGATATGGGTTGGGGATTCTGGGAGTTGTTGTCCAAGAAACTACCGCAATACTCTCCTCCCCTTCCCCCACCTCTGTGTGGTTTGGGAAGCCCAGCGCAACGCCTCGCCTTCCTTTTTGTTTCTGTCCCGGAGGTGCCAGTGGAAGAGAAAAACCCATCTGCTCTGGATTAAGATAAGCCCCGGATAATACAGATCTCTGGAAGGGGGTGCTGCACGTTTGGCTTCCGTAATTTTATTTTGTTTTTAAAGCCATCCGGGCCGGGCTAATTATTCCCACCTTTGGAAGCCATTCCTGTCTTGTTTTCACACTTCAATCACATGCGTCTTTCCTCCTTGCATCCCCTTTCCTCCCCCCCAAGACAGAGCAGCCCCCTGGGCTTTGGAAAAGAAACCCACTTAAAAGGAGACCTGGACAATTCCGCTTCTGAGGATGACACCCCCCCAGGATGTGCTGAGGGATTCTGGCAGTGGTAGTCCGAATCGGAACTTCTTCAAGTTCTCATTACAAGAACATTTGGGGAAGGTTCCTTTCTGTAGCCTTGCTAAGGTAGGGTGGCGGGCTGGCTCCCCAATTTTGCTCACTTCAACCACTATTTGGAAAAGGGAGGAGGAAGAACTGGGTTGCTCTGTGAGTAAAACTCAAATCCACCTTTGGTTTAATGTTTTACCAAGACCAACCAATATTCACTGAAAATGTGCAAGCTTTTGACTACAGCAGTAACAAACACCTGACTGATTGCAGCATCTGTAAACACCCACGTCCTTGTTTGGAGGTGGGAAGGGGCACCAGATCACTGGGCCGCAGCTCAAAGCACTGAACACCCATCTGGTTCCCTGCTCAGCTGGCCCACTCGTGGCTTCGCTGTGCAAACTAGGCATGTCTTTCCAGGAATATGTCACACAGTTCAGTAACGCCAATTCCCTGGTAAGTGGACATAGGATTGCATCTTTGTAGCCTACCCTCAGTGGGTTTTTGCTGGAAGGTATATTTCTTTGGTGGCATGGAGACACTCAGTTCGGAGCATCGGTTTGAGCACCTTCTCTCTGCCCTTTCTCATTCTTTTTCCATGGCCCAAGTCTCAGCCAGGACCTAGGCACAGTTCACGGCAGATAATGTCCCTTCAGATGCAGTGGGAGGTCACTGCGACTAGATGGGCAGGCTTAGCCCTAAAACTGGGGAGTTTACCCCTAAAACCCGTCTTGAAGCAGACATTCTTCCCTGACACCGTCCAGCGTTCAGCAACTGGCTTCACAGTACTGTTGGTGACCATTCTATTATTGCTGTTGCTAATAATCCATTGATTCCTGCTAAGGTTGTGTAGTGTGCAGAGGAGCTGAAGAAGGAAAGCTTTACCTGTTGAACATCTGCTCAGAGGCAATGAAAAGTCGCTGGATGGGCCCTTCCTGGGGAAATAAGAATCAAACACTTTCGCTCTGGAGTCTTTTTTCTTGGCTTGTTTTTGCAGTGGGATGTTTTCACTATCATTTTCACTGTTTTATAAACAGAGGCCACAAATGAATGCAAACATCTCTTTCAGTGTATAAAATACACACAATGTTGCTGTTTATTTGGACAGCACCCTTTCTTGTTCGTGGCAGCCCTTTGACTGGTAAATAAAGTAGTAGCACTGCCCTCCCCCAAAGCCACCTTCAGCTGCCAAATCTCCACATCCCTTCCTACCTGCAGCAACAGTCAACAGCCCAGTGGAAGGGAGGGTTGGACAGCTGCTGCTTATAGCTGAGCCCCTTACTCATCTAAACAAGGGGCAACAATTGGATTAAGTTGGATTTAAGGCTCAATCTTCCACACAGCTGGATTGTAAAAGTCTCGCTCCTAGATTGGCAAAGGTATTCCTAGTATTTATTTATTTATTTATTTATTTATTTATTTATTTATTTATTTAGCTTGTATGCCGCCCACTACCCAAAGGTCTCTGGGCATCTCACAATCAAAGTAAACAATTCAGACAATTAAAACATCATATTGCAATAAAATTAAAACAATAAAACATTTAAATACAATAAATACAATATATTAAAACACTGCACTGTAGGTCGGTTCTGGGCTGATGGGCGCTTCACTTGGTCTTCCCAAGATGACCAAGCTTGGACAAGTTACTTTTGTGAACTCTGCTTCCCAGAATCACCCAGAATCACCCAGCCATAGTGGGGTTCTGGGGGCCGCTTTTGAGCTCCAACAAAGGTGGAGCTCAAGACCTGTCCCAGCATGTATCCCTGCCCCCTTTTAATGTATGGATGAAAGGCCAGAAAACATTGAAAGGTAGTTGGGTTGTCCAGGGTGGATGTACAATGCCTATACAGTGTGTGTGTGTGTGTGTGTGTGTGTGTGTGTGTGTGTGTGTGTGTGTGTGTGTGTGTGTGTGTGTGTGTGTGTGTGTGTGTGTGTGTGTGTGTGTGTGTTGTAGATACATGTTTTTCACTTTACAATTCTGTACCCTGGGGTCTAGAATAGTGGTTCTGAACTTTGGGTTTCCAGATGTTCTTGGACTACAATTCCTAGAAATCCTGTCCAGCACAGCTAATGGTGAAGGCTTCTGGGAATTCTAGCCCAAGAACATCTGGAGACTGAAGGTTGGGAACTACCAATCTAGAAGAAAATTCCAATCAATTGTAATGGATTTGCTTTTGGATGCACAAGCACCAGGAATGTCTGGTGAATTCTCAAGAGTGGAAAAGCTCCTGGTGGACCTATTCTTCAAAGTCTGAAATTCCCTATTGTGATTACCCTTTGCATAGTGATAGAATCAGACTGGGCACATTCGTGGTGGAAGGGGTTACCAATAAATAATGTGCATGATGGATATTTAATCCCAGGGAAAATCTAAATAAATGACCTTAGATCTCATCAGAGTGTTGGTATAACTGACTCTGAATTGTTCCGCTATGATTGGCAAAAGGTAGTATTTTCCAAATCTGGTGTTCTTCAGATGTGACAATAGCCGTGTTGGCTGAAGATGGTGGGGATTAGAGTTTACCATATGGGAAAGATGTCTTGGACAAGGAAAAGGCTGCTCTGAGGTCTGGGACAGAGAGCTTTCCAACACCTGCAGATTCCACACATTTTCTTCCAGGGACTTCAGTAGTTGAATCAAAGGCCTTCTGCATGAAAAGTGTGTGTGCTGTCCCACTATGGATTTTCCCTTTCCCATCCACAGATGGAAAAAAGTTATTTCTGAGCCTACAATGACCAGAAAACTCAGACAGCACGGAAAGTGGTCCTGCTGGTAGGGATATTCTGGGACCTGCATATCAGAAAAATAACATTTTCCATCCATGTAATTGTATAGCATCTGCCAGCTATGGAATTTCATTACTGTTGCTCAGTATCTTTTTAAATAATATGGTGATAGTGTAGGACTCAGGGGACATTTGGGGGTGAAAACCATTCCTTTATACATCTTACTGATCTTAAAGCCCAATTATGGTCACTACAAGGCACATAAGACTTGTTGACATATTACACATAGAGAGAGGGAGAGAGAAAGAGCGTGACAAAAGGTAGAGTGAAAGACTCAGAGAGAGAGAGAGAGAGAGAGAGAGAGAGAGAGAGAGAGAGAGAGAGAGAGAGAGAGAGAGAGAGAGAGCTCATACAGCAGTGGCAAACCTTCAGCACACCAGATATTTTGGACCACAACTCCCAGATTTCCAAGCCTGTGTTGCCAAAGACAAAGAACTATTTGGGAGTTGTGGTCCAAAACATCTGGAGTGCCAAAGGTTCACCACTACTGAATTATACGACAGTATGTGATGATCAAGACAGTTGGTGCAGAGTTAGGTCATTCCTTAATGGCTAGCTTTTTATCCGGGCATTGAGGCTAATGGGATAAATGTAATATAGAACTGAGACTAAGGCCAGGACCCATTTGTGCCTCTACATTGAAGCTTTGCTTCTTTCAACTGGACTGTTTTGGATCTTGGATTTGCATGACCGGATCTTTCGGTTACAAACCGACTTAAACAAAAGACCAAATCCTCTTTCAAGTCTCCCATGAGTGTATCCCCAGTTGTGTTTTCTGGCACTCCAGTACCTAGCTTTATGAACTGCTGGACTTCGATGTCAGGGTTTTCTTTCAGATGTAACATATTTTACTGGAATTATCAGAGAACAAAGCTAGGATTCACCATGACTTTAGGCCAAACGTCAGTCAGTTCTTGAGGACCAAGAGCCACAGAGGGCTATCTCTCTAACTTGGAAGGGGCCCCACAGTTTCCATCCCAACATTTCATTTTAGAAAATAAAATCTCAGTGATGCCTTCTAGTGGCTCATTTTTAAAATAATTCAGTGTATGGTGAACCCAGGCCTTCCAGAGCCCTCAAAATATGGCAAAATTGCTCCCATGCTCCAGGAAGATTCAAGCCTTTTGTTAAAAAAAATTAGAAGGATGTGAGGGGCTGTGGCATCACTGAGTTGTTAGGGTGCATTTGAGGTCTTGTATGGCCATATGCAATCAAGGAGTCACATAATGCTCACCCCTTTCTTTCAACTGAAATAAAGACACTGAAATTCTGAAACTGGTAAATGGTACTGCAAGTTACTGTATATACTGTATAATAGGTTGTAGCATTTTCTCTAAATCCTTGGTTTGGCAGAGTGAAGAAACACATCTTTATCACAAACATGTTAATGATAAACGTGCACTGAGAAAGCATAGGCATTAAAGATAAGAATCCACTGCTGATGAATCCAGGTTCATGTAAGTCCTGCTCTCCTCCCTCTTTGCTCTTTTTGTTGTTGTTGTTGTTTTGTTCTCGAGGATTCATATCGAAGGTATCAGGGCGGCTGCAGGACAGGAAAAGGTTATGCCTTACCTAATTCTTCTGGCAGAACTGTTTCCACTGCTGGTCCTCTATCACCGGACAGAGGTCTTCTTAAAGCTTCCCTTTCAGCATGTGGATGGAGATTTACTTTGGGTCTCTCCCCCCCCTTCATTAAACCATAGTCAGTTGGAGAAAAGTTGGTATTTAGATCAGTTTGAAGATACTGGATCAGCTACATAAATAGCACAACTGTAAAGGGTGAGCGTTGTTTTAACACACAAAGGATTATTTGGTTTCGGGTTTTTTTTCCAAAAAAAAAACTGGAGACCGTAAATAAGAGATTGCAATCTTCTTACATTGTTTGAATGTTTGAAACGTTGTTATGATAAGTTCTACACAGTTTCTTTCTCTGCTAATAGTGTTGGTGTTATTGTGGAGTGATTTGCTTATAAAGTAATAAAGTAAAGTTATAAATAAACAAAAGGAGGGACTCTCCCTTCCTTTTAATGCTGATGTATGTGTGGAAGAGGGATTATAGTTCATCCTAGTGAATCTCGCTGTGGACTAGGGGTGTTAACTATATTCTGGGTATTTTCTTGATTGAAAAAATTTAGAACAAAGGCTTTGTTCTGGGGGTTCTGGTTCAAGAACCAGACTTCCTCCAGATTGGAGATGGGCGGGAAGGCAACATTTTTCATATCCACAGGTACTGATGCTGAGACAAGCACTAGCTACTGGTATTTGGCAACTGTTAAACTTAAATCATGTTCTTTCCTCCACCACATTAATTGAGTAAGTAGAATAAAATATAGGGAGGAAAGTAGTTGCCAGCATCACAGCAGCTAGCTGAGTAAGGCACTTAAATGACACAAAACTGCAACCTATTACATCATATGCCCATGCCCACATGCCTAAAGCCACCTAAGATATGGTCACTGATGGGACTGCAGTCGGTAGTAACATTCTATAGTTTCAGCGCCTTAGTCATCTCTCTGGTAGGAATGCTTTCCCATTAGATAACAGTGTATAATAGCTGACTTGCTTCAAAATGAGGCAAGACAGTCCTTTTACATATGGAGGAACCACTTCATCTTCCTGTTGAATAGAGCCCTTGAGCATCACTCCAAAGGTCTCCCATGATATTCTTTCATTTAACTGCCCAGAATCGTGCATCACACAAATAGGGTGGTATATAAATCAATGAAATAAATAGATAGGAAATAAAATAACATTTCTGTAACATAACAGATATTGCATAGTTTCAGAGGTGAGGGAGTCACATGGATCAATGGTTGCTCAATCCAATAAATGGTAGCTTCTCATATCATGCTTTGAATGATATAGAACTGCTACATGGACTTTACTATTGTGTAAAAATGTAACATGCTGGAGGAGGGGTGGGAACGTCTCTGTCACCAAGCATTTTTATGAACACTTCCAGTGCTTCCAGGACTAAGGTCATGTCCTCTGCTATTTGCCCTGGACCCAGCAAACAAAGGAAGACCGGAGCATCATTCAAGGTGCTGTATATCTTTCCTCTTGCCAATGTTGATGTTCAAGCGAGCATGGTTCCTGGCATTCTTGTTCATGTTTCAAGTGTTAAAAAAGTAATTTCCAGTTCCATGCTCTGGGTTTCACCCTGACCTCACTGAAAAAGAAACTGTAGGGTCAATCGTGTTTATAATGCAATCCATTAAAACAGGAAAATATGCAAAGCCTTTATTCACTGAGATCCGGCTATTGTTAAATCAAAAATGATATTTTTGCTGCTTTAAAAAAAACCATTGATTGCTTTACGTATAATTTTGCTGTTTGTTGCTTCTGCACCATGTACTTCTGCATAAAGAAACTCTCTCTCTCTCTCTTTCTCTCTCTTATAGAATGCCAGATGGTCACTGAATTCAGGTTCCCGGAAATATAAAAATGGAATTGTGAACAAAAGCGTTTTGACCATTGTTATTTTTATTAGAACTTGAACAGCTTAACTTTAAATGTGAGTATGATCTTCAGACATTGTTCCAGTGAACCTTTCAGCTCCTTTGGGGTTCTGCAAACAGAAAGTAATGAGGCAATTGCAGCTTTTCTTGGCGAGACAATTCCCCCATTACTGATAAAAATTCACCACAACATCTGAAGCTATAAGAAGATGCATGAGTCTAAATCTCTGTTGGATGGTGGATTCCAGGAGTCCATAAAATTCCCTGTGGGTGTGCTTGAGATCATACTACCAATTGAAGGGAAGCCGTAGTGACAGTTCAACAGGCCATTCCTTTGTCCTGCCTTGCAATGAGTATGTGTTGCAGTCACAACAACCTATAACCCTTTGCAATCTGGTGGGGCTCTTCGGTAGGATTGCTTGATAGGCATTTCAACCTAGAAGGGTTTCTCTTTGAGAAGCATGACAGGACACCAGGACATTGGGGACAGAAATCCAGGGCTCAGTTTGGCAACATAAGCCACACCCAAAGTAGCAGGGGCAGCTGACCACATCTGAAAGCTAGTGGAGTACCACAGGTTATTGTCTAAACCAGGGATGAACACTGTGTTTTTGGACTGTAGCTTGCCTGTTCCATTGCTATTCTTCACCTACGAAGCTGTGTACAGTTTGGATCCAGACTCTTTGAAGGACCACATCTCTTCATTTCATCCCACTCTCCTTCTCTCAGTCCTGATATTATTGCAGGTGCATTTGTGAAGGACTCAAGAGAGGGCATGTTCGGAGACTGTTCCCAGTCTATGAACATCCTTCCCACACAGGGTTAGAATGATCCCTTCTACAGAGTCATTCAACCAGCAGGTGAACACCTTCAATTTTAAACTGGCCTTTGATCTGTGTATGTCTTTACAGGGCTGGAGTTTACATAGAGGATGCAGCATTCATCATCATCATCATCATCATCATCATCATCATCATCATCATCATCATCATCATCATCATCATCATCATGGGCTTAGCATGTGTTTGAATTTGATTTAACTAGTGATGCTTTAACATTGTATGTGTATTTTGATATTTAATTGTGAATTTAAATACATATATTTTTCAGAGGTGGTATGCTGCCTTTTTTACTGGGAGAAAGGTGAGATATAAACAAATGTACTAAGTAATAAATAAACATTTCTTTTGCTGGCTAGGTCTCCTGGGTATTGTAGATGACCATATTTGACCCTTCCTTTAAGACCATTAGTTCCAATATTTAAAATTAAATTACTTAAATGCACCATTGTGAAAAACCTCTGGCACACAACAACTGCAGATGTCTCTTGTGGCCTCTGTTCTTCAGCAGCTGTATTTCAGATCTTTCTACTCATATTTCATGGCTCTCTTGAACCAGCATGGTTTCAAGATCCCTCCTCTCTCTACATATGAAACAGGGTCAGATATGAAGGACAACATCATTCAGTTCTCTAGTAAATTCCACTGAAGATGGTAGAACTTAGGCAACATGTTTTATTCCACTGAGCAATGATCCAAGTCTGTGACATAATACACAAAACATTGCTTTCCAGGGAGCAGAGTCGGTTGGAAGAAAGAGCTGTTTTCTCTAGACACCAGCAGATTTCTCATCACTTGTGGGCTCTTTAAATATGCATGTTTTAATTTTTATTCTGGCAAATATCACAGAAAAACGGGGGAATTAAACATAACAAAAACCTCCTGAGAATAGCATTGGAAGGAATTAAGTAGTAACCATAAATTAAGTGTCTGTATGTCAAAACATAACACATCAGCATTAGTGTTGTGCATACACCAAACACTATCCAGATGCAAACAGCAATGTGCATTTATCAAAAGGCACATGAGATCTTCAGACCATTGATTGATGGAGCTGTTTCCTAAGATCTAGTCAAGCGGCTCAATAAAAAGACGGACTTCACTGAGAAACATTATGTATTGATATATGTAGTGAAAGAATGTGTATCTAAGTTTTGTGTATCTAGGTTTTGTTACTCATTCACACCTACAGGTCCCAAACTCATGGAACTATCCTGCCACACATTCACCAAACAGGAAGGCAAATGGGAGGCTACCTGCTGACCATTTAGTTGAGGTTGATCTATGCGAGAGGACTTTTAAATGTTAAAAACATCATTTGTGATGTACAATATTGAGGGTCATATTTGGGCCCATAGGGGAGATATAGAACTTTTAGGCCATCCATTGCCCAACCTGAAATAGGACAATGGGCCACTTCAGGCTACAGCCAGGCAATCTCAGGCCCATCATACCTGTACATGTGTCTCTGAGGGGAAGGAAGATATTTTTTATAAAGTAGTCTCAGTCCCTGGAGCACTATTTTATTATTATTATTAAATGGGCAAAAGGGAACTCCAGAAAGACTTGGGACTGAAAAGGAAAGGGATACAAAACTTTGAAATGCCTTAAATTAAACATTTCAGATGCCCAAACCAGGTTACATGGCTAGAGATATAATGGGAATAATTTCCCCATTATTCTCCAAAGTTTTTTCTTCCATGGTTACAAAATTTCTTGAAATTTTATGTCTCTATGGTAAATGAACAGGATTTTGCCCATGGTGTATCCACAGTTACTGCTGGCGTGACAAAATGTCATAGATGGGTAACCTATATGGCAAGTTGGGTCAGCATGGAAGGATGTGGTGTACCTGCAGAATAACTAGTGGGGTCTAGGTGAGAGAAGTCTCAGTGATTGTTATGAAAACTCAGCATCCAAGTGTGGCTTCCCATGCTCTCCTTGGACGAGGGGACTTCAAAGTAACCTGAGGGGCTGGTCATCTCCATACAGGAGATCAGTCGGTGCAGGAAACTATATACAGAAGACTAGTTGACTCCACCCTCTCTTTCCCTTCCAGACCCACAGCTTCCTCGGACCTTCATCTCCTCGGGCAGGGTGGTTAGGTTTCATCCCTTGTTGCCTCAGTTCATGTCCTCTGAATTGTTCTATTCACCCCCAGCCCTTTAGTGTCCACTGTCCTCCATCATCTTAGTTCTGTCCTCCATCATCTTAGTTGTCCTGGAATGAGGGTCATTGCAGTGATGGGTGGACCAGGTGCCACAGGAGTAGGCCCAGGAGTTCCCACCATAGGTTCCATGTCAGGCTGGTTTACAGATCCACCAGCCCAACTATGTGTACCAGGTACAGGAACTCATGGAAGGGTGTTCAGTGACAAAGCCAGTATATCCCTAATAGGAGTGGACATCTGGACACCTGGAAACCTTTTGCCACTCCAGAGAGTCAGGCTGTATATCCTTCATCTTCTTGTTTGCTCTCCTTCCCCTCAGTTGTTGCCTCTTCACTTTTAACACTGGCCTTTCCTTCTCTTACCCCAGGCTCTCCTGCTCTCCCTGCCTTCAGAAACTCCTGGGTTCTGCACAACCTCAGAAGCATTTCTCATTGAAGATCCATCATATTTTGGTTAGGGCTTAGGTAAAGGTGTCACACATCTCTCTCATACTAGTACAGTTCTTAAAAGGGCTGTGGCAGACATCAAGATGAAGCATTGACCCTTTGGCACTACTGGTTGAGAATTAATGCAATGGTGGGGAGAGAAAGAAAGAAAGAGAGATCAAGTACAACCTGGATTCTGTTCCTTTGCTCAAAACCAAGAGAAGGAAAGGCAGCAGGAAAGGCAGAGCAGGAAAGATTTTAGAAAGTAACTCCCAGAATCCTTGGTTATGCTGACTAAGTCTTATGGGCACTATAGCCCAAAAAGCAAAGTCACTACATTGCTTCTTTCTGCTTGAGTCCATTGTGTTGATCCTCACCAAAAGGAGCCAGCTTTGGAACTCAAACTGACTAGGGACCAGAGCCTCACCCTATCATCACAGTGATGTGATGATAATGTTGATAATGGTCAATGTGTAGCCTGCATAACTAAAACTGTAAGCCACCCAGAGGGTGCTCGAAGAGCAATATATGAGCAGAAGCAGGACACTTTCAATAGGCAGCAAGAAAAAGACACTGAACATAATTATCTGACTCTCTCTTCATTGCTTGCTTTGGACCCTAAAACCCAAACGTTCTAGTGACCACGCTGTCCAGGTACATCTCATTGATGCAGGTGTGCCAGCCTGTTTTAGAGCTTGCCGTGTCTGCTGCAAAAGGGTTAAAGTTTTTGGTTTCTTTAAACAAATAATGCCGGCACACTCTGAAGATATCACTGACACATTTTCCTTCAGGCTGTCCAGCTCAACGTGTACATAAGATCTCTTCTAGGAAATCTCATTACTGGGGATTTTACACTTAACTTAATTTTTCCCCCTGCTGCCCACAGACAACTCTCAGCCCCTCACAGAGGCCTTTGCTCTGGCGTGTGTGTGTGTGTGTGTGTGTGTGTGTGTGTGCGGGGTGGGTGCTTTTCCAAAGTCAGAGAAGTCAGCCAAAGTTTGTTATGAGAAATGAACAAAACTGCATTATTCCCCCCTCCAAAAAAAGACTAGGAAGCAACACAAAAAGCAGCTCTTTGATATAGCAAGATTCACCCTGGAAAGGAGTGGAAGAGGGCGATTAAGTCCAGCTGGGCCCAATCCATTGAGAAATCTCTATCTTCAAGCCCCACTGGCCTCATGAGAGTTGAACAAAAATGCTGTGGCTCAGTTTGGATCACTTTCCAGAATATTACCAACTGAGGTGTGGTTGTTGTTTTTTTAAAAATCATTGTTATTTTATTTTGTCATGACCAAATGGATTTGTGTTTGGTTCTTTCTCTATTATCTGCCTGCACTTTGTTTTGTCTCACACCAATACTCTGGATCTTTATTTCACCATGTTAAAAACATTCTTATTTTAAGCGGATCAGGCTCCATGAAATGATATGTGGGTCAGTGTTTAAACTTCAACAGAAGCTGGAGGTGCTTTATTGAAAGGCTTTCAGGACTGAGCTGTCGATCAAGGACAATTCCGTCCACCGGCAGAGAGCACAGAGAAGCATCACTCCCACTAAAATTCAAGGACCTAGAAAGTAAGTAGCTATGGGGATATAATTTTAACCTTGGATTGCAGGGGGTTGTGTAAGGAGGTGAGATTTCTCACTACACAGATAAATACTCTTCAAAGTATGCTAGGAGAAAAAAGGAGTAGATCCCTGTAAGTGACCCATATGAGCCCCAGTTCTCTAAGTAGTTAGAATTTCATGAGGTCCAGTTTTTCATCTGGGGTTGATTCCTTTGAAAAGAAAACACAAGAGACTTATGGCATTCCATGATATTTTCATTCATTCATAAATACACACTCTAAACAAGGGTGAAAATCTAAGCGTCTGAACTCCAACAGCCAAAATCTACCACTCCTACATTCAACCTCTGGTCAGACTGCTAACAAAAACATAGATGTTGTCTACTTTTTCTGATTTCAAAATCCAGCATGCTGATCCCAACATAAAACTGTGGTATTAAACTGTAGTATCCCTCTCAATTTCCCAGCAAGGCTATCATGTTGTTTTCTTCATAGACAAAGGCATGAGAATATAAGAACAGTCCTGCTGGATCAGGCCAAGGGCCCATCTAGTCCAGCTTCCTGTATCTCACAGAGGTCTCACCAGATGCATCTGGGATCACATGAGACAACTAGTTACCTGTTTCCTGATACCATTCTCCTCCATCTGGAATTTTGAGGTACTCTCCTTTTAAGCCTGGAGATGATATATATCCTGATCATGCTTGAAGCCTGCAATGGAAGTTTCTCCTACAAATCTGTCCAATCCCCTTTTAAAGCATCTAGGCAGATGCCATCACTGCATCCTGTGGCAAGACCTTTTGCTGTCTCCCCATAAGGCACCAGGGAGGGATGTAAGATGAGTAGTCTCCACTGATCACCTCTGCCTTAATGACCGTCTTAATTCCCAAGGCAAACTATCACTCGGCTGGCTGGATGGATAGCTCAGTCATCTGGTGCACTGGTTTTGGAATTGGATTCCCTGCTGTGCCTTGTAGGGGAAGAGCCCACCTAGGTGGCCTTAGGCAAGCTACATGGTCTCTAAGTGACACCGTGTACCCACAAACATGAGAATGGTGAACTATTTCTGAGTACAATATACTGTACTTAGAAAACCCTGGGAAGGGTTGCCATTAATTGCCATTCACTTGACAGCATACAATTATTTACTCATTTAGTTACAGTAAATAACAAAAGTAATACTTCCCAGGCCTGTCTAGATCTATTAAGGTTATGCCTTCGCCAAACTTTAACCTTACAGTCATCATGACATCATGAAGCTGGGAGAAGTGCAGGAAGTCTCCAGAACAAAGCAAGCAGCAAAACATGCTGCTTATATGTTGTTCCACAGTGCTTAAAGCTGTCTCAGGGCCATTTACATTTTATTTATGCAGGCTACACATCCAAGCCTCCCCTGAACTGAGGACTTGATTTACCATTCTCAGAAGGATGGAAGGCTGAGCCAACCTTGAGCGGGCTACCTGAGCGCTGCAAGGAAAATTAACCACCAAATTGCATATAGCTAAAGGAGATAAAATGTTTGCCTTTTTTGTGTGCAGTAGATTGGCACCCCTTTATCATATATTTGAGCAGAATAGATAATATGGTACTTACTAAAGCTTACAGGATTTATCGGTTTTTATTAGAACATAACTGTAATTTTCCTGGGAAGCCGTCATCAAATACATACTGGATATACTTTGCTGTGGGGATCAGGGGAAGGGAGGGTTGGAGGGGACACATTAGAGAAGTATTGTACTGTACATGACTCTATGTATTGATTAAGAGTGTTAATTATATTTTAAATTAAAATTTAAAAGAATTTTAAAAGCTACCTTGATGCACCATCAATTTGGAATTGAATCATTCAGACCATAATGGGGCTTTCCAGGTAAGTGAGATATTTAAGGAGTGGTTTTACCAGTCCCACACCCACCATGAGCTGCCATGACTAAGTGAGGAATTGAACCTTGATCACCAGAATGCTAGTCTGTCACTCTGTCTGCTACACCACATGGAGTACCTGAAAGCTACAACCGCACCACTGGAAAGAAATCACTTGGATTTGATCAAACAAGGCACTTCCAACACTAACCCTGTGTTTATGCACTTGTCTATAAGGGTGGTTTGTAGACCAAGGGCATCACAATGGAAAATTACAGGAGGATGCCACCCTCTGGTTAACAGCTGTTTAGGATGGGTGGGTAAGCCATAGGAGGTACAGTAATGTACTGCATGTAGGCACAGAATTCCAAACAGTGACTTTGAGAGACGAAATGTCTGAAGATTCTCAGTCATCCAGGTGAGTTTATCTGGAAGTTGAGTCTCGGCAAATGGACTTCTTTTCTTGAGAGACTGAAATGTTTCGCTACTCATCCAAGCAGCTTCGTCAGTGTGAGGAAAGTTAGTGGTGAGTCCTCCATTTTATAGTTCACCTTCCTTTCACATCACCCTGGTCTGAGTAGGCTTATAAGTTAGACAATGACTTGCATAGGCTCGTTAGATGGATAATGGCTTGAAGAGGCTCGTTAGGTGGACAATGGTGTAAGGTGTGTGAAAATCTTTTTGCATAGGTTGCATCCGTGGGATTAGCATCTCTGATTTTCATCTGTGTTGTTCATGTTGCATTAGCCTCTGGCATGTCCCTTTCTGTTTACTTATCCAATTATCATAAAGACTAGGCTAAGTCTTTATCTTGGACAATGTTTGGTGCACTGCTGGCATGGACAAGTCTGACTACAGTCCAGCAGGAAATTCTTTAGATGAAACTTCATTGAAACGAATGCTAGCTGCACAGGAAGAGTGGAGTCCTGGTGTTGCCTTCATTTTGTCCATGAGAAGCTTAAGGAAAAGAATGTATTGGTATGTATCCGAAGGCAAAATAACCCTTCAAATAAAGCCCAAAGCCCAAATGAGCCAGTCTATATCATAGTTGGGAAAAGTTATTTTTGGATAAGTTCCTGATTAGGACTCTTGATTGAGGGATTGTAGGAATAGTTGACAGAAGTAACTTTCCAAAGCTTCAATTTATTTGACAGCGTGTCATGGGATAAGGCAAAGGAAGCCAGTAGATGTTATTGGCATATAATAGTAAGTTGCACTAGAGTAACTCGCTGAATCAATGGTGATCTGGTGAGTCAACTGCACCATAGGTTCTACTGATTCAAATGGCCCTACTGTAATTGTGACTTACTTTAGCACAGTAAGCCATCATTAGAGCAGGACTTTAGAATCAGTTAAACTTATGAAGCAGTGGACTCACCAAATCCCCTTGATCCAATAGGCCTACTCTAGTTCAGTTTTCTTTTTTTTAAGCAACATGATTTCAGCCATTGTGCACTATTTCCCAGTCTATGGATAGACAAGTACATCCAGTGCAGCACTGGGGTTTTGGCATGCCACGAAATGACAAACATTGTTTTTAGAATGCTCAATGTGGTATATCAAAATCTGCTAATGGTGCCAGATGCACCATCTGTGTGCTGCAAACCAGCACATGCAGGCACTTGGCATGCCTTCCATCTGGTAACCACATAACTTCACTCAGCATTCTTCCCACCTTCTATACAATATAAGACTTGCCTGGTTGATTCACTGGTAAAAATCTGTGACTTTACATACTTTTGTCCTACCCTAAAAGCACGGTTGATATTTATCTTGGTCTGTTTCTACAGAGTGGTACTTAGTGCTGTGGCACTTTTCCATAAAGTTACCACAGAAAACGCACACACACACACACACACACAGAGAGAGAGAGAGAGAGAGAGAGAGAGAGAGAGAGAGAGAGAGAGAACTACAGTAGGAAAATTGATTTCTTGCATAGTATTGCACAATTTATTGGAAACAGGAGAAAGAGTGATGGTGGCGTGAACTTCAAAAAAGGCAAGAGAGTTAAACTTCAGTGAAACCCATAATGCATCTTCTCATGGTCAGCTGAAGATCCCTTATACTGTCAAATCACTAGTCCATTTGACTAGAGTCTTTTCTGACTGGCAATGGCTCTTGAGGGCTCCCAGCCCTGCTTGTGGTATTTGAGAGCGAACCCGTGACTTTCTGAAATCAAGGCCTGTGTGCTACACTTAGATGCGCCACTTTTCTTGTGAATACTTCCTTGCAAAGATGTGCATGCCATATTTTCTTTAAGCAAACTTGTCCCCCAAGGTCTTGATTATCTCATTTGACAAACTCTGCAAGTTCTCTCCTGTCCTACTCTCCTGATTGGTATAAATGTAGCTGTCTCTAAGCCTGTCACCAGCTATTTCAAAATAGAATCATAAGCCTTTTGTTTAAATCCTCCAGATTAAAAAAATATCTTTGGTATATACCATGGGAATAGATGGGAAAGAAGAATGGCATGCCTGGCTTCTTGAAATGTAATAGAAACTCATTCCCCTACCGCACCCCTTCATTGTTGCTACTTCTTGAGGACTAATTTTTCAGTACTGGGAACAAAGTGCACTTTTAAAAATCTCTTCTTTTATAAATCCTTTATCTTAGCCTCTTTTTCAAAATTGACAGATTGGAGGGAAAGACGTGACTGTTTCTTATTACAGAGAGTTCACCACCATGTCTTGCTGATGTTCCCTGTCACACATTCTGGAGCATGAAACAGAAATACATACTTACATTTGGCCTGAAGTGTAAAAATCCTTATTTCTTTATTCTCCTGAGTACAGGCTGGGAAGCTCTCACGAAGTCCAGAATGTTTTTGACTGGATGCCCTCACACCTTCCAAACCCAGGGACCAATTTTACTCTCCCCTTCTCTAAACCGTTAACTTGTTTTCCATTTGTTTTGAGTGATATATTCTCTAAATTGTTGCTTCAAACTGCAGGCATCCCTAGCGCCACCTATATCAGGAAGGCATAATAAAAAAACAGAAATCCAGATTTGCAATGTGTTTAGACACCTCCATGAAATATTAGTTGTATGAAAAGCAATGGGCTTTTGGTCCAATGCAGAAAGCACACTGCCTACAAAATTCAGCCAGTTTTATCAGGTTTCTAAAACAAAGCTTGTGGAGATGGGAATATATGTTGTATGGATCACACCTCCCACAATCCTTCAGTAGGCATGATTTGGTTGAGGCACCTTGGCTTGGGTAATATGGGAATTAGATCACAACAAACTCCCTTTCTCAGTTTCCCTTTGATTGCACAAATAGAGGGTCCTTCCCAAGTAACAGTCGGATCCTATGCAGAGAGCATACCCATTCCCATTAAAACAAAACTTGATCGCTAAAGGAGAGACTCATCCACACAAATACTGGTTTGTGAACTTCTCTCATTCTCCCATGATACGAAATGGCCTTGGAAACAAGAAGCTCTGAAGACTTACTGTTTGGGGCTACAATTCCCAACCCACAACCATTGGCCCTGTAGCCTGGGGTTCTGGCGGAATTTTAGTCTGAAAGAGCAACTTTCCCAAGCTCTATTTAGGATTCCCATTCGTGATCACCAGAAAAGTGTGTTGTTAGTCTGTGGAACTCCCTGCCACAGGATGTGGCCTGGATGCC
Organism: Phrynocephalus guinanensis; assembly: GCA_037367245.1. Taxonomy (NCBI): domain Eukaryota; kingdom Metazoa; phylum Chordata; class Lepidosauria; order Squamata; family Agamidae; genus Phrynocephalus; species Phrynocephalus guinanensis. The sequence goes on along the minus strand of CM074735.1, from coordinate 92,475,613 downwards.
ATCAAAAGGGGATTGGAGAGATTCCTGGAGGAAAAGTCCATCACAGGTTACAAACCATGATGGAGATGTGTAGTCTCCAGGCTTAAAACTGGGGTACTCAAGGACCAGATGCAGGGGAGTGGTATCAGGAGATAGATATCTAGTCTCATGCGCTCCCAGACGCATCTGGTGGGGCCACTGTGAGATACAGGAAGCTGGACTAGATGGGCCTTTGGACTGATGCAGCATGGCTCTTCTTATGTTCTTATATGTTCTTATGATGTAAACCAGGCATGTGCAAACTTTGGCCCTCCAGATGTTTTGGACCACAACTCCCACAGACTTTTGCCACTGGCAATCTAAGCTTAGAATTCTGGGAGTTGTGGTCCAAAACATCAGGAGGGCTGAAGTTTGGACATGCCTGACTTAAACACTGGTTTTTTTTTAAAAACTAGATTTTATAGCCATGCAATCACCTATGAAGTATGAAGTAAGCATCCTGATTATCTTAGGATGCAATGGCATATAAACAAGAGTTCTAAAAATTCATGGCAGATGTTTGTGACAGGTTTACTTATTAAAGGCCAGTTAGAAAAAATGCAAGCTGCATTAGAGGTGTGGTTATCACCTCCAGCTCCTCAAAGAAAGAATCACTAGGTAATATGAATGCCTCCCCATCCTGTATATAACCTTCATTTGAAACTGAAACTGAAACAGACAGTGAAACTGAAGCTCACTGATTGTTTGAATGTGTTGCTAATAAAAATATATATTGCTCCCACATATCTATAAATAGGAAGTTGAAATCCAGTTTATATCCTGATCTTAGCAGCTGCTGGTTCTGTGTGCAGCCCCACCATGTGGTGAACTTACTGAACAACAAGTGGACCCTCGTATAACAAGTGGTTTGTTTAACAGAAAATCTGCTTAAAGGAAAACATTTCCGGAGATAGGGGAAGTTGCCTTAACAGAATCACGGTCGTGATTAGGGATAATCCATTTTCATTGCATTCCTATGGGAAATTTGTACAAAGGAAAATTTTGCTTAACATAATTTCATTTGGAAGAAATTAATTCCTTTATACAAGGTACCACTGTATTTTCAAGCTTGGACTATCTCAAGTCAGGGTCATTGTGGGAACAATCCTAGCAGGAATAACCCAAGCGTGCATATCAACTTATTTTGTAATAACATACAGTGGCCAACGTCTCAGCTAGAGAAGATCCACTAGTTGAATGGCATCTACATAAAGGTTGACTTACTATTCAGTAATTGGTTTAATGGGTATCCTCTTAATTGGGGTTAGTAATAGGATGCTAGCAAAAGGCTTAGCTAATTTCTCATGAAATGTTGCAGTGCTCTCAAAAGTTGTTTGTTATGTGCAACTGCCAGTAAATGACTGGTAGAGCTTCCCCCTTCAAAAAAAAAACACCAACCCTTGTCAATAACTATCTTTAAAAAAAAATCTTAATAAGCTATATGTGTGGGACCTAATATTCCCCAATTTCACTTACTTTCCTTGGGCCAACCCTCTCTCTGACTTGCAGGAAGCACAGTGCAGAACTGAACTTCCAACCTTGGACTTTGCACCCAGATATGTAAATCACTGAGTTATCCAGCTAGCACAGATGTTCATAGATTTATATATTGGCTGCGTATACATATTCTAGCAGTTACTCATAAAACTGGCATAAGACTGAAATTCCACAACATTTCCAAGACTGGTGACCAAGTATATTGCACCTTATGATGCAGATATTTTGTTACAGCGTTGTTGACTGAATATCCTTCCCATTTTAGCCAAGCTTTGCTGGAACACTATGGTAATTCTTTGTTTTCGGATCCCTGGAGATTCTGTGGTCTTGCCTCCTCAATTGTCCTTACAGAGAAGATGAAGACACCTATTCTTTGGTCTTGATAACTGGCACAGTTTAAGGCTATGGTTTCCCAGCACGCCTTTACCTGCAGCTAACAGTCCAGCCCTAGCATATGACATGATGACCCTTAGCAACTGCTCCTAAATAAGGTCCAGTTTAGAGATGGGCATGAATCGGGGAAAAAATGGTGTTTCATTTTGTTTCGGAGGTCGGTTCGGTTCAGTTCATTTTTTGCAAAGTTTTGCAAAAAAATCATTTCGTGTTTCATTAATTCGTTTTTTGTTTTTACCCCCTTTTCCCCAGTGCCCACTGTGCGACCCCTGGGGCCTGGTCAGCGCTGTTTTTTTGTTTTTTGTCCCCCCCCCTTTATTTTATGGTGCCAAATCAACCAGGCCACCCTTGGGTCAGCACTCCTTTTTTAAAAAAATTTAAATTTTATTTTATTTTTTCACTTCCGGGTTTGCCCTGCACTACAGCTGTTAATTTAATTTAATTTAATTTTTTATTTTAGGGTGCCGACCAGGCCACGCTTGGGGTTCGGTTGGCACTCCCTTATTTATTTATTTATTTCTATTTTTATTCTATCCCCCCCTCCACTTTGGGGTTCAGGCCCCACTCTACAGCTGTAGTGCGGGGTTTTTTCCCTTTTCTTTCAGCACTGACACACGCGCCCCCTGGAGCCTGGTTGGTGCTGTTTTTTAAAAAATTTAATTAAATTTAATTTTTTTATTTTAGGGTGCCGACCAGGCCACCCTTTAGGTCCAGTCGGCACTCCTTTTTATTATTTTTATTTCTTTTCTTTTTCTTTTATTTTTTTACTGCTGACCACATGGCCGCGCTACAGCTGTAGCGTGGCCATCGGCTTTTTTCCTGGTCACCCTCCCAGAAGCCAGGAAGACCGGACCTCCAGACCAGCACCAGGAGGAAACATCTCCCCCCCCCTCCAGTAATGAAACAAACTTAACCAAACCCGTTTTTCTTGGTTCGTTTCATTTCATGTTAAATTTGCCCCTAGGGTCATTATTCATTTCATTTTTTTAACGTAACGAACCGAATAATGAATAGCAGAATGAAAAAAATTCATTTCGTGCCCATCTCTAGTCCAGTTTGCCAATACCTGTTCATTATTTAAGGACAACAGCATCAACTGGTAACTTGCCTTCACAAATTGGTCGCCATCTGAGATGAAGCATCATGGAAACGCAGAACTGCAGAGTTGGAAGGGACCTCAAGGGTCATCTCATGCAACTCCTTGCCAGTGCATCATTGGCTTTCATTGGCTTTTCCTATCTGCTCACTGTCCCTCAAACCAATTTACTGTCCGCTGCTCGAATTCAGGGCTGCAAGTCATCAAGTGCTGCATAATCCGAGATGAGATAATCACATGACACATATGGTTTGTGTGCGAATACAGGACTTTGTTTTCCAGGCCTTTTCTCCGAGGAAAGTGGATGGGTGGCGGTAGCATCTGTCTGCAATGAAAGGCACACACGTGTATACCGATGGATCTGACACCATGCAAGAACTATTTTTTCTATATCACTTACATTATGGCAGAAAGGCAAAATGAACTCCATGTGGCAGCAGCCAATAAAGGGGGGGGATTAAGAAGTGTTCTCCAAAACGTTTCAGTTATCCCTTGGAGCTATATGACAACATATCTGGCTTAATTGAAACAGTGTGAGAGCTCCTTCCCCATTCCATTTAAATAACTGGAAGTCCCTATCAACATTTCTCTCTTACACCCCTGGAGAGACACACTGTTAATACAGAAAGTTACCAGCTGCCAGCTTTTGTTATCTCATTATTTTCTTCACTATATTAATGGTTAAAAATAAAAGCATTCGTCCTCCTCTCACCCTAACCCCCGGCTGAGCTTCCTATCCCCTCTAAAGTGTGCATTAACCCTCTCTGCCCGGTCCCTCTGGAGACACATACACATGATACAAAGGGGAAAGAACGGGATGCTGGCCCCTTTGGGGGCTCGGTGTTTCCCTTCAGTATTTTTAACAGTTAAAGATGACACCACATCCCTCAAGTATCCCTTCCACAGACTTTGCTCCCCCAGCCCCAAGGGAACTGCTCTTGGAGCTTGAGTTACTCAGAATTAAGCCTCAAGAATGAAGTCAACGGGAGGTTTTCCTCTGCTTACTTCCTGACCTGTGCTGGGTCTGTCACAACCAAGTGGTCATTATATCAAAGCTGGGATTCCATGAGAGTAAGCCTCATGGAGCACAACAGGGCTTACTTCAAAGAAAACGTGCATAGGCTTCCTTGTCAGGTGACTGTTTAATACACACTTGCATGGGAGATCAAGAGGTATTGGTTCCTATAGTATTTCTTCAGCCTCGTAAGAACCTATGTAAAAAATATTTGCAAAACAGTATGGGGGGGGTAGAGACACACAGCGGTCCACAAACTGGACCTAGATGGCTCAGTGGACTAAGGCTCCGAAAACTAACGGCTGCAAAGTCGGCAGCTCGGCGGTTTGAATCCAGGGTGTCATGCAGTGGACTGAACTCCCACTGTTAACCCCAGCTCCTGCCAACCCAGCAGTTCTAAAGCATGTAAATGCAAGTAGATACCGCCATAAAAAAGCAGGAAGGTAAAACAGTGTTTCCTTGCAGCCATGCCGGCCACGTGGCCATGGACTTGCACAACACTGGCTCTTCAGCTTGAATATGGAGATGAGCACCGCTCCTAGAGTTGGACACGACTAGCACGCATGTGCAGGGGGAACCTTTACCTTTACCGTTTTATAGGCGGGATATGCAAGGAGTTGCTTGATCATTGCCACACTCAGCCCAGTGAATTTCCATGGCCAAGTAGAAGATGGAAGCCCACATCTCCACCTTTTTCTCCACTATGCTAAATTGGGTTCCCGGAGTAAATAAGAATTATTAAATGTATTTAATAGTTAAACTATTAAAATAATGTAATAGATACAGGCTGATCTACCTCACTGCATTTTTTGATCCTTCCATAGTGGGAGGGGGTGATAGCAGCTGCCATGGACTGTGTCATAATGAATGCCTACTTGTCAAAATCTACCACCACATCAGTGCTTGCAGTGGCCAACTAAGACCTATGTGAACTCCACAGGTGGGACATGAGAAGAATAATCTATCTTCTCCTGCTCTTTCTCAACAACTGGTGCTTGGAAAAATATGGCTTCTGATCCTTGAAATAACACAGGCCCATCATTATGTATCTTGACATATTTTCATGGTGGATTTTACCTCTGGGCTTTATTATTTCCAAATATTTCTGCTGCCATTGCCTATTACAGGCATGCAAGAACTAAAGCTTCTAGAAATCCTTGCTTGGTACTAATGTGATACCACAACTGCTTAACTGCATTAAACTCATTAATAATACACCAATTTAAATCAGAAGCATGGGTAGATTGGTTTATGGATCAAGTAAGTCAGCATTAGCTATCAAATCAAATATCCTTTTTAAAACACATTTTAGGAAGGAGCAGAAAATTAAGTGACAAAGATTAAATAGCTGAACAGGGGCCTAATCTGTAATGAAAATGAAGGAAATCCCTCTCTCCACCCACCAAAAATAAAGTAGTGCATTAGTTACAAAAACATATGGCTTTTGTACTAATGAAACAGAAACAGAAATGGAGAAATTTCTCTACACAGAAATCTCTATTTGCATATACACTGAATTCTGGAGTGTTTTGGGTATGCAGAGATGAACAACAGAAATTACAGTGCTAGCTCTAACACAGATTCACAAAATAGAGGGCAAAAAGCAGCAAAAGGAAAACTGGTGTCTCCTTTCATTTATACAAAGCTCTAGTAGGTTTTAGATTAGTTCTAGATGTGGAACTAAAAGTAGCTGTAAGAAATAGAAAGATACAGAGAACATTGATCCACAAAGTGATTGAGAGTCGGACATGACTGAATGAAGAAGATTTCTTCACTCAAGTGTGTTCTTTACATGAAGCTGTGAGAAGGAGATCTTCCCTCGGACTTCTGAAATGTTATTTTTAGGCGTTACTCTCATGTGACTTTGTTCCAACATTTCCTGTTCCCTTCCTGAGGGTTGAACTGTACTGAGCTCAGAAAGGTTTCTTGGATGCTTGCGCAGAGGAGCCTGGATGAATCACAGTTATTTGGAGGAAATTTTAGAAGTCTCTCACATGTGCCTTGCTCTGGCAGTGTAGCAATGAAGAACACCAGAGACTGTCCCATTGGAAACAACGGGGAACTTCCGTTTGACCCAGTCTTGGTCAGCTCTTCACATGCTTTCTTACCAATAGACAGAAGAACCCTGCAGTGGTAAAGCCTATACATACTGGTGGTTCATTCATACAGTGAAGATGAAAGCACAAAAAGAGTGAGGCAAAAACAAGAAGGATCTTTCATTTGCCAGCAAAAGGTACACCCAGTACAAAGAGAAGAGGAGTAATCCTCCTAGCACAGTTACAAAGCCTTCATAGTCTTTCTTATCAGTAACAGGGGACTTTTGTTCAAAATCACTAATTAGCAGGCATCACTCAAACAGCAGCCTAATATGGAGTGGGGTAGAGTATTTGGCTTTGGTCAGATAGGCAGGAAACAGTTAATGTTTATATACTAGAAATTGTGCCTAGCCAAGCAAGTTTTTGACCAGGCATGCCAGGGAAAGTTTGAAGCTTCTGAAGACCAAGCAAATATAGTAAAAGAAAAGAAAAGAAAAGAAAAGAAAAGAAAATAGAAAAATAATATGACAAAGAAATAGGCCACTTTTCTGGAGCAAATACATTCAATCATTCAGACTCGATATCTCTACTCAGAACCACTGTGTTGATCCATGCCAACACACCAGGAGCATGGGTTTTGTAAAGCTAATGAATATGTTTTGCCTGTTCAAGATCTAGCTCACTTTGGACACTATATTTCAGAATACAGATAGTTTAAAACATATTGTTCCTTGCTAAGTGCACCTCCCCTCCAGTTAGTGTGAGGATTTCAGCTAAGCTTAGAGGAAAGAGGAAGGCTGAGGATGACATATGGTGCCATCCTCTCTACTAATCAAATACTGTACTGTGACTCTGTGAGGCCTGGATCCACCATATCACTACACTTGAGTGAAGAACAGCTGCCTCATATAGAACCAAACCTAAGTCACATAATAGCACTACATCACTCAGACATGGAGTTAGTTATTGAGCTCTCTCCATGTATGACCAGTATTTGAAGGAAGAGAAGATAATTCTATCTGCTTCTTAAAACTGTTCAGGACACTTCAGGTGAAATTAGGGTTCAGGCATACCATATGAAAGACATTCTGTGATCTATTTGATGGTTCCAACTAAAGTAGGCCTACTGAATTAATGCATTGGGCCCTGAATACCTGTCGGAGCGTATCTCCCAGAGGTTAGTTGAGGCCAGACCCACTCGGATGTTGCAGGCGTGCTCACTGCAGGTGCCCACTCCTAGGGAGGCGCGGAGGTCGGCCACCCGCAACCGCACCTTCTCTGTCGTGGGCCCCTCCCTTTGGAACCATCTTCCTAGTGAGCAGAGCTACTGCTGAGAGAGAGAGAGAGAAAAAGAAGACAGCACTGGTAAGTTTCTGGGTTTGAACAGTTCAGCTAGGGCTCTTTGACCTGTTTTACCTCTGCCTCTGCTAACCTTAACTGCTCATTTAAATACAAAGAGCCATTAATCAGCTAAACAAAGGAAGTTGCTAGGAAGCAGGGCTGGTGCCAGACTAAGCCTTCCACTGAGCTTGGGGGTGGAGTTACACTAAGTGTTTTCCCCCTGAAGAAGCATTTGAGCCGCAGCATTTGAGCCTGGGTGTGAATCCAAGCAGAGCTACTGCTGAGAGAGAGAGAAAGAAGACAGCACTGGTAAGTTTCTGGGTTTGAACAGTTCAGCTAGGGCTCTTTGACCTGTTTTACCTCTGCCTCTGCTAACCTTAACTGCTCATTTAAATACAAAGAGCCATTAATCAGCTAAACAAAGGAAGTTGCTAGGAAGCAGGGCTGGTGCCAGACTAAGCCTTCCACTGAGCTTGGGGGTGGAGTTACACTAAGTGTTTTCCCCCTGAAGAAGCATTTGAGCCGCAGCATTTGAGCCTGGGTGTGAATCCAAGCAGAGCTACTGCTGCGTTACGAGAGAGCAATCTCTGGTGCTCAGGGCAGCAAGAAGACATGGAGCACTGGTATGAGTGTTTGATTGGGTGTGTTGAACAGTTCAGCTAGGGCTCTTTGACCTGTGTTTTTACTCTCTGCCTCTGCTAACTTTCCTTAACTGCTCATTTAAATACAAAGAGCCATTAATCAGCTAAACAAAGGAAGTTGCTAGGAAGCAGGGCTGGTGCCAGACTAAGCCTTCCACTGAGCTTGGGGGTGGAGTTACACTAAGTGTTTTCTTCCCCTGAAGAAGCATTTGAGCCGCAGCATTTGAGCCTGGGTGTGAATCCAGGACAACGCATTAGTGAAGATTTTTATGCATTTTAATCCCTGTTGATATTGCTTCTGCCCCCAAAAAATGTAAGGCAATGGGGAACTTGTAGTCAACTTCCATTCTCCAGCAGAGCTACTGCTGAGAGAGAGAGAAAGAAGACAGCACTGGTAAGTTTCTGGGTTTGAACAGTTCAGCTAGGGCTCTTTGACCTGTTTTACCTCTGCCTCTGCTAACCTTAACTGCTCATTTAAATACAAAGAGCCATTAATCAGCTAAACAAAGGAAGTTGCTAGGAAGCAGGGCTGGTGCCAGACTAAGCCTTCCACTGAGCTTGGGGGTGGAGTTACACTAAGTGTTTTCCCCCTGAAGAAGCATTTGAGCCGCAGCATTTGAGCCTGGGTGTGAATCCAAGCAGAGCTACTGCTGAGAGAGAGAGAAAGAAGACAGCACTGGTAAGTTTCTGGGTTTGAACAGTTCAGCTAGGGCTCTTTGACCGGCCCGCACGCCTAACGGCGCGCGATAATTTATTTTTCACTTAAAAAGAGGAACATTGTTACTAGATTATTATTTCTAGAGTAGTAGCCTTCTGGGAATCACGTCTGCCGTTGCCTTTGGGGAATCACGTCTGCCATGTGAGATTGTGTGGTGATAAGATTCAAACCATTGTTTCCTAAAGTATGCTACTTCTGTTCTGAAAATCTATTCTGATCCCACCTTAGGGACTGTGGGCAAAGGCTGGCAGCCAGAATTCAAATATTCAAAGCCCAGAATACTGCCTCTCATTAAACGTCTGCCGTTGCGTTGGGGGGATCACCTCTGCCGTTGCGTTGGGGGGATCACGTCGGGGAGTCTGAGGGAGCAGCTGTGTTCGTCTGTCTGTCAGGGTTCCAACACTGCATGCTGCCATGTTTGTCATCTTGACAAATCGCACCGAGAACTACACTTGCTGCAAGTGCAAGCTGGTTGCACTAGGCTTCCTTGGGCCTGAGCAGAAGAGAAGGTCCAGGAGCTAGACGCCCGCATATCGAACCAGCAACATATTAAGGAGCTTGAGCAGTTCTTGGACAGAGCAGAACAGACTATCCAGGTCCAAGAATACAAAGAGAGACAGGGCTGGTGCCAGACTAAGCCTTCCACTGAGAGCACACTTTTGAGGATGTAATCACTTCCCCAACCCAGGAGGTGTAGATGTGTGGAGCACTAATGTCGAACCAGCAACAATAAGGAGCTTGAGCACTTGGACTCTATCCAGGTCCAAGAAGAGACAGAGCACACTTTTGAGGATGTAATCACTTCACAAGGCCAACCCTAGAGGCCCGCATATCGAACCAGCAACATATTAAGGGAGGTAGGAGGTGACTCAAAGGAGTAGAAGGCCAAGGGATCGCTCAGAGAGTCTCATATTGCACAATCAGTTTGAGGCTCTTTCCCTCATCACACCTCATGAGGCACACACCGAGGAACAAGTGGTTTCACCTGAGGATCTCTCCCTCATCACAATTGATGAGATACAGGATCAGGTACATGTAGAAGAACAGGCTGCAGGAGAGAAGCTCCTTCTGTTAGGGGATTCTATAATTAGAAATACGGAGGGATGGATTTGTGATGAGCATGATAACCGTATGGTCACTTGCCTGCCAGGTGCAAAGGTTGCAGACATCACGAGAAATCTAGATAGCTTGTTAGAGACAACCGGGAAGGAGCCAGTGGTCATGGGACATGTTGGTACCAATGATGTTGGGAAGGCCAAGCGGTCAGTCTTGGAAGCCAAGTTCAGGTTGTTAGGAAGAAGATTGAAGTCCAGGACTTCCAAGGTAGCATTTTCAGAAGTGCTACCTGTTCCTCGTGCAGGACCCGCCAGGCAGGCAGAGCTCAGAAGCCTCAATGCGTGGATGAGGCGATGGTGTTGAGAGGAGGGCTTTAGATTTGTCAGGAACTGGAGAACATTTTGGGACAAGCCAAACCTGTTCAGGAGGGATGGGTTGCACTTGAATCATGATGGGACGAGATTGCTGGCACTCAACCTCAAAAAGGCTGCAGAGCAGCTTTTAAACTGATAACTGGGGGAAAGCCGACAGGAGCTGTGTGGCATCCGGTTCGGAACACCTCATCCACAGGGAATGAGGTTGGAAAGGGTAGAGAATCACATAGAGATTACATAGCAGGTATTAGTACTGGGAGAATAATGGAATGTGATAGTTCTACTGAAAATAATAGCTGTGGGGGGAAAAGAACAAAGCAGCAGCTGTTGTTGCAGAACCCTCTGTACAGGTGCTTCTACGCCAATGCTCGAAGCCTCCGACCAAAAATGGGAGAACTCGAACATTTGTCAGCTAGGGATAACATTGATATAATAGCCATAACAGAAACCTGGTGGAATGCAGAGAACCAGTGGGATACAGCAATCCCAGGCTATAAACTCTATAGAAGGGATAGAGAGGGGCAGGTTGGAGGGGGAGTGGCCATTTACGTTAAAGAAGGGGTAAAATCCAGCAGAATGGAGATTGACAGAGGGTCTGACTCCACCATAGAATCACTGTGGGTTAAACTACCAGGTCCAAGGAGTGATGTGATAGTTAGGGTATGCTATCGCCCACCAGATCAAAAACGTGAGGGGGACCTTGAAATGAGGAGACATGGAGGTGTCTCAGAAGCACAGTATAGTAATCGTGGGGGACTTCAATTATCCCCACATCGACTGGGCCAATGCGAGCTCCAGGCAAGAAAGAGAAACTGGGTTTCTTGACTTGCTGAATGACTGTGCCTTAGAGCAACTTGTCATGGAGCCCACCCGAGAACAGGCAACTCTGGATCTAATACTGTCTGATACTCAGGATCTGGTCAGGGATGTGAATGTCACTGAGCCTCTGGGGAACAGTGACCATGCTGCAATCTCCTTTGCCATGCATGTAGGAGGAAGAGTGTCAAGCAAATCAGACATAAAAATCCTTGATTTTCGAAGGGCAAACTTCCCTCAGATGAGGAAACTAGTTAGAAAGAAATTGAAGGGGAAGATTGGAAGAATCCAATCTCTTCAGAGTGCATGGAACCTGTTTAAAACAACGGTAACAGAGGCCCAGCACAAGTGCATACCACAAAGAAAGAAGAGCTCATTTAAGTCCAAGAGGGCACCAGCATGGTTAATGAGTGGACTTAGGCTCTAAAGCGCAAGGAGAGGTCTTTCTGTAAATGGAAATCCTCCCCAAATGAGGAAAATAAAATGGAACACAAACTCTGGCAAAAGAAATGTAAGAAGATGATAAGAGAGGCAAAGAAAGATTTTGAGGAATGCATGGCTAGCAATATAAAGGGTAATAATAAAAGCTTCTTTAAATATGTTAGAAGTAGAAAACCTGCCAGAGAACCAGTTGGCCCTCTGGATGGTGAGGGAGGAAAAGGGGAGATTAAGGAGGACTTGGAAATTGCAGAGAAATTAAATGAGTTCTTTGCATCTGTCTTCACGACAGAAGACCTTGAGCAGATTCCGCTGCCTGAACGGCCCCTCTTGACTAAAGAATTAAATCAAATACAGGTTAAAAGAGAAGATGTTTTAGGACTAATTGATAAATTGAAGATTAACAAGTCCCCGGGCCCAGATGGCATCCACCCAAGGATTATTAGGGAACTGAGAAATGAAATTACACATCTCTTAACGGTAATATGCAACTTGTCTCTTAAAACGGCCACAGTGCCGGGGGACTGGAGGATAGCAGATGTCACACCAATTTTTAAAAAAGGAAAGAGGGGGGACCCGGGAAACTACAGGCCAGTTAGCCTTACATCTGTCCCAGGGAAGATGGTGGAAAGCCTCATCCAAGAGAAAATCTTAAAACACATAGAAGAACAAACTTTGCTGAGAGAAAATCAGCATGGCTTCTGCAAGGGTAAGTCTTGTCTGACAAATCTTGTAGAATTTTTTGAAAAGGTCAGCAGGCACGTGGATTTGGGTGAACCGGTGGATATAGTCTATCTGGATTTTCAAAAGGCCTTTGACACAGTCCCTCACCAGAGGCTGCTGAGAAAATTGCACAGTCAGGGGATAAGAGGGCAGGTCCTCTTATGGATTGAGAACCGGTTGAGATCCAGGAAACAAAGAGTAGGTGTCAATGGGAAATTTTCACAATGGAGAGAGGTGAAAAGCGGTGTGCCCCAGGGCTCTGTCCTGGGACCGGCGCTTTTCAATCTGTTCATAAATGACCTGGAGACAGGGATAAGCAGTGAGGTGGCCAAGTTTGCAGATGACACAAAACTTTTCCGTGTGGTAAAAACCAGAGAAGATTGTGAAGAGCTCCAGAAGGATCTCTCCAAACTGGGGGAATGGGCTACGAAATGGCAAATGCGTTTTAATGTAGCCAAATGTAAAGTAATGCATATTGGGGCAAAAAATCATAACTTTATCTATCAACTCATGGGCTCTGAGTTATCCGTGACAGATCAGGAAAGAGATCTTGGTGTGCTGGTGGACAGCTCCATGAAGGTGTCTACCCAATGTGTGGCAGCAGTGAAGAAGGCCAATTCCATGCTAGGGATTATCAAAAAGGGGATTGAAAATAAAACAGCCAACATTATAATGCCATTATACAAAACAATAGTAAGGCCGCATCTGGAGTATTGTGTACAATTCTGGTCACCGCATCTCAAGAAAGACATAGTGGAACTGGAAAAGGTGCAAAAGAGAGCGACCAAAATGATTACTGGGCTGGGGCACCTCCCTTATGAGGAAAGGCTAAAACATTTGAGGCTCTTTAGTCTGGAAAAAAGGCGCCTCAGGGGGGATATGATTGAGACGTACAAAATAATGCAGGGCATGAGTAAAGTGGATAGAGGGAAGCTCTTTTCCCTCTCACAAAATACCAGAACTAGGGGGCATGCACTCAAATTGAGGGCTGGGAGAGTAAGAACAGACAAAAGAAAATATTTTTTCACCCAGCGCGTTGTTAGTCTATGGAACTCCCTGCCACAGGATGTGGTGATGGCATCTGGCTTGGATGCCTTCAAAAGGGGATTGGACAGATTCCTGGAGAAAAAGTCCATCACAGGTTACAAACCATGATGGAGATGTGTAATCTCCAGGCTTAAAACCAGGGTACTTCAAGGGCCAGATGCAGGGGAGTGGTATCAGGAGACAGATATCTAGTCTCATGCGCTTCCAAAAGCATCTGGTGGGGCCACTGTGAGATACAGGAAGCTGGACTAGATGGGCCTTTGGCCTGATCCAGCATGGCTCTTCTTATGTTCTTATGTTCTTATGAGCTGCGCCTTGCATTGTCCCTGCCCGCCTTCCAAAAGGCATTGAAAACCTTGCTATTCGGGGAGGCATATGGTGACATACCCTAACCTCCCCCCCCCTTTTGGTTGCTTGCTGGCTGCTGTTGTTATCCGCTTACTGCCCATTGTTCCATCCTGACCTATTGTTTTTATCTATTGTTTTTATCTGTTTTATTATGTACACCGCCCAGAGTTCCATATTGGAAATGGGGCGGTATAGAAATGAGAGAAACAAATAAACAAACAAAGAAACAAACAAACAAATGGTATTTCCATGAGTGTTGACCCATCATTTAGCAATGGGTTCAATAAATCTACTGTAGTTGGGACTTGCTGTTGGATTTAGACTATTATAATCTGTGAGGCCTGGAACAGTTTCTTTAAAATGAAGAATGTAATATGCAAACATAAACTTTAAATTGAATTTGAGAACATGCATTGGATGGTGCTCTGTGTCCTCTCTTCTCTTGTGTGGCATGGAGCTATGACCTTAACAGAGGTGACGACAGAAGAAGCTATTGAGAAGCCTTTAAAAGCTGGATTTATTACAGGATGCTAAGAATTTCTTATAATGAAAGACCAAAGGAGAAGTCTTAAAGCAAGTGAGCAATGACCAAGAAATCATAATACATTCATTCTGTTCACAACTGCCGAGTGTTACAGGTCCATGCCTGGAGCACTCCTTGCTTGTTCTGGTGGTTTCAGAAGAGCAGTAACAGAAGTCAGAATTGCATCACTGGAAATTTTTCCTTTACTCGTTTTTACTACAACGGGGTTGTCCATCTGTGCAAGGGATAGGTTTGTCTCCCCTTACATAAGGAGCAGCCACAGAGGAATGAACCATACTTGTTTAGAACTAGGTATGAGCATGAGCTGCTGGTTCAGTGCTTTAGGCCAGTTTGTTGGATGGCCAAGCAGGTGTTCCAGCTGTGCCAGAAGAGGTGGGTCTGGCAAGTGTTGAACATCTGTTCAGCCATCCAACAAACTGGCATGAACTGCCAAGCCAGCAGTTTGTGCCTATTTCTGTTTAGGACCCAACAAGATACCAGGTGATAAATGCAAGTAGCTAGAAATGTTTGGTTATGTAATAACAAATAAAAAGTATGGTGGTGAGTTACAGCTAACCTTTCCAAGTAGAAATAAATGGATGAAGAAGTATAGGAAGGAGGGGAACATACTGACTGAAAAACCTTGGAGACTGGTTTGGATGTAGAACAACATCCTTGTCTAGTGATACAAAATCCAACATCACTGTAGATACAACAGCAATAAGAAAGGAATGACAAGAAGAATCTTTAATTCTGCTGCACAGCCACCTCTGTTCTCCAGGATCCTGCAAGCACCTCCAGACCTGCTGACTGAGGAAGGCACTTGATGTTTCCTTATGGTAGAGATGGTCGACACTTAAAATTGCACAGACAATTCTTCGTGTCCCGTCCATGTGCGATGCCCATAGGGAGAAACGCAGGGATACTGCTCTCTCAGCAATGGTGCCATCACCCTGGAATACTTTCCCCGTCAATCAAGGGACAGTGGAAGGCTGTTCCTCCCCTGCAGCTGGCAGATAGCTGATTTTGACAGCTCTGAGCCTTCTGCTGTCCCTTGATTGATGGGGCAGCCTCCTTCTTTTTGCCCATGTCTCTGCGCAGAGACTCGGATGAAGAGGAGGAGTCCCTGCTATGCCCAACAAATTGTTGGGCAGAGCGGGGAACAACGGACCTTCACTCAGCCCAGGCGCCTTGCAAGGCAAGCGGCAGTGGCGATCTGCCACTGCCGCTTGCCTTGCAAGCTTCACAGCTTGTGCTGCTTGGAAGGCAAGCAGCAGTGGCAGATCGCCACTGCTGCTTGCCTTGTTATTCTTCCAGGCTGGGCGAAGATCCATGGGTTCATATTCTGTTCGGGCAGAGCATGGACCCATGCATCGTCTCCCAGCCCAGGAAGGCTGCAATGCAAGTGGCGGCAGTGGATTGCCACCACAGCTTGCCTTACAAGCCTCCCGTGCTGGGAGAAAATCCATTGTAAAATGTCCTGCCTTGAGCGCTCTGGCCCCAGCCAGCAAACAGCCCAGGCTGGGCAAGGATCAATGGTACCTTGTAAGATGAATGTAAATAAGTTTTCCCTATCCCCAGAAATTACATTCCTCTTACAAGTTTTTTCATCTGAAGTGGCATTCGTCTTACGAGGAACATTTGCAGAAATTTTGCTGCCTCAGATGGAAGAGCCAGTGGCACATATACATACAGAACTGACTCAAGTCAAGTTGCAATAAATTCAAAGCCAGTCAAGTTAGTTTGGTGCTTGAGTCTAAATGCGTTTTCTCTACCTAGTAGTAAAAATGCACTAATATGAAGCCACTGAATTCAGAAGGTACCAATCAGAGAATTCTTTAAAAACTCAAATATGAAATAATTCCACTTCGGAAGATGGGTGGTAAATAAATAAATAAATAAATAAATAAATAAATAAATAAATAAATAAATAAATTACTGTTCTTAAAAAATGCACATGTCTCTAAGTGCAGCCTCTATAACAGAGGACTGGATATAAGAGAGGACATAGATAGCTTGCAAATTAAGCTGGGGGAGGACAGTACCTCCCATGAATTTTTAGTATGGGGTGCTGTAAACTGTGCTAGCATAGCTCACTGATGACACCTGATCTCACCATTCAGAAGTTTAGCAGAATTTGGTCTGGTTGGTACTTGAAATGGAGACAACAAATAGAGGTACCTTTTGTATTAGACATCCTTACGTGTTTAATCCAATTCCATCATTAGCAACAGCCCCATTTCTAGTGTCCTTGCTCTTCCCCAGTTGTTGATCGAGTGCTTTCCAACCTGGAAGTCTCATCTTCCCACACTATCTCTTGTTTTATTTTGGACTGTTAGGATTTCAAATTTAGTTCAACAGGGGTTTATAAGTGTCATCTTCTGCACAATACCAGGGGAAAAATAATCTTGAGTGTTACTGCTGTTGTCTTTGAAAGATCCTGCTTCAGCATTACTTTCAGCTACCATGGCTGCTCAGTAACTGCCCTGCAGAGGTTTCTTCCCTAGAGCTATCCATTTTCTGTTTTTATTTTGTTTTCTGTTTCTGTTTCGATGTTCTGGACTGTATATTGTCCCTCATTATTGTAGGCCACCTTGGGTCCTTTTCCAAGGAGAAAGTTAAATAAATAAATTAAATAAATAAATAAAATTTTATTCTGGCGATCTGGTTGTTACTCCAAAAGAGGGTGGATGCATTTTAGTCTGGTGCCTCAGCTGTGACAATTCCAGCTGTGCTCTCAGCTTCTCTGATATGAGTACATAAAGATGAAACTGACCAACAAGTCAGCTAAAATGATCAAAAGGCTAACACATTTGTTCTATAGGGAAAGATTGGCAAAATTCTGAATTCCTGTTAGACTAGGATATGGGTTTCTCCTTAGTAGCAGATATTTGAGAGATTTATAGAGAACCATTTAAATGAAAAGTGGCATAGAACTTTTCAATGAACAAACAAACAATCATTTCCCCGTTTCCATTGTAACATGTGATGTGAATCCCCACCAATAGGAGATCCAAGTTCTGCAGTTGTGAGTACAGTATCAATAACAAAACGTTACGACAGATGCTACTGGAACTCGGTGTGGTGCAGAGGATAGAGCAGTGATGGTGAAATTCTAGAGACCGAGTGCCCAAACTGTGGTTCAAAACCTACTTATTTTTCATAAAGTGCCAATATGGCAATTTAACCTGAATACAGTGGTACCCTGGGTTACAAATGCTTCTGGTGCTACCCTTCAGGAATGCAAGGATCGAAGAGGAGGCTTTTGAATTTCCCAAGGCCATAGAATGTTAAAAGTGAAGAAGACTGTACAAGCTCCAGTCAAAAAGGAGACCACTACACAAAGCCATCTAAGCACTGAAAGTATAAATAGAAGAATCAATGTCAAATACACAACACTCTTTTTTTTAGCACAGTTGGAATTCAGTTTTGGTCACTAGATGGGGCTAATAAGTTTTAGGAACTGGATAAAATGCTGGAATGGAAGACATTTCTTTGTTCATGTATTAGCTATATTAGAAGACAGGAATGAGAAAAGATGCTTCAGTGAGGAAAAAGAGATGAGATAGCTTGTTGTCTAAAACCAAAGTTATAAATTGTTTCAATCTGTATATGATGAATCATATCATACAGATTGAAGAATAAAAGCAGACTGTGAAATGTCCATTCCCCATCTAATGCTGAAGCAAGTCCATTTATTTATTTTATTTATTTTTATTTATATACTTGTTGACTGACCAATTTTCCCACAGGAACTTTGGGCAGTGTACAACACTTTGCAAAAAACAACTTGCCAAACATGGTTTTCTGAAATGTCAGGTATGCTAGGATAAAACAAAATGATCCATTTCCAATCAAAATAAAATTTTGATTGGAAATAAAATTTCCATTGGAAATAAACAAATGTCCTGCAACTGTATTATATTTTAGCTGAAAAGAGAGACTGAATTTGTTGCTGCTGATCTTCAAATGACATAAATTCCAGACATTAGTAGCAGTTTCAATTGATACTTTTATTATGGCACTCTCGGTGCAAGCCGCGCAATCTCAGAAATATCCCAAATATGCTGTTCAATTGTCCATCAGTAATCTGGGTTTTGAAATGAACCACGAGGTAACTAAATTTACATGGGCCACTGATTTAAATTTTCATTGTTTTAGAACAGTAGGAATGAATCATTTCAGACTGGATAATCTTTTCTGTTGTTACTCTGTTAAGTGTTCTCTAGCATCACCACCAATCACTCAGTAAAAATAGTCCAGAAAAATATATCAAGAAAAGACCCACGTGGCCCTCAACATCACACAGTTGTAGGTGATATATAAGACCACTATAAAAATCAAACAGCCAACTTTCATTGATGAAATCCCACTTCCTCAGTCTTATGCACCAATATTTATGGACAGTGCAGAAACCAATGTCTGTGTCAACTCTAATTTTGGTGAGTTCAGATCAAGACTATAGGCTACCCCTGGGGGAGGGTGCAGTCTGGCAGTGTGGCTGGAATTTTCCATCCAGTTCTTTGGAGACAGGCTTTCCAATCACTCTTTAACCACATACACAGACATACACACAGAGGTTTTTGAAACATAATGTTCCTTTTGGGCGGCCTGTCCACTGTTAGAATTTTTAAAAGAAATATTTTCCAGGCCACCCTGGAAATAGCTGCCACCTGGGCCTCCAGAGCTGGATCCAAGACAATGCCCAGATTTTTTTCATTCTATCAGCCAGGTGGAGGACAGTACCCACCAAAGCTAGGAAGAGGACCACTGTACCCTACCCCACCCCCACCCCCCATGGAATAGAACCTCAGTCTTCTTGGGGTTGCGTCTGAGCCTGTTAGTCCTGGTCCACTCCAAGACCATGTTCAGGCAGCAGTCAAGAGTCCACAGCCTCCACTGCTGAGATGGAAGAGGATAGAGCTGCATGTCATCAGTGTACCAATGACAGTAGACCCCATAACTCTGGATAACCTCAGCCAGTGGCCTCATATAGATGTTAAAAGAGCTTATCACATTATCTTCTTTCCCTCAAATATTTTCACATTCAGATGAGTGATCATTTCATATGCAGCAGAAAACTGAACTGGAAATGCAAGTAGCTGGAATGCAGACATGATGTCAACCACTCCAGGGCAAAACTAATATTTTTATGGGCAAATGAAACAAAAACATATCAGGCACAGCCTAAAAGCTATGCAGAAAGAGATATGCCCTGGACCAATTTTAAGAGGTAAAAGACTAAAGCAGAGATGGTTTTGGGCAGTTCACCATCCTAGTTTTAACTCCCTTGTTATCTTTATGTTTTGTTTTTGGTTGCTGTCAATAAAGAATGTAATTCCAGGATGTGTTGTTCTTTGAGATTAGGAAGAATTTGTTTACAGCACTTGTTGGATTATAAAATTATCAATCACCTGCAGTTCTCCTTGTGGCTCACTTTTTTTTTGCAGGACAATGTGTCATTCTTGCAAATTACTGGCAATCATAATGTTGTTACTGTTGTTGCTTAGAAGATAATTGAACTGCAAAATGTTCTGAAGGCGTGCACGGGGATCCAGATTTCCTAAAATGACATGAACTGATTTGGCATGTTCATTTGACTTTTATTTCCTAAGCTGTTTAATGTCATAACAGTCCATAAGTATTTGAACTGAAATACTTGAATATACTCTATGTTTCATATTATATATACACACCACCATCTGCACTCACATTCACACATTTAATTAAGTTTAAATATTACATTAACATTTAATGTGGACATTACTGTACTTGTATTATCTAAAATTTTATCATATGCACTTATTTTATATGTTATAACATCATTTCTATAAATTGGATCACCGCTAGCGCCTTCCAGTTGTATTAGTGGTGCCTGCATCACTTGCAATAATCCCATGGCCTCCCAGGTTGTGTTAATGAGCAAGAACAGACAACCAAGGAACCAAATGAAATGGGAACACTGCCCTTTAACTTCCTCTGGGAGCTTTCCTGGGGGTTGAGTTGCCTGCACCAACCCCCACAAGGAATGGTCTTTCAAGAGAATGTTTGTTGAATGGACATCCCCTGGAAGTCATTGTCTCCGAAGGCAGGAGGGGAGTCCCAGCCCTGCTTAGAGACTTTTTAAGGATGGCAAGTACAGCCAGGTGGGGAGGCTAGTGCTTCTTCCAGAGCCTCTTGTCTCATGCACTGAGACCTTCATCATGGCACAGCTAGTTTGGAGTGGCCACCTTTCCTCCTCTCCTGTTGGATGATATGGGCACCAAGGTCATGTTAGAGGTGTGACAAGTTCCTGGAGTCCTGGTCCTGATGTCCTTTGTTTGCACCCCCTACTTCTACCCAATAGGTAGGGATTCCTCTTGTCCTCTGCCTCACCCTCTCATCCTCACAAGTGGCTCTCATCAGCCTCAATAGCATCTGACATTCCTTTCCTGGTTCCTACTAGAAGCCCAGAAGGAATTCTTTAGATGTCTTGCCCAGCGTGCTGGCAGTGACTCCTTTGCAAAAGTACAGAAAACTGCTGATCCAGTGGTTTTAACATAGCTGTGCACTGTGTACGATGTTTGTCTGGTCACCTACTACCACCAAATTTAAATGTGTTCTATTCGGGCGAAGGCAATAACTCCAGTTTCATTCATTGTCAACAGAATCACTTACTTCACTTGACTCAGCTTCAGGCTGAAGACAGTCTTTCTTTGAGCTACTTGAACTGCATTCTTAGGAAATGTAAAAGCAAAAAAGGAAAAAAATTCAGTGGGAAAACAAGAGGTCATTTAGGTCAACAAATGAAAAACAATGTAGCCTTGAGCCCAAATCCTTGAGACTTATCATGCACAAGATGGTTCATTTCCTAGGAATGAAGAGACAGTATTTATTTTCTTTATTTGTACACTCCCTCCTTGACAAAGCAATGAAGAGCTGCTGTCAGTTTAAACAACAGCTTCCAGACATGGGCTATGAAATAAAATGAAGAAGAAATAACCAAATCGATTTTGTGACCTAGTGATCATTTGAGATAGTGGGTTGGTGCACAAGATAGCTTTGCAAACAAAAGAAACATGTGGGAAGCTGATCCGAACCAGGCTCTTAGGTAGGAAAGTTGGACCGTTTTTCTTTTTCTGGTCATCACCATTTTTTAAATCGCATTCATTCCAACTGAAATATGAAGAAATTTGTAAATACAGACAAATTCAGCAAAAAATGTTTTTGAAATTAAATTGTTCTACATCTGCACTGGGTGTATTCAATAAATGCAGTTATTTTCATCACAAAAAAGAGTATGTTGAACTTGCCTACCATGTGAGTGGTCAAAGAAGTGGAGAGTCAGAGAATGGGCAGCTCATTGTATCCTGAATATGATGTGTTGTGAAGAAGGACGCAAGGACTAATACAACTATTTATTTATTTATATACTGCCTCGTTTCCCCAAAGGAACTACCAAAAGCAAAGAATGAAAACCATTTTTTTCATTGACTAGGCAGGCAACCAAATGCACCAAGGAGCTGCAGAGTTGCTGACACTCCCACCAAGGGTCTAATCTAACTTCTCAACTAATTTACCTGTCCTGGCAACAGTTCAGGCTTCTCTGTCCATCCTCTTGAAAAGGTGAAGCAGAAAAGCCTGAGCTGCAGTCCGGGGTGGAAAACCATTTGAGAAGTTGTGCCGGAAGTTAGTAAATTGGGCCACGCTAGTGGCTAGATTGGCGGTGGAGGGGACCCACAGCACCTGTCGTGCTGCCTTTACCAACTGAGGTGAGCCATTTTGACATCTGTGGGCTTATTCTTTTGCTTTCCTTTTAGTCATTCTAGCGGTATGAATAGCTTGGTGTGTTAGGCATTTGGCTGTAAAGCCAAAAGTTGGGACTTCGATTCCCCAGTGTTTCCTTGACAAGGGTTAGACTTGATGTTCCATAAGGACCTTTCCAGCTTTGCAGTTCAAAATTAATTGTTATAAGGTGATGATTTATTTTATTTTATTTATGATGATTCTGCTTCCTATGGGCAGCGGGTGGGGTACACTATACATCTTGGATGTAGAGATATTTAACTGCTATATAAGATAAGATAGATAAGATAAGATAGATAAGACACATTATTAATCTAAGAGTATTACATCCAGGATCAGGCATCAGTGACTCAGTGTGACATTCAGTCTGAGGATGACTGTAGTCTTGTGCAATGGCTCTCAAAATAAACGTGTTTGCTTATTCTTTTCTTTTCATTTTTTCATGAACGGTTCTTGCCCAATGAGTAAGACTAAGCATACCATAATCATCTTGTTTTCAGAGGTCTTGGACAGTTCTTTTTAGAAAACATGTTTTAAGTCCACATGCATGCTTTAGTTTTTTATTCTGTTCCCTCACAGCAATTTGCAAATGCATAAACATGTTTTAAGTCCACACGAATGCTTTAGTTTTTTAATTCTGTTCCCTCACAGCAATCTGCAAATGCATATCAGTACAGATGAGACTTGTGTATCATTCTGACATGGCACAGCTGCTAGAATCAGAGGATGAACAAATCACTTTTTTGGACTGTAGCTAAGAGAGCTGCCATGCTGTTATAGTCTGAAAAACTAACTTTTCCAAGCTTGGGCCTACAGTTTCATCATCCAGCATTCTTACCTCTTTGTTCATCCAAGGAGATAAATTCATGTTCTGCATTCCAGGCTGCTGCAGTGTTGTATCAAGAAACCAGCTTTCATGTATCTATTTTAGATTCTATTTTACTACCAAAATTTTACCCCATGCTCTGAATACAACAAAAGAACTGACTTAGAAATGTACAAACATGACCCAAAGAATGAACTATATCTGTGCAGCTTTCTAACTTCATCAAAAAACACCAGCAGTCAGAAAACAAAGTTTTATGAATCAGATCAAGAACAACCTAAAAAGGTAACAAGCTCAACTCTCCACAGGTTTCTTCAGTGACAGAAAAAAACCTTCTTGATTACTACCTATCTCTTTTTTTCAAATATTTTCTGTTCTAAAATGCTTTGGTTCTTTTGCTTCTAGTGCCGTTCCTAACAGAACTGCAACTTTTCAGGATGAAATGTAGATAAATATGTTTCTAGAAAAGAAACGGGGTGAAAGATGAGCAAAGTTTGTCACTATGATGTTAACATCGATTTATGGGGCAGTCAGGAATTAAACAAACAGAAAGGAGATAGACATATTTAGAAAACAACTCTCTTGAAAAAACAAAAAACAAACAAGTGACATATTCAAGGCAAAATTCAAAGAGTTCAAAGCAAAGCAATTTATTTATTCCATACATTTTAATGGACAGGATCTCACTCATTAGACAGACGGATAAATACATATGCATACAAGAGAGGCAGGGATTTGGTGGACCAATGCCTGTGTAAATTCCTTTGATTCAAACAGCCAACTTTAATTGTGGCTTACTACTGGATTTCCACCAATGTTGTGTAATGACATACTTTCAAACAGATCACATTCAGGCAACTGAATGTGAAAGGAGGATTCAGCAGTCAGTGGCCACTAGCTGTGACAGCTTGTGCCTGATAATTAAAATTTCTGAATAATGTAAGTAGGAAGATGTTATAGTGCTCTCAAGTGTTGCTCATGGGTTTCCTTTTTAATTTGTTTTATTAATTTGAAAAGTAAACACACACACACACACACACACACACACACACACACACACACACACACACACACACACACACACACAAATACATGCATATACTTGTGGTCCCGCTCGCCCCCCCAACCCTCTGGAGATCTTTTTATATCGTCATCTTCCTTCTCTTCTTCTTCTTCAAATATTTAGTCCTCTTTTCCAGAAATGTATTGATTATTATATTCCTTCCCTTTCCCTCTTATTAAAACATATTCAATAAATTTTGCCTATATATCATAAAAATATATTTCCTAATTTCCCCTCTCTTGACCTTTAAATTACAAGACAATTTATAATTTTAGCAATATCTCATGTTCCATTACATCATTCCTCCATTTTAAATTCTTGTTTCGATTTCCAGTTTCTTGCTATTGTTAATCCTGCTGCTGTCAGGAAGTTAGATATTAGTTCCTTGGTCACAATATCATAATTAACCTTAGCAAATACTGGTAACGATGCAATTTCTGGGTTACAGTCTATATTCCTTTCCAATATGTCTCCTAATTCCTTAAAAATCAATTGCCAAAACTTTTGAACCTTTTCACATTCCCACCATTAATGAAAATAAGTGGTGATTTCCTTTTCACATTTCTAACCAACATTAGAACAGTTAGGATTTATTCTATTCAGTCTGACTGGTGTCATGTACCACCTTAAAAACAATGTAAAGTAATTTCCTTTTATTCTGACTGACATAGATTGTAACACTTTCACCTTCCATATCCTTTCCCAATCTTCTTGCTTATGAGTTTCCCGTGGGCAGGTGCCTGGTCATGCTGGAACAGGATGCTGTCTTAGATGGAACCCTTGCTCCTAACAGAGTGACTTTGGGGATTGGTATATGTGTGTTTAGATTATGGAGTGAAGAGGCTAACCTATGGTGGGAGGGGGGAGAGAAAAGAAAAACCCAAACAGCCCCTCAAGCAGGCTCTATTACAGGGAATCTATCTATCTATCTATCTATCTATCTATCTATCTATCTATCTATCTATCTATCTATCTATCTATCTATCTATCTATCTATCTATCTATCTATCTATGTGTGTGTTGTGTCGTTACAGTTGTGACCGACTTTTCGTGACTCCATGTCCATGGAGTTTTCTTGGCAGGAATACTGGAGTGGTTTGCCAGGAGGAACTGGCAAACCACTCCAGTACCACCACACTTCAGATACCTACAGCACCTGGTATTCCCTGGTGGTCTCCCATCCAAGTACTAACCAGGGCTGACCCTGCTTAGCTTCCGAAATCAGGCGAGATTGGGTGTGCTTAGGGCATCTAGGCAGCTCTATCTCTCTATCTATACTTGTGTACTAAACTAAGCTAGTAGCACTCTGGAAAATCATGACAAAGGAGGGGGCCTATAAGGCCATCATGTCCAACTCCCTGCTCAGGAAAGGACTGGGCAGGAAGGAAGTGAAGTCATCCTTAGGTCTATCGTTTGAATCGCAGATAAGAACAGAACAGAAGAAGGTAAACAAGGAAGACACATCATCCTAACTATCTAACCTTATCGCTGTTCCTCCTTGCTGTCTCCCCCTGCTAGGCTCCTACATTGTCGTGCAAAGCAGCGTTGCTTACTTCTCTACATCCAACATCTACATACACAGGCTTTATGTAATCTTTTTGCCCACCAGATGGAGGCAGAAGAGTTTAGTTCATAAATGAAGGTATCCCTGCAGGGCTGAGCACCTTCCACGTTCCTGAGTGGAAATTCAAATTGACCAGTCAACAGCCTGGGAGGCTATAAATGATGAATCCTCCTGGTGACTCCACACAATGTAACAATTTAACATCAGGCTTGGAGAGTTTAGTTGACCCCAGGAGTAAGTGTAACAAACAACGACTCATGAAGCTTTGTAAAGACGCTTGGCCCAATTACTATCTGGGCTAGGACCTTCTGAGATGGCCACCAGAAGGCACAATTGGCATTGACCCTCATTACTGTCAGCCACCTTGGGTCCTTTTCCAAGGAGAAAGGTGGGGTAAAAATAAATAAATAAATAAATAAATAAATAAATAAATAAATAAATAAATAAAGGAGGATGTTAGACTGGAGGGAGCAACCACTCTTTGTTCGATGACATTTCTAGAAAAAAGGACAGGAGACGATGGATCTGTTGCATAGTCTGGCTTTTATATTTTATCTGGGAGGCATTTTAAATATCCCATTGCCCTATCCGGGTCACCATAAGTCACTTCCAGCTTGGGAGCACACAATGAAATAATGTCATTCGCCCAGGAAAGCTTGAAAGGAATACTAGTAAGATACAGTGGCCAGCTCCCTCTCCATTTTACACATACCTGTTATTACTCAGAGATGCATGCAGAGAGATGGTAATTATAATGTGCAAAAATAGTAACCCAAACAACTCTTCTACAAATACAGTGCTGCTGGTTTCTCCCCCAACCCCAAGTTTAATTGTACTTACTTGAGAAAAAGAGACCAATGGAACTCACTTCATAGACACAATGTATATGTTAGGAATAAGCACTGATGTTGCCAGATTTAATGGGACACTGAATTATTTAGGATGGTAAAGCCACAAGAAAGAGCAGAAAGCTTCAAAAGGCTCTCCTGAAGCACAGGAAGAGATACAGTATAGAATGGCAGATGCAGTTTCGGGAAGGGAAGTGTAAAATGATGCCCATTTTTGGGGGGGGGGGATTCTTATCTTCAGTTTTACAGAGGCCAAGCTGTTGAATGACCAGGATAAAGATTTTGGTGGATCACTTGCTGAAATTTGGAACTGGATATAACTAGCAGTAAAAACTAGGATTTTCTTTTTCTAAAGACTCATTCACCTTACTTTTGTACTCACATATCTTTGTCCCTTCTCTTGACAGCAGGGCCAAAAAGTATTCCATGATATGCCATATCCTGTGGTTTTAGCAAAGGATAGACATGGGACTTTATTACAGCATTGCCTATTATGATGAATGCCCAGATTAGAGAATAACTTGATGACAGCAATATATTGCTGGGTTTCTTCCCGGAGCAGAACTATTTAACAGTATATTCTGAAGTATGCTCCAGCCTGAAGCCAATTCCTCCCAGTAAATATTTTTAAAACAAAACATGTGTGATCATACAATGCCATAGTTAAAGAAAAGTCTTACAAGAGGGTGTAACATTAACAATTCTGTATATCATGTGCTCAACACAATTATACTGAGACATCTAGCTCCTTCCAGGAAGTCCTGGATGGAAGGAAATGATAGCTTGTAACCATGCAGGATTTGATCTTTTCTCCCAGATTTTGCTTAGTGTGCAGACGAGCGCTTATGGAAAAAAAGGCAGAAGAAGTGTTACTTTAAAAATGCATGAACTGCAGTTATAGTTCAAAGTAGTACGTTACTATCATCTTTACAGTATTTATAAATAGTTTCCCATAAAACAAAGGTAATTAAGATAATTACTTTCTAATTACTGAAAAAATGAATACAAAAAAATCAATGGCACAAGCTGTTTTCCCTGTGGTACAAATTCCACTCTGCTTACCTCTACCTCACTGATGGCCTCAACACTCACAAGAGGGCATGGGGCATGGTATAAGATGCCCTGTGAACCATGTGACACTTCTTGTCTACCTTTTAGTGAGGCCACGCCCAGTAACAAGAAAATCCATTACAAATTATAGTCAATCTATAGAAGGAATAATGGTCTCCCTGGTAAAATTGCAATCACAACCAGAAAGCAATGATTAATAACATGTAACATGCAATTTGTAACCAGTGTCTTCCATGCTCTGTGGGAGGGTGACTGAGATATCTGCCACAGCATCTCTTTACTGGTTTTCACTTGAAGCCCACTTTTGTACTGAAGCATGTTTAAATGCAGCCCAGCCACTCTGTTCAGTGACCAAGCAAAGTATGCTACTTATATACTGTCCCATAGTGCCTAACACACTCTTTGGGGAGTTTGCAACTGGATTATACAGATTACACATTGCAACTCCCCTCCCCACCTCCCAAGCAAGCCGAATACTCAGTTTACCAACCTCAGAATGATGAAAGGTTGAGTCAACTATCTGAGTCCACCAGGATCAAGTTCAGTTTATGAGAAAAATTTTGACTGTGGTACTCTGCCACAAGGTTCCTTATGAGTCAACCATCCCTTTATCTGCTTGGCAATTCAAGAAAATATTAACTGTTTAGCCCCTCACAAATATACAGTTGTAGTGTAACATAAATGTTAGTTACTACAAGAAAGTAGTTTAGAAGCAATTAATTATTTATAACCAGTTACTTCCAAGCTGTATGTCTGTGACGGTTCTCGGTCATCTAGGTGAGGTTAACCCGAGATTGAGTCTCATCAACTGGACTTCTTGACTTCTTTTCTTTTGAGACTCAAACATTTCACTACTCATCCAAGTAGCTCTGTCAGTCTGAAACGTTTCAATCTCAAAAGAAAAGAAGTCCAGTTGATGTGACTCATCTTCCGCATTCCAAGCTCTGTGTGTTCCCACCTACAACTGTGAGAACCCAAAGTAGAAATGCCATATTTTAATATATTGGTCCTTCACAGGAGTGTTCATGTTTCCCTGCCCTTAAGCTTTCCCACTGATCTGCATTTCTTCTGCATTGAGATTAAGGAAGCAATTGTGGCTGGTAGAAAAAACGATACCATTTTCAATTTCATAACATGCACTGTGAGGAAAATTTGACAGCTAGTGCAGTAGTCAAGTAAAAACAATAATTAGGTGGAGGAGAAAGAGTTTGATGTCTCAGTATATTGTTTGGATTGGCTGGCACCCCAGCAGTGTCAGATCACCAGGTTACATACTGGTTTGAAGCAGCTGAACTTCCACCTATATTTTATTAGCAATTACTACATCAGAATGCAATTTGTAGGCAACATGTCAGAACAGACTTGTATCATTATCCATGCTTACAGCAGTCTAGCTACAGGACCAAGCTGCCAGCTTCTAGATATTCTTGCACGTATCTCCTGTTATACTTGAGGCTCCTGACTGTAACTGATGGGAACTAGGGCCCAATAACTATTGAATTAATTACTATTAATAAGATATTTTTAGAGTGCTGGAACTTGTTGGCTCAAAAAGAAAAAAGAAATCAGAGTATCCAACAGCCAAGTGGGACACTCAGCGCAGCAAAGGTGGACAAAAGAGGTCAGCAAGTAAACCAAAAAGGGAAACAGTAACCCAAGTATATCTACTGTAAAGTAGCAGGCACACTCACACACCCAGTTGCTACTCATGGCTTAAATAAGGAGAATAAAACAGCACCTCTAGAGGAGCACATGATTTTCTCCCTTGCATTACGGGAACATATATGAATAAGAAACATGTGAGGTGGAAAAGATTTGGCCCTCCAGAAAGCGTGGGACTCCAACTCTCTGTATGACCAGAGTGGAAAGGTCTTGAAATCAGCATCGGGTGATCACATATTGCTCACTGCTTATTTTATTTTATTTTATTTTATTTTATTTTATTTGACTTTTATACCACCCATCTAGACCTAGGGCTACTCTGGGCGGTTTACAACATGGAATCACATGACAATTAACAAAGGAATATGTTTTAAAAACCAAAATACAAGGATCATAATAAAACAAAATACACATAAATCAACAATGAAAAACTAAAATGAAGATAAAATGAAGATAAAAATGGCAGGAGATTGATAAAACAGGGTGGGGGGGAGAAGATAAGCAGTAAAACAATAGTGTTTTACTGAATGTTTGAGAAATTAGGGAAGGCCATTCTATACAGCCAGGTCTTCAATAGTTTTTAAAAAACTGAAGTGAAGGTGTCAGCCAAATTTCAGGGGGTAGATGGTTGCATAACTGGGGAGCAACCACTGAGAAGGCCCAACTCCTTGTTACAACTTTCCGGGCCTCCCTCAGGGTTCGGACTCCCAGGTATCCTGCCTGGCTAGCACAGGTGATCCTGGCAGTTCTTCTAGATCAGGCCTGCCCAAAGTCCGGCTCGCGGGCCAAATCCAGCCCGCTGGGCCATTTTGATTGGCCCGCGGCTGGCTGGCCTGCCCCCCTCCCTCATTCCACGTTGGGTTTGGAAAGCGAAGGGTGGGGGAGAAACGGGCTCAAGCGAGATCCAAACAGTATATTAATCGGTGTTTTCCCCCTTTCCTTCTTGCCGATTGAGCCGCGGTGGCTTTTTAAATCCCCCCCCACAACCCAGGGCATTTCCACCCCCGGCCTCCCGCCGTTCCCCGGCTCGGCTCGCTGGAGGGCAACCACACTTGCGCTGGTGGCTACCTTCGCTCGTGTAGCCTCCACCTCCTCCTCCTCCTCCTCGCCGCCATAACTGCGGAGTGAACACAAACTTGGGACTGGCACCACCAACTTCTCCTCCGGCTCGCAGCTACCCTGCCATTCATTTCTGTTCCTCACTCTGGAGCGGCAGTCGCAGCAACAGGGAGTCGGACCTTGGCTTGGCATTGCAGCAGCGCGGTGCAGCCGAGCAGGGCTGCAAAAAGCCGGATGAAGTTGGCGTCGGCAGCAGCCGATCGCAGGGTACTGCAAGGGGGGGGGAGGAAAGAGGGAGCGAGAAAAGAAGCCGTGGCGGGGACTCGCCTCCACCTTTTGGCACTGCTGTTTGCGATTTTCCTTCCAAGAGCGTGCAAGTGGACGGCTCTTCGCCGCCCAGATTTGCATGCTATCCATTGGCAGCCTTGGGGTGCAAGTGCCCGGAGAAAAGGCGATGGCCTCGGAGCTGGTGGGAGAAGTATGGACGGCGGTAAGAGCTGCCGGCGTGGAGCGAGGGGGAAGGCTCTCTGGGCAACTGTTGGTAATCGCCTGGTGAGCACATGAGGAGGATTCAGGGCGCTAGATCTGAAGGGCCCCGGATAGGCAAAAGAAGAGCAACCGACGCGCAGGCTGGGCGAAAGCCGTGTGTGTGTGTCTGTTGCCGGGGTTGGTCGCGGGTGCGTGGCTGAGGGGGGGGGTCAGGAGCTGGAACCCCCGGCTTAAATTAATTTACTTTGGGCGCCTTCGGCGGTGCTCGCAGGCGCTTGGCTTGGGGTGGGGGGGTTGGGAGCTTGAATCCCCAGCCTTAAATTAATTTACTTTGGGTGCCTTTGGCGGCGCGCGTGGGCGCTTGGCTTGGGGGGGGGGGTCGGGAGCTGGAATCCCCGGGCTTAAATTAATTTACTTTGGGCGCCTCTGGTGGTCAGTGGGCAGGGCTTGCAAGAGGTCGGTGGGCGGGACTTGCAGTTGGGGGCAGCCGGCCCCCCACACATTCTCAGCCACCAAATCTGGCCCTCCTTACAAAAAGTTTGGACACCCCTGTTCTAGATACTGAGGTCCCAAACCGTTTAGGTATTTGTATGTTAACCTCAAAACCTTGAAGTCAATGTGGTAGCGTACTGGCAATCAGTGCAGAGTTGCCAGCACGGGGGTAATATGTTGATGCCTTCTTTGACCCGTTAGAAGTCTGACAGCTGTATTCTGCATTAGCTGCAATCTCTGCGTTAACCTCAAGGGCAGCCCCAAGTAGAGAGCACTAGAGAAGTCTATTCTTGAGATTCCAAGTGCATGAACCAGCATAGTTAATGCCCTGACGTCTAGGAGGGCCCGCAGCTGGGCAATCCTCTGCAGTTGGTAATGAGCTGAACAGACCACCAACACCACATGGGTTTCCATGGTAAGCGCCGGGTTCAGAAGGACACCCAAACTCTGGACCCCATCCTTCGCAGAGAGAGTCACCCCCAAAAGTGAGGGAGTTCCCCAACCCACAGACACCAGGGCCCCCCACATGCAGGATCTCCATCTTGCCCGGGTTCAAACTCAGCCTATTAGCCCCCATCCAATCCGAGACGGCTGCCAAGCAGCGCTCAAAGGACAGAACGACATCCACTGCAGAAGATGGAAAGGAGATATAGAGCTGGGTGTCATCTTCATGTTGGTGACATGAAGCTCCATACCCCCTTATGACCCTTCCCAGCGGCCTCATATAAATGTTGAAGAGCATGGGAGAGATGACCGACTCCTGTGGCCCTCACAATTGAGGGACCAAGGAGAAGAGGTCATCTCACCCAGCTGCACTCGCTGGGGATGGTGCTCCGAGAAAGAACGGAACCACTGTGAGGCAGTGCCTCCAATCCCCAACTCGGAAAGCCTCCCCAGGAGGATACCATGGTCAACGGCATCAAAGGCCGCTGAGAGATCAAGGAGGACTTACAAAATTATGCAGGGTATGAGTAAAGTAGAGAGAGGGAGGCTCTTCTCTCTCACACAACTACCATAACTAGAGGACATGTACTCAAATTTAGGGTTGGGGGAGAGAGAGCATTCAAAAGAAAAGACTTCTTTACCCAGTGTGTTGTTAGCCTGTGGAACTCCCTACCACAGGAGATGGGGAATGGCATCTGGCCCGGATGCCTTCAAAAGGGGATTGGACAGATTCCTGGAGGAAAAGTCCATCACAGGTTATAAGCCATGATGGAGATATGTCATCTCCAGGCTTAAAAACTAGGTACTTCAAAGGCCAGATGCAGGGGAGTGGTATCAGGAGAGAGATAGCTAGTCTTGTGAGCTACCAGAGGGATCGGGGGGCATTGTGAGATACAGGAAGCTGGAATAGATAGGCCCTTGGCCTGATCCAGCATGTCTCTTCTTATGTTCTTATGTTCTTGATTTCAGCCAACAGATAGATATTAATAGGTTTTTTTCTCACTTAAAATTTCATTTCAAATAAAATTCTCACTTTTATATTCTTTTATATTTCTAGAAATGGATGCTGATACTGATTTCAAGGACAGTAAGCACTGCTTTCGCTGCAAGCCATTCTTTTTAAATACATTTAAGAGCATAGAAGGGGAGAATCTAGTTTAAGTTTAAAATGTGACATTGAAGCGTAGGGTTAAAAAATAACATGTCTGTTACAAAGTACACTGTGTCAGTCAGAAGAATTAAATGTCCATGGAATATTTGGGAGCAGTTCTGTTCTGTTCTGCTCTAGTGAAGTCACGTCAGTGCTTTGGTCTAGCAGTTCTGTGTTGCTTCTAAAGCGGAATGCTGTAGCTTGGAACAGGATTGCCCTGGTTCTCAGCTGACATTGCTACATTCAGCGCGCGCGCGCGTGCGCGCGCACACACACACACACACACACACACACACACACACACACACGGGCACACACACACGGGCACACGCACACACGCACGGGCACACACACAGGCACACACACACACACAGCCACACACAAACACACACACACGGGCGCGCACACACACACACGGGCACACACACACACACACGGGCACCCCCCCCCCCCCAAGAAAACCAAAATGTGAGGGTCAGGAGACTGGACTAGGAAATAGCGGAAATGCTGTAGCTTGGAACAGGATTGCGCTGGTTCTCAGCTGACATTGATTTTTACATTCAGCACGCGCGCGCGCACGCGTGCACACACACACACACACACACACACACACACACACACACACACACACACACACATCTATAGCTTATAGCTTATTTCCAGAAAGCACATTCCATATCACCAACATCAAAATTATTCATACTTTCCCCCCACTGTTTTATAGCGTAAGGGTGACATTGGTGCACTTCATAGCCATATCTTACCATGTTACATACCTGTATCGTGTGTTGCAGGTCAGAGAACAGTCTGTCTGCAGTGTGGTTATCCTACATTATCTTATGTTCCTTAAGGGCACACCACTGTATTTACAAATCCTTTAGAGGACAATGTTCAGTACATTTTGATTGGTTGGAAAAGTAAGAGATGAATAGTAACTTGAACATTTCTTAATATTTACTACACTTTTATTTTGTCTTTTTATTCAAGTAGCTGAAAGTAGCATTCATATTTTCCATACAACTTCATCTGATCCTCACAGGAAGTCTGTGAAGTAGGCTAGACTCTCGTCATACAGACAAATATACGACTCTTACAGGATCCTTTTCATTTGAGTGTTGACTTACTCAGTTGAAGAGATAGCACACCCTGCTCAGTTGTTGCAAAGGAATGATGGAAATATTTGTTTCACAAACCTCACTCAGAAGTTTAACTCTGGCCTTAATCATGCTGCCTCCGAGAAGGTTACCCGAAGTAAACACCAGTAAATAAAACCCAAATACAAACTGTTGTTCCTCCTCCTACATAGAGATACTATGACTTGGAACAGATGTGATGAGTGGGAGGGTATGTCATTACATAACACTCTGCATGTCAGAACAGAAAACAGTCTATTTTAAAAGCCAGCAGGAAGTTGGCACTGAAATGAGCATCTCTACAGAAAAATACTATTAATGAAAGAAAACAAATTCCACTGGAAACTGGTATCTCACATTTTAAATTACTTTTATCTTCCAATATCTTTTAAGTAACAACTACTGTAATGGCATGTGAGGGAAAGGGTTGTGACTCATATTAATATTTCCCAGGTGTGTTGGGCGACAACTCCCACCCTTCTAACCACGATGGCTCGGGTGACAGGAATTGTACTTTAACGAAGTCGGAGAAGGTACACTTTGAGAAGATTGGTACAATCACAGATTTAAGTGTGTGTTCACCCATAAACCTATTAAGCACTTATCACAACTGCTACATCTGTCCTGATGTCCAAGAATGACTAGAAAAACAACACACATTGGAATAACCTAAATAACTGACGATAAAGGAAGAGACAAGAGCAATTTCAGTGCAACTCAAAAAGGAAATGGGAAAGCCATTGGGTATGAAGGGCAGGATTGGCTCAGCTTCCTGATTTCTCTGTCTGTAGCAACTTAACAGACTGCATTGAATGATTCACCTGTTAGGCAGTTTGTTTTGTTAGGTAAACCAAATCAAAAGGAGAAGCAGAGAGAGATGAAGAAACTGAGATGTCGGAAGTGTCACTGATGCCCTATGAAAAAGAGTAGGTGAGAGCAGTCTCTGTTTTGATGAGATTAATCCATAAACAGAAAAACAAGTTTAAAAACAGATGAAGGAAGTTCCTTTCCCCAATGCAACAAACAGGATTCCTATCTAATTAAGTTAGGCTATAGGTTTGTTTCAGGGTTTGGGGTTTTTGTTTTGTTATACTGTACTGCCTTACTAAGAGGAAAGGACAAATATTTTAACAGCTCAGAATCTGGATCTCAAGTGTTACACATTATTCCAAATATATTTCAAAGCAAAATTAGGTCCCAAGGTTGAAATATAAGCAGAGCCTTACTGGATCAGACCAAACCCTTACTGAGCACATACAGCATTTATAATAATCATTATAGCTACATGAGAGTGTGGGTACATTATTGAGCAGCAGCACATTTTATAGGACAATTCTACAAATTGGGGAGAGCACAAATTGTATATCTGTGAATATTCTCAATCCTCCAGGTGAGTTTATCTGGACGTTGAGTGATGGCAATTGGACTTCTTTTCTTTTTAGAGATCTGTCTCCCAAGAAAAGACGTCCAGTTGCCATGACTCAACTTCCAGATAAGAATGTATGTGTAGTGTATATGAATGTGGTATACAGTATTGTGCTTCTGTATGCATCATTCAACATATCACAAAATGGCGCAATGTTAATGAACAATATAATGCCCGCATTGCCAGTAGGAAAAAGAATGCCAAGTCTTACACAGCCACAGACAGCCTGAATGCTGACAACACCAATATCAGCAATGAAGATGATCTACAGGCTACTTTCTTGTGCTCACTCCCATTCACAAGAAGATAGCAAGCAGAATCCCAGAACCTGATTCCTTTTTTCCATTAGTTAACCACTTCTCATCCAAAGTAATTGTCTGGGCTGGTTTTCAAATTCTGTAGAAGTCCAAAGGTAGTTTTAATAACTAATTAGAGTTACTTGAAAAAAATGTAATGACCTCAGAATTACAGCATTAGAAAGGGGCACAAGAATCTTTTGCCCAGTCTCTGTCAGTGCAAGAAATCCATATTATAACACATTCCTAAAGATTTCATTGGAAAGTGAACAGCACATCCTAGTCCTATAAAGCTACTTTACAGCAGTGCCACCTTAGGCAAGGTTGCAGATAGTCTAAGTAAGACAACCCTCGATTTCCCCCATTCATTTAGCTTATGGCTATTATCCCATGCACTAATGACTGTGTGTACAAAAGCAGGAAGTTGTAGTTTTATGAACAGAGAAAGACTAATTCATATGCCAGAACATAAAAAAAGATGTTTTGATGGCTCATGCAGAGCTCTATATAGTACAGGCAGTTGAAGAGTAAATTCAAATAACCACATAATACTCTGAGCAGGAACAACCATGATAGATAACCCTAAACTAAAAGAGGAATATCCTTAAGGCCTGATTATGTGAATAGCACAGCAAAAAAAAATCTGTCAACTAAACTTTTACAAATTAGCATGCTTTGTTTTGTCACTTCTCCTTTGAATTTAAGCACAGGATTACTTTGTAATCTCAATCACCAAAGCCTCTCTAAATCCCATATCTCCATCATGCTTTCCCTTTTAATTATGATTGCTTCTTTGAAACCAGTTTTGTTCTCACTTGGGCTTAAAACTCTGCTCTGTGGTGTTCCCCACAAAGATTCTGCAAAATATAAAAAATAAATAAATCTGCAGATAGTTACCAAAATCTGCAACTCATTTGTTTGACACCTGGATTCACATCCTGATACCACTGTTAGCTGGGTCAAATTTTGCCTTCTGCCTGGGTTTATTTTATCTGAAGAAACAAAAGGAAGTTTATACCACGAAGGAGAAAGAGCAGGGAAAGAGTGTTACAAAGGAACAGTGATTAGAACACCTCAACAATCCATGCCGTTCACTGCAACAGCAGCAACAACAAAGTGCTCAGTGTACTGTCCTTATGATAATTTTAAGCTGTTTTGGGAGTGAATTGTCAGCTCTGGAATCATGAGACGGCATCTCACAGGATTAGATGCTAGGTCACCAGACACAGCAGTAAGGTTTCCATGCCAGGGCAAGGATGTACCAGGCGTTCTGTTGGCCCTTTCATCATATACAGATTAATGACAACACTGTTTTATCATAACCTTGAAAGATCCATGACCTCTAGAATACTTACTTCCTGCAGAAATAGGATACTGCAACATGTACCAGCCTGACCATTGGCTCAAGTGAAGTGACTGTTTCAGGTTGTAAAACTGGGAGGTGGTAGTGGGCATGGGTGAAAACCCCACTGCTATTTCTTATGAACCATAGTTCCTTTCATTCTGTTGACTGACAGAA
This sequence comes from Phrynocephalus guinanensis, assembly GCA_037367245.1. Taxonomy (NCBI): domain Eukaryota; kingdom Metazoa; phylum Chordata; class Lepidosauria; order Squamata; family Agamidae; genus Phrynocephalus; species Phrynocephalus guinanensis. Next base: position 92,438,706 of record CM074735.1, on the reverse strand, counting down.
TAGCATATATCAAGGCTGTCCAACTTTGAACAGGCCGAGGTCTACTTTTTCTGGCCCAAAGTGACTGAGGGCTACTACACTAATACCTCTACTTATGAATTGTATCCATTCCAAGCACATGCTCGTAAGTAAAATAATTTGTAAGCAGAGCAGCAGTTTCTCATAGGGATGCATTAAAATCTGTTCCCTCTGGAATGGATTGCTTTTCAATGCATTCCTATGGGAAGGCTGACCAAGCACAGGCTTCCCTTGCACCTGCTCGGTCATCTGGCCAGTGGGGGGAACAGGAGAAAACGTCATGGCCTTGAACTGCCCTGCTCGACTGAGACAGTGGGCTGGCAGACCCAGAACTTTGCTGGGGCAGTGGTGGTCCTTGGGACAGGGGAGGGAAAGGTGGAGAACTTATCCCCTCACTTTTTTATTGGTGGCCGGCGGGCTACTTTTGAACCCTTTGCAGGCTACCGGTAGCCCCCGGTCTACCTGTTGGGCAGGACTGGCATATATCATCCAATCTGTCTTCAGACCTTTGAACTAACTTGTTGACTCCAGCACGGTAAAGGCCAATATCCTATTCACAGTACTGATTTAATGTCTACTGAGCTTCTGCACTCAAGGTTGGAGGTGAACTTTCTTCTTTTTCCTTGACAGTAAAATGTATCAGACAACAGCAGGACAAAAGCAGGCAGAATCAGGGTCACGATTAGTGAGGTCTATTGTACAGCTTCTATTCATGCAGCGTATAACATATTCTAAATACAGGCATCTCTGGTTTAGTATTCTAACCTTCTCAATAGAATGTGACTGATGGGTCGGGGGCAGGGACCCGATTCTATCGTTTGTGGGGATAAAAACGGAATCAAATGATTGATTAATAAACTGAAGCCAAAATGTACTCTGGCTGCAGAAAAGCAACTCTGCATCTGGGATATGGCTTGAGCAAAGAGAAAGTGCTTTCAAGAAACGATGCCCCCGGGTACCAAGAGTATCAGCTGGAGAAACTTCAAAGTTCCAGGCAGTGATGGTGGATGCTTCAAAGTCAGCTGAGTTTGTTTTGAAAGAATGAACATAAACAGGCTACACATCTGCATCTATGAGAAGAAAACACACAATAACGAGCATCCAAATTATCCTGTCAAAATCCAGTACTTTTTAGTATTGTTAGGTTTTCCGGTTTTCCTGGCTAAATGAGTAGAGGAAATGATACTTGGGCTACACTGTTGCATTTAAGCATCTCTTACAAAGGTTTTAGGAATATGGACTAAACAAGTATTACCAGAAATTGTATAGAAAGCTGTACTAAACATTAATAATTGATTGGGGTCAAACAGAGATGAGGATGAACTGCAAAAATGGTGGTTTCTCATGGTTCGTGGTTCATCGAGGTTGACAAACCACAAATTCTTCCCATGAACCTATGAATTGACAAATCGCTGTTTGTCAATTCATTGGTTCATGAGGTATGGGTTTCTAAAAAGAAACCCACCCACTTCCTACTGCTCTGGTGGCTTTCCCACAACGTAAAAGCAAAAAAGCAAAGTGTTCTGCTTATATACCACCCCATAGCACTTCAAATACTTTCTGGGCGGTTTACAATTTAATTATGCAGGCTACACTTTGCCCCCCCCCCCAGCAAGCTGGGTACTCATTTTACCGACCTCGGAAGGATGGAAGGCTGAGTCAACCATGAGGTGGCTACCTGGAATTGGACCCCAGGTCGTGAGCACAGTTTTAGCTGCAGTACAAGCATTTAACCACTGCACCACGAGGCTTTGGGGGAGAGCAGTCTGGTTTCTTGTCTTGGAGCCAGGACTACCCTCTATGCCCATGGGCCCACCTATCAGCTGAGAAGCAAGCGCATGTGCAGAGAGGGCCAGCTGGCTACTTCTCAAAAACAAACAAAGGCAAAAGATGGGGACTGTGTTTCATGGGAGCCCCAGCCAGGAAAACCTCAACTACTTGCCTATCTCTCTTTCACTCTTCCTTTCATGAGAATCCTCTTAGGGCTCTCATGAAAGGAAGGCAGGGAAACCCCACCGCATGGTGAGATGTCTTTCCCCTTTCCTTTGATGAAAGCCACCAGTGGGGGGCTCTCATGAAAGGAAAGAGAGGAAACTCCATCCCATGTCTTGTTTTCTTCCCCCCTTCCTTTGATGAGAGCAGCAGAGAGGATTCCCTTTGGATCCACCAGGGATAGAGAGACAAGGAAAGCAAACATGCCTTCCTAAAATATAAGGAAATCTCTTCCTTGTTGTCTTCCCAGATGGCCGCTGATTACGCTATGTGCTCTCTTTGCCAGTGGGACCACTGATCAGGTGGTACCATAGGCAAAGGAAGCACACCAACCAAAAAGCATCTGGCTTCCCTTCCGGCAGACTCACTTGGTGGGCAGGGCAGGTGGGGGTGGCAGATAAGGCAGGGAGGTGACAGGAGCAGTGGGAAGAGGGTGGTGTTGGTGGCTCAGACTACTTTGTTCATCAGGCCCATAGGCAAGTAAACTTGACTTATAGTAAGGGATGAGTAAAAAGGGTAAATAATTTGTTGCTTCATTTTCATTGGGGTCTCTGGGCCTGACAAACATGAAGTGACACATATTAGACAAATCAGTGATTTCTGATGAACATTGTTATTTGGTTTTTTTATTCATCTCCATCTTAACGTTAAAGATGGACTGCAACACAGTTGGGGCAAGTAGGATACGAGAACCGCTGTGCTTCTGCCAAAGTACGTATAAATCTTCTGAATGACCACTTTTCAGATGAAGACCAACAATCTTCCTACAGAAAGAGAAGGTAAAGAATTGCTTGCTTCCAGAGTGTGAGAAAAATAATAGCCTGCTTGCTTGGAGGCAGGGGTGGGGAACCTGTCAGGCAGAGGGTACATGTGCCAGTGGTGAGCACCGCTGGAGCCAAAAGTGGGTGCGGCTGGAACCATCCCACATTCTTTCTTTCACACACCCCATAATCTTCCTTCCATACACAGCCATCCATTTCCCCTGCCCTTTTCCTTCCTTCTCCAGTTACTTCCCTTTCCTATCTTTCAGTGTGAACTACCAGGTAGCAATAAGGTTTCTGGGGAACTCTAAATGATATGGGTGGAAATGTTTTTTTTTTAAAACTTAACTAGAATGCTGTCGGGAGGGAGATATTCCGTTAACTCTTCCCTGTGTAAATGTAACTTCCCTCACACCATCCATACCCAGCAGCAATGATGCTTTAGAAAATAAACTGATAAGAAGGGAAGTGTTTTTAAAAGTCTGATTGCATGGGGTGTGGTGGAAGGCCCATAGTCTGTGAGCTTCTGAAGCCAGAAGTTACTTGTGACTATGCTACGCTATATCTTTCCAAGACATGGACTATCTGTGTAAGAAAATGTGGTACATTAAATGCCTGCCCTGTTCCTTTTGACAATGACACTTTTCAGAAATGCACTGCCCATCTTAAGCAATGCTGTCTTGCCTTATGTGAGGGCAAGTCTTCGAGCCATGTCAAAATCATGGCTCAAAGATGTGCTTTTCATTTACAAAATTGTTCTCTTCTCTGCAGATTAAAAAAAAAGATAAGAGTGCTTTCAGACAGCATAAAGAGAGGTTTCGTACATTTATACAGAATAAAGATATCAATTATTATGGAAGGTGTCTTGTTTCCATAGATACAAAACCCTCTGGATTGAAACAACTTCTTTCAACATTGACACACTCTTCGTCCTACAGGAATTCTCTTGGTGGTGATCCTGTTGCAAAATGGTTTTTAAAAGATACAGCTTTGTGTGACCACTTTACAGAAATGTTTCTGAACTGTGATTTTTTGCTCAGTACACTGGGCTGAAGTCATATGCTCTGCCTAAATCCTTGGGGTCACAAATTTTCAATAAAGACCCACACAGAAATATCTGTTGCTCTCAAATAATTTTCCTTCAGTTGTCTTTGTCTCTATTCTCAGGTTACAGCATTAAAAGCTTGAATGAATTTGTTTGATGTATTGCTGCATATGAGATAGCTAAAAATATTCAGATGCTTTATTAACTGATGTATGAGTGATGAAAGTTAACTATTAATTTTTAAAATCTACAACACAATGACAAATATGTCATTCAGCTTTTACATATGAATAAGATTCCCACCCACCCACCTCTCTTTGCCAATCAGAAATCAACAGGTAATATTTTTGCCATTGGTGTATCTCCATTTTGAGAACAGTTTCTTTTCTGACTTGTGGTCCTTTGTAGACAAGCTTTCAGCCATAAGCTGTTCAGGTACAAGGGTAACATTTTTGCCCTTTACAATTTTATAAAACACCCTGTGAAAAATACTGTTTTGTAAGATAAAATTTTAATACGTTTCCATGCCTTGGTTTGAAACAAGGAGTGAGGTACAGTGGGGTTAACTATAAAATGAAAAATGTGTCTTTTACCGTTGGCTGGGCCAGGGAATACTACAGTGCTAACACGGTAATGCTGTGTGACATTTGGAGTGTTATTGTTACCACTCAGAGAGTAATGAAATGATAGGTTTCTGAATTTAAATGGAGGAGAGGAATCCAAACTAGTGTTATCTGATTGGCAGTTTGTCAAACATTCTAAAAATGTTTATTGGTTCTGGGTTTTAAAAAAGCAGTGTGATGGAATTTTGGTTGCTGTGTAACTGACCAGCAGTGGAGTCCTACCTGAAATGAATCAGAGGCACACAAGGGTTGAGCCTTCAATCTTGTATGGAGCAGCAAATCAATGTTCCCATAAGGCCATTCTAAAAAGGGAAGCAGCCCAAACAAACATTACAACTTTTAAACTGGGTTTCAGCTCAGCACCAGTTTCGGCAGAGTTGTGGCAGATAGTCTGACCTTGCTTTGTCTTATATTTGTGGAACTTTAGAAAAATGGTTTTCATGTTCTGCTTTTTTAAAAAAAAATCTGTTCTCCTCCAACCATTCAGAAATAGGTGACCCCAGCTGCTCCAGATTTAGAACTGTTCACCATAAATTGAAAAGACCAGTTTTGGTTATCTTAAAACAGAATTGTTGGCCCTGTCCACTTGTCTTTATTTGAAAAGATCCCAGGCTGCATTGGTTCCCGAAAAGGCTTTTCAAAAGGGAGAAACAGCAATTTCTTATCACACTAAGTATGTGTGGCCCAGGCTTGCCAGGAAGAGTGACTTCAGCAAAGATTAGAAGGGGAGGGGAAGGGACGGCAAGGGAAATCTCAGAAGAGCAAACAATAAAGCCCAAACTGAAACAAACTTGAGGAGTGCAAGATGTGGGCTTGGTTTAAAAAAAGTAACAGAGTGCCAGTCCTCTCAAAATCGTGTAGTCCCAGAGCAAGGAGGGGGCTCTGGATTAACAGCAGGTAAGACAGTTTGACCACTTGCAAGATGTAAGCATCAGCCACCGACTCTGTCTCTCTAAATCCTTCCCTCCTCTGAACAACTTACTCATGTGCACCTAGCTTCAGTTTACTCATTTTTTCCTTCTGTGATTGTTCAGGCTTGATTTATTACTAATATAATTGACGGTCTGTGGTCTCTAATGAAGTTCTCCTCCAATAACACATTTCAAATAGATGCTTTCCCTCTGTCTTCTATCTTCGTGATCCATCTGTTGCAGAGTATGGATGATTTTGATCTTAGGTTCTAATGACAATCTTTGCTAAACCCCAGATCCACTTTTTAAATTTCAAAAGGCAAGTCTATAGACCCATGTGTCTTGCCGTATCTTTTTGGAATCATGGAGGTGACATTGTTGTTTTAGATGTGGTAGCCCCATTAATCAGTGCTAGCATGTTAGACAAAAACAAAAGTCAAAGGGTTGCCTCAATATTTTTAATTTGTTTTTCATATTGGTTTTGGTCTTGTCTGATATGCAGGAAACCTTTTAGTAGAGCTTTGGGGCCTATATACGCCCCCCCCCCCAACTGCTTACTCCAAGAAAAGGGTTTGGGAAATGGTAGTTATCTGGATTTTCATTCTGCAGATCTTCCCTATTTCCAAATCCACTCCAAAGCAATTGTCAAGACAGTTTTTCAACATGTTCTCTAGGTATCAGTTGCTTGGAACATATGGATAATCATCAGTTGTTGGGATGAAACTTCTACTTTATATATTTGAAGAAGTGGACGTGTCCACGAAAGCTTACATTAAAATGTAATAGTCTTTCAGGTGCCACATTTTTCTTTTGTTCGTCTTGTTTTGTTTCTTTGATTTTCGCCTGGACTACATTATGGGATCACTCATCTGTTCTTGAGGAATTTCAACTTGAAAATGCCATTGTATACATACAACCCTGTGTGTTTTCAAACAGTAGGTATACATGTGATACTTCAGAAGTTGGAAGGGCACATAAATGACTATAAGATTATTCTTAGAAACTGGGCTAAACATGTTGGAATAATATGAGCATGGTGGCTCAGTGGACTAAGGCTCCAAAAACTGTGGGCTGCAAAGTCGGCAGCTCGAATCCCGGGTGCCATGCAGTGGAGCGAGCTCCCACTGATAACCCCAGCTCCTGCCAACCTAGCAGTTCGAAAGCACGTAAATGCAAGTAGATAAATAGGTACCGTCGTAAAAAGTGGGAAGGTAAAACAGTGTTTCCTTGCAGCCATGCCGGCCACATGGCCATGGACTTGCACAACGCTGTCTCTTCAACTTGAATACGGAGATGAGCACCGCCCCTAGAGTCGGACACGACTAGCACGCATGTGCGGGGGGAACATTTACTTTTACCTTTACCTAACTAAATAAGGAACATTTGGATGTCAAATACATAGAACTTTATTTCATATGTAGGGAAGACAGGGAATCTATATTTGAAAGACAATCTTGACCTTGACAGAACAGACATTACTCCCGAGTGTGCAGCTGCCCCTGTTTGAAAGATTTAGAACTTGGCAAGAGTTAGGAAGTACAATGTGAATACATCCATCACACAACCCTACTAAGAGAAATCAGCTTCTGCTATTTAGCTGCCTTCCAGCAAAACACCAAACAGCATAAAAGTTACAGATGAATAGTTTGGTTAGATTTTCATCTTCCTCCAGTAATCTGTGTCTTTACGCCTGCAAAGAGGAGATTAATGAACTTTTCAATCATGAGAATCTGCTTATTCCTCTTTCGTTGTCCATAGTGGGAAAAACTAAATTTTGAAAACAAATTGGGCCTTCTAACAGCCTAAATGAAATACTATAACTTCTTCATGTACAGGTGTTCCTTTGGCAGAAGCTGCCTGGAGAGCCAGAGCAGCAGAGGGAACACAGGGATAGAACAGGACTCAGGAGACTGGAGGTCAAATGCTTGCTGTACCGTGGAAACTCACGAGAGCAGGAAATAATAAAACGACTCCTTAAACATCTCACATATCTTGAAAACCCTTTTAGGGTCACGGTACGCTGGGTGAAACTTGATGTACAACAACCATGCATCAACATAGTCAAACCATAAAGCATTTGGGTATTGTAATAGGATGACCTCAGCATTGTGTATCTTTATATTTGTAAGCAGGAATTTGCTGTCAGAAATTAATGTAGCATAGACTTTTATTTAAAAAAAGTGTAATGTCTATAGTAAAGATCAGAAGATGTAAAACAGACTGTGGACAACTTGACATATCCATGCAGATTCTGGGTAACAAAATGATTCTGCTCCTTGTCAGAGTATTAGTGAATAAATGCCCATCCATTAGACAAAGAGAAGTTACGATAAGTAAACAAATATGCCTTAGCAGCGTCCTTATCATGAGGCTGCCTTTGAAAAATATTTTGAAACTTCATTTGGTCCAGATTGTTAAGGCCTGGCTGGGACAAGTTATAGGAATTCTGTGACGTCTTTGAGAGTGTCAACAAGCATGTGGATAAGGGAGATCCAGTTGACATTGTTTATCTAGACTTTCAGAAAGCTTTTGACAAGGTCCTGCACCAAAGGTTATTGAATAAACTTGCCAGTCATGGAATCAAGGGACAGGTCCTGTCCTGGATCAGCAACTGGCTATGCAACAGGAAACAGAGAGTAGCACTAAATGGACACTTCTCCAAGTGGCGGGAGGTAAAGAGTGGGGTCCCCAACGGTTCAGTACTGGGACCCCTGCTTTTCAACTCTTCATAAATGATCTAGAAGTAGGAGTAAACAGCAAGGTAGCCAAATTTGCTGATGACACTAAATTATACAGGGTAGTAAAAACTGAGAGAGATTGTGAGGAGCTCCAGAGGGATCTCTTGACACTGGGGGAGTCGGCAAACCAGTGGCAAATGAGTTTCAACATTAATAAGTGCAAAGTGATGCACACTGGGGCAAAAAAACACACCTCCAATTACATTTATAAACTGATGGGGTCTGAACTCTCTGCAACAAACCATAAAAGGGACCTTGGTGTCCTGGTGGACAGCTCAATGAAGGTGTCAACTCAGTGTGCTACAGCAGTGAAAAAAAGCAACCCAATGCTAGGGATCATTAGGAAGGATATAGAAAATAAGTCAGTAAGTGTCATTTTGCCTCTTTATAAATCTATGGTGAGGCCCCATCTGGAGTATTATATACAGTTCTGGTCACCATACCTCCAGAAGCATATAATGGAAATGGAAAAAGTGCAGAGGGCAACCAGAATGATTAGGGGACTGGAACACCTTCCGTACCATCTGAGGCTGCAACAGCTGGGCCTCTTCACTCTTGAATGACGGCACCTAAGAGGTGACCTGATTGAAGTTTATATAATCATACACAGTGTGGACAAAGTAGATAAGGAACAACTGTTTTCCCTATCGCACAACACTAGAACTAGGGGGCACTCCATGAAACTTTGGGGTGCTAGATCTCAAAAAAATAAGGGAAAGTACATTTTTCACCCAGAGGATCACTGGTCTGTGGAACTCCCTGCCAGAAGAAGTGGTGACAGCTATCAGCCTTGACAGCTTTAAGAAAGGATTAAACTCGTCCCCAAATTCAAGTTTTGTTGTTGTTCGTTGGAAGATATAAGAAAGGATTAGACAAGTTCATGGAGAAGAAGGGTATCAATGGCTATCATTATGGATGACTAAGGGCAACCTCCAGGTTGCAGAGACAGGCAGGATATCTCTCAATGCCATTTGCAGGGAATCGTAAGCAGGTGAAGACGTCTGCTTGGGAATACCCTGAAGCAAATGGTGAGTCGCTGTGTGAGACAAAATGCTGGACTGGATGGGCTGTGCCCTGTTCCAGCAAGGCTGTTCTTATGTTCGTATGTCTTTTTTGTGACAACTTGACCAGCTATTGGTCTGTTTCTGAGCACGATACAAAGCCCATTCATCTCTATAGGGCCTGGCACCAGGCTATTTGAAAGACTCTATTTCAGCACATGAACCTGCTCACGTTCCAAGATCTTTGGGGGAGATTCTTTACTATGATTCATAGACCAAAGTGTCAACATTGAAAGGGAGCAGCTGTTTATTAATAATGGCTGAGACAGTTAATAATTTTCCACCTACACATAGCACTCCTGAATTTGAAATGAGCAGTGTCTCAAGTTGGATCTATTTGAGGGCAAACACTTGGTGACAAGTCTACATTGGCCTAACCAAATGTATCGGCTTTGATGCAAGATTGGGAGTGGCATGTGGACCTTCCTGTAACTGCAGGAGGACCCCTCAATGTGACTGGGGTTTTAGAAAAGAAGACATCAGTGAAACATTATTGTTATTAAAATGACTGTTGCATAAGATAGACCAGGAGCTACTAGATCAGGCATGTCCAGACTTCGGCCCTCCAGATGTTTTGGACCACAACTCCCACAGTCCTTTGGCAATGAAAATACAGGCTTGGAATTCTGGAAGTTGTGGTCCAAAACATCTGGAGGGCCGAAGTTTGGACGTGCCTGTACTAGATGATTTGATGCTGATCATTATAGATTTCTGATACACAGGTATTTTACCAGGGCAGCAACAAATTGTTTTTCTCCAGTAAAAGTTAGCCTCCGAAACACGGAAATCTTGTAGTAATTAGGAGCTGGATTCTAGGTGAAAGGCAGTATGAAATCAGGTCAGTTCCGGTACTAGGAACAAAATATTTTGCATCTGACTGTGGTGACTCTTGAGTTTCTAAGTTAAAAAGACAACAAAAACAAAGACACAAGCATGTTGAAATTTTTCCACCTCTGAGTGATGATTCATGTTCCAGGTTATTTTTGTGTCATTGGGACAACAGTAACATCTTTATCTTGACTGAGGCTGTAATGCTATATATTAACTAGCTTAGAAGTTTATCAGGTTCATTTTGATATATTTATTACAAACAGGATACATGACATAAAGCAAATTTTGGCCCAACAGTGACTTTTGTGGTTGCACTGCACACCATTTTATAAAAATATCCAAATAATTCCTTCACTCAGGACATTGTTTTGAGGGGAACTATATGTCTATTTAATAGGTTGCTTCTGGATAACTTTCAGCACCTAGTAAGTTGCTGGTACAGTACATGCATTATTTAACAAAGATGCATAAGAATTACTTGGCTTATTATAGCAACATGTGGTGCACGGCATTTAGTTGTACAAGAGTGCCAAGACACAAAGTTGCATCTGCTGGGCATTATTACTGGTGGAGTGAAAATGCATCCACTATCTCACCTGACCCTTTTGAGTTCAGTGAAAATCTACAGAATATCTGGAGGGGAGAATGACATTTCCCATGACTTATATTGAGTTGTGAGCTTTTCCTCTTATTATGCAATGTATTTGTAGTGTGTCTTGAACTTGATCAGGTAGTTTAACCCCATTTGGCTAAGAAAACATTTGTTCCTGCTGAACTGGAAACCTGCCTTCATAGACTGCTGTTTGTATTGATTTTTCTGGGATAGCTCAACACTGAGTCTACATTTCTGGGCTCTCAGTGAAGGCATGATTATAGCAACAATCGTAACAAGTACCTGCAGTAGAGAATTAACCAGCCCCTGATTACTTTACTCTTTAAAAAGCTCTGCAGCAAAATGGCCATTGCTAATGAGAATTCTTGTGGGCTTCACATATGAAATTACTTATAATATTGCGAGATACATTTCCACCACAATTTCAATCTCAGAGGAGCAATCCTGGTGCTAACAGGTATTCATTTATCCCCACTGAAATTAAAGATGGGCATTTCAGTCTCACCCTGGATTTTCACTTCTTTATCAGCAGGAAAACCACAAAAATGACATTTCACTTTCTTTCTTGTGCATTTACATCACAAAAGTAATTTAGACATAATACGAAGCACATGGTTGGCAATAATGTCTGAAACTTGGGACCAGGAAAGGAAAAATTACAGTCTCTTCACCACACCATGTACTGCTATAGGATTGAAAAGCACCCCATGTTGCTGCTTGGGATACATTACCAGGCATTAGACATGGGCACGACCAGAAAAAATGACGTTTTGAGTTTTCGTTTGTCGGAACGAGTCCGTTTCGGGTCGTTTCCATTTGTCGTGAAATTTTTCAAAAATTTGTCGTTTCGTTTGTCATTTGCACCGCGATTTAGCGCGATTTGACTTCCCCCAGAGCATAGGGGCGTCCCGCAATCAGGGCCGGCGCTAGATGTTTTTGCACCCTAGGCAGCGGGCAGGGTCGTGGGACAGGGGGGAGGTGCGGGCGGGCGGAGGTGGCGGGGGGCCATGGGCGGGCGGGCGAGTGGGCGGCCGGCGGCCGCGGGGGGGCGAGTGGGAGGACGGCGGCGCGGGCAGACGGGCGAGTGGGCAGTTAGGATATCACTTAGAAAGGATAGAGGTTCTGTTCTTGGCATGCACCCCAAATGTGTGTGTGTGCAAGCAAATTGAAGTTGGGAAAATAGAAAATAAATGGTAGTATATAATATATTTTTAAAATAAATCCACACCTCCCACTCTCAGTCGAACCTCCCCCTTTATCCAATATCAGAAAAAAATCCTCACAAACTGCCAGAGAAGAAACAAAGAATAAACTGCTATTCCCTTCAGCAGACAAAGCTGCAGGGAATCAAAGAAATTATTTTCTAAATTCAATTCCCTCCCTGCCTGCCTAACTTAAATCCTAAAGCCTCCAGCCTCCCTCCTCAATCTCGATCGGATCACACCAGCACCAGCAGCCAGCCCTCCTCCCTCAACCACATCCATACACCGACTGCGATTTCTGGAAGGTGCCTCGGCTTTTTATGCCCTCCGAGACATCCAGAAGTGTCAGTCAAAAACCTGGTGATGCCATTGGTGGAATGGTTCAAAATATTTGCATGGTCCCATCCCATGCCCAGCCCAAATGGGCAGGTCTAAAAAAATAAAAAATGAAATAAAATAAAATAAAATCAATGCAATGTTTTATTGTTATAAAAAAACCCACTGCTGCTACTATTAAAAATCAGGCATTTAAAATAAATAAATTTCACATGTTTCTGTGGTGATTTGGTGTGTTTTTTGACCACAATTTCAAAAGAAAAATTGCGGTCGCCATTTTGCATGGCATGCAGCGAGACAGACGACGAGGATGACCCCCCTCCAGCCTGGTGCCAGCAGCCCAGGACAGGAGGGGGGGGAAGGCTGGGGACCCCCCCCCCCAGAAACCACCCCTCTGGTAGGTGTCCTCAGGCAGGCATATTTTCGCCTGCTTTTTTGGCCGGGAGTCGGTTTTTTTTTTTTTTACTTTTTAAAGCTTTTTTTCTGTGATGCTTGGCATCGCGCGATCGCCGCGATGCCATTAATGACAACGAAAAACCCGACCCAATTTTTCTTTTTTTCAGGTCGGGTTCGAGCTGGAGCGACGTAATTATCATTACCGTTTCCATTACATAACGGAAACGATAACCGAAAACGGAAACGACAATTTCGCCACTCCGTGCCCATGTCTACTAGGCATGATACATTTCTTTTTGTTCTCTAGATATGTTCTTCATCAAGATTCCTGGGGAGGAAGGTGAAAGCCAAGGCATGTGTAAGAGGAAACTTCCAAAAAGACCCATAACGTGTCAATTTAATTTCATGCTCTACTTTTAAAGCTTAAGGGAAAATCCAGGCCTAAATATTAAAAGAGGAACACCGCTGTTGCCGATGGACCTATCTTCCCTTTGGCTTTCAGTCTGCTAACACAATGAAGAATTAGACTTCTCCAGCGTCCTGTCCTCATGAGAAGACCCATGCTGAATCAGAATAAAGGTCATCAAATAAGCAAAATGTTTACGTAGTGGCCCACCAGATGTCAATGGGGATTCCACCAACAGGATCTTGTTTTATCTAGCCTAAGCTTTCCACTATTCAACTTCAATGGATTATGCTGGATTCTAAGACTACAGCAGGGGGAGGCTTCTTCCCCACAATGCATGGTTTTCTATCTTCTGTCATGTTTCCCTGTGCTTGCTTGATAGCGCCTATCAGTAACTCACTCAAAGAACACACTGAACTGGCTGAGGGCAAAGAAAGTTGTAGTCCTGTGCGCTGGAAGACCAGAATTGTTGGGGAAAGCTAGGGACACTAGAATCTATGTGCCTTTCCCAATCTTTCCCAATCTGCAGTTGAGGATGCTGCAGCGAATGATCTGCTAGAGATCAAAGACTAAGAGTAGTTGTACTACTAGACATATTTATATCCCATCTTGCCTCCATACTAAGACCAAGGCACAGTGCATTCATAAGAACATAAGAAGAGCCATGCTGGATCAGGCCAAAGGCTCATCTAGTCCAGCTTCCTGTATCTCACAGTGGCCCCACCAGATGCACTTGGGAGCGCATGAGACTAGATATCTGTCTCCTGATACCACTCCCCTGCATCTGGCCTTTGAAGTACCCCAGTTTTAAGCCTGGAGATTACACATCTCCCTCATGGTTTGTAACCTGTGATGGAGTTTTCCACCAGGAATCTGTCCAATCCCCCTTTGAAGGCATCCAGGCCAGATGCCATTACCACATCCTGTGGCAGGGATAATAACGTGCTGGGTGGGAAAAAAATCTTTTTACCACCAAATCCTCACAACAATAAAGTGTAGGCTGGGAGGCAGTGACAGTCCATGGTTACAACAAAGGAATTTCACAACCAGTGGGTTCATGATCCTCTATCCCCCATGTTTCAATCCAGTACTCTAGCTACTAAACCACATTAGACTGTTGAATCACTTTGAATACCAGCATCCCACATACTTACTCAAAAGGAAGCTGTGTAGGACTGCATCTTCAGCCACTATCCTGTACAGCAATCCCCTGCCTATCTTGGGGGTTAGGGACCTGGCCCAGCCCACAATAATGGAAAATCTATGAAATACGGATTCCAGGTCGGGTCGGGACTGGGGGGCCTCTCTGGGGCATTCTACACTTACCCCAGGCCTGGTGCTGCCCCGAACGGGCCTCTGACAGGCTTCCCGGGCCTGTCAGAGGCCCTGGAAGTGGTTTCCGGTGATACGGAAGTCAATTCCGGTTCGCCGGAAAACACTTCCTGGGCCTTCGACAGGCCCAGGAAATGTGTCAGAATCCCATTCAGGGCAGCACCAGGCCTAGTATAAGTGCAAGAGGCCCCGGATAGGCACATGCTGCTCACCCCAGGGACTTTGCACAACTTTGGTGTTTATTTCAGAACATGCACTCATGCACAACCTGTGCTACAGACATGCCCTTTAACTTTATGTCAAACTCCAAAATTGATGCCAAGTTATCAAATACCTGATCACAAAATGTGATTCCTTCCTATTTTATGTGGTTTGCTCTTCAACTTATGTTGCAAAGTAATTTTTATGTAGCAAAATAGTAAAGACTTTTTTTTCTTGGCGAAAAAATGCTGTACTAAAATATTATGCAAATGAAATGAAAAAAATCACATTAGTATTCTTAGGGGAATACTTTCAAATTTCCAAAGCTATGGTCTCTCAAGAACTCTGTGGTGCAAAATAACAACTTCCATCCACTGAGAGAAGCAATTTAACAACAATAATCAAATATAAAATCACTTCACTGGAAGCAGAAAACTGTTAGCTTGCTGTTGTTCAGCTGCTGGTGATTTAAAAATAGGTAATGATTTTTAAACACTTCATGCTGAAATTGACAAGTGCCTCTACAATGTAGGTCAAGAAAATATGCATAATTCAATTTAGACTTAGAATTTATGCAAGGACTAATCGGCTCTTCTGAGGACAAGTGTTGGCACAATTGGTTTCTAACATCAATTCCCCAAAGTTGCTATTTAAAGAACATTTTCTAGCACTTGGAAATCATGACTGCAGCTACTGCATGCCATCAGGGAAAGGAGAAATGTGATAGAATTCCTTTGCAATACCATTATGTTCAACACACATGTTGGAAATCATACACCCCCCACACACATGCACCTCATATTAATACAAACATTATGCTCTGTTTAGTATGATGCCTGCAATGCAATACATTTCCCAACCTTCCATCCCCATATGTTCTTGAACTAAAACTCCCAGATACCTTCACCTCTTGCTGTGCTCGCCATGATTTCTGGGAGCTGTAGTCCACAAATATCTGGGAACTCAAGGTTGGAAATCACTACAACTGAAGGTTTGGAAATTGTTGCCAACCTGAAGTAAAAACATTTTATTGCTATATACATCACTAGCACCGTGCACAAGCATATAGAACAGGCATATCCAATCAGTACAGAACTCAGGTTCTTTGAAAACAAAATAGTACACAACACTGACAGATTTTAGGGTTGGTAGCAAACTGAGCTATACTTTCAATGTGCCAGGACATTTTATATAATGTTTGTATCTTATCTATTATACTCCCTTTCACCACCATCTTTTATAAAGGTGTTAAATAGATGTCTGCAACTACCACAAGGCAGTAGGAAGCCTTGGAAGGCTTCACGGTGGCATAAACTGCATGCTGATGACATGGAAGAGTAGGCTAGTCACCAGGAGAATACTGGCATTATTTTGAATGAGAAGGACCAAGAAGACAGATGTGTTGACAGGGTTGGAGAAATGAACAACGTGGGATCAGGTGAGATTAAAAGAAAACGAACTCTACCAGCAATAGGCAAAACACACATAATGCCTAGCTGTCCTTAGTAACAAACCCTCACTAATCTAGATCTCAAAGGGAAAACCAAATAAAGTATACATATGTGAAACTAAGGATGAGAGCACATGACACCAAGGCACTGTGGCTGGAAGTCCCAATGGCTTAGTTTGGAAGAGCCAGAACTGTATGTTTATGTGGATGCCCTGACTTAACCAGAGTGCCAGCACAGCACAGGTGTCTCTTTCTTTTATACACACAAACAAGTGGACCACAGAATGCTCACAACTTCTGGGGTGGGTTACATTGGGAATATTAACGATCCCTTCCACAACACCACTGATCTGATCCACCCAGTTGCTTCTGGTGCTGCAACTGGAAAATAAGAAAGACCACTGCATTTATGAAAACATGCTAAGACTGTGTTTCTTCTTTAAGAATGAAACACAAATATACAGTAGTTAATACTGTGATTCTGCAATACCATGCCAAAACCACTGTGCCAGCATACACAGGGTGGTGATGGGCAGCAGGGTGGCCACTACACCAACAGAATCCTTAATCAGTCTCTCTGCTCCAACCCCAAAGGCAAGTACAGTAACCCCCCCGCCTATCGCGGGTGTTAGGGACCCACCCGACCCGCAATGCCTGAAAATCCGCGATATGCGGAAGCGGGGTGGGGGGGGCAATCCGATCCCCCTGGCCCCGCCAGCACGTGCCGGTCTGAGAAGTCTTGGGGCGGCGCACAGCGGGGGCAGGGGGATCTGACCTCCCGCCACCACCCGCCGCGAGACTTCTCATCCGGGGCTGTCTCCATTTAAATGCATTGCCAATGCATTTCAATGGAGAAAATTTTCCCCATTGGAACACATTGGCTCATTGCATTCCAATGGGGAAAATTTCTGCATTGAAATGCATTGGCAATGCATTTCAATGGAGATTGTGGGGCAGCATGATCGTCCCCTGCCCCCCCCTCCAGCGGCCCTGAGGCTTCTCAGAGGAGTGGGGGGGCGGCGGCACGGGGCCATGCGATCTCCTCCACCGTCCCCCCAGCGGCCCCGAGGCTTCTCGGAGGAGCGCGGGGGCCGCGTGGGGCAATGCGATTGCCGCCCACCACAGCGCCCTGAGGCTTCTGGAGGAGTGGGGGGGCAATGCAATCACCGCCTGCCGCCCCCCAGTGGCTCTGAGGCTTCTCGTATGAGCCAGTGGCCCCGAGGCTTCTCGGAGGAGTGGGGGGACCAGCGCGGGGCGATGCAATCTCCCCCCGCCGCCCCTCCCGCGCGGCCCGAGGCACAGGTCCCGTGATATAGTGGGACCACAGTACCTGAACCACGAAATGGCGGGGGTATCTGTACATTAACAAATGGGTTCCTTACAACAGAGACAGATGCCTCATAGAAGACATCACATCTTCAGTCAAAATGCCCTGGCAATGATTGCTGGGAGATCCTGCAGTTGCAGTGCCAATTTTTTTTTAATAATCTCATGTTCTGTTCCAGTCTTTGTTGGTGCTGCTGTGTAGAGATGGCCTGGCCAATTCCGGGGAAGATCCCCTCCCCACCCATGCTCACTCATCCATGTTTGACCCAAAATGATAAACCTTATCCCCAGTCAATATCCCCTCTAATTTTTGGCCCAGCTGTGCAAGGCTCTGTCCTGATCATCGACCCATACACCTCCCTATGATGGGTTCCATCATGACTGGAACAAAAACTGTTGTGGTAGGTGTTTGGTTGGGGGGGGGGAAGAGAAAGCTCTGTGCAGAGGGGGGCAGAGATATGCATGTGTACACACCTTCAAAAGAACCTTGTTCCCATTCAAATCATGGATGAGAGAATGTATTCTTTTCCCCAATCAAAACATGGGTGAGATAAGGTATTTAAGAGATATCTACTAGTACTGGGATAAAAGGGAGGTTGATAGCATTGCCTAACCCTAAACCCTACTGGCTGGAGTTAGAACCCAGAGGGGGAAAAACAGCTTTCCTATGTCTAGCCATATCACCCCTTCACCTACTTAAACCCACCATCATGCCTCCCATTGCCCTGAGTAATGGAATACAGACACCAGCACCCCATTCCTCATCATTCCCATTGCAAGAGCACATGTGAAGAACCAGGATGAAATCGGTATCTGAAGAGGGCATAAGAAGTTAGACAATTTAATTTAATTAATTAATTTGACATATTTTACCCTGCCTTTCTCCTTAAAAAGGACCCAAGGTGGCTTACATCACTGAAAGCCAACATTTAAAGCTGAAAATTGTTAGTAATAATTGCATAATTAAAGACAATATTAAACACTAAGTGCGCAAATCTAAAAGAAATGGTGAGAAGGGGCAGTCCTTGGCTAGAAGGAGTGGAGGTGTGCTGTCCACTCAACCGTCCTTCATGGAGGGCTTTGAGACAATCTATACCTCACTCACCTGGGACTGGAAGAGAAAAAGAGCGGGAAAGAGAGGGAGGTAGAACAGCCAGTAGCAACAGGGTCTCTGGCCACAGAGCTGGAGGTGGAGATAAAAGGCAAGGATGATGGGAATGAAGGGGGAGCTGCCAAGTAAAAGACGCAGATACAGCAATAGGATGAGGCT
The DNA here is from genome assembly GCA_037367245.1 of Phrynocephalus guinanensis. Lineage (NCBI taxonomy): Eukaryota > Metazoa > Chordata > Lepidosauria > Squamata > Agamidae > Phrynocephalus > Phrynocephalus guinanensis. The sequence continues at coordinate 92,420,194 of CM074735.1, read as the reverse complement.
GGCTTCACAGGACAGATCCATGGACTGCAGAGAAAGTGAGAATGAAATGACCTCCAGAAGAGAAAAGACAGGGAACAACATCCTACGAATAAGTGTTCAGTCATGGGAAGAGAAGAAGAGAGAAGGGAGTTAAGAAAGATACCGTAATCATTTATATGGTTTCTCCTCAGTGTGAGTTTTTAGATGTAAACTAAGGTCACTGCATTGACTGAAACTCTTTCCACATTCTATGCATTGATATGTTTTCTTCCCTGTATGGGTTCTTTGATGGGAATGTAGATCTGCACTCTGACGGAAGCTTTTCTGACATTCCACACATGTATATGGTTTCTCCCTTGTATGGATTCTGTGATGTCGATGTCGATGTCCACTATGACTGAAGCTCTTTCCGCAAATGCAAGAAGACCTGGCAAAAGTCAATAAAGTGGGTGCTCTCCCCATACTCATGTACACTATGATTTAGGCAAAACCAAATCGAATTCCCACCAATCTCGAAGCCATGGAAATCTGGCAAGTGAGCTCCCAAACAAGGTCCATCTAGGTTGTCCTCTCACAGCAACCTGAGATTCCCTCCCTTGAACTGGTAGAGACTCCCATCTGTTCAAACACCCTCCTCTTACTGAGCGAGAGGAAGGTAATTGAGCTGGGAACCCTTTGCTTGCCTCCTGCTGGCATTTTTTTCCAGGCAGTTCCAGAGCACATAAGAAGCCAAGGTGAGAAGTCTCCTCAGGCCTTGATTAGCCACCATTCCATCTGTTCTACTGTTGTGTCAAGCTGAACTTCCATGGGATTGTACCTTAGAGGCCTTGAGCTAAAACTCATTCATATATGGATTATCCTCCCAGGGTGATCTTTCCTTACCAAGGCAACACCTGCTTCTAGAACTCTTGCTAACTCTGCCCCAAGCAGCTACTTGGAATTCCAAGAGAAGAGATCTCCTCTGGTAGAATACCACTGCTGCATGTATCTCATTACTCTTAAGTTATGAGTCTTCTATGTCATATTGGTTTTGCCTAAATTATATATGCAAGTTGCAAATTATATACATTTTAATAGGGTATTCCGTACTGGGCTGATTTTAACATTAGCTATCCATTTTAGAAGATTCGTTGTTGTTTTTAAAAATGGGATTAATTTTAACTTATAAAGTACAGTAGTGTACACTGCCTCTAAAAACAGTGTGACACTCCAGTTCAGTTACTGCATGGAAAAAATGTCACAAAACCTCTTTCTCTAACTGGAATCTGGCATCTAGCCCAGCTTTTCCAGGAAAACTGTGAAAGAGGTATACCCAGCTTGCTTCAAGTTTTCCATTACAGAGTAAAAGGAAATGGGAGAAACAGAAAAAGGCAGAACAAACAGTAAGTCTGAAACTTGAAACAATTTTGTAAAAACATCAACTATTATCTTTAGTTAATTAAATACCTACGGCTCCCTAAATCAATTTACTGACTATAAGATTGGAAAACGCCTGCCTGAATAAGGGTTGCCCTTACTGTCTTAAACATCAGCGAGTGCTTAGGAAAACCGTGTGCTTCTTATGAAGAAGAATCCTGCCCCTTCTTTCACACACAGGGTGGGGTGTTTATTTTCATAGAGTCAGAAAGGATCATCGTAGCACTCTAGTCCAGCCCTTCCAATGCAAGAAATGTATAATTCAAGCGTCCCTGCCAGACAACCATCCAACATTTATTTAAAAAACCTCTGGTGAAGGGGAAACATAACAGTTAAGTTACCCATGCACGCTATGCAAAACATAAGTATGGATTTTTCAAAGCCTCAAAAATATCCTATCTTTACCATCATTTGTTTTTATTCTCATGTTTTTGCTACCCATGTTGAGTGGCTTTCTTTGGCAGAAAGGAGAAATATAAACAATAAAAGTAAACAAACAGTTCTTAAGTCCTCCACAATACTGTTTTTATCTCGTTTATGTTAATTGATTGTTGTTCACCACCTTGAGTTGCTTTTGCAAGGGGGAGTATACAAATCATGTGTGTGTTGTGTCATTAACAAAATTAAAACATTGTTAGTGTGCTATTTCTTTAGCAGTGCAACAGTTCTCCCACCCACCTCCAATAACTTAGCTTATCTGAATCCTACACAGAGGGGTTGCTCTTCCTTATTATGGAAAGGGTGTAATAATCATCGAGAGTACTCTGAAAAGGGGATTTCATGCCTATGTGTTGGGTACCTTCCAACTGTTCTGGAACTTTCCACTTCCACCTTCTGTGACCACTAGCTAGGACGGCTGGCAGGCGCAGTCCATTAACATCTGGGAGGGAGGCCACCACTGGCCCGTGCTGGGTGGGATGGAAGCTGGGTTCTCCTCAAAAAATTCTTCCCAAATGAAAGCAAAGTGTGTGTGTCCCCAAACTTTTTTACATGTGCGTTTCCGTGTCACCCTTAGGGGACGAAGGCTACCAAGCCAAGACCCGGGAGACCTACTTACAGCGCCCATGCCCAGAAGCTGGTTAAACAGGAGGGGATACTTAACGCCGTTCCCCCCTCTCCCTCCGCCGCTCCCGTGGATGTTGCCTGGGAACAGCTGGAGTTTGGAATCGTTAAGGCTTGCGGACTTGTACCTCCCAGGATCTGCGTGGCCAGCGTTGCCCTCCGGAAAAGGAACGCTTCCCGAAGACTCTACGGCGTAGTAGAGCAGCGTTTTTCAACCACTGTTCCGCGGCACACTAGTGTGCCGCGAGATGTTGCCTGGTGTGCCGTGGGAAAAATTGAAAAATTCTAAAGAAATTTAACCCAGGGCCGGCGGGCGGCCTACAGCTGGGAGGCGCTATAAATAGCGTCCAAGGGCCAGCTTGGCTCCTCCCCCCGCGGCCCGCGGCGCTGGCGTCACTTCCTGGCCCCGCTCATTCTCTTTAGTGTTTGCCCTGTGCCTGCCACCGCGACTCGCTCGCTTCCCTCTCCCCCCTCCTTTTTTTTACCCTGGACCACCACCACCCCTTTCCTGGGAGCTACCAATGGACTGAGCCGCCCGACAGCCCGCCCGCTGACACGAGCCGGCCCGGGAGCCCCAGCCCAGAACAAACCACCAGGTGAGGGGAAGGGGAGGAGGGGCGCCCGGCTACCCCACGAGCACCGCGGCAGGGCTGCGAGGAGGGGGGGATGGAGGAGGCCTCTGCCGGGCCTGGGCTGAGGAGGAAGGCGGGCGGGGGGGGTACTGGCACGGCTGGACAGCCGGACGGCCGGTCTTTAGGGTCCGGGAGGGGAAGAGCCGTCTCTGAGGGCCCCCGCAATGTGTTCCTCATTGGTGTGGGGCCGGCGCTGACAAGCTCTCCTCTTCCTCCTCATAGATTGGGGGGGGGAACGGTTGCTTGGGGTCCTCCTTGAAGTCTTGCCCCTTTCTTTCTGTCTTGGGTCACCCTCTTCTCTCTCTCTGTCTTTTCTTTCTTTTTCCCCCCACCTCTCTTTCCATTCGTACCCTTTCCCCTCTTCATAGAAACGTGCTCATTTCTAGCCTGCATATGTGTATCTGTAATTAAAACTGTAAACCGCCCAGAGACTCCTTGAAGTGGTATGGGGTGGTATACAAGCAGAACACTTTCTGCCTTCTTTCCTTCCTGCCTTCCTTCATCCTCCTCCCCTCCTGTCGCTGGACTTGCTGAAGGCATCTGCACTTTCGTAAAGTGGCAATACAGCAATTTAACCTGAATGCAGGTGGCTGTGAAGGGATGATGTCGGGTGCCCACAGAAAGGGCTCCGAGTGCCACCTTTAGCACCCATGCTATAGGTTCGCCTACAGTGCCCTACTGTTAATGTTTTGCAGCCAGTTAATGTTGCTAGTGCTATCCAGTGTACACTGACGGACGGAGACATTTTCTAATGGTGGTGTGCCTCGTGATTTTTTTTCATGAAACAAGTGTGCCTTTGCCCAAAAAAGGTTGAAAAACACTGTAGTAGAGGAACGAACACCTACCTACACGTGATGCAACAACCAAGCATGGGTTTTTCAAAGCATCCAAACTACAGTATCCTGTCTGCCGACCAAGCAGAAGCATCTGATCCCCCTCCCACCCCGACACCCCACCCCAAGCCGCTTGCTACCCCGAGGTACAAACCCCAAACGGCTGCAATTCCCCGTCTGCAAGGAAACCCCTTAATGGCGGGGTGGGGAATCGAGCGCCTCTTTTCGCCTTCGGCAAGGCGGCGGGTTGCACGCGGGCGTGTGCGCGCGGGGGGGGGGCTCGGGTTGCGGACGGGGGGAAATGAAGGATGCCCACCCGCGCCGCCTCGAAGCTCCGGGCGGAGGGCGAGGCGGCCGAAAGCGAAAGTATGCCGCCTGTTTTGCCATTGGCCCGCGTGTCACGCGCTCCCGCGGGATTGGGCGGGCGGAGGAGCTCCGGGAAGAAAGGCGAGGACGGCGAGGGAGGGGGAGGGCCGGCGGTTGCCTGGGCGATGCTCGTCCCCGCCTTCCCTCTCCGCGCTCCGACCGAGGGCAACGCCGGGCGCCTGGCATACTCGCCGCCGGGAGGTTGGCGAGGAAAGCGCCCAGAGCCCTGCTCGGTTTGCATCCGACCGAGCAGGCGCGGAGCAGGAGGGAGGGAGGGAGCGCAGCCCCTCTGGTGCTCCTGCGGCGGCCGCGGTCGCCCAAAGACGCCGGGGGAACGAGCAGCAGGAGCCGGAGCCGCCCTTGGCTGAGCAGGTGAGTGGGGGAAAGCCGGCTGCGCTCTGCGGGGCAGCCCCGTGCCCTGCCCGGGACTGGGCGAGGAAGCCTCCCTTGCACGCCTTGCCCGGCCCCGGGCGAGCCCCCGCCGCCTTCCCTGCGCGCCAGGAACACCGGGTGGAAGCGGCGACCCCGCACAGGATCTGTGGATTGCGGAGCCGCGGTGGAGCTGGGCTGCACTCGCGGCGCCTGCGCGGCCGTCCGTCCTCCGGTATCCCAAACCTTCCTCTTGTTGCAGACCTTTTACAACCACCGGAAGCATCTCGCCTGGCTTGGCAGCTAAATTCCCCCTTTCCCCTCCCCTCGCGAGCTCCTGAGTGTGTGTTTAGGCTTGTCGCCTTTGCATCAGTCCCAGCCGGAGCACCTCAAATACAGTGGACTCTTGTATAACAAACAGCTTGTATCACATAAAATCTGTACAACATAAAAAATTCAGGAGAAAGGGGAAATTTGCTTAACAGAATCGCCTATGGGGAGAATCCGTACAACATAAAAATGGGATTACTCCATTTTCAATGTATTCCTATGGGAAATTGGCATAAAGGAAATTTTGCTTAACATAATTACATTTGGAACGAATTAATTCCTTTATACAAAGTACCACTTTACTGGATAGCCCTGTTGGCGTTTCCTTTTGCAGCGGCTGCTGTTCCCGCGTTATTCCTCTCCCACCCCCATCCACCCCCCAAAAAGAGATTTCACCATCCTTGTTGTGAGACATGGCATGCTTCCTAGGAGTGAGTTGTTTTCCTTGATTTCTTTGATCGAGGTGGAGGTAGATAAGGACGTGTGTTTCCTTTTAAATTTAAACCATTGCAACAGAGGCTTGCTCAACAGGCACCGGAGTCAGCCGTCTGCTGCCTCCCTTTTTGGCGGTCATGTGAAGTTTAGTCACCTCTTTATCAGTTGGGATGAGTGAAGAGGCTGTAATGAAAGGGCTGCCCTAAGCTGACCAAAATAGATGATAACAACTTGGGCTGCGAATGTTTGTATTGTAACGCAGACGTGGTCAATAATTCTCATAGTTTTCTTTCTGTTAATCCTGCCAGACTTCACTACAGATCCCCTGGGGTGGGAGGGTTAGGGTTTGAACCCTTCTACTCCGTCTGTGCTATCCTGAGAAGTTTTTGATTTTGGTAGTACTATCTTAGCAAAAACCAAAGCAACATAAGAAGCAACACTCTGGTGGCGTCTTTATAACAATTACATTTATTTCCCTGTTAACTTTCATGTATTGCAGCCTAGTTGTTTGTTGTAGGCAAGTCAATTTCACAAAAGGTCTTCAGTTACAAAGATTAGGAACTGAAATAATTGTTTTATGTTTTTTTTTCTTTGAAGGCCCCAAGATTGCCATGCCAAAGGCTGTTATTTCAGCCTGTAGAAACTTTGAAGATGGCCTGAACAGTGTTATTTAGAGCAATACCTTGTCAGCTGCCGTTGGTTCTTACTTGTCCTCAGTCGGTCCAGGAAAGGGAAACAAAGGGCACTCAATATATGTTTACCTATTGCATAAGAATTGCCAAAACTCTGCTACTCATAAAAATAAGTATTAACTGTCCTTTTTGTTGGAGTGTTTATAAGTGTTGTACACAGTTAAAAGTTCAGGATTGCAGGGCCAGTGCTCTTTTGAACTGTATAACACACTTAACACCTGGCTCTTCCTGTTGATTTGATGCTTAGTCTCCTTCTCCACCTTGGAGTTGTGTTTTTAAGCAAAGGCAGCCTGTTGTAAACTCCTAAATGAGGAAGGGGAAGTTGCTTGGGTCTATTATGTTCTGTTTCCATATCCTCCTCAGTCATTGTGAGATCTTGCACAGCTTCAAATAAGCTACTCCCATTTCTGAGAAATCTTATATGCTGTCACTGATAAGTTCCCTTGTAGTAAAATACTGTGATCAGAGTGTCTGTAACACATGCAATTTTTTGATAGCATCTTTGACCATTGTTCTTTTGTACAGGCTGTTTACTGGTATATTGAAGCAATATCTATACCAGCTATGTATAGAGGTGAAAGGTGGGGTGTTGGTTATGACAGCCTACTATGATAATTGCATTTATTTCTCAGTCTATGCAGAAAGTACAAAACCTATATGGAATACAACTTATATAGCTAGTGTGGTTACTTTTCTAGCCTCTGAAAATAGACAGCATTGGTTTAGCATCTAAATTTTAAAAATCCAGTAGTTTTTTAAGAATTATTTTTAAAATTAAAATTGTGATTCAAACTCATTTTATTTTTAAAAAATCATTGATTTTTATCCAACTTGAACTTAGGTAATGGTTTTCGTATGGCATTTAGTGGAAAATTTCATAGAGCTTTTTTTTCTGAGATGCATACTGTTTATTTATTTATTTATTATTTATTTATTACATTTATATACCGCCCCATCTTCTGCATCGGAACTCTGGGCGGTGTACACTTTAAAAACAGACACAACAACAAGCATAAAAAAGGAAGCAGACTATCAGTAAAAATAGGGGGGTACAATACCCTCCACAGATGATGGCGTAGACGGCAACGGGGGGGGGGGGAGAGAAAAAAAGAAAATTAAATAGAAAATTAAATAAAAAGGTTGCCAAATGCCTCCTTGAAGATATAAGTTTTCAAGGCTTTTTTAAAGGCAGGCAGGGATGATGCTAGGCACAGCTCACTAGGGAGCTGATTCCACAGCGTAGGGCCCACCACAGAGAAGGTGCGGTTGCACGTGAGCGATTTCTGCGTCTCCCTGGGTGTGGCCACCCTTAATGGCGGGGCCACCCTTAATGGCGCCATCCACACGGGCCTGGTCCCAGTTGACCTCTGAGAGATACGCTCCGACAGGTACTCTGGTCCCAAGCCGTGGAGGGCGTGAAAATTTATTTTACAGATGTGTGTACCAGCAATGGGCAGGGCCAGAGCAAAAACTGGGTATCTCTCCCTTTTACTCTCTCTCTTTCTGCCCCCATCATTAACCCCACTGCCTGCTTAGGAGAGTAAGGCTGTGATCATATGGTCACTATTTTAAAATAATCTCTACTTTAATCTCTACTTTAAAAGCAGGTAAATTGAAATTATTTTTATTGGCCACATGATGCAAAGGCTGATTCAAATTGGTTAAGCCATTTTTGCTCATCATTGCTCCCCATGTAGTTGGTTATGATACATTCTTGTTAAGATCATGGGCATGTCTACAGCTGGTGTTTTGGTAATATAGACAGTTGGGAGATTACATGCCCCCAAATTCTTTCCTCTCCCTAAGTGTCATCCATTTTTAAACTTTTAAAGAAATTATTCTGAAATTAGTGCTAGATCACCCTATCACCTTATTGCTGGGTAATCAGTATAATTGTTCCCCATATTTACATGCCCATCAGTAGCCTATCAAATTGGCAGAGGTGGGACCAGAGGAAGGAAGAGAAGAAGAGAGGATATGGGCAGGAATGCAAATTGCACTGCATGCAGTCTGAACAGTGAACTCCTGAATCCATCTGCAGCCCCTGTGTGAGCACTGATTACGATTTCAAACACAATAGACTGTAAATCAGTTCTCTTGGATTCAGCTTTCCAGAGTGGTTGCAGCTTAAGATACTGAGAACACTCTGAACTGATTATATGCAGAAAGCCTTTGAGATCCAGGGAAAAGCTGCAGTTTCCTCCCCCCCCCCCCGATTTTAACAGAAAGAGTATAATAATAGATGTAAATCTAGCCACCTGTCAGAATGTTAATAAAGATTACTTAGGTAAACTACCCTAACTAGTGAATATTTGCATCTGATCATATGTTTTAATTAAGGGAGCAAGATCTTCTGTGAATTGGTAAGAATCAATAGAGCTGTTTCTTCTTAGCTTGAAAGAGGTTAAATGGTATAGTTCTGGCAGTCAGTGCCAGCTACAGGAGGTGACTTTTGTTCAGTGACTTGGAAGATAGTAATTGCATAAGTGTATCCACTAGTGCCCTATTAAGAAAAATCATATCCCTAAGGGCAGTCATACTTGTTGTACTACCGATTTTGTAGGCAAGCCAAGGTATGTCAAGGAAGCCTTTGGTAGGTGAGGTGGGATTCTTATCTGAGATTGCCCTTTCTCTTCATAAAGTTCTAGTAGTAGTGTTTCTTCCTAAATATGGTATCTCTACAGGTAATGTTACTTGGAAGCTGAGTTGTTACAGGATTTTGATTTTCTTGGGATGAAAACTAGGCAGCTCAATGTTTAAGACTGGAATAACTCTGAAAAATCAAGGGCATTTGTGCAGAGCCTGACAACATCCATTGGAAACTGAAAATTATTCTGATGTAAGCCTATCAGCAGAAATTTGAGATATGATTTGCTGAAAATTGAGAAGTCAGTGCCCACACATTTCCTGTTGAACACCAAGTCATGTTGAGTGGTATGCAACTGCAAATGCCTTATTGATGCCAGTTCATAGCTGGAAGTTATGCCAGAGGAGTTACTGTGTTTGGTGTAACAATGGGAATCTGTTCATCAGCTTTAAGATCCCAGGAAGTTGACCATTCCAGTCTGTTTTGGCTTACTTTTTCATATTGCTGCAACAATGTACTTAGCAAAGTAACCAACTTGTGTTAGTAAGTTCTTGTGGACCAGAGCATGCCATATTTTTCCGGTCTGTAAGATGCTCCAAACAAAGTATAAGATGAACCCCACTTTTCCAACCCAGAAGAGGAGAAAGAAGAGCCCATCCAAGATGGATTGTCCCTCCTTTGCAGACTCACAAGCCAAAGATTATTGCAGTGTCCAGGGGAGCAGAAGCACTTTCCCTTCCTGTGGCTGCCTCTGTCTTACACGCCTCTGTCTTATGCCCCTTTTGCCCCTTAGCATGTGTTAGATTGTGAGCAACAACTTTTAGGCTTGCACAAGTTTCACAGGTTTCACGTAGGCCGCTGCCCCTTGCTTGACTTCCATAGGATGAGAGAGATTTTAAAACGAAGCTGAGAAGCTGAGAAAGAGGAGTCCTTCCTGGAAAGATCTTCCACATCTTCTTGCCTTGGATCTGGCGGATGTAGGCAGACTGGGCTCTTCTTTGGGCCTTTATACACGACCCCTAAGCTCCGCAGGAAATGGCTGCAAGGTCCGGACCTTACAAGTGTTTTCCCACCAGCTCCGGACTTTGCAGACAATTAAGTGTGACCCCGCCCACCTAAGCGCGACCCAGCTGCACTTTCTTGTACCTGCTTGAGGTGGGTGAAAATCCCCAGGTCCGGATTTAATCTGGTCAGTGCGGGGCTCTCCTGGCTTCTGCTTGTGTTTTTTTTTTTTTTGCCTCCTGCCCCTTTAAGAGAAGAGGTGGGAGGAAAAAAAGCAAGCAGAAGAGAAACGGAAGAGAAAAGGAAAGGAAACGGAGCTCCGGGAAGCTCCTCCAGGTGAGCTGCATTTTTTCCCCTCTTTCTCTGGTGGGGAGGAAGGAAGGGCAACGAACCCCTAAGATCTTAGGTCCGAATTTAAGGGACCAGCGGATCTTAGGGGTTGTGTGAAAAGGCCCTTTCTTAGCTTTGTTTTGATGCTCACAATCTAACACGTGCTGAAGGACCCATGCGAAAGAGGTGCTGAGTGAGGGAATGGCACATAAGCGAGAGGTGGCCACAGTGAGGGAAAATTCTGTTGAAATCAACTAGACTTCCAGGCAAGTACAGGCTCTGTAGAGCAGCAAACCTCTCTCTCTCTCTCTCTCTCTCTCTCTCTCTCTCTCTCTCTCTCTCTCTCTCTCTCTCTCTCTCTCTCTCTCTCTGTGTGTGTGTGTGTAAAAGAGGGGATTATGAAAAGTGCCTCCGCGCCTCTGGATGCTGCAATAATGTTTGGGTTGTGGATGCAGAAAGGACCCGACACTGTAGTTGAGAAAGAGGAACCCCACACAGCCTACCTCCAATATATAAGACGAGCCTCAATTTTTAGCCTGACAATTTTAGAAAAAAATAGTGTGTTATAAATGGAAAAATATGGCAGTATCTAGGGCATTTTTGGCAAACCTATGGCATGGTACCAAAGGTGGGACTCTGAGCCCTTTCTGTGGGCACCCAACATCGCCCCTTCACAGCCACCTATATTCAGGTTAAATTGCTGTACAGTGGACCCTCGTATAACAAACTGTTTCTATAACATAAAATCTGTACAACATATAAAATTCCAGAGATAGGGGAAATTTGCTTAAATGAATTGTCTATGGGGCGAACCCGTACAGCATAAAAATGGTCGTGATGAGGGATTACTCTGTTTCAATGCATTCCTATGGGAAATTTGTATAAAGCAAAATTTGTTTAACATAATTTCATTTGGAACGAATTAATTTCTTTATAAAAGGTACCACTGTATTAGCGCTTGGTGAAAAATTATTGGGTTTTGAATTGCAGTTTGGGCACTTGGTCTCTAAAAGGTTCACCTTTTATGACTGCTAGTAGCTAATAGATAATATATGGACAAACATATATACACCCACCACCCACCCACCCTACATTTTGCTTTGATGTGATAGAGGGAAAATCAGAGAAGGGGAGAGAGAGAGAATTAGGCTGAAGTCACTGTCAGGTGCAGCATGTAAAACTCTGGAAACCTGGCATTGGACAAAGAGAGACAAGCAGAGAAAAGGTTTTATTGCAAAGAGAGAGCCATCACAAGCAGGGAATAGAAAGAAGACAGCCTAAATTCAAAGCTCTTTCAGTGAGTCACTTTAAAATATGGCACCTAGACAAATGCTTTGGAAAGGCTGTAGGGGAAATGCGTGCCCTATTAGTATTCAGGGTAGGAACAGATAAAGATTGGCAAATAACAGTTAATATATAATTGCTATCACTTGATTGGATGTTTTTGGTGCCAAAATTCTGAATCATATGTTTCTTAGGACTCGTACACTGGCTAACTTTTTATTGCCATCAATAACATAACTATATTGACAAAAGCTTTTCCATATCACTGTATGAACAGAAATAAGTTAAAAGTGACTGGATTTTACCGTATATCACCAGTTTTGCATGTCTTGGACTGGTGCAGCTGTAAGCGAGAACCAATTCTTTTTGAGAGACAATGTGTTATTCTGTAATGTAATTGTTCTTAAAGCAGTATAGTACAAACTTTTTATTTTACTTTCACTCTAAAAAAAACACCTAAAGTGGCCATGAAAATTGTCCACCAACAGGTATATGTTGTGTTAGTGTGGAGAAGCAAGTGACTCTTTGTATGTTATAGAGACATTATTATTTGGTTATTTTGCTATCTGAAGCATTTGAAATATCATAATGATAAAAACTTGTGCTCTGTTATGCCGTCTTGAATTGCTTCATAGTTTAATCAGCCCTATCATACATAGACTTTGTCCTCGTTCCACAATCTTAACTGAAATTTGGAGGAAGGGAAGCAATCTCAAAGTGCTGGGAATGTGCACAATATTTTTCCAAAAGATTATTGGAAGATCTTGGATGTCTCTGAGAAGAGCTTCTCTCTCTCTCTCTTTCCCCTCTTGGAATAGAATTGGTGCTGAATCTGTGTTTAATAGTACCAGTAAACTATGGGCGCTTTTACACAACCCCTAAAATCCGAGGCATAGGGCTCTCAGATGCGGAGCTTAAAATTGTTTTCCCACCAGCTGCACACTTTTAAAAAAATTAAGTACGACCATGCCCACCTAAGCGTGTCCCAGCGCATTTTAAAAGTACCTGGTCTCTGGACGTAAAAAAATTTCTGATGCGGATTGTAAAGCAATGAGTGTGGGGCTCTCCTCGCCTTCTGTTTGGTTTTTTTGCTCCCCGCAGCATTAAGAGACTGGAATGCTTCTGAGGCTGCTCCAAGGCAGACAGAGGTGAGCCTGCATTCTTTTCTCCCTTTTTTCTCCCTCCCCTCACCGCAGACAGAAGCAATGGCGTGCGGAAGGGTGGGAACACAGCAAGAGGAGCAAACACAATCTCTGGTCCGAATTTAAGTTGCCAGCAGATCTTAGGAGTCGTGTAAAAGCGCCTTATATTGGGAGGTATGACAAAATGTATTCCTTTAAAGTAGTTAAATGTAACCTGAAGAAAAATCAGAATGTAAAAGTATTACATGATTATTGGAGGAAAGTTGTCTTTGTTTTATTTTTTTAATGTTTTTGTATCTGGAATATTTTTCCTCCTTGGGCTAGCTTTTGTTGGTGCAGGTGTGCAGAGGATTACTGAATGACTTCTGGTGAACAATACAAGACTGTAGACAGCAGGATGCATTCACATCAGAGAACCCGGGAGTTCCTGGTGCTATTTTTCTTCCTTGCCTTGAGGCCAAGTACGGCAATGATTGTGAGCATACATCATAATATCATAGAAAAGCAAGAGACTGGAGAGAGCTCCTTTTCTGAACTGTATACAGTATTTTAGTGCTTTGAATTAAAAGCAACATTTTGGCAAGGCTTTCTGGGAGGAAAAGAGAAAGGGATATTCTTGACTTTAGATAAGATTTAAGAAGCCTTAGCAGGCTGAACACATGATATTTTCTCTTGTGTGGGAGCACAGACCAGGCCCCCCAAACCACAGGAAATGTAGAAACCTCAACCACAATTCAGACAGAGTATCCTACTAAATCCTGCTGACTCTGTTGTTAGTAACTCTTACAAACACAGTGAGTTTCCCCCTCCTTTCTCCACAAAGAACAACACACTAACAGTGCTGCTGTTCAGACTTGAGGAGGAGTTATGTCTTGCGTTGTATTCATGTTTTAAAAGGCTTGCTAGATTGTGGCAATCGGGACTAAATTTACAGAAATCCAAAGGAACCATATGTGCAGTTACATTTAATACTGCTACACATCTACAATATGATTCTGGCCAATGAATTTTGGTTTGATGCATAAATTTCATCTTAATTTTTATTGTGCAGAGCTATTCTGGAAAAAGAAAAGAAATACTGAATGGCTGAGATCTAGTAGTTAGTACATTGCTGCTAAAATACAGTGGTACCTCCACTTACGAATTTAATTCGTTTGAAATGCTTGCTGTTAAGTCAAAGTACTCTTAAGTCGGGGTACCTATCCAAAATGTTTTTAAAAAGTTAAAATATTTAAAAATTTGTAAGTCGAGCAGACCATATCTAAAATTTGTAAGGCAGCAGTTAAAACGCCAACAGTTTTCCGCTCTTAAGTTGAATTGTTCTTAAGTCGAGCTGCTCTTAAGTCGGGGTGCCATTGTAGTCCTATTGAATCAGTGAGGATTTTGTGAGTAAACTCTTCTGTAAATTCCATCAATTCAGTGGACCTACTCTAATTGTGATTTACTACTGGATCTCACCAGTGTTTGTGTAGCATATCCACAGTGCTTCATTGCAATTCTCCTTCTAATTGCTGTATAAAATTAACCAGTTGCAGTTATCCAATATTGCAGTGGATGGAAAGGTAGAGGCAAGAAACTGTGTTTACATGCAATTCCTGTGGGAATTCTGAATAAGAGTAGTGTCTACTGTGCAAGTCCATATGAGACATATATAAATTGCCCGTGGATAGCGTAGCTTTGCCTCTTAATATTCCACTTCATGCACATGTGGGAAAAATGATGAAAACAGGTTTGAGTAAAGAGTTGAGTGCTCTACATGTTTATTTACACCTGAATAGCTAATGTCTAAATAGGAGACCTTTGAGCATCACAAAAAGGCAAAATTAGAGTGTGTGTCCACAGTATTGTTCAGATACAGACAACATGTCAGTCCAACAATATTGTGGATTTTTCCATTATTCCTGATCATTGGCCAAACAGTATGGAGCTTATAGAAATTTTAATATAAAACATCTGGAATACACTATGTTGCTTACTCTAGCTATAGCTAATATGAGACAAATGGCATTGTGTTTTTAAAATACTCTGATGAAATGACTGGTTGTAATTGAATGACCTTGCTTCCAAGGATACAAGGGAGGGGGCAGCTGGGTCTCTTGGAATAAGGACTCTTCTGACCTGGCTTCTGAATGTTCCATCATGTAAATTCATGCATGAGATCGGAAGGGCCTTGCAGGTTAAGTATGGAAGGGGGTTCATATGCAGAAATTTAATTCGTGAGGCATTCAACCCCCGAACTGTTTGTGTTAAATTGCACAAAATCAGTTTGAACTGGGCCCAGAAACATCTTGAATCTAGCTTGTTTTATAGGATTACTTTGAGAATAAAAAGACAAAGGTGGAGTAAAGTCATACTGTATTTGCCATTTCGAGCACATTAAAAGGGAGATGGAATGTAAATGTAACAAACACAAATAAATCTACACATAGACACCTGTCTCTAGGGGAGTATTTTGCACATCTCTCATTTCCAAAACTGTCCCATGTACAACCATATGTTTACACAATAAAAAGATGAAACTATTGTCCCAAGGGGCAAAATATATATACTGAAGTCAGTTGTAATTGGTATTGGGAACTCCATATTCTGAAAACTATCAAGTTGCTATATCAGGACATTGCTGCTCTGGTGTGATTATTTCAAAGTGACTGTTGTCTTTATCTCTGTAGCCAACAGAGTTTTCATACAGGCTTCAGTCAGGTTGCACCAATAAAGCATTGTTCCAAGGTTCAAAGTCTCTTGGGAGTAAACTCCTTTGAGAAGTTGCTAGCTTTGATATTCTTTCACTTGGTTGCTGTCTTGGTGGTCCCTCTGCAATCAGACAAGGAGACTGCAGTCACTTCCTTTCCATATCAGTGATTTAGGACTGTTTGTGATGAAGCAGAAGAGGCATTCACAAGCCAAAAGGTAGGACAGCTGAAGCCAAAGCAGCACTGTGCAAAGGTAAAACAAAGGGGGGGGGGAATCTGGATTGAAACAAAAATTCCTTCCATCCATCTCTACTAATCCACTCTCATTCCTCTTCTTCCTCCTCCTCCTCTCCCCCTCCCCTACCCCCCCCCAAACTCTATATACTACAGCCAATGAATATCTGGTATGAAATGCATATCCCATCCCATATTATATTGCACACCTCATTCTGCTGCTATATATCTGAAGAAGTGGACGTGTCCATGAAATGTTACATTAAAATATGAAAGTTAGTCTTTAAGGTGCCACATGTTCTGGGTCTTTTGTTTTGCTTTGTTTTGTTTTTCTTTGGTTTTTACCAAAATTATGCTAGGTTTCTGTACTCAGCAACATGTAGTCTGTTGTGTGCTGTATATACTAATAGCATTTTTAGTTAAGAATTGCTGGCACTATAATGGCCCTATAGCTGCCTCTACGTTAATTGTGTTAGAGTTTATATCTTGCCCATTCTGTTTTCCTATCATCACTACGACTCCTCAAAAATTAAAATTGTATTTATAGACTATATCCTCCCACATAATTAGGAGCAACCTTCTGGCAGCTCCAGTGTAACAACATAGGTTTCTCAGTGACTCATGATGTCACTCCTGAATATACACACAAACAATGGAACTGTGTGGGTTTTAAAAAAAAGCTGTTTCTTAGTTATTGGTGCTGATGTACATGGAAGTTATTCATTATGTACAAATTCATTGTATGGTCTTTGAAAAAGAAGCCCCTCTCATTTCTGGATCTGACTGATCCTGGCAGACTTGTTCTAGTCACTACTGTGCCAAAATTTTCTCCCATTACAATTCACCCATTCTCATGAAATCTGATTTTAAAAAGTAAGGCTGCTTGGAAATGAATTTTGAAGGAGATATTTGAGAGGTAAATTAAGGATTCTTGTTCTTGTGCTTATAAGCTGGGCATTTATCACTCAAGCCAAAACACAATCCATTATTCATGTACTCTATGCCTGTGGTTGGAGTAGAAGGAAATTGGTATCTGGTATTAAAATGTGATAAAGATTATTACATAGCAGGGGGCATTTGCTTTCAATTTTGATCCTGATTTAAAATGTAAAAATGAATTTTTGACAATTTAAATAAAAATAAATGTTTGATTTGAACTGTGACTTAAATAAATTTAAATAAATCATTGCATTTTGTCCAGTCTGATACGTAGACTGAACAAGAGTAGGAAAATATTGTTGCAGGTTAAATGTTGGGCTGATGTGAAAGGAATGTTGTTATATGGCAAATAAAGGTTTGTGATAAGGGATAACCATAATATGAATCCGAGTTTTTGCCACAGGAATGGCGGGGAAGGTCCAGATCTTTTCACTGTTGGCAAGAAGAAAGAATGTGATTTGGTGACAGACAGATTATAGAGAAGGACTGGGGGAAATGCCCAATCAATAGTATGATTGGTGTTCTTTGTCAATATAAAGGAAAAATCAAGAATGATATGGCTTTGGATGATGGAAGACAATGACCTTAGAGCTGAGATATATTTAGTCTGAAGTGGGAATGGGAGAAATATCAGAGAGGTGACCCCATGGCATTACATGGTGGGGGATTCTTGAGCAGAGAAGTACAGCTGAGGTCATATGAAATCAACCAGGGGCATTATGCAGGGAATACCAAGACACTGATCCTAAGAATTTACTAGGAAGCCAGCATAGATGAGGAGAACCTTGATGAAATAAACAATGTTACATTTCCATGGGAATTGAGTTTGAGACAATGTGTATATACGGATATAATGTATCTGTGAAGATTCTCAGTCATCTAGGTGAGGTTATCTGGAAGTTGAGTCATGGCAGTTGGATTTCTTTTCTTGTGAAAATAAAAACATACAAGCAGCTTTGTCCGTCTGAGGAAAGTTAATGGTAAGGCCTTCAATTTATAGCTCACCTTGATTTCACAATACCCTGGTCTGAATAGGTTCATTAGATGGATAGCGGCCTGGATGGGCTCGTTAGATGTACCATGGGGTGCGTGAAAGTGCCACATATGTAACCCTTCCCAACACACGTTCAGTATGGGTCATTAGCTGTGGCCTTCTTGGTGGCAGTGTGAAGTGCTTTTGTTTTGTGTTGGGGTTGATGAAATGGCCACATGATAAGTGTCAGACAGGTTGTGCCTGAGTCCCCCACCTCTGTTGAGAGAGGGGTTTTCAGTACACCTTCCCTGACCCCTCTCTTGAACCACCTATCTTCACTGTCTAATATGTATACATTCTCATCTTTGAACAAGTGTCCTTTGTCTTTCAAATGAAGGTACACTGCCTTGGGTCCTTTTCAAGGAGAAAGGAGAAAATAAATAAATAAATAAAATACACTACTGATCCTGATCAGTTGCCCCTTCTGTGTTGGGCCATCCGCGCGTTCAGTGGCTGTTTGGTTTCTCCGATGTAGAACTCTGCAAACTCCTCAATACATGGGATAGCATATACTATATTGCTCCTTTTTGTGTTTTGGTATCAGTTCCTTTGGGTGGTTGAGTCCCTGCCTTAGTATGTTTGTGGGTTTGAAGTAAATGGGGAGGGCATTTGCCAAAAATCCTTTTAAGCTTTTCAGACACTCCAGCCATGTAAGGAATGGCCAGGTTCTTCCTGGTCATGTAGGATAGTTTTAGTTACAGTATATCTGTCCCCCCCCTCTTAACTTAATAACTTGAGAAGTTATAATTTTTTTAACATCCAAACTTAATTCCAGCTTAATTAACATAAAACTACTGTACAGTATTTCATTTCATTCCATATGTCCAAATTGGAGATGATCCATGAAAGCTCACATAAAAATATAATAGTCTTTAACGTGCCACATGTTTTTGTCTTTTTGTGTGTTTTCTTTTCTTTTCTTTCCTTTTTGTTTCTGCTTTTGTTTTTGTTTCCTTTTTGCACAATATCCTTCTGTTAAGGAATGTTGCCTAAGAATGAAGACAGGTCCAAGAAACATGTGGATTTTATATTTCCAAGAATGGGGAAATGCCCTTTATTTGGGACCCCAGGGATCATCCTGGCAACAGCCCATGAAACCATTGAAGTTTCTGCAAGAGCCAGATTTTAATGTCTGTCTGCTACCTCCTTCCACATTCCATTTTAAGACTGTGACTAAATGAAGATGCCGCAACTTCAAAATTAGTCATGTCCCTGATTAGTTCATTTGCCTCATGAGTTCTGGAGAATATAAAAGTTTGCATGATATTTTATAATGGCTGGGTTTTGCCCATTAAGGTATTATCCAAGCTCAATTACCTTACCTTTCTAGCTAAGCAATTTTCCCTTACTGCCATTTAGAGTTGCAAATGCAACAGTTTGTTTGTGGGTTAGGAAAGCACTTAAGGGGCAATCTTTTGCAAATACTGAAAGAAGACTCATGAATCCAAGTGTTTCAGTCCATCCTGTGCCCTGCCAGGTAATTGCAAGTGAGTCTGACCTGCCCTTTTTAATTAAAAAAATAATCTTACTCAGTTGCAAACAATCAGAGTAAATAAGCCAGTTCTGCAACTTGCATAACTTTCAGCTCCTGTTGGCAAGCAACTAGAGTGGATATAAAAAGTTTACACACCTCTGTTAAAATGTCAAGTGTCTGTGATATAAATAAATGAGACAAAGATAAATCATTTCAGAACTTTTCCCACCATTAATAAAACCTATGACCTGTACAACTCAGCTGAACCACAAACTGAAATCTTTTAGGTGAAGGAAGGAAAAATAAACAAATAAATAAAAAATAAATAAATAAATAAATAAATAAATAAATAATATGGTGGCTTTTTGTGTATAACCTCTCATAACTGGGGATGTAGCTGTGCTCAGCAGTAGAAAAATCACATTCAGACTCATGTTAAGTAGGAGTCAGTACACACCTGACATCATTTAAAGTGCCTCTGAGGAATCCCAAATAAAAATCAGCCATGCTAGTAGGTCTTTCTTGACATTTTCTTAGTCACATCCTACAGCAGAAGCCATGGCCAGCAGAGAGCTTCAAAAGCATCAGAGGGATCTCATTGTTAAAAAGCATCAGTCAGGAGAAAGGTACAGAAAAAATTCCAAGGCATTAGATATACTACAGAACATAGGGAAGACAGTCATCATCAAATGGAGAAAATATGATACAACACTGACATTACCAAAAACTGGACGTCCCTACAAAATTAATGAAAAGACTAGAAGAAAATTGGTCAGGGAGGTTGCCAAGAGGCCTACAGCAACATTAAAGGAGCTGCAGGAATATCTGGCAAGTACTGGCTATGTGGTACATGGAACAAGAATCTCCCATATTCTTCATATGTCTGGGCTATGGGGTAGAATGGCAAGACGAAAGCCTTTTCTTATGAAGAAAAACATCCAAGCCTGGCTAAATTGTGCAAAAACGCATCTGAAGCCTCCCAAAAGCATGTGGGGAAAACTGTTATGGTCTGCCAAAACCAAGGTTGAGTTTTTCACCCATAATTCGAAAATATATGTTGGTGCTCTTTTGGTGAGGTGAAGTGCTGTTTTTGCGCCCTGGGCTGGGGAATTCTCTTGTCACGCTTTGTTCCCTGTTCCTGTTCCAATAAAAGGGACATGAAGTAACAGCAATGGCTGTTTCCCCCTTTCGTTCAAGGAATACTCCAACAACCGAGAAAGCCAGCTGGAACTCCTGCGCCAGACCAGGCTCGGCTGCCAGCCTGTCCGTGTCAGAGAAGGCAGCTCTTGAAGGGACAGGCGGAGAGCCACTGTCAGGCGTAGGTCCATCCTCCTCGGGTCCCGGAGGCAGGGCTGAGCTCTCCTTGCCTGCTTGCCTGCCAGCCCACAGACTGCTGAGCTCAGGGCAAGGGTGTCTCGGCCCACCGCCCACGCCGCCACTGGCTCGCGGCAAGTGGTGACATTGCAGCCGCCTATGCTCACCCGGCTCCTCCTGCAGGGCCTCCCGAGACAGCCCACACGCCCGCAGTGGGGATTCGAAATATCAAAAAACGGAAGCCCGACAATTAAAAAATGACTAAACAAAGCCAGGGAAATCCAGTAGTTGTCACGAAACAAGGACGTGAAGTAACAGTTGTCACAATACAAGTAATCACGCCCATGGGTAAAGGAAAACAGACACAGAGGGACAAAACCACATGACCGCGAACAACTCTATCACAGAATGAGTGTAATCGTGGAACGAGATAGGACGTGAAGTAACTGCCTTTATAGTGTGCCACCACAGGTGCCAGGGAGGTTCATTCCCTCCCTCTCCCCAGGAATCGGCCGGCCCACTCAGCCTGAAGTGAGTGTACCCATCTCCATTGTGAACATGCTAATTGTGGAAGTAGACCAGCTGGCATTTCCCCATGCCTCTGGGAAGTCAACCACTCTCAGCTGTTGAGCAGTTGGCTGTGCAGGGAGGCAGGGAAGCACCAGCCCAGCTGCTTCCAACGCTGGGTGCATTTTTGTCATGGACAGGTATGTGTGTTGTGTGCCAATCAGATTGACTGGTTGGTGTTTTTTTTTGGGGGGGGGGGGAGAGAACAGACTTACCGTGCACTTTTTATTTATACCCCTAGGGATAGGAATACAAAGTGCCCATGCCAATTTGTGTGTCTGCTTTTTAAAAGTCCTACTTTGCTTTTTCCCTCAGGCAGATTAGGCCACCATGGTTCTAATCCATAGTCATTACAGACCTCAGAATCTAGGATGGAAAGACAGTCCTAGTATTTGTAAAGCTATTTGCCAGTGGTGGTGAACCTTCGGCACTCCAGATGTTTTGGACCACAACTCTCACAGTCCTTTATCATTGGCAATCTAGGCTCGGAATTCTGGGAGTTGTGGTCCAAAACATCAGGAATGCCCAAGATTTACCATCACAGCTCTATGCTGTTCTTTATTTATTTATTTTTACAGTTTATATGCCGCCCACTACCCAAAGGTCTCTTGCAGTGAAAATCATTATCCACGCACAGGACACAGTTTATGGCTTCTTCCTTGTTTTGTGTACCAGGAGGTAACTGACATGCTTATCACAATTCAATTGCAAACTTGTATCTCACATGATAGAATGTTTTGTTTGTTTTCAAGTTGTTTTGGTTTTCATCATTGCACATATTTCTTGCACTCACTGACTCAGTTCAGATATAACAATATTGGTAGGCCAGGAGCTAGGGGTGTACCGGTTCCAATTAATCAGTTTAACTAGAGAGTGGACTACTACCGTGCTTGCATTCTGTTTCCTCTCTTTGCCTTCCCTCTTTTTTTGCTAGTTTGCAGTATTGTTTAAAAGCTAAACCATAGTTTCCTGGTTTAAAAGGAATAGGAAACTACAAAATTATCTGGAAACAATGTTTTAAGGAAACAGAAAAGTGGTAGGAAGCAGATAAATACATTCCTCCTTGGAGTTGAGTCATGGCAACTGGATGTCTTTTCTTGTGGGATTTTGCTACCCTTCCAAGTACCTTCACTGAAGAAGCTTCTTGGTTGAGTTATGAAACTTTTCAGTCCCACAGGAAAAAAAAGTCCAGTTGCCATGTCTCAGATCCCAGATAACCTCAATTGGATGACAGAGAATCTCGACAGACATCCCTTCTTTGGTTTCATAAATTAGGTTTGAAAATGTGAATTGGCATCTCTGAAGAAGAAAGCAATATGGTTTCTGTAAGATTTAGATATAGGTAAAATTGGGGCCATTGTCCTATAGCAATTAATACTGCATGATTTACACTTGTTTTCACAATTGCTGATACTGTCTTGGCATGAAAAATGATAATGGTATTTTCACAATATGAAAAGATTTTGTACACGTTTCTATTGTACAAACAGGGTTTCATTTGAAAACACTACAGGTTTGAATAAGCATACGACTTATTTTGAAATCCCTTCTGAAAATGATCAAATTGTGAAATTCAAAGAGACTTCTACTGTTTGCAGCTTCATTTAGGCATACTTAACTGCCATGCTGTCAAAGCCTCTTATATCTAACAAGTCAAGAATTGAATGATAGGAACACCTTCAGTTTTCTCATTTGTTTTCTCAGATCCATTATTTGTATAAGAGCATCTGCATGAAATTGTTTTTGTGGATACAATAAGTGTTCTGTATCTTCTTGGTCTTCACAGAATTCAACTGCTTATTTATTCTTGGTTCCTTAAAATAGCAAGAGTATATTCAAAACTCTAAAAATGGAAACCAGCAATAATAAAGTCTGGTATGAGAATCTTGCAAAGCACAATAAAATTGCTATTTTTTTATTTTTCATTTTCCCATTCATAAGATGTGTCTTGATTTGAGAGAACAAATTAATCTTCAGTCCTATAATCACTTAGTGTGGAGTAAATTGTGGTGAACTCACTGGGACCTGTTTGAACTGTTTTTTGTGTTTTATTTTATTTTACATAAATTTTTACACAGTAAACAAAACTTAACAATGAAAACATAAACTTAAATACAAACTTGCCTCAAAATATACTGTTTTCCCCACCACCCTTGTCTTTTTTAAAAAATTCTATTTTGTTTTGTATTTTACTCTTCATACCCTGTCTCTCCAGAAATTCTTGTGTTGGGATATATATATTAAGAAAGCATTCCATATTTCCTTTAAATATTTTGTTTTTTATGAATAATCCGCATATGAATAAGCAGTATTACATGTAGGTCTAACATCTTCAATAATTCAAGCTATTAAATAGAAATCCTCTCTGCCTGTTCCCTTAGGACTAAAAAAAATATAATGCATACAAGGAGAAAGATAAGAATGCAAATTAAAGGACAATACAGGGGTTACTTGTCTGTTTATGTTGCAATTTGCTTAGTTTTGATTCTGCAAAAAGAATAGTGATAGCATAACAGACGATACAGCTGCTCCCTCTTACTACTCTGGGGTGAAAATTGGGACTTCTAAATATTTCTTGGATTTTGCTATAAATTGCTACTCAACTGAGCAAGTCGGTTGGACTTTTTTAAAAAGGTAAATACCGAAGATCTGTGGTCTTGCAGATGCTGATAGTTAGTCTCTAAAGCATGGGATTTTTGTTGAACATCTTGCGTTGGGGGGGGGACACATTATAAAGAATCCCATGTTAGAACCGTGGTTGCATGATGACGTCCTACTTTACACTGATTTATCATAGAGTCCAGTGACTGTAATAGTCTTAGAGATCCCTTGAGTTCCCTTTGCTACTGGCCACACAAATGGCATTGATGCGGAATGCTCAGATCAGATGTGCTATGACCTAACTTTTCTTACTTAAATAATTTTACTGTTCTAAGTCTGAAATAATGGGTTTGAATCCCATATCCATTCCCTACTTCCAACTTTATGTGAAATTTATACCCTGGCAGTTTTTCCCCCTATGGCTTCAAAATGTCTAGAAATTTTACATCTTTAGTCATTTCTGGGCGGAAAGAGGAATAAAGGTACCAGTAAGTGGCACTGGGAAAGTGGGGGGGGGATAAAAGTCCATCCTTATATGCAGGCTTACCTTCTGCTCTGCCAGGGCAAACTGGGTGGTTATAGAGCTGTCAGGGATCCTCCCTCACAAGCATCATTTTTTTTCTCCCCATATAAATGGAAGAGAAAGCCATGCTCCAATGAAGAAAGAACAGATCGTAGCATGTTGATCATTGTGAATTGTAAGTTCAGAATGTCATCCTACTACAACTCAGAAAAGTGAGTCGACTGAATGAAATGCTATGTTTGCTAAGGTTAAACAAATATCATTCAGTATGTTTAAAACCTCACCCATATCACTTTTCTTTGAAACCCTGACTACTTCTTTATGATCTTGCACAAAGAAAATTGAAAAGATGATTCCCTCTATTTCTAAGTCAGAAAGCATGCTGTTTTTTTTTAAAGTGACAGCCATAATAGCACATTTATTCAGAATTAGTGGCCATCAGAGAAATATTGTGAATATTTTCTCGTTCAGCTTCTTGCTTGTTTATACCTCGTCCATTTTATTTTTCAACACTGCTTTAGCGTCACAGATATAAGCAACAATGGACCAATATATGGCTGAATATTGTTAGGAGATTTTAAAACAGCTTTTGGTCACTGTAATTCTGTCTCTCACTGTTTCATAACCAGAGTAAGTTGTATCAAAAGAAAGAGAATGGGATTTCCTTGTGTAGTTGTCTGAGGAACTGAGGCAGCTGTAGGAACCAGTGTAGGGCTCACATTCCCTTTCCCACATTGGTAAGATGTTTTTGTTGCTGGCTTGTGCTTTTGTTCATTTTTATTGTATGCCACTTTCAACTTTTGAAGCAAGTGGTATATAAATGTAAACACACTGAGGAGAAAACACGGGTGTTAAACCGCTCTAAAGGATGCTATCAAATTGGAACAAGTTCAGAGAACTGCAACAAGGATGGTCAGAGGGTTGGGAACCAAGTTGGATGAGGAAAGACTGAAAAAGCAAGACATGTTCAGACTTGAGAAAGGAAGACTGAGGGGAGATGTAATAGTACTTTTCAAATACTTGAAAGGCTGTCATAGAGAGGAGGGGCAGGATGTGTTGTCGATCATCCCTGAGTGCAGGACACGCAACAATTCACTCAAGTTACAGGCTGTCAGATTTCAGTTGAATATTAGAAAAAACATCCTGACTGTTCTGAATATTGGGGGGGGGGGGTTCCTAAGCAGTACTGCAGTGGAACCAATGAAGTACTCCAATGCTGGAGGCATTTAAGATCTGCCAGGTATCTTTGATTTGTATTCCTTAAGCCGGGGAGTTGGATGATGGCCTTACAGGCTCCTTCCAACTTTATGGTTTTATGATTCTGAAGTGATTTTTTGAAGGTAGCAGGAGGTGTCATTGTTCCCACTCCTGCTTAATCTCTCAGTCACAAAGCTGGTGCTTTGCCACAGAGTCAGAAAAGCTATGTACAAGATTCAGAAAAGAAATAGCTCATTTTCTCACTGCAGCCTGCTTACCTGAGCCATCCTAGTCTCTTGTAAGACCATCATCCCATGTTACCTCTTGGGCACTTTTTCCTGCGGTTATAGGCACTTTTGCTCTTCTAATGGCAAGTCGCCTTTTCTTAAAAAAAAAAAGGTGACCATGTCCACTTGGCCATTTTAGTGCTTCTAATTTGAGCTACCGCTGGGGGGCTGTACTTTTCTCCCAGGGAAAAAGAGGTGCCTTTAACGGCGACGATTTCTGTGTTGGGGACATTAAAGGGCACTTTGGGGGGATGGGAATGCATTGCCCATTCTTCCTCAGCCGCTGCCACCTCCGCCTCCCCATGGCCTGGCAGCTCCCTCAGGAGGCTGCAGCTGCCCTTCCGAGCCCACCGAGTCTACACCGGTGGATGGGGGGGGGAGAGAGGGCCAAACCACTAATCACCCCCCCCATTTTGTTTTGTCTGTTTAAGGGCAGGAACGGGAGCTCGCCTCAGGCTCTGCGTGCAGCCGCGGCACAAAGACAAGCGAGGATGAGGAGGAAAAGGGCTCGAGCTGCCCTACAGCCTCAGTGGTGGGGTGGGGTGGGGGCGCCATCCAGTGGCATTACCTCTTTTTGGGCATGGCCCCTCCCACCAACAAGCCTCCTCGCCCAGCCCCCTTGGCCGGCTTGCTTTTCTCCATGTACTAGAGGAGATGACTAATAAAACTGACAGCTGGCCATAGTGACGAGAAAGGCAGCTGTGCATGTGGGGACCATTGATCCCGCTATTTCAGTCACAGGATCACGAGATGGACAAAGGTGCCTTTTCTTTAAAAGCGCTTCTTCTGACACGTGGGATACCGGTATAAGACACAAAATCTGCTTCCCCTGGTCCCTCAGTTTAAGGTCAAATGAGGACAAGTGGAAGTTCATGGGGACTTTTCCTTCAAGGT
The DNA here is from genome assembly GCA_037367245.1 of Phrynocephalus guinanensis. Taxonomy (NCBI): domain Eukaryota; kingdom Metazoa; phylum Chordata; class Lepidosauria; order Squamata; family Agamidae; genus Phrynocephalus; species Phrynocephalus guinanensis. The sequence goes on along the minus strand of CM074735.1, from coordinate 92,393,982 downwards.
AGATTTCCTAGATTTCCAGTGGGGCCATGGAGGCATAAAAAGAGCCATGCTGGATCAGGCCAATGGCCCATCTAGTCCAGCTTCCTGTATCTCACAGTGGCCCCACCAGATGCCTCTGGGAGCGCATGAGACTAGATATCTGTCTCCTGATAGCACTCCCCTGCATCTGGTCCTTGAAGTACCCTGGTTTTAAGCCTAGAGATTACACATCTCCCTCATGGTTTGTAACCTGTGATGGACTTTTCCGCAATCTGTCCAATCCCCTTTTGAAGGCATCCAGGCCAGATGCCATCACCACATCCTGTGGCAGGGCGTTCCACAGACTGACAATGCGCTGGGTGAAAAAATATTTTCTTTTGTCTGTTTTTTCTCTCCCAGCCCACAATTTGAGTGTATGTCCCCTAATTCTGTTATTTTGTGAGAGGGAGAATAGCTTCCCTCTATCCACTTTACTCATGCCCTGCATAATTTTGTACGTCTCAATCATATCCCCCCTCAGGTGCCTTTTTTCCAGACTAAAGAGCCCCAAATGTTTTAGCCTTTCCTCATAAGGGAGGTGCCCCAGCCCAGTAATGATTTTAATCGCTCTCCTTTGCACCTTTCCCAGTTCCACTATGTCTTTCTTGAGATGCGGTGACCAGAATTGTACACAATACTCCAGGTGCGGCCTTAATATTGTTTTGTATAATGGCATTATAATGTTGGCTGTTTTATTTTCAATCCCCTTTTTGAGAATCCCTAGCATCGAATTGGCCTTCTTCACCTATACCACACATTGGGTAGACACCTTCATGGAGCTGTCCACCAGCACACCAAGATCTCTTTCCTGATACGTCACGGATAACTCAGAGCCCATGAGTTGATAGATAAAGTTTTGATTTTTTGCCCCAATATGCATTACTTTACATTTGGCTACATTAAAACACTTTTGCCATTTTGCAGCCCAGTCCCCCATTTTGGAGAGATCCTTCTGGAGCTCTTCACAATCTTCTCTGGTTTTTACCACATGGAAAAGTTTTGTGTCATCTGCAAACTTGGCCACCTCACTGTTTATCCCTGTCTCCAGGTCATTTATGATCAGATTGAAAAGCACCGGTCCCAGGACAGATCCCTGGGGCACACCGCTTTTCACCTCTCTCCATTGTGAAAATTTCCCATTGACACCTACTCTTTGTTTCCTGGATCTCAACCAGTTTTCAATCCTAGAGGACCTGCCCTCTTATCCCCTGACTGTGCAATTTTCTCAGCAGCCTTTGGTGAGGGACTGTGTCAAAAGCCTTCTGAAAATCCACATACCTGTTGACCTTTTCAAAAAAATTCTAAAATATTTGTCAGATACTCTTCCATGAGGATCTTCTGCACTCTTTTTCCTTAGCCATCCATCGATCGAGTTCCATCTCAGAGGTGACCAGAGGATTTAGGACTATGGACAGTAAATTGTCAGAAGGTTTAAAAGAAAAGAAAAGGGAAGGAAACAACCTACAACAGACTCTTAGTTCAAAAATAGTTTCCCCAAGTCTTGACAGGAATGATAGAAATCCTCAATTTCTTCTAGTCATACAAGTACCATAATGCCTTGAATTACAAAATTAATTTTCTGAACTCAAAATTTTCTTATTTCAAAACAATTTTCCATAGGAATGAATTGGAATGGATTACAGTCGCAACCCCCCCCCATATCTGCTGATTCACTATCCGCTGATTCAGTTACCAGTCACCGGAACCAGTCACCATAACCAAATTGGTTAATTGCATGAGCTGCACTCTGAAATTACTGCATCCTTATTAGTGCCATAGCCATCAGAGTCATGGGCTGAAATGATGTTACTAGGGATGGGCATGAAAAGGAAATATTGAGATTCATTTCATTTCATTTCATTCCCCTGTGACTCATTTCATTACGTTAGAAATGAATTTTTTTTTAAAAAAAATTCATACAAAATGAACCAGTAGCAAACTGATTTATTACTTTATAAAATGAGTCCTCTGGGTCCTAGAGGCACCAAATTTTGTGGCTACCTTCCTTGGACTCTCCCCTTTAAGCCCTCCAATTTTGGAGAGGTTTGGAGTTCAGGGGGCCAAGTTATTCAATTTCAAAGGGGGTGCCCCTAGAAAAAACATTTCTAATTGCCATATTATGTGCTTGAAAATAGTGAACCCAGGCAGCTAGCAGTGTGGAAATTACAGTGGAGCTTCCTCAAGCTCTTCCCTTTAAGCACCCCTAATTTGGAGAGGTTTGGGGTACAAGGGGACAAGTTATTGAACTCCAAAGGGGTGCCCATAGGAAAAAAATCATTTGTAATTTAAAAGTATTTGAAAATACTGATCCCAGGCATCTAGCAGCATGGAAATGGCATGGGAGCTTCTTCAAGCTCTCCCTTGTAACCCCTTGAATTTGGAATGCTTCTGGTTTCAGAGAACAGAGTTATTAAGTTACAAAGGGGCTGCGGGAGGTTCTTAATTGAAGGAGTGTGTCTGGCATGCTTTTCCAATAATTTACAGCTTTCTCTCAGCGCGCCGATCCACACTCCTTCAGTTCTCTGAAACCCTAACTTTTCCAAATTTCAAAGGATCTCCTAAAATCGCTTGAGGAAGCTAGCCCTGTCACTTTGGGGGAGATACATGGCTGGAATCAGTACAGTATTTTCTACTGCATAGAATACTAGTAAAATGAGGAAGTTGCCAGGATATCTTGCTTGCTCCCTACTTTGTTGGGTACTTTACTGACCTTTATACCCATGGCCACTTTTGTTCAAGTGAAAATGATTTGGATTAAAATGGCAGATGGTTAACACTTCAGAGTCCTTTGGTCAGAACATCTCTGTGGTCACCAATGCTAGAGAAGATATCATGTTTGGGAATGGAAAGTATGTTACCCGTGGCTCCCTCATATATGTTGATGTTTCTGCTGGGCCTTTTTTTTCCCCTGCTGAATTTAAATTCTTAATGGGCTTTTTAACATCTGGTTTGGTGCAACATCTGGCTACATCCAACATGGATAAGGCAGTGGCAACTCTCATCTCTTCCTTTCTTTTACCTTCAGACTCATATGAGTTCCTTATTTATTTATTTATTTATTTATTGTGGGACTTATATACCGCCCGTCTTCCTGGTAGGGAACTCCGGGCGGTTTACAGCATATGAAAAACAACAGATAACACAATGTAATAAAAAACTAAACAGATAAAACAGCAAAGTGCAGGAAATGGCGATGGCGGGAGAGGAAAAAAAAATCAACCAAATGCCTCCCGGAAGAGAAGGGTTTTAAGAGCCTTCCGGAAGGCAGGCAGGGACTCTGCTAGGCGCACTTCTGCTGGTAGGTGGTTCCACAGCGTCGGGCCAGCCACAGAGAAGGCTCGGGAGCGGGTGGAAGTTCTCAGAGCCTCCCTGGGCGTGGCCACGCGCAGCATGTGCGCCCGTGACAACCTAGTTGGACGGGCCGAAGTTGACCGCTGGTCGATCCGCTCTGTCAGGTAGCCAGGTCCTAGGCCATGGAGTGTTTTGTAAACCAAAACCAGGACCTTGAATCTGATTCGGGCCGCAACGGGTAACCAGTGCAGGCGAGCCAGAACTGGGGTGATGTGCTCGAATCGATGGTTCCTTGTACTTCACCCTGACAAAAGCGAAGGCACGGTGGTCCAGAGAGGTTCTAAGGCATTTCTGTGGGTTTTAGGACTTCTGTGACAGCCATGGTAACAGTCCAGATTGCTTTGGCATCCTGAATGAGATCCTGGAGAAAGCCACAGAGAGGTCAATGGAATGTTGGAAAATCTCCCTGCTTATTTAACAGGGCTCTCTAGCTTGAGGCTAGATCCTAGATTCCTAGCATACAACAGAAGATACATCTAGCTGCAGAGTTGAGAAGTGAATTCTAAGGTGAACATGGCCAGTGTCCCCTTTATATGATCAATATAGGGAGAGGGGGATTTTGCAAACCATGCTACTGAGACCAAGGACAAGTACCACATCCTAAAGTCTACAGAGTTTATAAACCAACTCTTTTGTACACTCTTTGAATTACCTCATGAGCATAGCTGTTGTTGACTATATGTGAAGCAGAACCAATAGCGGCCTACCTCGTGGGTTTATTTTGAGCAGTCCTACAAGGGGCAAGAAAGTGGAATGTGCTGTAGAGAAGTGTTGATTGCACCCCCTATCTTTTTAATTTAGGTTGCGTGTGCGCGTGCTGTCCTCTTTTAGGTTTGCTTATTTTTACACCACACCCCTTAGAACATGTTGGGAAAATGATATATAAATATTACAATATGATATATATTTATAATATATAAATATATAAATATTGCCAATCCAGTAGGTTACAGTAAATAAGTGTTGTTCAGGTGAAAAGCATAATCCCTCTAGAGCAGTGGTGGAAAACCTGTGGCATCCCAGATGTTTTGGACCAAAACTCCCAGAATTCTGAGCCTAGATTGCCAGTGACAAAGGACTGTGAGAGCTGTAGTCCAAAACATCGGGAGTGCCAAAGGTTCGCCACCACTGCTCTGGAGAGGGAATATGCATGTGTATAGACTGTACTGAAGTGGGAGGCTGCCATTGCGGAAAGGCTTTGGCAGAGTGCTGTCTCTACATTTGAAGAGATCCTGTGTCTGCTGAGAGGGTTTGAGGAAGATGCTCCCAGGTCACTGGAAGTGTGTAATTGCCAGGAACTTATTGAAGGAGCCATGGAGAATAAGGCATTTGGTAGCTGAATTTGCATTTTCCAATTGGATTTCAGCTCTTACTTTCCTTCTTTGGAAGTGGAACACTTTGCAGTATTTTAGCACATACTTTATTCCCTGGTATCTTAGTTTGAGTTTCCAGTGTTGTTTTTCACCCATATCCTAAAATAGTGCTCCCTGTAACATTAGCACAGCATTTTCCTTTTATCCTCAGCTTTGCTTGAGAGTCATATCTGTTTCTGTAGTACAGAATGGAAGGAAGTTGTTAGTGTTTGTCCAGCTGCTCAGATGTACTTTTTGCACCTGCACTTCTACTGTGCCTCTAAGTTTTTCCCTGCCTGGCCAGGAGTCCTGGGGGATCACACAGACTGCCCCAAAACAAATACTGTACATGCAAAAAATGAAAACAATAGTGGCTGGAGGCCCTCATTTGTTAGTAAAAATTGTATTTTGTGGGTGCTAAATACTATTGGGAGACTCTATTTATAAACTACTGTACATCATTGCCCTTAGGCTTCAAGCTCTGCTAATTAAGGAGGCTTTTGGGAAGAGAGTGAACCATTTTCTGGTGAGGAAATCTGATAGTGTTTAGGGATGCAAAAACAGATTTGGCCACCATTGCTTTTAGTCAGTGTTTCCCAACTATGGGTAACCCAGATGTTCCTGGACTGCAAGTCCCAAAAGCCTTCAGCACTGACATGTTGGCTGGGTTTTCTTGGAGTCTCAGTCCAAGAATACCTGGGTTACCCAAAGTTGGAAACCACTGCTCTAAATGAACACAAGAGAGGTGCTGCCAAGCGATCATTTCCTCATGTGGGTTTCTGTATGGCATACTGCTTGGCAAACTGTTTATGCACTTTCATTCTTAGTGGTATCTGTGCGATTTGGAAAATAGAAATGTGGGGTTTTGTGTATAGCTCTCCCCTAAAGGCACACTGAAAGTAATGGAAGATTTTTAAAAAAGGAACTAGATAAAGTATGTTGCCCACAAACTGTTTCAAAATATCAACAGAAATGTAGCAGCACTGAGATAAAACAGTAGGTAAGAACTTAACATCCTGTTCTGGGTGTTCCTTTCTTGAAATCACTTTTGCCAAACTACAAATAAAAACAGTGCTATATGTTAATTCCATCAATAGGACTGGATGAGCTTTGGGTCATTTTTGGTTAATCTGCAATATTGTCTCACCCTTTTTTAGCTGTAGTGACGTATTTTTATGTGTGGGACTCTATATATTTAGACTGCAGCTGTCACTGTTTCCAGACAGCATTGTGAACAGTCAGACATAATGGGAGGTACAAGCCAAACAAACCATCATGAGGGCAGAAAATTGTCTCCCTTTGGCATGCAGGAATATTGGAAGAGTTTACCTGAGCTCTACTGGAATGTGATGCATTCTTGATCTTTCATTTTGGTAATTATAACATTTTCTAATAGATGTGCAATGTAGTCAGACAAAGTATAAAAAAGGCAAATATTGTAAACATTCATGAAGTAGTCGTTCCAACGTGTTCTTGTTTTATTGTTATATAACATGTTTCAAGTTCTTATGAAATGTTTACTATACCTTACAGAGGGAGCCTCTCCATATTCAAATGAGGTTTCCTCACTATTTTGTAAGAAAATTATAAATCTTGGAACATAAGTGTTGAAAACAGACAGACAGATAGACAGACGCATATGCACACACACACACACACACACACACACGTTTGCTGCTATACAGAGCTTCCGTCCCTTATAGACAGACGCGTGCACGCGCGCACACACACACACACACACACACACACACACACGTTTGCTGCTATACAGAGCTTCCGTCCCTTAGCTTCACTAGATTTTGAGTTGTTATGTAAGCCATGTTGAAATTGTTAGGTCTTATGCTGAGGGTCAGAATTGCAGTCTTTGGTGCTTAGCTTCTCATCCCCTGCTGCCCCTTCTAGATTTATTTTTATTTTAACTTTCAGGATGGTTTCATAAGGCAGAAACAAGACTGCAGTGCTTGCTCCTTCTGGCAAAGATGCTGGCTGGGATTTCAACTGCTCTATTGGATTGCAGCAGAATCTATTTTGAAAGGTTTGCTGTGCTAGCCTGAAAAGGTTTTTATGGACTGGCAGCATGGGTGGCCTGTGACAGGTAATGCAAATAATGATATTGCTAGGTTACAGCAGCGTTCACATTTTTATTCTGTAGGGTGAGTGGGAAAGTCATGGCATCGTAGGTTAGAGATTTGTGTGTGTTCACATTGTTCTGCTTTTTCCCTTGGAAAGGCATCTACTAAATCAACCTGCCAGTGTGATAGGTGTGTGTTCCTTTTTTTTTAACAAGGGAAAACAATCCACTGGTCAGACAATCATGTTCTGACTGATAAGGGAGAAAAAAACCCTTGAACATTTGGTAAACAAAAGTCTCTCTGTGGTGTGCATGTGTGATGAATGGGGCAGCAGAGGATAGTTACGCCAATGTGCATTTCCAGAGAAAGTACCTAAGAGAAGCTATACTGTAAGAGATTACTTCTCCCAGTGGAGGTCTCTGTGATTGGGATCTTATGTCATGTAGCAGTTTAAATATTGAATTTTTACGATGTGGAGTTTGAAGCTAGGGTTGCTGGGACTGCCATGCCATGTTTGGAGCCTGTTAACTAGTTTATATTGTGACAGATTTTGGGGTTTCATGTTGCTTGTGTGTTCAGATATGGAATGAATCTGGAGGATCTACACTACATTGCAAATCAATGCAAAACACCCACATGCAACCCATATTGCAGGTGGTACAAGCCCGGTTTAATATGTGCATTTTATTAGGATTGGTGATAGTCTGATGTTATGTAGTCATTGGGGGAGTGATCCCCAATGCAGATGTTCTGAGAAGTCAGGTTTACCATAGGATAATTTACCTCAGAACTGCCAGTCAGTCAGCAGTAACTGCAAATGCAGTCTTATTTGTTATGTTTGAATCCTGCCTTTCCTCTGCTGTGCTCAGGGTGACATACATGGGCCTCCATGCACCTCCTACTTATTTTATCCTCACAACAACCGTGTGAGGTAAGCCAAGAAAGTGTGGTTTGTCCAAAATAACAGAGTTCAAGACTAAGTGCCAGGAGAAAAGTCCTTAAGGCTACATTGCTACGCTCCCCCCCCCACTCTTGGGAGTGTGACTCAAAATAGATTTATATTACAGTATAAGCTTTTTGTTTCCTGGGCCATCATTCAACATTGTCACTTTATTGTGTAAGAAAAACAAAAACAGTGGTACCTCGACTTACGAAGTTAATCCGTTCCGAATGCATGCTCTGAAGTCGAACTACTCTTAAGTCGGGGTACCTATCTAAAAATTGAAAAAATAAGTTACAAAATCCAAAACAAAAAGAAAAAATATATCTGTAAGGCGGCAATTAAAATGCCAACAGTTTTCCGCTCTTAAGTCGAGCTACTCTTAAGTCGGGGTACCACTGTATAATGGATAGCCAAATAAGCTGGGTGTCACTGCGGCAGCGAGAGCATCAGTGGTGAGACGCACGATAAATGGACTTACTTTATGTGGGGCAAGCAGTCAAAGCACAAGTTCTTGCGATTCACTGTTCTATAGTACCCCCCCCCCCCCCCGGTAAGTTAGCTTGGACTGCAAGGTCTCGGGGAAGTTTTAACATCTGGTGTTTTAGTTCTGATATGGGTTGATGAAGTAGAGATGCATCATTTGTGTGCACAGGTTATTTGCAGCTGGTTTTCAATAGCTATATCAGGCTCGCACTCAGTTGATAACCTAAGACAAAGTACAGCTCCTGCCTAGAACTGTCTTGCCCTGCTGCAGTACCTGTACTTCTAAATACAGTATGCCAAAGTGGTGGTGGTGGTGGTGGTGGTGGTGGTAGAGGGAATGGCAGGCGCCTGTATCTTACAATGTGTCCCATCCATGAACCAGTTAACCATTTAACTCCACATGATTGAGAAAGAAGGGTAAACCTTGCAGCAGGTAGGCTGCAATGATGAAAGAAAAGAAGTGCAAGAGGCACAATATCTGCCTTGTGTCTCAGATTTGTAGACACAACCTGTTGACAAGACATTGGAAACCTTCTCATCATGCTTTTGACTGCTCCGCTAAGATGCAGGTCTATTGGAGAGCAGCAGGCTGCAAATCAGTTGTCTGAGCAATCCTGAAGAATGTTTTTTTTTGTTTTGATTTTACATTAAACTTGCATACAAATAGATAAGATGCCATCTTCCCTTTTAGCTACAAAAAGGAATCTCTGTGAAGTTGATGAGTAGCATGAGTTGAGTGCCTAAGCATACTTGTGTGCAAATAGGTAAATTTATTTCAAAGCATAAAGACTTCTTTAGGAAATAGAATGTACTTGGGTTCAAGTGCCTTATTAGTACAAGGATGTGAGATTTTTGTTATGACTTTCTTTGTTATGACTTTGAGATAAAGAGGTTTGCAACATTTCATAGCTACATGCCTGCATCTCAATATTGGATATGACAAATAGCTGTGAAGACGTTTTGTGTCTCTGAATATAAAAGTCTAAAGCTTCATTTGATGCCCAAATTCAGTCTGTACTAATTATTATTTATACAAACAAGGGTGAGATTTTGTATATGAAACTCTTAATATTGGGAACTCAAGGCTCTTTCCTTCTTTTATTAGATAATAATTTGTTATATTCCACTTTCTGCAAATGTCACTCTACATTTGGCACTCTTACAATCAGTGCTAACTGTTTAGATTCTTAACACTCTCTGTAGTAGAATAGAGAACCTTCTGGCCACTTGAGAATACAAGCATTAATTTCCTAACGAATCTAAATATGCAGTTTATGCATCTCTAAAATTTACACAAGAAAAATCAAAGCATGCTTCAATATTTATATTAAGACCTTTCATGTTTAAAATGAAATATTTATGCAACCTCTAATTTAGCTCTTGCCTTATTATTTGAAGTCAACGGCTATACAAAGCTATGCCTTGTGTTACATAACATCAGAGGAAATGGGGAGATGGATGACCAGATTAAGTGATATGCCAGATGCTGGTCAAGTGATCTCTTGTTGTTTGCTCACAGATATTTTCAAATAGTCTACAAAGAAGCTGAGATTCGGATGATGCTTGATGAATTGCTGTTGTGTAATGCTTGGTGCTTGAACTTGGTGCTCGAACAAATGCTCGAACTGCTTCTGCCAGTGGAACAAAGAGGGGGTAACTTGACCTCCCCCTGTTCACAGCTCTTTCAGGAGGTTAAGGAAACAATCCATCTGATTTCATTTCAGCTGGCATGGACAAGAAAAGGTTGAAGAATATACAGTACTGTTTCACTAGCGGGCATCTGCTAGTCCAGGGATGGTGAACCTATGGCTCGGGTGCCAAAGGTGGCACTCAGAGCCCTTTCTGTGGGCACCCAACATCACCCCTTCATAGCTACCTGTATACAGGTTAAATTACTGCATTGGCACTTTGCAAAATAATTAGTGGGTTTTGAATTGCAGTTTGGGCACTCGGTCTCTAAAAGGTTCGCCATCACTGTGCTAGTCCGACATTAGATGCAGTCCTTTGCTTTTGATAATTGATCCCCCCCGTATTTCTGTTTTTATTTTGTACTTTCTTTTTATTTAATTTTATTAAATGATAGATTGTCCAGTTGTGCCCCTGCTGGAGAAGAAATATCTGATCTCGTCTGATTTTAGAAGCTAAGCAGGGGCAGCCCTGGTTAGTACTTGGATGGGAGACCACCAGAGAATACCAGGTGCTGTAGGTGCCTGGAGTAGGAACTGGCAAGCCACTCCAGTATTCCTGCCAAGAAAATTCCATGGACATGGGGTCACAAAGAGTCGGCCATGGCTGTAAAAACACAACAAACACAGACAAAATAAACTACTGTATTGCTCACGATGCAGAGCTACCTTTGAAGTCAGGATAGAAACCAAGGCAGGTTGAAAATATGACTGCCAGACTGATCACACAGGTACCAGCAGTTATGAACATATATCCCCAGTCTTCATTGGCACATCTTCATTGGTACCTTGTTAGTTTCCATGACCAATTCAAGGTGCTAGTCATACAATCACAGAACCATAAAGTTGGAAGAGACCTCAAGGGCCATCTAGTACAACCCTCTGCTATGCAGAAACCCTCATCACAGTACTCCTAACAGATGGCCATCCAGCCTCTGCTTAAAAACCTCCAAAGAGGGAGACTCCACCACCCTCCGTGGCAGCATATTCCACTGCCGAACACCTCTAACTGTCATGACCTATAAAGCTCTTATTGATTTAGGATCTCATTACTTTTTGGAACATCACTCCCACAAAACAGCTACCCATTGGGGTCCACATTTGTTTTTAGTTTGTTTAATTCTATTTAAATATAACTTTTCAGCTGGTGACCGTGATTTATTTATTGTGTTTATTTTATAGTATTTATTGTATATTATGTTTTGTGATGTTGATTTTATTATGATTTGATGTGTTGTGAACCACATCACGGGACTGTATACAAGTTAGAGAAAATAAGTAAGTCATTTCAGTCTGACTTTTATTGCTTCAGGTTAGAAAAAAGATTAGGAGAAAAAATTGTTCAATGAACATTTCACATTTAGGAATATTTATATATTACTGATATAATATCATTAAGCTAAAATTCATTAAGTTTTAAAATTTAATCTCATATTAATGGTTCATCTAATTTAAAACAATGTGAAGTACCAAACGTGTTGAAGATTAGTGGATGTCATTTTTTCTAACAGAATCAACACCTTAAGTTTGTTTACTAACTTTCATAGAAATGGGGATTTTACTAGAGATCGGTACAAACCCGGAGAGTGGCAGTTTGTCTGTGTGGAAGTTCACTGCCATGTTAAGAGGCTGGCTGCCTCTGTGCGTGGCCTGTCTCTCAATGGAGAGGTGGGTGCATAAACAGAGGCAGCCGGTGGTGCTGGTGCTGCCTCTTAAAAACAAAAAAGCCCAGCTTCCTCAGCTGAGTCCACCTCATCAACCAAGAGGCTGCCACATGAGCAGAGGCTGCTAGCCTATAGGAATTGGCTGCCTCTGGAGGTGGCAGTAGAGAGGTGGAGTTGGCAATGGCAGGAAAAGGGAGGAAGGGCTTTGGGAAGGGGGCAAGGAGGGGCTATGATGTCCGGAAAAAAACAGATTTGGAAGCTACTAGAGGTGGGCATTTCATTTCGGAAGGGGACTGGTTCTGAAAGGAAACAGCTGGCACTCGAAACCCAGTCCCACCCTCCGGAACAAAATCAACCACTGTCTTACCTTGCTGTAGTTCCCGCTGGACAAAATTCCAACCAGGAAGCAGCCGATGCATCTTCTTTCCCTCTCCCTGGCACTGGCCAGTCAGAAGCTGTTCAAGGACATGCATCATCCTGTCTCCCTGTCTCATTGGCCAGCGCTAGAGAGAGGGAAAGATGACCCATTGGAGGCTGCTTCCTGGTTGGAATTTCACCCAGAGTGAAATACAGCAAGGTAAGACAGTGGTTGATTTTGTTCCAGAGGGTGGGGTTGGGTTCTGAGCGCCAGCTGTGCTGGCATGATTCATTTCGGAACCAGTCCCCTTCCAAAATGAAATGCCTATCACTAGAAGCTACCTTGCAAAAAGGTCATTGGTTATTGAAAGGATGGATTCTCCCATTTGGATGAACCTGAAATGAATTTTGATTAACTTTCTGGTTCATTTTTTGGTTTGTGCCCATCTCCATACAAGATCAGAAAAAGTATCTACCAAACAATTAACCAACAAAGAGTGGTAAAAACATTTTGGAGTAGTACACATGGGGGTGGCAAATATTATTCTGCCCCTTAGGAAAGGAGAAAGCAAGCTGTTGCACTCACCCTAAGTCCTATCTTTGTACAGCCCTATCTTGCTTCCTCCTTCTATTATGCCTTGCCTGATTACCCCCCCCCCCAGCAATTGTGGTGGCCAATATGAAGGAGAGGAGAGTTGGTCTTGTTATGAAGAAGGTAGGGGGTTCCAGAAGTTAGCACGCCCCTACCTGTACATTAGAACTCCTCATCATGCCTGTTGCCTAATAGACAAGATGAATGTTAATTCCCAAGTACAGTACACTAATACCTCGGATTTTATTTCTCGAGATAGACTGTGGCTAAAGCTAGGGGCCATGAATATTGACAAACGACTACTTTTGTTAATGCGTCTCTTACATGAACATTCCTGTTTACAGGTCCTTTGCAATTCTAATGGGATTTTATCAAATCGGGTTCATGTTCGTAGGGGCGTACGGCAAGGATGCATTTTGGCTCCCACCTTGTTTAACCTATATATTAATGGAATTGTCGAGAGCCTATCTAACATAGGCTTTCATCCACCTAAACTGGCATCCCGCCCAGTCTCTATACTCTTGTATGCAGACGACACAGTGCTTTTGTCAACTACGTGTGTCAGATTTAGAAGGCTTTTGAGATCTTTCTCCTCCTACTGTATACAAGAATGGTTAGAAATCAATTATACCAAAACCAAAATAATGGTTTTCAGTAGAAGAAGAATTAAGCATAAATGGTCTCTTAATGGTCATCAGATTGAACAAGTTCAGCAGTACAAGTACCTAGGCATAACATTCCAGTTGTCCGGTGCTTGGTCTGCACACATCAAGTATGTAGCAACAAGAGCACAAGGGAATGCTAAGGTCATAAGTACGTTTCACAACACAACTGGAGGAAAACATGTTCCTTCAACTTTACACGTTTTTAGGGCAAAAATCATCACCGAAATGCTCTACGGTTCATAGGTGTTTGGTTATGCTAACCTGAAACCCCTGGAGATCATTCAAACCAGTTTTGTAAGAGCTATCTTGGGGGTTCCCTTATGTGTGCCCAATTTTTTGCTCCGCCTAGAGGCTGGACTTATTCCTATTGTAGCATTAACTAACTTTTTGATGGTCAAACACTGGCTCAAACTTACCTTCCTTTCGGATGGCCTAACCCCTCTGATCTTACTAGATAAATTCCAATCACAATGGAAAATACTAATAATATAAAAGTGAGAAATAATATAGGATATTCCCCCTGTGCCCTCCAAGCAATGGGTTATTGTAAAGCCATTAATGAGGTGAAGATACGAATTAGAGACATAGCTTTACAGAATCATATTGCTCTGGTTCAGAAACTTGATTTCCTAAAGAAATCTGCATTCACTGTGTCTCCTTACCTGGACAGGATTGTATCCTCCTCCTCCAGGAGAGCTTTTACCTTGGTGCGGTTTAATGTCCTTCCCTCCAAGTTTTTGGAGGGGAGATATCAAGGTTTACCATTAACAGACCATAATTGTCCATGTACTAATGATCAGCTGGAAACTGGAACATGTTCTCTTATTCTGTACTTATTATCAAGACCTACGTAGAGAACTTATTTCCCCTATTATAGGCAAATTCCCTGGGAGGTCAATAGATTTTTACTTGCATCTGCTCCTTTCTGATAAATGTTATCAAATAACCAAGCAGATTGCCAAATTCTGTGCAGTAGCACTAAGGGTTTGAAATCAGATTTTAAATGGAGATAAAGAATATTAATACTCTTGTCTTAATGGTTGCTAAATTTTAACCCGTACTTTTTATCTACCAATTTTATCTACCAATTTTATGTACCAAATTTTATGTACTCATTGAAATACTATCATGGAATACACATTAATGCTATGTATTTTGTTGCTATATCTGTCCAGTTTGGCCATTGGCCGTAAATAAATAAATAATAATAATAATCTCAGATAACGAATGCCCCAATAACAAATTTTTCAGATAACAAATGGAAATTTCCAGGTATAGGGCTGCCTTGGATAGTGAATGTTTCATAATGCCTTGCAAAAAAATTGTACCCAGGATGCATTGCATTCCCTGCAGTCTGTGGAGGGGTGGGAGGAATTTTCCCCCATGGTGTTTTGGAGCCATTTGGGACCATTTTTTGCTGAGGGACTTGGACCTTTTGAACTTGGAAAGGTAGGGAGCTGAGGTTTTCTTGCTTTTTGCTATCCATTTCCATTGCTTTCCATTTTAAAACAGAGGGTGAGCTGAGTTGTGGTTTGCAAAGAATCCTTGTGGCTTTTTTCTTCTCGTTGCTTCCCATTTTAAAACAGAGGGTCAGCTGAGTTTGGGTTTGCAAAGAACCCTTAGGGCATTTTTCTGTGCATTTGGCAGGAACAACTGGGTATATGTTTGTTGGTTTGTTTTTTGTTTGTTTGTTTATTTTGGAGCTTGGTTTTATTGAACTTTGAACTGCTTTCCATTGCATTTTTTGTGGGAAAAGGCTGGTATAGTCTTGCTGGTTTCTTTTGTCCATGTTTGCATTGCACTGCAAGGTGTGTGTTGGGGATGGTGGTGCTCCAGCCATGGAAGCCTTTAAAGTGCACGCTGTAAAGAGGTCTGGGGACAAAACAGCTTTTTTGCCTTTTTATGGATCTCTGGAATGGATTAATCGGTTGCCCATTCATTTTAATGGGAAACCGCTTTTCGGATAACAATTTTTTCAGATAACAAATTGCCTCTGGGAACCAATCATATTCGTTATCAGAGGTGCCACTGTATTTATTTCCTTCCTCCCCATTGCAAAACTATTAATTGCAGAAATTAGGGTCAGTGGACGGTGCTGGTGTGGCTTAATAGACAGAGTTGATGGCTGAAGGCTGTGGAGATCTAAGTTTGAATTTCTGCTTGGCCATGGAGACTTCCTGGAGGCAACAGTAGCAGATGCTTGAAGATCTCACAGCCTTTGAAAACCCTGCTAGGGATGCCAGAAGTAAGACAATGACTGACCAATGGCTGCACAATTTTGGAGGTGTAAAACATTGTAAAACTTGTGTTCCACTCTCTCAAATACTGGCTGAGCCTCGTGCACATATCTGCAAAATAGAAACAACCATAGTGGTTCCACTCAGAATTGTTGTAAATAATTACTGTAGTAATCTACAGAGAAATGATTTATATGCTGAAAGATATTTTAAAATACAATGTGCTTCTACGATTGTTGAATGATACTACATAATATCTAGATTCTTGTTGGTACTTTGTGCTAGCACAAGGGAAGTTAACTTACAATAAATCTTGTCAATAAATTGTCAGTCATTAACAAGGTGCCAGTTTCATTCCTTTGCTTCCACCTTGTCACACAAACAGGCAAATGCCTAGGAACTGAAGAAGCAGCTTGTTAATGAATGGCGATTTGTCGCCAAAGTTAACATGATTTTCCTGACATGACTGAAAGTTGCCAGCATGATCTTGTCAAAAAGAATGATGATAGAACTAAGTAATATCTCTCCAGAAGGAAATTGGCTTCTTTTTTCCAAATAAAGACCCAAGGATCAGTTTCCTCTAGAGAATTCTTCCTGCCTTTGACACAGAGTTATTTCTTTTTTGAAAAGTCAGTTAAATATGCAGTCATATACAGGAGAAACCAAAAAAATTAGAATACTATATCGTGCAAATGTTCATTTATTTCAGTAACTCAACTCAAAAGGTGAAACAAATATATGAGATAGGTTCATTAAATGCAAAGCGAGATATGTCAAGCTTTACTTTGGTATAATTGTGATGATTCTGGTGTACAACTTATGAAAACCCCAAATTCACAATCTCAGAAAATAAGAACATATGAAAAACGTCAATATTCTAGGCTCAAAGTGTCCTACTCTAATGAATCCATAACACCTGCAAAGAGTTCCTGAGCCTTTAAATGGTATCTCAGGCTGGCTCAATAGGAATCACAGTCAAGGGAAAGACTGCTGATCTGACAATTGTGCAGGAAACCATCATTGACAGCCTCCATAAGGAGGGAAAGCCCATAAAGGTACAGATTGCAAAAGAAGTTGGATATGTTGGGAGGCTGTCAGGGACCTGATGGGTGACTTCTGATGGTGCTGTGGGCTACCAGTCGCCCGCGGTCGACGGGTTATGCAGGCCTGCTCTAGGGAATTAGCCACCCCTCCCAATTTGGTATCATCTGCAAATTTAATCATTCTTAAGTCCAAGTCATTAATAAAGATGTTGAATAGCACCAGGCCCAGATCAGAACCCTGTGGCTCCTCCATTGGTCACACCTCTCCATGCTGAGGAGAAACCGTTTATGATCACCCTTTGCGTACAATCAGTCAACCAATGACAAATCCACCTAACAGTAGCATTTTCTGTCCCACATTCTACCAACTTCTTTGCAAGTATGCCGTGGGGATTCAACTGTATCTTCTGTTTTGTACCTCTTCTTCTATGAGGACTAGAAGCAGCTTGGCAGAGGGGATTTTTAAAAAACAGAAAAGCTTGAAATTCAGGTCTCCTAAAGGTGTAAACTGATACATGCTATGTATCTAGAACCTGGAGAAAACTCAGCCAGTTGGGCAATATGACAACTATCCACATGCCCCAATGCACACCTCTGGTTTTTAGAGTTACAGAACTAACTCACAAGGGGTGGCTTTAGAGAATATGTGCCAAGAGAGGGTGACTGTTTACTAGTTTGCTGTAGTGCTTAATACATTAAATAGATGCTTGAAAAACTATCATTTGGGTAGCAGAGTTTTTCAAAATACCTGTTTATAATAACTTACGTCATTGGTTTTTAAAAGTTTTCCTCTTTATTTCTCTTATAAGCGGGATTTTGTCTAGTAAGATGATGCCTGTTGGCAGCATTGGTATTCATCCTCTGTAATGGCCTTCCCCAACCAAGTGTCCACCAGAACTGTGGGAACTCAAACAAGAGCTACACAGTTTATTAGACTTTATTATGTTCTGTTAATCCTTACTAATTTGTTCTTGATTTCCCTCCCTCTTACTCTTCAGGCCAACTGGATCATCTTGTAAAAACCTTCCGGAAATACCAGGAGAAAAGATGGCTTGCACAAATAAGCTTCTCCATCCAGAATGAAGCTGGGAGAGCTGTCTGCGAAAAGACGAAAATGTAAGCTCTGTACTTTTTTAAAAAAGATGCAGTTCTGTATGTTTATTTTTATATTATACAGTGGTCCCCCGCCCTTTCGCGGTTCATATACTGTGGTCCCGCTATATTGTGGGACCGCAGTACCCCGAAAGGGCTCGAGGGGGGGGAGGTTTTAAAAGCCATTGCTGAAAGCATTTTAAACATTACATGCTGCTTCCCAGAAATGCTTTCAGCAACAGAGCCAAGTGCTTGGCTCTGTTGCTGCAAGTCATATTAAACATCGTGTGCCGCTTATTCCCACCCCACCCCCCGGGGCACAGGGGAGCGGCGAGCGATGTTTAAAATGTCTTTAAGCAATGGAGCCAAGCTGGCTCTGTTG
Source organism: Phrynocephalus guinanensis (assembly GCA_037367245.1). Classification (NCBI taxonomy): domain Eukaryota; kingdom Metazoa; phylum Chordata; class Lepidosauria; order Squamata; family Agamidae; genus Phrynocephalus; species Phrynocephalus guinanensis. The sequence continues at coordinate 92,376,046 of CM074735.1, read as the reverse complement.
CTTAAAGACATTTTAAACATTACACGTGCCCTCCCCAGGCCCGACCCAACCTGCATCCGCATATCACGGATTTTCAATTATCGTGGGTTGGGTCGGTCCCTAACTCCTGCGATAGGGGGTGGGGTTACTGTATTTATCTCTAAAGAAAATCCAGGATGCTGTCTTTCTGTATTCTCTATTGATAAGATTGGGACCTTTAGTTCTATACTTGATTTTTCCAGATGTAGGGCAAATACATGGAGCAAGTCTCACTGGCTGGATCTCAGCAGAAGGTCCTGCTTGCAGCATTTTGCATGATGTGATGACAGTGAGAATTATGTTTCTAGTGCATGCAGCTCTCACACATAGACTTTTCTGTATCATTATCAACTTTGACCATGGAGAAGGGGCTTTTGCACATTGTGGTGTAGGTAAATTACTAATTACAAGTGTGTGTGTTGCGGTGTAGTCGTGACACTTCGTGACCCCATGTCCAATTAACTGGAGTGGCTGCCAATTAGCAAGTATCCTACTTTAATTTCTAAGTCACACAATTAGTGCATAAAGCATAATGCAGCCAAGGAATTGCTAATTAGCAAGAGTGTGTTACTGTAATTTACATATTTTCCATTTACTAATATTAACTAGTGGAAACAGGGAGAGTAAGGGCAGAACCAGTCATTGTATGATTTCATTCTTCTTGATTTGTCTGAGGGCAGCAGAAGAACTGTAAAGATGACTTTCTGAATCTTACTGTAAAGACTTAAAACTTTGCATATTAGTTATGGTTTTTACATTTGTGTGTCCTGCCTTACTCCAGTGAGAACAACATAGTTCAGTAATTGCTGTTTTCAGAACAGGTCTGTTGAGTTTGGTTTACATAAGGCATACATCCTGTACAGAAAATAAGTAAACCACAAACCAGTATGGAGAATAGCAGTGGTGGATTTATAAACAATAGATTGGATTAATCATGGTTCAGCATTAATGTTTTTAGAAAACCTTCCTTGTATTTAAATCCTCTCCACATTGACACATGCAGAAGCTGGGTTGTTCTCTTAGAATCTTTGCACCCAAGCAACCCATAGCTGCATTTCATGAAAAAGAAGGTTATTGTTCATTGTGTATCATGTTTATCTCAGAGCTTGATTGATATGGGGGTATTTGAACCTGATTTTTCTTCACCTACATCAAATGTTGTAGTCACTGTACTATAATGACTCAGTCTAGATAAATTCTGTCCTACAAGTTATGCAAAATGATTATTCTGATCCAAACTTGGGTTACTCACAAAATAATTGTAAACAGGAAGTTTTCTGGAACAGGTATGAATGCCAGCTACCCCTTAATACGACTAGTCATTAGCAAGGCTTGAGAATTAAAAGTTTTCCAAATATTACATCTATAAATATTGTTATGTTGTACATGGTACTAATAAAAATAAAACAAAGGCACAGGAGAAGAGAGGAGAAACTACCAGAGCCGGAACCAGGTACGCTTCGAGGAGGAAAGCCAAGTGTTCTAAATGGGTACTCAGTGAAATGCCAAACCACAATGTCCATGTCCATGGAGTGGAATACTAGCAGACATACTAAGACCATTGCCAACAAAAGCATTGACATTGTTGTGTGAAAAGTGTGTATAAGACTGGAAACGGTTGGTATTTATTCTGATACTGGAGAAAGGTGACCCAAAAGGCTGTTCAAACTACTGCACCATTTTCTTAATACAACATGTCAGCAAAATTCTTTTGAAGATCATCCAACACTGTATGAACTTGCCCGATGGATGACAGAAGATGGCAAAGGAATACCCAAGAAACCTCTACATGTGCTTCATGGACAATAGAAAAAGCTTTTGACTATGTTGATCATGACAAGCTCTGGCATTGTCTGAAAGAAATGGAATTTTGCCACATTTCATCCAACTGATGTGATTTCTGTGATCAAGAAGCAACAATAAGGAAAACTTTTGGAGACACTCATCAAGGTTGTATATCACCTTCATTATTTAACATGTATGCAGAAGTGGTTATGCTAAAGGTACATCTAGAAGAATCTGCCATTGGGGTAAGAATTCAGGATAGGAACTTCAACAGCTATCGGTATGCAGATGGTACGACACCTGATAGGAAGTAAAGAAGATCTAGAATGGCTAATTCTAATAGTCAAAGATTAAAGTGAAAAACCTAGATTGCGTTTCAATACAAAAAAACCACAAAAATAATAACATTGAAAGTGTTAAGATCAACAATAATGTAATTGAACACAAGTCAGTGTTAACATCAACAATAAGGAAATTGAAGCAGTAAAGGGATTTAACTTTTTTATTTTTCCAATTTTTTATTTATTTTTTATTTTTTAAATACAGCTGCTCTACTTATGAGATGTTTATGAGCATGCATTCAGAATTGATTAAACTCGTAAACAGAGGTACCACTGTAGTTAATTCAATCATATTTCCAATAGCTTTGTATGGTTGTGAAACTTGGACTTTGAGGAAGACAGATAGGAAAAAGATGGAGGCCTTTAAATTTTGGTGGTGGGGATGACTGCTACGCATTCCATGGACAGTGAGGATTAAAGCAAAGCAAAGCAAAGTGTTCTGCTTATATACCGCCCCATGCCACTTTAAGTAGTCTCTGGGCGGTTTACAAATTTAACTACAGTGTGCAGGATACACATCCCCCCCCCAGCAAGCTGGGTACTCATTTTACCGACCTCGGAAGAATGGAAGGCTGAGTGAACCTTGAGCCTGCTACCTGGGATTGAACCCCAGGTCGTGAGCACAGTTTTACCTGCAGTACAGGCATTTAACCACTGCGCCACAAGCAAAGACGTCTTAGACAGAGTCAAACCAAAATTACTTCTAGAAACCAAGATCACCAAACAAAAACAGTTATACTCCAGTCATGTTATGCAAGCCAAGTCACTCAAAACAAAAAAACCAGTGATATTGGGATTGGTTGGTAGTAAAAGAAGGGACACTCAAAGACGCACTGATTTGACATAATCAGAAGGGATACTGGAATGACTTTTATGGAATTAAAAGAAGCTGTGATAGAAAGCATTGATCCACGAGATCATGGAGAGCATTGATCCACAAAGTGACCAAGAGTTGGACATGACTGAACAGATAAAAGAGAAATAATGTTTTTTGAGTCTCTGACATTGATGGGGAAAGTTATGGGAAATACTATAACTAGATACATTTATTGAAAGCATTTACATGCCTTATTTCAATGTAAAGAACTCCAAAAATATATGAAAGTTATATAGAGGTACAAGTGCTTAATACACTGTACAATCTCTTGTATCTCACTAGTATTACTTGGAATAAGACTCATACACGAATCAAGTCATGTACTGTATATCATGTTAGATGAATAGCTTTTGAGTTATATGTAAAAATGGGTATGAACTGGAAAAATGGTGGTTTATGATGATTCGTGATTCATGATAAGTCACAGACTATTTCGAAAACCAAACCAACCAGTTTGTGCCTGGTGGGGCAGGCTACTGCTCCTGTTGCACTGCTGTATGGCTTTGACCATTTAACATACACCGCTACCGCTACTGTCAACACCAGTGCCTACTGTGTAACAGCTTATTCCTCATTATGGAATATAATAACATAATTGATAGATTTTCCTTCCTTCTTGAGCACGGGAGAGTGAAATCAAAAGGGAAAGGATATAGATATCTCCCTTGAGTTGCATGTGTCCAAGCAGCACAGTTTTTGTTCTATATCAGTGTTGGCAAACCTACGGCACGGATGCCAAAGGTGGCACTCGGAGCCCTTTCTGTGGGCATCCGACATCGCCCCTTCACAGTCACCTGTATTCAGGTTAAATTGATGTAATGGCACTTTGCGAAAAATTAGTGGGTTTTAAAACACAGTTTGGGCACTTGGTCTCTAAAAGATTCACCATCATTGTTCTATATGGAATTTTAAAATAAATAAATATTCAGTAGGTAATTGCCCAATAAATACTGTTCTGCTATTTGCTGCCAGGAAGGGGACTGAGAAAGGTGGATCTCAGATCTACCTGGGAATATATTGTTGGCTATGCAATGCCCCTGATCCAGTGGTGGTGGCCCAGCTGGCCTCTCTCCCATCATGGTGGCTGCATGTGGTGGCCAGGGAGGGTGCTGGGCATGCTGGGAGGATGACACAGGTCAGGAGTGTGTGTGTGTGTGTGTGTGTGTGTGTGTGTGTGTGTGTGTGTGTGTGTGTGAGAGAGAGAGAGAGAGAGAGAGAGAGAGAGAACTATTTGTGCTTTGTAGTTTTGATTTTGAGAGCACAAGAGTTATACATGGATTTTGAACTGCAAAGGGTCCAGCACCCTAATCCCTGTGTGTGTGTGTGTGTGTGTGTGTGTGTGTGTGTGTGTGTGTGTGTGTGTGTGTGTGTGTGTGTGTGTGTGTGTGTGTGAGAGAGAGAGAGAGAGAGAGAGAGAGAGAGAGAGAGAGAGAGAGAGAGAATCAACTATTTGTGCTTTGTGGTTTTGATTTTGAGATCACAAGAGTTATATGTGGATTTTGAACTGCAAAGTGTCCAGCACCCTAATCCCTATGTTTCTTTGTTTGTATGTTTTTGTATTTATTTTTGTATTTCTATTTATATTTTATGTTGTTGAAGAGAGAATTTTTTTATTATTATAGTGCTGGTTAGTGCAAAACTGAGCTTTGGAATAAAAAAAAAAATCCCCTTTCAGCAACGATTCTAAAATCTCCAAACCCACTTCAGTTTTTCTGTATAATAAATATGTTCTTAGTAAAAATAATCCTGTTCAAATCTTACATGGCCTAAAAAAATATACTTGTGGTACAGATTCAACTGTGTTTGGCTCCTGAGCCAGGATTCATGTATCACAGAAGCTTCAAGTGAAGGAGGAAAGTCAGGGAAAGGAGCCACGGACATCCAAACAATGGTTTCTTGCCAGCTCACTTCACTGCTAGCCAGAAAGGGGATACTGAGACATTTTGAAGGAAGATGCTGAAGGGTTTGTGAAGGGTTTCTTTCATAGCTCTGGAAAGCAATATTCTGTCCTCTTAACTATGGCAACTTGATTAAAATTGACTGACTCACTGACCTGGTTGTCCTCTAGCCACACTTACTTAAAGATAAGTAATATTGAACTTAGAGACGGGGAATTTATTTCTAAGCGAATATGCAGAAGATCAAGTTCTGGCAAGATTTAAGCTCTGACCACAAATATTGCGCCGCCATTCTTCTAATATAAAGCAGCAATATAAACCTTATGAAAAGCAGTAATGTTTTATTTTGAAGTCTTCAGTTTTTATATTGCTGGTTCTATTCTTAAATAGTATTTGGTTATAGAGAAGGTGTCAAAGTATGGGGTTTTCTTAAGTATTGTAAAAATTAAGTAGGGATAACATAGGAGAATCTTCAGTTTTGTTATAGTGCAAAAAAGAAAAAGAAAGCATTTATCTGGAAATTCCTATTCCAAACCAATGGTCTTTTGCACTGACGCATGAAGTATCCTGGGTGACTATGGGACAATCAAACATCCTATCTCAGTAGTTCCAACCTTGGGTAACTCAATGGTTCTTGAACTGAAATTCCTAGATATGTTCTTTACCTTCTGTGCTGGCCAGGGTTTCTGGGAGTTGCAATCCAAGAATACCTGAGTTAGCCAAGGTTGGTAACCACTTTCCTAACCTATCTCACAGGATTGTTGTGAGGATAAAGCAGGTAGGAAGGCAACAGCCACATGAGCTCATCAGAGGAAAGGGTTTTTATATATATATATATAAATATTTTTAAAAGGTTGTCCCAAAAGATTTCTGAAATGAGAAGCAACAGAAATATGTTTTTTTTCATAGATACTACTGATTTCCCAACTTAAATAACTTTCTGGATTCCAATTCAGTCAGGACCGCCAGACCTTGACCCACTGTTTTAGCAGACAACACTAAGCATTTTCTAGACTCCTGTGTAAACTGTGTTGGATGCACTATAAAATCCTTTCCCTGTCGTTAAGAACTACAAGTAGTTATACATTATTTTGAATTGTTCCAAAACATCTATGGAAACATTGGAAGCTTACATAACATTTTGCATGGATTCTGTAGACTTTCCAACTCAAAATATTTGGATCTATTATATCTTTATATTAATTCCTCAGAGCCCTAGTCATGCAACTGATAATTAGCTTTCAATGATCACTCATTTGCAAATTTCAAATTCCTAATATTCAAGAAACGGAATAGGGTTAGGATGGTGATACTCTGTGGTGCACAAAAATCTTGAGAGGAGCATTGGGTGAAAATTCCAAGCTTTTAGCTGTGAGGACAGCTATAAAATTGTTATCTCCAGAAATCTAAAAAGAGAGCTCTGCTTTGCTTCCACATGAGTGGAAGTCAATGCTGGGATGAGCATTGGGCTTATTGAATACTGGGGGCAGAAAAATAAAAACAGTAGGGCCAGGGGGAGAAATGGGAGAAGGAGAGAATGCCTAGAGGCTGGGACGCAGGTGAAATGAGTGAGCCTCTAACCTGAACAAAGAAGGGAACATTTCCCAATAAATAGCACTCAGTGTACTTGAAAGAAAGCAACACAAAATATAAACAGTGAAATGACAAGTGTGTCAGAACAAAAGAACTAATGGTTAGAAGATCAGGGCAGGGCCTTAAAACCCAGTTCTTTAGCTGACAGAGGTTCCACAGCAAAGATCGCCCTTTCTTGTTCTCGAGTACTAAATCAAATTAACTTGGTTGGAACACAGAATTCAATATGGAAATATGTGCCTATGATCCTTTGCTGCAGAGTTGTGTCCCTTATGGAGTGCTTTTCTCCTATCAAGAATTTCTTTCAGTCCTGCCACTTTCACAGGAGCATTTGCTGCTCCCAGACTTTGAAAATACTAGCCCCATCTTTGCTGTCCTTCTGCAAGCAGATAAAGACCTTGCTTTTCAGCAAGCTTTCCCTGAGTGATTGGGGATTTTCAATGGGTTGTTTTGCCTTACTTCTTTGAATGTGTTTTGGAGTCGCTTGTGGTATAGTATTTTTTAAATCCTTTCAAAAGAGAAAGGGAGAGAGGGAGTATGATCCTGGTTGTGCACATCACATTAAGTCATGTTTTTTTGTGACATGCACATAGCTATTGTCTAAATTGCCTACTGAAATCAGATAACTGTATTGTAGCAATAGTTAAAGAAATAGTTGTACCAGTCACATTTGCAGTGCAGCACGTGAGTGTTTGAGTTAGTGTGAGTCCTAAATTTTTTGTTCAGTACGCATTTTGAAACACATTGACCTGGTTTCAGTCTTCTGGATTACTGGGCAGATTGGGATGCAGTCATTTTAGATTTCATGCTTTTCCAAATTTTGAGATGCAATTGTTTACTTCAGAACACACTGAAATCCAGTGCAATAAAGCACAGCGGGGGTGGGGAATATAAGTTATTGCTTCAGGAGAGGATATTTTCAAAAGGTGTATTTTGAACATATACTGATCAGCCACAACTTTAAAACCACCTGCTTAATCTTGTATAAAGTTCCTCTTGCGCTGCCCAAACAGCTCTGTTGTGTCAAGTAATGAATTCCACAAAACCTCTGAACCTGTCACAAAACATGCAATTTTGGAGATGTTCTGCCTCAATTGTCTAGCCATTCTTATTTAGCCTGTGTCAGAGCTGCTTAGATAGTTCCACTTGTCCATATTTTCTGTTCCCTACACATAAAATTAAAGAACTAATTGTTCACTTCCTGCCAAATATATCCCACCCCTTAACAGGTACCATTGCAATTAATAAATTCTATTCACTTCACCTGTTAATGGTTTTAAAGTTATGGCTGATCAATTTATTTAATTCAATTTTCCACAGGAATTGAGAGGGGGATTGAAAGTTAATACCAAAGCACAAAATAATAGACTTTTTCATGTTTGTGTGTGAAACTGACACCAAAATAGAAATGGATGGGAGAATAATTAACTTTTTTAAAAAATTAGGAAAATGCTGTTTAACCTTTGATAGGTTAACCAGCATAATATCCAGGAACCTTTTAGGTTTCTGATTTGTTGTCCCCCCAAAAAAGTAGTTTTTCAAAAACTTTGATGCTGCGGAAGCGTAAAGCTTTTGCAGCAGAGTAGCTTCTGAATCGTAGGAGATTTGTGCGATGCAAGTTACAGAAATCCTATTCAGAAAAATTTGCATCATCATTTTCTTTCTTTTCCGTACAGTGAATGCAAAGCTGTGCTTTGAACTGAGCATAGCATGCATATCCTTAATAGAGTAGTTAAAAAGCACACTAAGGAATGCTTAAGAGCAGTAGAAAAAACAAAAGTAGAACCTTCTACATAGTGTAAAGCATTTTCTTTTTAATTATTTAAACCTCATAATGCCTTCCACTTAACTCAGTGTTTTGATGAGTCGTGCAGGGAAAAGTTTCTCACAGCCTGATCACATGTCTTCTTGAAAATAAATCCTGATGAATTCAATAGGAGCTAGATATCCGATGTAATAAATGTGCAACACATCACAACACATTTGTATGCATCGTCAGAAGTAAGTTCTATTGTTTTAGTAGAGTTTACTTCCACAGAAGATATACAAAATCAATAATGTACATTCATTCATTTATACCGCCCATCTGGCCAAAGGCCACTCTGAGCAGTTTACAACATAAAGAACAAAGTTAAAATTGTGTTTAATAAAACAAAAAAATAAAAAGAATAGAATACAAAAAACCAACCATCAAAATATAAAAATGTGTCTGTGAAGATTCTCAGTCATTGAGTGAGTTTATCTGGAAGTTGAGTCATGGCAACTGCACTTCCTCTTCTTGAAAGATTGAAAACATTTCGCTGCTCATCCAAACAGCTTCATCAGTCTGAGCAAAGTTAGTTGCAAGTCCTCCATTTTGTAGTTCACTTTGACCTCATGTCACCCTGGTCTGAAATAGGCTCATAAGATGGACAATGGCCTGAATAGGCTCGTTAGGTGGACAGTAGGCTCATTAGGTGAACAATGGCCTAAGGTGGGTGAAAGATCCACCTTTAACCTTCCCAACACCCATAAAGTATGAGTCATTAGCCATGGTCTTGTTGGTGGAGGTGAGGAGTATTTTTGATTTTTCTGGGGATTATTGAAATTATTGCCTGATAAGTAGCAGATAGACTGTGCCTGAGGCCTTCCCACCTCTGTTGAGAGAGGGGTTTTCAGTACTCACATGAATGGCTTCCCTGACCCCTCTCTCAAACCACCTATCTTCTCTGTCTAATATGTGTACACTCTCTTATTTGAAACATAAAACAATCAGAACACCAACACCACAACAACAACAACACAACTACATGCTGGAAAGTCAGTTTTGACTTACAATGACCTTTTTTAGGGTTTTCTAGATAAAGCGTACTTGGAAGAGGTTTCCCACTCCCTTTTTCTGGAGGCATTCTAGGGCTATGCTGCTTGCCCAAGGTCACACAGGCTGGCTGGGATACACAGTGAGGTGGTTCCAATCTAAGGTCGTGTCCAAGAAGAAAAGCAGGAACAAAGGCATAGCTAGGGTTTTCAGCACCTGGGGACAAAGTCAGTTTCCTGAAAAGGATGCACCCTACCCTACAGACGTGCTCTTCCTGCCAAGCGGCTCTTGGAAAGAAAAGGTATCCGGCAGGGAAGGTGAGGGAGTCCCAGAGATCTGGGCAAAAACAGGAAGGAAGCCAACCATACTTCTGCTTCATGTCCACAATCTCCCCCCCCCCCACTCCCCTCCCCATGTCAGCCACCAAAGAAAACTTGTGGAAGGGCTACACACAGCCTCCCTTCCTGGAGGAAAAGGGCCCACCTGCTGGCCCTGGACTGCCCAGAAGGGTCCCAGGGAGGCACGAGAGTCTGGCCCTCCTGCGGTGGCAAGTTCAGCAGTGTGCCTGGATGCCAGGGTTGCGCGCAACCCCAGCAACCACCCGCACAAGTCTGGAAAGGAAGAAAATAAAAGGTAGATCTTTATGGATCCTCTTGATTTCATATGATTTTTGCGTGGAATCCTTCCCAAATCACCATCAAATCATACATGTCATTAATGTCCAAATACTACACATTAATAATCATGGGTTCTCCAGCACATGACTGTGCAGTGGTGCAGAAAACATGGATCCGCAGCAGCATGAATCCACCTGATTTCATATGATTTTTACATTGGATCATAGTAAAACCACTGCCACATCATAGGCCATATCTCTGGCCACATATTGCATCAAAAATTGGGTCCATCTGCTCATGACTACAGTAGTGCAAAATAATGGATCCAACACAAGGATCCACGTGTTTCTAACTGACTTTTATTCAGGATTGCCCCCAAACCACTCTCCCATGATTGGCCCCATCTCTGCACATAGATTGCACACCAAAAATTACAGGTCTGACAGCGCACGGCTTCACAGTGCATCTCAAGTTAGATCCATGAGAACTACTTCCCCACCCACCCCTCTTTTGTGATAGAACCAGGGCAAATAAAAAGAATATCCTGGCTAAGGCCTCCCATGACAAACTGATTAAAGTGAGCTGAACTTCTGTTGGGTAGATTTGTAGCTGGCTGATAGACTGTATCCAAAGAGTGATCATAAAGAGTTCCTCATCATCCTTGAGAAAAGTGATGAGTGTGTGATTATGGCTTCGTCCAAGTAGCAAATGGCTAAGACCCAGTTGGTATGTCACACCAAGCTATGGTTAATTGAAAATGGAAGCAGCCAGTGCTCTTGATCTCTGCAGCTGTACTAGAGGAGGGGAGGGAAATGTATGTAACACTAAATTTCTAAAAGCTAGCAGCTCTTAATAAGTAATTTATTTGTTACTTTGTTACTGATTCTTAAGACAAATGGTGCACACCTGACAATCCCGGTGGAAATTTAACTTGTTAACTGCCAGCTAGTGGTAACTAAATGTCATGCTATTTGCCTTCTTCATGCAACAGGATTTCAGACATAATCTAGAGTCATGTGTATCTGTTTTAATCTTAAAAGGTAACCTAAAATATTTGATAAATTAAAATGCATGCCCATAGCTCTGGATTCCAAATAGGTATATGCTTCAGAGATAGTTTTCAGCACTGAAGGCCAAATTATTTGATTCTTTATTTCCCCCATCCGAATTATGCTAACTCTTCTGAAATGATCTGGTGAGAGTGTTAAAATGTTGTAAAAAAGCATGTTCGTGGTTCAGCATAACATCCAAGCGAACTCATTTGGAATACACGCTGGCCCAGAGATTTCTCCCGCCTTCTGTTGCATGCTGTTTAAAATTCTTCTCATGTAATTATTTGCCGTAGATGGATTCTTGGCAGTTTTCCAGTTGCTGGATGTGAGGGTGTTGGGTTAGTCACAGACGAGTGTTGCCTTATTATACAGTTTGGTCTGTGATTCATTCTCATAGCAGTCTCATGGCTGTGAGAAGGGCTGTTTTCTGTATAAATACTTGCACTTTTCTGACCTTTGCACTGTCAGCAAGTGGCAAGAATTAGAATGGTGACTGGGTGCCATTTATGAAAGAAACCAATCTGTTTCATTAATGAACAGAATGCTAACTCAGATGCTGTGTGGTTGTTGTATTTAGATCATTCCTATGTGGAATGTTCCCCAGATTCATGAAACACTTGCAAACTAATCCTTGCTTCACATACATCCTCAATACTGACAGGTTCCTGTATTATTTGGTTAAATGATTGTGTAAATAAACTAGAAATGGACAAAGGAATACTCACAGGAAAAAAGTACATCTATTTACAATGCTTGGAGGAAAGAATGTTCCAGTCACCACAATGATCCCAGATATGTCAAAAAATGTGATTTTTGGCTACTGCTCAGTCAGCTCAGTGTTCCTGGTATTTTTTAAAAAGGTAAACCTCCGAAATAATTCCCAAAGCAAAATATTGCAGGATTGAAAAAGGCATCAGATGTCACATGTTTAGAGTCAGACTTAGAAACATGGTACACCCAAAAGGGATTGTGTAAGTGTTTATCATAGATCTGAGTTTCTTTAATGGTAGTACCCACCATGTACTTCAGAGTTGGAAAGAGGTTTTTGAATGATGTAAGGTGGCACAGGGGAGGGGAGAACTGGTATCCTACACTATGTAGAAGTTTTAAAATCAGTGTTTGTTTTTAATGACAGCCTCCATAGTCATTATACTTTACTGGCCTCTTAACTTTTCATTTGAAAACATAAATTTATAGGAAAAACAGGTGAACATAATAATTATGATATTATGCACCACCCCATAAAATGAAGAGTAACTTTTTCAGTTTGTGCAAAATATATCTAATTAATCCAATAATATATTGTATAAAGACAGTAATCTTGTAAGAGCAATGGGTGTCAATGGCCAGAAAATAGTGGCTATCCTACAATATGAAAGCTAGATGTATTCATACTGTACCAGCAGCTCGGTACATTAACCTTACTTGTGTTCATGTGTTATTATTGGGAAAAGATAGTTTGGGAAGGCTACAGCCTAAGCTTGCATGAGATTATGTGGAGCCAGAGATCATTGAACAGTCAGTGACTACTAATCAGGTTGGCTGTGTCTCAACTTCGCTGTCAGAGGCAGCACACCTTGGTATATCAGTTGCATGAGACAAGAGGCTGCCGCTGCTCTCAGTTTCCCAGTGGGTACCAGTTGGCTGCTATGTGAATAGAATGCTGGACTAGATAGGCCTTTGATTTAATCCGTCATGGCTTTTTGTTTGTTCTTGTTGTAAAATGTGTGCATATGTGCTGTCATTCAGGCAGATTAATAGCTTCATATTATGATATAAACACACTTACTGGTCATTGTTTTCTGGCATTACGTTCTGTTCATGACCTTCTATGACTATTGTCTCCCATTTGTACATCATCCCGTATCCATATTTAATAGATATTAAATAGCACGCAATGTATGGTTCTATTTTCTTTTAATGTTCTTAAAGGCAAAATATTCTGACCTCTGTAGCTTGTACAGTATTTGCTCATAATTTAATGGATTGACAATCTCTCTATTGTAAAGCTTTCTCATCACAATTCCTGACTCATATAGGCTGTGCATGTTGGTGGGTTTTGTTGTTGTTTTTGTTGTTGTTTGGCATTCTGGAATGAAAACACGTACAGTACTGGACTAGCATTTTCAAATTACAGAAAATCTGTTGTCTAATCAATGGCAATCCCATCTCACCAAATCTGTCTATTTTAGAGGTGGTGCCAGTGAAAATCCTGGCTTAACATTAACAAGTTATATCCTGGTGCCGAGATGCCCTAAGCACATTCTATCTCGCCTGATCTTGAAAGCTAAGCAGGGTCGGCCCTGGTTAGTACATGGATGGGCGGCCACTAGGGAATACGAGGTGCTGTAGGCACCTGGAGTAGGAACTGGCAAACCACTCCAGTAATTCCTGCCAAGAAAACTCCATGGACATGGGGTCATGAAGAGTCGGTCACGACTGTAATGACGCAACGCGCGCACGCGCGCGCGCACACACACACACACACACACACACACACACACACACACACACACACACACACACACACACACACACACACACACACACACACACAGATATATTCTGGTGCCTACAGCATGGTTGCTTGTTTTTAGCTCCTTCAACTTTCAATGATTATCTAAGAAACTAAAAATCATTTACTTTGTATATAACCTAGGGTCCTGACCCAATGCTCCCAGACAGTCCAAGCTATTGGTATGTGGATCGAATGAATGCTTGCTTTCTTGGGAGCAGCCCATCAGAACCCTGATTTGGAGGACACAGGAAGCATGTAATTTCAGTTTATTAGTGGTACTGAAGGAGACCATCATGCTGCTTGTTAATGTAAGGCAGGTCAATATTTTTCTTGATATCCCATACGATCATGAACAATGTCTGGAACACTGTAGTGTAGATGCTAATGATGTTTGTTTTTCATTCAACAAGCTACACCAGGAAGCAAACCTGACAATTTTGTTTTTTCATTCTAGGACTATATGGTTATGATATTTAAAATCTATGATGCCTCCTGCCATGGCAGATACCCTGGACATCTGGGCAGTAGATTCTCAGATAGCAGCTGATGGCTCAATATCTGTGGACTGCTTACTTCCCACTGGAATTTACATCAGCTTAGATGTCCCTCGTGATGCCACTATTTCTCAAATCAAGCAGGTAAAAGTGGCTATTTTATTGTCTACTTTTCATTGGAGTGCTCCTTAGTTTTCATATGACTTAGTCATTTGAAGAATTTGCAGATAAAGTCAGATTTAAGAATTTGACTTTCAGGGCAGTTGGTTTTTATTTATTTGTTGTTGGGGGAGTTTCCATTGTTTTTGCTTATGGACATAGGGTTTACTTTTGCAATTGTGTTGGCCGTAGCAGAGACAACATAATACAGTGGAACCTTGTATAAAGTAATTAATTCATTCCAAATGAAATTATGTTAAGCAAAATTTCCTTTATACAAATTTCCCATAGGAATGCATTGAAAACAGAGTAATCCCATTTTTATGTTGTATGGATTCGCCCCATAGGCGATGATGTTAAGCAAATTTCCCCTATCTCCGGAATTTTTTATGTTGTACAGATTTTATGTTATACAAACTGTTATACAAGGGTCCACTGTAAATAATAGGTTAGAATAGATGTTCTCTATGGACTTCTTGAAAAAAAAATGATGGACTGAAACTGTTGGATTAATGAAACCATAGAGGTCTGCTGCTAAATCATTTCCTTCTGCAGATTTGAAGAAATATTACTTCTCCCTTTGCCAGTAAGCATGAAAGATGGTCAAACAAATTCTCTTTTGCTGAGATAGCAGCTACTATTAGCAGATGGACACCGAGGCACTTGAAGGACTGTAAGGGTCTAGAGCTGGCCAAGAATTGATTTCTTTTCTAGTGCTGGCAGGGCCCAAGCCCAGCAACAGAGTTACTAAATAAGTTGTTGAGAAGAATGCAGAACTCACTTAGGAAACAAAAGGTGGGGCTGTCTCAGAAAATTATACTAAAACATAAATAAAGACACCGACAAGTGTACATATTATTCTTAACCATTTGTACTAGAACAGTTCTTACAATGGAAAGAACTGTTTTTCCTTTAACCCCAGGTTCACTTTAAAAAAAAAAACTATTCTATTTAAATATGGCACATGACCTACCACTTTTGTCTGGAGGGCTTAATCAGCTGCAATAGATTGAAAGATACTTGTTTATGCTTCGAGGAAGGTCTTGGAACAGTGATAGTGAAGCACCTAACTGAAGTTGTGCATAATATATCAAGATTTTGATTTCCCTTGCATAGCTATCATAGTCTAATTGTTTATTTGCAGTTATTATGGAAGCAAGCACACAGCTACCCTCTCTTTCACCTTCTTATGGAGATCGACTCCTATATGTTCTCCTGCGTGAACCAAACAGCCGTACGCGAAGAACTGGAAGATGAGACACGAAGGCTCTGTGATGTTCGGCCATTTCTTCCTGTCCTTCAGTTAATTACAAGGAGCTGTGACCCTGGGGAAAAATTGGATTCTAAAATAGGTGTCCTCATAGGAAAAGGTAAAAAAAAATGAATGATTATAGTTTTTGCTGTTGGAGAGATGGCGTTATAAATATATGCACTTGAAATATGTTGAAATTTGTACATTTTTTTTGCTATGTGGCCATTGTGCTAACAACACGCTATATAGTCTCATCCTAAAATCGTTTTCTTAGGTCATTTTTCAGGGGTTGACTGCAAGTGAGCTGAAGCAAAATGGCTGAAAGCAAGAGGACATTTACAGTGATGGAGGTTTCTTGGTGGAATACTGTCTACCGAGAGCCTGATGTAGATGGTATTTTTAACACCAGTGCTTATTCTTCCAGTATTTCACTGCTTTTAGAGCATCACATTGTTGATAGCCTGTATTATGCAGAGGAGTTTGTGTTTCCTGCTGTCTTCCCTATCTCTGTTCCAATTCTCTTGGCCTTAGTAAATGCTGGTTTTTATCTTTTGCTTTATAAGACATACCTTGTTGAGTCCAAGCAGTGAATCTTAAAGGAAATGATTTTCTCCATCACTGGGAATGAGGGATAAATCACTTCCTTTAAGATTCACCAATAGAAGAGCAAGATCCCCTCTTTCTGCAGAATTCAAAACTGTCCTTTGAATGGTTTCCCTGCCCCTCAGAGCACATATTCAGGGGGCATTTGGAGATCCACCATCTCCAGTGTAAGAACCTAACAGGATTTTTGCCTTTGTTTTTAATTTGTGTAACTGCACCAAGAATTGGAAGTATATGAAATTAGTAAATACATGCATATTATCCCCTCCAAGTTCCAGAAGGATTTGTTCTTGTGTGTTATTTCAAAATTACCTGCTTTGATTGTGTTTCACATTGCCCTTGGGTGAGCTTATAATATAATGGATAGCATCCTTTTGACAAAGGTACCCTCATGGAAAATTGATGATATCGTCATCAGGAGTCAGTATTCTAGAAATTTAATACTTCCTACATCTGTGCTATCGCTCCCATATGCTCTGTTTCACCATGTAGAAGCTGTGACTTCTGTTTGATAAGAGGTGGAATCTTTAGTTCTTGAAAATCAGCACCATCAGTAGTTACATCCTGAAGTGTAATATTCAGCAGTTATTGCTGCATCCAGCAGGTTGTTGCCCATGAATTGCCCATCATGGGCAAGTGGTGACACATATAAAGCCTGTACATTCAGACACGGAAAAATATGAATATAATCTCAACTATGGCATACCCATTAAAATGAACAATGACACATGATGGAAAGACTAACTTAAGTCCTGATGATTTTATTGGACTAAAGTTGGACCATGCATCATACCCTTTGCAAATTTTTTTTTGAACACAGAACCTGTGCTGAAAATCAGGTACAGCTGATGGGGTGTAATCAGGTTCTTCATGCTTTCAGTCATGATTCTCCCCCAATTGTGTATTGAAATTAAAAATAGTCACTAATCAAGCCATGCTTCTCATCAAAACAATGGGCAATTGTTAGTCCTGACACGAAATCTGCAAGTTTTGTTTACATTCAGCAGTGAACTGACCGCTGACTTGTCTGTGCTGACAATGGCTTCTACAGGCGCAAGCTGTTCTTTTTTAGATTTGTGTAATTGATTATTTCTTTAAAAAAAAACAATGACTGGGCAAAGCCCCACTTTTTAAACAAAGCTACATTCTGCTTCTTTGTACAATTCAGGGTAGAAAATGTTTGGCTGTGAGAATTTGCTTGATCCACACTTCATATTATAGCTCCGTTCAGTGACTTTTGAAGGATTTTTAAGCTGAAAAATATGGGAGTATGCTACCCCTAGCTTTTCCATCTTAGCATTGCTCCTGTGAAAGCAACGTGGATAATGTGGGAGGATCCTTCAATCTAGCCACGGAAGCTCTAAACATGAGTAAGAACATGGAGAAAGCTGGATTATTCCTTATTTAGATAACCTCTACATGTGGAAAATATTCTTAAATGATGTTGCTTTTGTATGAGCAAAGCAAATATGAAAGGGTGGAGCTAGCATTCTCTCTCTCCCCCCTCTTGGCATGTCAGGCACACCTAGAGATGTAAAATTTCCTGAAATATTTTCCCCAAAATTTTACATCTCTAGGAATACCTGATATGACTTATTCGGCTTTCACTGAATGTTGAAGTGTAAAGCCTTTTGATGTGTCTCTTCCTAGGAATAACTTCAACAGAATTTGTTGAAGGATAATGGGCCCTGTAAAACATTAGTGTTCCGTTCAAGCACTGTAATTTGCACATGAAGGTTACAATGCAGAATGTAAACAGCTTACCAGTATATGCTCTTATGTCTTTTTCCTAACTTAATACAATAGTATATATTAAGATAAAATTTCACCATTACAAGAAAGACACAATAATAATTTCATTGTGATTTTCCAGTCTTCATCTCTGATACCTGGAATGGCCATGTCTTAAATGCTGATTTATTCTTTCTGGTTTTAATTTTAAGATCCATGTGGCAAAGAATTAGGGACATATTAGTAAAACCTGGAATTAATAATAATAATAATAGATTTTGAATAAGATGTTACCTACTGTTTAATAACAGGTCTTCATGAGTTTGATGCCCTACAAGACCCTGAAGTCAAAGAATTCCGGATTAAGATGAGGCGAATAAGTGAAGAAAGGATGCATTCACTTGTGAGGCTATCTTGGATGGACTGGCTAAAACACACTTATCCACCAGAATTAGAACCAACTGTTCAGGAGAACTTACAGGATAAACTTTATAGCGGCAATCTTGTTGTGGCTGTTCATTTTGATAACTGCCAGGTAAGATTATTGGGTCCTGTAAACACAGTGGCAACTATATTAATTTTCACATGGATACTGCAAGCTTTGTTTGTCATATACTTCTCCTCAAATGGAGAATCTGTTGGCTTGGTCCTTGTTTTTGTGGGTATGTGCAAGGTTTTTCATTGGATGATGCCTTTCAGATATTTTGACAGGAACATGGGCTAATTGTCAGTCATAGGCAGCCTTCTTCTGTCACCTGTTCCTAGCTGGGACATTCTTTTAAAAATAACCTTACTGGAGGAGGCTTTGAACTTGTCCTCATTGGCTGATCTGCTGCCACCACATTGCACAGCAAGTTGTTTTAGAGTTGAAATGGATTGTGAAGATTGTGAATGCCATTTGTGATCATGACATGATCGTCTTCAGTTTAAAGTGTGGAGGAGAAAACTGTCCCAATAAATCCATGCAAACTCTTTGGACATACATAGAGTAGTTTGTAAATCCCAACCTTTGGTCTGTGGTTATTAAGCTGCAAAGCGACGCTTGACTATCTAATGATATGAATATTTCAGATTTTTCAGAATTGGTTTTAGAATATCTTTCTGTAAGTTTATTTACATTTGGTGTTTTTTACAGTTTGTAAATTTAAGAAGGTAACTGTGATTCAATTCAATTAATGCTGAATTCGTATAAAAGGTATGAAAGGTTTTAAAGATTACTAGGAGGATATGTCTGTGAAGATTTTCATTCATCCAGGTGAGGTTATCCAGAAGTTGAACTATGGCAACTGGACTTTTCTTGTTAGATTGAAACATTTCACTAACCATCCAAGTCTAATCTTCAGTCTGAGAAAGGTTGGTAGGAGACCTCCATTTTTTTCCTCCACGTAGGTTTCACTTCACCAGTGAATACTCATTAGGTGAGCAATGGCTGGGGATGTGCGAAAGTCACACCACTGCAGTCCTTCCCATAACCATTGAACATGGGTCTTTAGCAGTGGCCTTCCTGGTGGAGGTGTGAAGTGGTCCTGATTTTTCTGAATATAGATCATTAGGAGGAGAAAGTGTGATTTTTCTCTCCCTTCCCCCAAATAAAGTAGCTAATTCCTAGCTTTTCACAATCTACAAAAGGAGCATTAAAAGAGCCCCACTGAGAATTTTTCCAGTACTATAACTTAACTGGAAAACAGAATTAAAGAGAAGCCTGTTTCTGTAATGAAAGACTGCAACCTAAAGGGTAGGTTTTGGAGAGAAAATATGAATTGTTAATTCTAGATTTTTAAACATTGTTTTGTAGAAGGTTTTTTGATGTTGTTCCATATAAACTAGTAAACAGTTCAGGAGATTGTTACTACATTTGTTACTTACAATTACAAATAAATATGATTTTAAAAGTAAATTCTGTTTGTAATAATTGTTTGGGTACCCTATATTTTAATATGCTACTTGTGATAATTTTATGCCAAGTCAGATTGTCCATAGTCATATTTTATGTTTCTAAAGAAACAGAATGACTTTCAAACTGTAAAAGGGGGTGGGAAGTGTTAATGTAGCATTTTTTCATTTTTCTGAAAAAAAAGAAAAGGACCCCCCCCCCCCCGGTGGGTCCAAGCATCAAAATTTCCGGAAATATTTACATCTCTAACCCTAACCCTAACCCTAACCCTGGCACACCTCAGCTGGTAGTTTATTAAATGGTAGTTACTGTTGAGAACACTCATCTCCCCATTGTTACCTTTCTGGCTTCCCTCGGTATATCCACATTTATCATTGTGGTATGAGGAGTGTCGGACAGCGGACAGGGGAAGCTGCTGAGGGAAGTTTGTCTTCTCCTAATTACCCCTCACAATCCTAAGCATATGGTTAATGCAGGGCATTAATCCTAGTTTGACCTTCATATCTCAGTGTCTGAAGCTTGAAAAAAATCTGGATCTTAATAGAAGCAGGTGTGTTTCAAGCAACAAAAACCACATGCAGAAACCTGAGCATTTGACTTGAAAGAAGCAAAGATTTGGCTCTCTTGAATTGTGTCCTTTGAGAGTCTCCGTATTTGGCAGTAACTTCATGGAGAGCAGCTTTTTCGAGGCAAATAAGTTTTGAAGCTAAGAAAACATTAAATTGATTTTGACTGACAACTTCATTATGGTTATGAGCTTTCCATTGCAAAGTCTGGCTTTTTACCAGATGGCTGCTACATAAACAAGCTTCTAGACAAAAAAAATTAATAATAGTCATCAAAAGATGAAATGAAAAGCTGGGCCATGATTTACATGTGTCAATAATTGCTTTTGAATTGTTGCATTTTTCTGGAGTGTTTGGAAAATGAAAGCTCTGTGTGTGTTGTCCCAAAAAGCATTTGTGCCTAAAAGGATTGACACTGTTAGAACATTTTAATGCAAATAAAAATATTTATTTGGCATAGTTGTATATTGAATAGTAATACAGATAGATACAACCACCAATTGTGACATGCACAGAAAGTCTAAAATATTTTTGTCAAGAAAGTGCAACATTCCTCTCTTTGAAATCGAATAGTATTTTTTAAATAATGACTAAACTGAGTAGTTTTTATTTGTCCATTTTACTGAATGGGAGCTGGGATTTAGAATCAGCAGCAGAGGCGAAAGGACGTGGAATTGATTTTCTTCTGCTCTTTATGATCTCCAAAGAGAAGCCTTTCTTCTTTGACGCTAGCAAGCAGTACAATAAAAACTTGTAGGAATTACATTTAGTCCTCCCGTCACTGTTTTTAGAAAAAGGCATTGTATCACTTAATGAACAACATAGATCGACCACAATTGTGCAAATCCATTTGTTTGGTAGATGTGATCTAGTTATCATTGCCTTTTGGATTTAAGTTGTCGATTGAAA
The DNA here is from genome assembly GCA_037367245.1 of Phrynocephalus guinanensis. Lineage (NCBI taxonomy): Eukaryota > Metazoa > Chordata > Lepidosauria > Squamata > Agamidae > Phrynocephalus > Phrynocephalus guinanensis. The sequence goes on along the minus strand of CM074735.1, from coordinate 92,354,942 downwards.
TCCTGTTGCTTAGTGTAGCAAGTTAGATTATACAGTGGACCCTCGTATAACAAATGGTTTGTATAACATAAAATCTGTACAACATAAAAAATTCCGGTGATAGGGGAAATTTACTTAACAGAATCGCATATAGGGCAAATCCATACAACATAAAAATGGTCGCGATTAATGTTTTCAATGCATTCCTATGGGAAATTTGTATAAAGGAAAATTTGTTTAACAGAATTTCATTTGGAATGAATTAATGAATTATACAAAACAATAGTAAGGCCACACCTGGAGTATTGTGTACAATTCTGGTCACCGCATCTCAAGAAAGACATAGTGGAACTGAAAAAGGTGCAGAAGAGAGTGACTAAATGATTACTGGGCTGGGGCACCTCCCTTATGAGGAAAGGCTAAAATATTTGGGGCTCTTTAGTCTGGAAAAAAGGCGCCTGAGGGGGGATATGATTGAGATGTACAAAATAATGCAGGGCATGAGTAAAGTGAATAGAGGGAAGCTCTTCTCCCTCTCACAAAATACCAGAACTAGGGGACATACACTCAAATTGAGGGCTGGGGGAGTAAGAACAGACAAAAGAATATATTTTTTTCACCCAGCGCGTTGTTAGTCTATGGAACTCCCTGCCACAGGATGTGGTGATGGCATCTGGCCTGGATGCCTTCAAAAGGGGATTGGACAGATTCCGGGAGGAAAAGTCCATCACAGGTTACAAACCATGATGGAGATGTGTAATCTCCAGGCTTAAAACCAGGGTACTTCAAGGGCCAGACGCAGGGGAGTGGTATCAGGAGAAAGATATCTAGTCTCATGGGCTCCCAAACACATCTGGTGGGGCCACTGTGAGATACAGGAAGGTGGACTAGATGGGCCTTTGGCCTGATCCAGCATGGCTCCTCTTATGTTCTTATCTTCTTATGTTCTTAATTCCTTTATACAAGGTACCACTGTATTAGCCCCATTGAATCAGTAGGCATTTGGCCAGCCAACACTTCTGTAAGTTACATTGGTTCAGTGGGCCTACTCTATTTGCAGCTTACCATAATAAGTTGCAACTATTGTAAGCAAGTTTGAATCAGTGGAATTTACAGACAGGTTGACTCAGCAACACCCTCTCCCCCCGCCCCGCCGGTTGATTCAGTGGGCCTACTGAGTATGACTCAATATACTAAGCAGCAGGATTTGAGCCATTGAGTTGCAAGTAATGTACTGACCTATCACTTCATAATAAAGTTGTTTTGTCAGAACACATTGTATGAATGGTAAAGAAGTTACTTTTCAAAATTGACTTTAAAGGGTTTTTAAGCATATTTTACCAGATTGTTATGCTATTATTTTAAATAACGAAAAATGCAAAGTTTATTAAACTATATAACAAAAAATTTAGGTGTGAGTGAAGGAGGAAATCCAGGAGCAGCAAAACCAGAAATTAAAATCCTGGGATTTCACTTTCAGGATATATATATGTGTGTGTGTGTGTGTGTGTAGACCGACACATACATACATACACAGTGGTACCTCTACTTAGGAGCGGCTCTACTTAAGAGCGGAAAACTGTTGGCGTTTTAAGTACTGCCTTAAAATTTTTAGATGTGTTCTTCTCTGCTCTCTGTTTTTTTTTTCCTTTTTTTCATTTTTTTCCGTATTGATTTTTGATTTTTTTTAGATAGATAGATCACGATAGATAGATAGATAGATTTTGATTTTAGATATATATATATAGATATATATAGATACCTATAGATAGATAGTTAGATAGATAGATATAGATATAATATAGAGCATGCATTCAGATATATACGGTACCTATAAGAGTTGTTCGACTTAAGAGCATGCATTCAGAACTCTCTCTCTCTCTCTCTCTCTCTCTCTCTCTCTGTGTGTGTGTGTGTGTGTGTGTGTGTGTGTGTGTGTGTGTTCAGTAACCCCCCCCACCTATCGCAGGGATTAATGACCCGACCCGACCTGCGATAATTGAAAATCCGCGATATGTGGATGCTGGGTTGGGTCAGGACTGGGGGGGGGCTTGTCTGGGGCCCCTTACACTTATCTGAGGCCTGGTGCTAAAGTAAAGCAAAGTGTTCTGCTTATATACCGCCCCATACCACTACAAGTAGTCTCTGGGCGGTTTACAATTTTGATTACAGTGTGCAGGCTACACATTGCCCCCCCCCCCAGCAAGCTGGGTACTCATTTTACTGACCTCGGAAGGATGGAAGGCTGAGTGAACCTTGAGCCTGCTACCGGGGATTGAACCCAGGTCGTGAGCACAGTTTTACCTGCAGTACAGGCATTTAACCACTGCGCCACGAGGGTACCCCAAATATTTGCTACCCCAAATAGGCCTCCACTGGCCTTCCCAGGCCTGTCGGGGGCCCAGAAGTGCTTTCAGGTGATCAAGAAGTCACTTCTGGTTTCCCGGAAGTCACTTCCAGTTCACTGGAAAGCTTCTGAGGCCTCCAACAGGCCCGGGAAGCCCATCGGAGGCCTCAGAAGTGGTTTTCAATTATCCAGAAATAACTTCCGGTTCGCCAGAAAGCAATCTTGAGGCCTCCAACAGGCCCAGGAAGGACATTGGAGGCCCGTTTGGGGCAGCTCCAGGCCTGGTGTGGCAAACCTTCGGCATTCCAGATGTTTTGTACCACAACTCCCAGAATTCCAAGCCTGTATTGCCAATGACAAAGGACTGTGGAAGTTGTGGTCCAAAACATCTGGAGTGCCGAAGGTTCGCCACCAATGATATATAGGGTCCTGTCTTTCCCTACCCACTCTGCCCCGCTCATTATCATTAATTTGATGCTTTTAAATTCATTTTGTTAATTCAGATATATTTTTGCCTGTTCCATAACCCAGTGATTTTTGTAATAAAAAGTATAAATGAAGAACAGTGTAAGACTTTTCAAATATATTCTATTGAATCCTGTGGTGGTTTGCCTCTGAAATGGAGAAATAACAGGACAATTCTATAAAATATAGAAGTTATCTTTTTCCATCCATGCAACACACCATTGCCATTGGTTATCTGGTGTTATTTAATGCAATGGTCCCCAACCTTTTTAGCCCCAGGGACTAGCTTCCTGGAAGACAATTTTTCCACATCCTGGGGGAGGAGGGTGGTATGGAGATGATTCTTCCTCCTCCTCCCTGTGCTTCATGGGGCTTTTTCTTCTGTGCATGTGTAACTCCCTCCTGCATTGGTTCTATCGCAACCCAAACAAAATTGGTTGTGATATGTGTGTAGGGAGGGAAAGCCCCACATGAAGAGGGAAGAAGCAAGCACGCCCACCTAGGTGCGCCCCTTAGAGGAAGTGTTGCCTTTCCACCCTTATTAATGCAGTACTGTGCAGCCAGATTCCTAACAGACCATGGATCAGTACCAGGTGACCATGGCCCAGAGGTTTGGGACCCCTGATTTAAATTATTTGAATTTAAATCAAATTATTTTTGAAATAATCTGTGTCAATAGAGAGATCCTGAGAACAAGTGGTGTTTATCAATTTTGACTGAAAACATTTATAGATCTCAGCCTGTTATTTCTAAGATCTCAGTCACCCAGGAGCTGTTCCTCACTTGGAAACTAATGTGGCTTTAAAAAAAGAAAGAAGCCTCTTTTAATACTCAGCAATAATGACTGTGTCTTTTAAACAGGACGTATTTAGTTTTCAAGTGTCTCCTGATATTAAACCCATCAAGCTGAATGAGCTGGCAATCCGGAAACGTTTAACAATCCACGGGGAAGAAGACAAAGGAGTTGATCCTTCTAACTATGTGCTCCAAGTCAGTGGGAGACTGGAATATGTATTTGGAGACCATCCATTAATCCTCTTCCAGGTATTCACTCTTCCTTAAAAGGGGCGGGGGGGGGGGGGGCAATTTGAAAAATCAGTACGTGGCCTTCTATAATGATCAGTAGTGGCCTTCTATATTTATTTATTTATTTATTTATTTATTTATTTATTTACTGCCCATCTTCCAATAGAACTCTGGGTGGTTCACAACAGTTATAATACAACAATAACAACAAAATCAGAATAGAAAGAAATAAAGAAAAATAAAAAGCAGCAAAGATGGCAGCTAGTGTTTCACAGAAGAAAAAGCTACTCACACTGATGGTCACCAAATGCCTCTCTAAAATTTTGTTTGTTTGTATTTAACATCAACTACAATATTGCTTCCCCAAAACTTTTGCCATTTAGAGCAGGTGGGAGTTTCATTTAATAAACATCTGGAGGGCCACTGTTGCCCACCATTGCTGTAGGAAATGCGAACTGGGGGGGATGACTTAGTGGAAAGAACAACAAAAATTAGATGTCTTCTCTCAAATTCTATTCTTTTTTTTTAAAAAAACTTCTTTAGTAATATTACTACATGAACATTCAGGATTATTAAAGACCTGAAGACAGCTATACTGCTGTATCTAATAAAATTCATTTTTGAATTGTATAAGTTAGAGATCATCATCATAGAACTGCAGAGCTGGAAGGACCCTTATAGACCATCGAATCCAGCCTCTGTCAAGGAGGGCACAGTGGGGAATTGAACTCTTAGCCATTGGCTCCACAGCCACAGACCTCAGTTGCTGAGCTGTCGTGCAGTTCATGTCAAAGTTCATCAAAAAACATGAAATATTAAGCACACCCCACCTGTTACTTTCCAGACAGATCAAGGCAGTTATGGCCAGTTTCAAGTGTTTTAGAGACTCTGTGTTTAATTTTAATCATGCAAATAACAAAATGGTTGTCACTTCTCTTCTTAGTATATCCACCATTGTGTGATGAACAGAACACTTCCTCAGTTGACCCTGGTTGAATGCAACAGTATTAAAAAAATGTGTGAACAGGAAATGATTGCTATAGAAGGTGCCATAAACAGAAAATCCCACAATCTTCCTCTTCCTCTTCCACCCAAAAAATCACGTGTAAGTGTGTGGGTAAGGGAGTTGATTGCAGAGGGGTAGTCTAGAATTAATTTGGAAGCATAAGTTATTTCAAGAATTGGTGTATTGTATGCACAAGGTATAAGGTGATTACCAAAATATGCACTATAAAGTGGCCACATGCTAAGCTTACATAGATGTCACGCTTATCAAAATGAAAACACTGGCCAAGGGTTTACAGTGTATGTGCGCGCATCTGAGTTTGGGTATCTGGTTATGTTGGGCAGTGAACTAGATCAGGGGTAACAGCAATCCTTCTCTGTTGTTGATGGGTGTCGTTAGCTGTTCTATTGTGTGAACTGATCACTGGTGCTTATGACTGGGTGGAAATCATTGAACTTTGATCTTTTACAGGCTGTAGTTTTCAGTAGTGGAAGACAGGCTTTGGTGCCACCCCTGATTGCGGTGAAACTTCTTAATCCCTCCATCACAATACAGTGACTAGCACCTAGGACAAGTTTCCCCTTTCCCACTACTTTTAAACACCACAATCTCACTCACTCTATAACCCAGGGCACAGAGAGAACTCCTAGTTCCCTGAGCTCCTTGCCCTCTGAAGATGCCGGCTGAAGTCTGGCAAAACGTCTGGAAGGAAAACTTCTAGAACACGGCCAAACAGCCCAAAAAACTCACAACAGCTATCAGATCCCAGCCGTGAAAGCCTTTGAGAATACATTAGTCCAAGATGTTTAAATCAGCAGGATTTTGGAATATATACCGTTCTCCAGGGAGCTGAAAAACTCACAGTGTTGTTTTCTTCGCACACCAGGTAATACAAAGTGTATGGGACATTAGCCATCCTTTCAAGGTTATCCTTGTGAATGGCAGCAAATTCAACACAGAAGAAACTGCCAAAGTAAGTCAAACTTTTCCAAAATTAAAATGTATTTTCACTGGTCATTTTACCCCTTTTCCCAATCCCTATTTCATGCCAGGGCCTTATTTGGTTATTTCAACAAGTGCTTGACAAGTCAGCTTAGGTAGCTCAGAGGGTTGGGTATTTCAGTTCCCCACTGTGTCTTATAGAAAAAGACCCAGCCTGTGGGACCTTGGGCAGTCCCAGGGCATCCCCAGAAGAAAGGAATAGTAAACTGCCTCTATGGCTAGAAATCTCAAAGAAGTTGAAAACAGCTTGTTTATATATAATTCTGTTATTTGTTTAACACATTGGAATCATAGAATCATAGAGTTGGAAGAGACCTCAAGGGCCATCTAGTCCAACCCCCTGCCATGCAGGAACCCCTATCACAGGACTCCTGACAGATGGCCATCCAGGCTTTGTTTAAAAACCTCCAAAGAAGGAGACTCCACCACCCTCCGTGGCAGCATATTCCATTGCCGAACAGCTCTAACTGTCATGCAGTTCTTCCTAATGTTTAAATTGAATCTCCTTTTCTGTAGTTTGAGACCTTGATTTCCTCCTAGTTCATATCATGATTCGCTTGAAGATTTGCTTGCACTTCCAGCTGAGACATGGTCCAAACAATTTTAGTGGTGCTGGATAACATTATCACAGAATTATTCTAACACAAAGCTGATATACTGTATATCAGTGGTTCTCAACCTGGGGGTCCCTAGATGTTCCTGGACTACAACTCCCAGAAGCCTCCACCACTAGCTGTGCTGGAAGGGGTTTCTGGGAGTTGCAGTGCAGGAACATCTCGGGACTCACAGGTTGAGAACCACTGCTGTATATGAAACTCTTATAAAATTGCCAATTTCATATAGTAAATTTAAATCATAATCCACTACTAATTTCAGGTATTATTACTTATTTGTAACTTGTATGATAGACATCCACTTCGTAAAAATTGTGGGAGTCCATTTCTGACCTTGTTTAAGAGTTCTGTGCCATGCATGGTTTACACAAGATGTAGAATGTAGAGACAAATTAAACATATGTTGAAATTCCATTGTGCAAACTATGGCTATGGTGTCATCAAACTGAGAAGTCACTCTTGACTAGACCAGGACTTGGACTGCCAGAAGCTATTTTCAGATTTTAAAAGCTTTTCTCCCCTCCATCTCTAGGTTAAAAGGGATCCTAGAATATTGTGAACCTAAAGTTTGTTGTGTGGGGATAAGAAACTTGAAATTAAAACAGGAACAGTGGAGTCTGATGATATAATCGCCATTTTTGCCTGCATATTCACATCAACAGCATTCCAGCCAATATTTCATGTAAAACTGGAAGGTCACATTTTAAGCCACAGATATAGCAATGGAATAATATATTCCAGAATTACACAGAACTGTCACTAGACACTTTGCCTCTAAATAGGCAAAATTGTTTTTTGTAGCATTCGCTGGCATGATTTTAAAATTGACTGGCCTTTCGCAAATAACCGAAAACAAAAATCTGTTCAAGTTTATTTGTACTGAGAAGTATACAAGTACTACACCTGGTAAAAAGTGCTTGCCTGTGTTTTGACTGTCAAGAAGTTGCATTTAAGAAACATGTTAATTAAGTGTATATTCAAGAAAATACAAATCTCTAATCCTCACAATGGGTTGTATTCATCAGTGTTATTCATGTAGGGTAGGTCCCTGTTTCATCCTTCTGCAATTATCAGAGGCATTACTTTGAATTTATTTGCACCCGGTTTTGCAAAGACTGCTGTGCAAGGCCTTTCACAAGTGGTTTTACAACTCACTGTAACTTAATACCAGATATTGCTTATACTAATTTTTTCGACTACCACTTCTGCAGCTGGTAAAAAAGCATGCATTGGCTAGCATACAATGTCTTATATATTCTTTCTACTAATATGTGCATTTCCAGAATAAGGGAGGGGGACAGTCTGCACTTAGATTCTAAAATATGGAGGACAGGTTTAAAAACATTATACACAGAGGAAAAGTGGCTCAAAAAAGTATGCAGAATTTTTTTGTCTACATTTTCCAAATACAGGTACTAGTACTTGACGCTGGGTTGCAAACCTGTTTAAAAACTTTCTTGAAGACAATCTACAAAGGTTCAAAAAGCACCATTTAAAATCAGGGGGCTCAACATTTAATTCTTGCTAGATCCCATTCTGTGTGTTTTGTAAGACCTAGGTGGAACTCATATTTTATTTTTCACTGTGTTAAAGATTTAGCAGCTGCTTTGCCGCAAAAGTCTCCATCTAAACATTCACTGAACTTGAAAAGGAGAGGAGGATAGAAATTTATTTTGGAAAAGATTATAGAACCTGCCAAAATACCCTTAGAAAACAATAAGCATTAGCAAGACATAATCAAATATACCAGGTACATTACCAAATAATTACATGTGTACACTCATTGATAATCCACATCCCGCCCATTATAGGAATTGTCTCAAAAGACCCAATGAATCATTTTTGTTGTTCAAGAAAAATAAGCTGAAAGATTTGTAAAATAATTCTTTTTTCTGATGGTGGAGTTAGTTATGCTTCTTAAGAGCATCACCATTCCTAATTGCCAGGTTTTCATGGCACAGTGGTTAAATCCCTGTACTGCAGCTTAAAACTGTGCTCACAACCTGGGGTAGAAACCCAGGTAGCCAGCTCATGGTTGACTCAGTCTTCTATCCTTCCGAGGTTGGTAAAATGAGTACTCATCTTGGGGGGGGGGTAGCCTGCATGATTAAAATTGTAAACCGCCCAGAGAGTGCTTGAAGCGCTATGGGGTGTCATATAAGCAGAACACTTTGTTTTCTTTTACTTTGTACCAGATCCTGAACAGCAAAAATTATGAGTGATGATTTTGTACCAGAATATGTGGGAGCTTGAACATTTAATATATAAAATATTAGCCTATTCTGTATTCACATATGAACTTCAATATGGGTAAATAGAAGTCAGTAAGAGGAATAAATGTTCCAAAGCATTCTCCAGTCTTCTGTCCTCTTAATCAAAATGTGGTACTAGCTTTCCCTAAAAAGTAATCATTATTCTCATTTATTCATTTTGCGCAATTTGTATGTACATTTACTTGTCATGTCTCCCTTGCAGGTTCATGTCAGGGCCGGCCTCTTCCATGGAACTGAGCTTCTTTGTAAACCTATCGTAAGCTCAGAAATATCTGGAAGAAATGACCATGTTTGGAATGAACCCTTGGAATTTGATATCAACGTCTGTGATTTGCCAAGAATGGCTAGGCTGTGCTTTGTGGTTTATGCTGTGATGGATAAAATGAAAAATAAAAAGTCAGCCAAGACACTTAATCCATCCAAATACCAGACCATTAGGAAAGCTGGGAAAGTGGTAACGAGTTCATTTAATTTCTTTTTCACATTCCTCTTTGTTGTACTGGAAGCTTACTGTATATATTGGTGTGTTTCCTATTTCAATATCCTTTTTTTTTTTTAAGTTCAAGACTCCAAACTTTAAGTCTGACTTTTGTCCTGTCATTTTTTGGTTGGCGGTGGTGTTCAAGAGTACGTGTTGTTTGGCTATTAGCAGTTAGCATTTCATTTTTCTCAATATTCCAGTAGTGCTCGATGTTTATAGGAAGCATTTCATGTGCCTAGATGCGTATTTTTTATTCATATTATCCTGGCCATCCTTATAGCACCCCAGTAAGGGAAGCAGGCTTTGCACATATTCCTGGTAGGTAAGTTGAGGGTTCCCAACATCATACGTTTACAGTAGATAGATCAACATTCATAGTCTCAGGAGGCCCAGGTTTGAATCACCGCCTAGCCATGGAAACTCACTTTATTTATTTATTTATTTATTTATTTATTTATTTATTTATTTATTTATTTATTTATTTATTTGATGTTTATACCACCCATCTAGCTCGAGGGCTACTCTGTTAGGGTCTGCTGTAAGTTGTTCCAATCTTGGTGGCACAGAACAACAGCGACAACAAAATGGGCTTGATCATAGCATGCTTAAAGCTACCTTTTGAGCATTTTTTTTCAGCCACTAGATTATGCTGTTGTGATGTGAGATGGGCATCCACTGATTTGTCCGTTTGTGCCAGTTCCACCAATGGCTGAACAGGTGTTCCATAGTTTGGCATGGCATCCCCCACCTGCAGGTCCCCGCTCAAAGGCAGCACCCCCAGCTTGTCTGCTTTGAGTGCTGTCTCAGAGTGGGGACAATGGAGCACCAGTTCAGCCATCAGACAGACTTGCACAAAAAATTGAACCATCAGCTGCTGTCCATCTCTACTTGGGAATGTGAAGGTATGAAGGAAAATCATGCAAGGAGGTGGCCTACCTCTACTGGGAACAGAGAGCAATATAAAGGCGTTAGCTCACAGTTGCCTGGAGTGATGATCTTTTATTTTTCCATTCCTACTTAGAATTGAGTTTGTTACATGCTGTACCTAGCAGAATTGTATGCTAAGACTACAGGAGTATTCGCTAGTATTTAGCAGGGAACACGCACATCATAATGCCGATGACTGTGTTCAGCATTTTGCTTTGTGTCATGTGCATGTGTCATGTGCATTAAAATATTTTCATAACCCTCTGATGCACAAATTCAACCCCAGTTCATGAACACAGTTTTGGCTGTGGTGGAGCAATTTAACCACTGCACCATGAGGCTTATAGTCGAAACTTTTTCTTCACTGTCCTGGTCCAATAACCACTATACTACATGGGCATTCCACCCCACAGCAGCTTTGTAGACTTTTTCCAAATCAGCATTTTGATTAGCAACACTTTTTGGTTACTTCCCTGTTGTACCGTTCTGTTACCATCTTATTTGAATAGATTTGGAGGCTTCTTTCCAACTGACGGTCTTTCCTTGCAGCACTATCCTGTAGCATGGGTCAATACTATGGTATTCGATTTCAAAGGGCAATTGAAGACTGCAGATTTCGTATTGCATGGCTGGTCATCCTTTCCTGGTAAGGCTTCACTTGTGATTCTGAAAGCTGTGTCTGTCCCCTGCCGTGAAGTAGCACTGCACAGCCTGCGTGCATTCATTTGAGAAAGGGTGGTTACATCATTACTTCTCTCTCTCTCTCTCTCTCTCTCTCTCTCTCTCTCTCTCTCTCTCTCTCTCTCTCTCTCTCTCTCTCTCTCCATGTCCATGGTATAGCCATACTAAAAGCAGATTAGAGTCTTGATAAACACTGCAATCAAACAAAAGTTTGAAAAGTCACTTTTTGTGGTAGTTGTGGAAATGACTAGGATTTGAATGACCTTATAGTACCCATTCAGCCACCATTGAGTGATGGCAGGCTAAACTATTTTTATTGATTTACCGGACCTATAGTTTTTTTTAATTAGACTGAATATTTTTCCTTTTTGGCAACTTTGAGTTCAGTTTGAATTCAATTGAATATTTATATAATAACTAAATCCATTTTCTCCTGATATAGCTAGCACTAGTTGGATCTCATAATTTGCTTTATCTCTTTGGAAAGCAGGATGTGGGATGTGAAATAGGCACAGAAATCAAATCCTCACCGTTACTGCAAAGCTATACCATAAATTGCTGGTAAAACATGCCAGAGTACTTTATCAGGTTTTCCAAGTGTCTGTCCATTCATTATTTTAAATTACTGTGGTCTGTAGGTTCACCAGATGTCATAAATTTCATGCAGGCTAGTTGTAGGCTGGGAGTGTGGTGCATGGGGATTCATGCCTTATTTCACCTGCTACAATCCAGCATTCTTTAACTGGAAGCACTTACAGTGGACGTTCTGAAAAAGATGGTGACCATGCTCATATGAATAAGTTACAGTCCTTCTTGTGAATAGGCGACCTACCTGCGCAAAGCCCATAGTCAAACAGAGGTCCGCAGTCACCTTCAGCTGCATATGGTTAGCATTTCTCTTCATACTTTCTCAGTGAACAAGTGGAAGTGGAGGTCAAGGGTGGTGAGGGGGTGCATATCCCTGAATCTTTTGCAAACTGACAGTTTCCTAATAAGCACTTAGGGGTATTGGCTCCCCTTCACTGCATTCCTTTGCTGTCCTTGCACTTGAGGAGTATGATGATGGATAGATGGATGCAGTATGTGTGATGGCAGGGAGACTGACCAAGCGGATAATTATAGTGTAGCACCGAGCAATATCTGTCTAAATGGATTTTCCCTTGTCCATGTTTGTGTGTTTTGTCTACCTATAGTTCTCAGTGAACTAGTTGTTTACTTCATAGAATGAATTTCATTCAGGAATGAATTTCATTCATAGAATGAATATGTTCAAACAAAATAGAAATTGGCCAAATCTGCTTAGTTGGTTTACTTGCAAGTGATTCTTCCATCTAATTTGTTAAGCAAAAATTACATAGGAACTAAAGAAGGCTCCAAATTCTTCCAATGGCAGAGCAAATGACCGTTGGCATTTCAGCTTTTTAAAAAATCTGATTCTATATAACTGAGGTATTTGTAATGATGTTTCTCTTGGTCCTTCTGGAGGAATTGCAATCCAATGGAACTGCTAGGGATTCCCATTGTGGGGCAGTGGCTATAGTGATGAACTAGGACCTTAGTGATCAGGGTTTGAAGTTCAACCATGGAACCTTACTGAGTACGTGGAACTGGTAAAGCCACCCCTTAAATTCATCACTTGCCTAGAAAGTCCCATTAAAGCCTCTATAAGTCTATTACCAATTGACAGCATAGAACACGGACACAACTGTGTCCCTAATATACATGTAGCAGGACATGCAGAGCAAAATGTTTCTTAGGAGTTTTTTGTCATTGAAAAAACATTGTCATAGTTTACATACGGTAGTTTTTTAAAATGTAAGCAAACAATTTTTACATATAAACACAACATTTTTACTCTGATTACCCAGATGAACTTGAAGAAATGTTGAATCCCATGGGAACCGTACGAACAAATCCATACACTGAAAATGCAACATCTTTGCAAATCAGATTTCAGGAATATTCAAAATTTCCTATATATTACCCTCCCTTTGATAAGGTAAGATAAGTAGTAGTACTTGCTTTTGCTTTTTTCCTAGAATTTTCCAAATCTACAGAGTTTATTTACAAAGCAGTTCTTTCCTTGTAATGCTTGAAATATGCTTTTTGAATACTATAGCATGGTGTTAGGCATTATACACTGCATATGCGAAAGAAAAAGAAAAGATAAGTAGCAGTTGCATTTGTTTTCTACTCTGTCAAAATGTAGAGGCATATGAGACATTGCCTTTAAATTTCTCTGTCTGATGCTTGAATATTAACATTTTTGCAGATACTTGAAAAGGCAGCTGAGATTGCAAGGAACGGTGATGGCAGTGGTATGGCAGTAAGTATCAAAGGTGAAACAATTATCTTTTCCATTTAACACCTAGTTGTTTGTTAAGTGTTATTTGCTTGTGTTCAGTAACTATCTGTTTTAAATGAGATAGAATTATTTTTCCTTTTAAAATTATATTTCAATTCAGAGGGTTTTAAAAAATTAAATATCTATCTAAAATTACCTAATTTACTTGGATGATGGCAAGTAAAAATGTTTTCACTTTTTCAAAACAAGTCTACAATTGTTGGTCATATTGATACGGACAACGGAGCTGTGTTTGGCTATCATTTTAAAGCTTAAAATATTCCTTGAAAAATGTTTAATCATAAGTCTTTCAGCATTATGTACAAGTGTTTCCATTCCAATGTATAAAATAATCAGAATATGTTAGATATCTGGAAGTTGAGTCATGGCAAGTGGACTTCTTTCCTTGTGAGATTGAAACATTTTGCCGCTCATCCAAGCAGCTTCGTCAGCTTGATGAATTTTAGTGGTGACATATCCAATTTATAGTTCACCTTGCTATAACATCACCCTAGTCTGAATAGGCTCATGAGATGGAGAACAACCTGAATAGGCTCGTTAGGTGGACAATGGCCTGGAGTGCATGAAAGTCCCATCTATGCAACCCTTCCCAACACCCATTCAGTATGGGTCGTTGCTGGTGGAGGTGTCAAGTGCTTCTGATTTGTCTGGAGATTGATGAAAGAGCAGCATAAGTGACAGACAGATAACCTCACTTGGATAACTGAGAATCTTCACAGGCAATATGTTAGATAGTGTTATGGCCTGAATGCTAGTTGTTGGCTAATTCAGCTCCTGTGGAGGTAATAATTTTTACACCCAAAGAACCTCTATGAGTGAAACCTTTACAACAAAAATATTATCTGTCACAAAATGTAAAGCTTCTTTTGGATCTTGCTGTAACACATCATGTTTATGTTTCGAAACTATTTCAAATTGAACATACATACTAGATCATGGTTACTTTCTAGCATAGGTTTAAATTTAGTCCTATGTTAAAATAAATCAGTTGAAATCAGTAAGATTTATACAGTAGTGTTGCTTAGATCAGTGTATCTAGAAAGTCCGATCTACTTAGAAGAAATGTTTGGTTTAAATTCATCAAGATAAGCCACCGTTTAGATCCGGAGTAGATAATTTTTTCCCCATCTCTATGGAGCTGTAAAGAGAAGTGGGAACTCCTGAGCCCAGGAAGGGGGTAAACTCATTCACATTCCGTCCAGTTATTCTTAATACCAGTCTAAATGCTGGGTTCCTGTTTAACTACACTTGGAAATAATCACCCTGCTTGAAAGCGAATTAAACAATGATGGGCAGATTTTACGTATCAGTCCGGAGTCCAGATGTTAATTGGACTGAAACTCCTGTGGGCTGTAGGTGGCAGAAGCACCAGGTAGGGGATGATGGCAGTTACATTCAAATAATGTGGAAAGCCAGAGAGGGCCTGTCTTCGTATGCAATCATGGTTTTATGTGTGATGTCCAGATGCAGCCAGTGCTGCATGTGCGAGAGCTTTGCGTTACAGCTTGGTCTGTTTCCTTACGCGTTTGAATATTTACTGATCACAGTGATAATTTTTAATGCTAACATGTTGAATTTGTCTTTTTAGTTGCCTGGAGCATTATTATTTTGTGAGAAGTTAGAAAACAATTAGTTAATCAGCGAGTTACCAAACATATTGAAAAAGAAAACTCAACATATGCATCACACTGGTTAAATGGCTTTTAGTTTTAAAGAAGTAGCTTTAAATTACTCCCTAATAACTGGAAATCAGATAGGTTCTCCCCTTCTGCTTACAGTATTTTATGCCTTAGCCTTTAAATGCTCCAGAAGTTAAGCTGCACCAGTAGAGCTGTATAAGGCTATTGTCCAAGCAAATATATGCTTCCATCAGGTTTTGGCAAAAGGATCACACAGATTAAACAGACAAATAACAAGAGTGCCCCCTTGTGATATTCAGAATGAAGTGTACATTATTCTGAAGATTAGTGCTAAAAGTGTTAATATGTAGAGAACTATTAAAATGTACACCATTTTCTAGCAATTTAGAATACGCAGGAAAGAATTTATCCTGTTATAGTCTTATATCATTCAGAGGTTAAGGACAGGAAAAATTTGCCTCAGCATAGTTCTGCAATCTGCGTGTGACTTTCTACCAACCTCTGTCGTCTTAGGGCCGTGGTGGCAAAAAATTTCACATTGAGCTAAAGGAAATCATGGAAAGGGACCCTTTGTGCCAACTGTGTGAAAATGAAATGGATCTCATTTGGACTTTACGATACGACTGTCGTGAAAATTTCCCACAATCTTTGCCCAAACTGCTGCTCTCTGTTAAATGGAATAAACTTGAAGACGTTGCTCAGGTGAGACAAACTGTAAGATGTGTGTCGTAACAGTAGTGCCAGGAGTAAAATGTGAGCAGTTTTATTTTGGGAGGAATGTGTGAGTGTGGGTTTTTTTTATTCTTTTCGTTTAATCAGTTAGCTATTGTTCCTAAATAATTTATTTATAAGAGGCTGAGAGGTGTGTAGGTTTTTTAAATTATATGGCCGTGATAAGAAAGTAGTGATTGCTGTGTGTCTCAATAGAGTGAGCATGTCTTGACCACTATTTTGGGAACGGCAACCAATGCTGGCCTTTCTCTGCTTCATCAGGGTTTGCACTCTTTCTCAAAGGATTAGCGTAGAGTGGGCATGCAAGCAAAACCTTCCTTCCAGGAGGCTGCTTCCTCTTCCTTATCCTGTTCCAACTACACGTGGCAGGATGTGGGTGAGGCTGCACAGTTGGAATGCACATCGCACAGAAAATAATATAATTTAAATCAGGGAGACCAAGCTCTTAGGATCCAGGGACCCATGAGAGACACCATGCAGTTCCATAATCTCCCCCTAAAATAAACATTAAAAATTCCACAAAATAGAATGAGAAAAACAAACCTAGAATCAGAGAACATTCTACCTGTTTTTCCTATTAATTAATTTATTGAAATTCTGCATACTACCCCCATAGACACATGCACCTTCTTAAAATATGTCAAGGGAAGTAACCTGATTTTAGGTTAAAAGAAGAACTGCCACTTCTGCAGGCTTCCAATGTTGACAAATTTCCATTTTTATTTCTTTTATCAGGGAGGTAGAGTTAGACCCAGCTATCCAAAGGCTTAGATGGAAACACATGATGCTCACTTATACTGTAGTTTAGGTGAGTGGCATCTACAACTAGAGGCATGTATCCTAATAGAGGTGCAGTTCTTCCATATTGAATATGATTTGGAATCTCACCCACATACATAGGAATGTTGCCAGTTATGAGCTATGAAATCGCAGGCAATATATTATCAGTGCCTGGGGTTATATGTTTTTTTTAGACTTTCAAAAAAAAGATGCTATTTCGGTTTTTCAGAAAGAACTGAAGGAGGCAGAATGGCTCCCAAGGTGCAAATATGGGGAAAATAAAGGAAAAAAAACTGGGAAGATCCTATGATTCATTTTTATTGCTTATAACAGCAATTTGATGACAATTGAAAGCCCCAAACCTTTGTCACAGTCCTAAAACTTTTTCTCATATATTACAAAATCCAGTCCTGACATAGGAAATGTTAAAATTACATCTCCATTGAATAACTTAGAAAGTATGGCCAATATAAGAAAGTTGTGTGTTATTTCTAATCCTATAATGCTTGCTTAAGCACCTTAAGCAAATGTGACCCATCTCATCTAGAGAATAATCCACAGCATGAATTGTTCAAGTATGGGAAAGTAAATGAAATTGTTAACTGGCTGAAAACCCAACCAGCAAAAATAGTGCTTCTATTTTATGGGTTCTTTGCTTTGTTCTGTTACATACGTGCTGTGGTTGCAAATACAGATATGAGAAAGACATGAAGTGTAGCCAAATCCAGACTCTGATAGGAGAAGTGGATGCTTGCTCTTCCCTCCCCCCCCCTTTGATAAATGCTAGCTGGCAAGAGCAATGGTTCCTCTCAACAGCCCAAGGCCTTTTATTTTGAGCCTGGTGCAAAGGTGTACTTTCATGGGTATTGATCCTTTTTGACAAGCTTTGGTGTCCTACAGAGTCGTGGCCTGACACCACTATATGTCTGTGCAATCACTCCTCAAGCAAGAGTCACCATAAGTGAACAACAGGAATAGGAAAGTCATCTAAAGGACCTTTCTCCTTTTTTTGTTTCTTTTTCTTTCTTTTTTGGCCAAATAGTTGTACAGATTCTTGTTTACTCAAGTGATTGGTGCATAAGAGCAATCACATAAGCATGATGGCACCACTACCGTTGTGCAAGCCTGCCTTCACACACCTACTCTCATACTGGCTTCAAAACCAAATATGTAAACAGTTGTGTGCCTAATCATGCAACGGGGACTGGCAAAAGGGGAACATCTACTACTACTGATCCCTTAACACAGTGGTTCTCAGCCTGTGGGTCCCTGGATGTTCCTGGACTGCAGTTCCCAGAAGTCTTCATCACTAGCTGAGCTGGCCAGGATTTCTGGGAGTTGCAGTCCAGGAACATCTGGGGACCCACAGGTTAAGAACCACTGTTAAGGCTTGACACATGTATTTATTTTCTTCAGTGTTTTCTTCTCCTGTGTTAAAAGGGCATATTGATCTGCAACGGGTTTTAGGAGAGTTGAACAACAGTTCCTTCATTGTTTATTTACAGAATGCTAGAAAAGAAACAGTTTCTTGCATGCTAAGACTCAGATATTTAATCCAGTTCTTTCTGTTTTCCGTGGACTTCATATTACTCTGAATTTGTTCTCTTAGATTGTTCTGAAGAGTTAATCTTTCATTGTTTTGATTTAAGAAAGGAAAGCTTTCTGCCCAGATGTGACAAGTCCCCTTGTTGGCCTCTGACCATCAGCCAGTACCCACCTGGGATGTTGATCTAGCTGGTCAGCATTTCCCTCCTAATTCAGACCCAGAGGAGGAATGTAAACAAGCATTGCCAGTATTTTTGGAATCTTCTTGGCTCCTTCTCAGGTCATTGAGCTCTTGTTTCCTGTAAGGGTCATATCACTTAACATTTTCTAGTTGAATAACTTCTGCCTCTAATGTTAATATTTTCTAACTGGGCGTAGTCCTAGTGGCAACTAGACAATATTTTATATGTAGTACATATCTGGGTGCTTTAGTACAATTGTCATTCTCAATTATCTGATGATGTATAGGCAGAAGTTGTAAATATGCGATCAAATGTCCAAACATTCCTTCAAGATCAGAATGCAGCTGTGCCTTTCCAGAGTTCCAGACTTAGGGTGTTGTTACTTCAGCGGCGTTCCATTTTTGTAGCAGTGGCAATTATTTGTGCTTTGGTCTCCGTGCCAACAGTTGTCTCTGGCAGCACTTTGTGAGAGATCCTAGTGTCAAATGATCCCATCATGTATTCCCTTGAGCAACACCGTGGCCGCTTCTGGTTTTGTGAACCACCGCCACTGCCCCACCACCACTGAAGTACAGCAGCACAACACCAAAAAGAGGGTGTGTGTGAGAGTGATTGAGAGAGCACAGAACCCCTGAAATCTCTCTCTCCCAACATAATCCATCAAAACACTTTTTTTTTTTAGTTTTAAAAAAATCAGCGAGGGGCAACAGATGGGTTTGCCCCTAGGGGCATGCTTGTTTATTCCCAGAAAGTCCCCTTTTCTCCCCTAGCAAGAAGTCACTATATATTTTAAATAGTTTTATTAAATCTTTCAAATACAAAACTACATGCAAAACAAACAAAAAATAACAAAGAAAAATCCTGGAAAAGACCAACACAAAAGGGCAACAGAAAAAAAATACATAAAACTGAAATCTAATTTTGACACCGTTTTCAGCATTGAACCCATTTTTCAAGTTGTCGTGTCTTGTGGTTATCAGTATAAAAGAAATTCATTAATGAGGCTTTTCTTTATTGTTTTTCATTTGCAATTTACACTTAACTCAGTTTTCATAATTTGAAGAGCTTAGATAAATGTAAAAGGCCTTTATTAGTGATATTTATTTATTTATTTATTCATGTAGCTTATTATGTGCTGCCCACTACCCAGCGGTCTCTGGGCAGCTTACAATTAAAGTGAACAATTAAAACAATTAAAACATTAACGTGCCAGTAAATTAAAATGATAAAAACATCTAAATTCATTAAATACAATACACTACATATTGTGGGGTTCTAGGGAGTGGCATGTCGCCCACAGGCTGTGTTTTAGCTACTCTACGGACATAGGGTCACGAAGAGTCGGTCACGACTGTAACGACACAAAACACACACACACACACACACACACACACACACACACACACACACACACACACACACACACACACACACACACACACACACACACACCGGTAAAACAAGGCAGGAGAAGTATTTGGCCAGCACTGTATTGTTGTTACCCATCAGAATGGTCATTTATATTGCTGTTATGTGGCATAAAATCACATAGGACTTAAAAGCAAGCCAAATGCAGTTTTCAAGTTTTGTCAGACTATTTGTGAAGTTTTACCGTTTACATCTCCACAGTGAATTTCCATGTCTAGGCAGGACTTTGAATCCAGATTTTCCTAAGTCTAATCTTTCACTCTTTCCACCATACCATACAAATCAGTGACCATTGTCTCCATGAATCTGAATGATTTGCAAGTGTTTGCTATATGTTTAAAACACTTAGACTGGGGATAAGGAGACTAGAGGCCATGGGCCACATACAGCTCATGAAAGCTCAACTATGAGCTTTTAAACATTAAAACTTAAATTTTGTTTCAAGAAGTTGCCTTGTGCCTTCTAGGTGGCAATGAGGGCAATTCTGCCATATTTTGCCCCACCCCTCTAAATATTTTCAGTGTTGTTGTTGTTGTTGTTGTTTTTTAAATCAAAGCATTTGTGGCTTACTGCTTTGAATGTGTTTTCAGTATTGCTTTTGTTTACCATTTACCAGACTGTTGTTACGTTAGTTAGATCCTTTTAAAATCTATATACATGTTGTTTTTAGCTTTAAATATTGACTCCTAATGATGTAAGCTGTCTTTGCATAATATTTTTTTATCATTTTATCTTTAAATATTGTCTGTTAATGATATAGGCCATCTTGGATCCTTTATAAGGAGAAAGGTAGGGTAAAAACTATTTTAGATAAACAAACAAAGAGTTAAAAGTGGCTGCTAGATTGAGTAAGGGAGCCTCTTCAGCTCGAAGACATTGTTGGAAATTCTGTGGTACAGCTTCATGTATGTAACAGGAAGTTACAGAAGTAGCTTCCACAATCAAACCTATCGCATGCACAAAGCTCTTTTGCAGGCATGCTGTGCAATAATATTGCTAGCAAATTGCATACTGAAGTTGTACTATGTGGAGTGCCTTCATAATGCTCTGTATAAATCCAGCAACATAACTTTATTTTGCATAAAAATAAAGTTTATTTATTATTATTTATGCTATGCTAAACTGAACAGAAATTCAGCCATTCTGTGCATTCACTTAAGTTAAATCATTTACAATAGTTCTTAGTTGAAGTACGCTTCTGGAAATCTGACAACCTCATTCATCGGAGACTGAGCTTCCCATTATATATGCCAGCACTTAGGGTATATGTAGGGTCATGATTCTCTGTTAGTGCTTCGGTAGAGAGCTGGGCACCAGTGTATTGACCAGCACTAACACATGAAGAAAGACAATTTTAAAATAGTGCCTTAATTGTATTCATCAAGTTAACTAGAAGGAATAAATTCAGTTTTTGTAAAAAAGCAATATTTTATTTTATATATTTTGATCATCAAAATCGTGTTCCTATCACATCTTTATTCAGCATGTATGCCTGCATTTGGGATGGGGATTTCTTTATTTAAAGGAAATAAATACATATTTTACTAACAAACAAGTTATTTCACTGCTTTGTAATACATGTACTTCTTTTCTTAAAACCCAATTAGCCATTTTGCCTACAGCCTTTCCCACTTCACCCACATCCCATGGAGGTATGACTCCCAAACTTGTAGCCCCTCTGAAAATTTTCCCTTGACATCACCAAAATTAATCACCCTTGGCCTAATCTCACTTCCTTTCAGTTCCACGTAGCCTTACTGTTTGCTTGTGGAGAAAGCTGTTGGATGAACCTTTGAATGAAGAAATATAGTTGTAGACAGAAAGGCAGTCATGGTGCCAAAGTCAGAATGCAGTCCTAGATATAATTGCACAGAGTACAGACGTAATGAAATAGGAGTTACAGCCATGTTCCTTTTTCTTATGGAATGAGCTAGGTTGTATTCTGCTCCATGTGCAAATTGCATTAATGCATATATAATGCTCATCACACTTGTTCCTCACTCTTTAGCAGGCTGACTGTCTTGATAACAATTTCTTTCCATACTTGTTTTTTAATAATTAAAAGTCAATTATGATATCATCCTCACTACCTGGAAATAGAAACACTAGAAGAATGTGTCCATTTGTGGCATGTTTCTCATATTTAATTTCAGCTGCTCTACAGGGAGGGAAATTGGGTACAAGATGGTGGTTCCCCCTGGAGCTGCCTTTGATTGATCTGCCAATTTATTTAGGAAACAAATTAGTGCGCATATGCATAAAACAAGTGTTTGTATGCCAGTTATTAAGTTATGTGTGTTTCCAAAACAGCTTCAGGCTCTTCTTCAAATATGGTCCAAACTGCCTCCCAGAGAAGCATTAGAATTACTGGATTTCAATTATCCTGATCAATATGTAAGAGAATATGCAGTGAGCTGCTTAAGGCAAATGAGGTGAGTCTTGTGAAAACTTTATTGCGATAATTGACTCCAAAGTTAATTTGCTCTAGTAACAAGAAAGTTTTACCCCTTGGTCAAATAAATCTTCCTAATCGGAAGCAAAATACTTTTCTAGTGTCCAGCTGTGCACCAGGGCTGAAATCCCAGTTTACTTATGGTATCAATGTGATCAGCGTAGGTGGTCTTCCTTCGCTAAATGGTATCTAATCCAGATAAGAATAGTCTTGCTGTCTAGCACAAATACTGCAGTGTTGGGAGGACGAGGAGAAGGCGCAGTGTAGGAGATATGAAAAGGGTGTAGAAGATGGTTTGTGCCATTCATGCGCCCTGTTTTCAATCCCATGCAAAATTACCTGGGAGTAGCCAATTAAACATAAAGGGAGTTACTTCTGAGTAAGCATGGATAAGTTTGCATTATGGAGATCTTATTTTGTAATGAGCATTTAGCTCTGTGTGCTTCCGCTTCCTCTCTGCTTTTCTGACCAGAACATATATTTCTGAGTTTAGTGCCATTTTTCTTGTTCTCCAAGAAAAAGTTGGCCAGCTCCATATGCCCTTGACTTCTTGAAAGTTCTGTATTTGATTAATATCATTTTCTGTTCTCAAGGTTAGACCATTAACAAAATATTTTGACTCCTCAAAATGTAAACAAGTAGCTTTGTTCTCATAGGTCTGGTCTGCTTTCATCATAGCAAACCAGTAGTTCTGGTAGTGTTGCTGTTGTAAGTCTGTGAATCCTGGAGTCGTTCTAAATCAGGGGTCCTCAACCTACGGCCCGCGGGCCGTATACGGCCCCCCGGGACCCTCAATCCGGCCCCCGGGAGCCTCAGCATACCCCCCCCGTGCCCCCCACCCGTGGGGGCCGCTCAAGCCCTTCTACTGGTAAAGTTTCTTTTGGGAGTATTCGCAGCCTCCTGGGGGCAACCATCTTGAGTGTTCCCCAACCCCCGGGGAGGGGCGGGGCGGGGAGAGGAGGCGACTCGAGAGCAAGACTCGGCAGGCAGCTCCCTCCCTTCGTGAAGGAAGCGCCTATTAGGAGGGAGGGAGGTGTCTTTCCCGCCTCCCGGCGGCGGCCGACATGTCGTGGGCGCGGCGCTGCTGAGCACAGCCCGGTCGGTCTGCGGGCGGCAGAGGCAAAGGCAGAGGCGGGCAAACGCTGAGTAATCTTCTGTTGCGGTGGCGGTGGCGCCTCTCGATGGCGGCGCTCGCTGCCTCCACGGCGTCCCAGGACTCCCCCTCCTCATCGTCGTCGTCCCCTTACACCGCTTACAGCTCTCTCTGGCCACTGCCCCGCTCGCTCCGCATCTCGCCGGCCCGGCTGCCGTTGGCGCCCAAGCGGTTCGAGATCGTCCACGGCGCGGGGTCTTCGGCAGGGCCGAGCTGCTGCTGCGCTGCCAACTCAGCGGCTGTGCGCCGGAGCACCCCTGCTGCGTCCCAGCTTCCCGCCCGCCCCTTGCAGCGGAAATTGAAGGGAGGCCGGGCGGGGGGGTGGCCCCCACTAACACTCACGCCGCCGCCGCCCTCCTCCTCCTCCTCCTCCTCCTCCTCCTCCTGTGAGCAGGAAGGGGGGAGTCTCGCACCCACGCCCGGCTCAGCCCCTGCAGCCGCCATCCCGATCTCTCCCACCCCCACCCCCTTTCCCCTCCTTCTCCTCCTCCTCCTCCTCCTCCTCCTCCTCCTCCCCGCCGGCCACCACCTGGGCCTATGAGCAGGGCGCCAGCAGCCTCAAGCCCAGATAAGGAGGGAGGGGGGTCCCTCTTCCCGCCCGCCGTCGCCGTCGCCGGGGGGGCTCCGCCAGGAAAGCCCGGGGATTGAGGCGAGGCCTTCTCTCCCTCCGGACGGCCCTTGCCTGGCCAGGCGTGTTCGGGGCGCCTTCGCCTCCCTCAGGTGCACGTGCGTGTGTGTGCATGCGTGCGTGTGTGCGAGAGAGAGAGAGAGAGAGGCTCCGCTGTCCTCTCCGCGGGTGCGAGGCGGAGGCGAGAGAGGCTCCTTGGGGGGGTCGGGGGGTGGGGAGGACGACGGCGGTGACAGGGACGCGTCCCCCCAATCCCCAGCCTCTGGGCCTGGCCAGGAGGGGGGGCACCCTCATCCTCCTCTTCCTCCTCCCGGGGAGCCCCATGGCCAGGCGGCGTGCCTGAGCCAACCCCATGGAGGTCACGATGCCATTTTAAGGTGAGAGTTGGGGAGGTCACGAACTGTCCTCCTCCCCAGGCGCCTGGAGCGCATCAAGGGGCAGCGGTAGTGCTGGGAAGCCTTTGCGGGGTTGAGGAGGGGGGTGAGTCGAGGGGAAAAGGCCAGCTGCATTTTAAGGTTGCCTGCTCTTTCAGGTAAGACGCCTTCCGCAGGTGAACCCCCCCGGTCCCGGTCCAGGCTTCGATCAAGCGGGCAGAGCAGGGGTGGCGGGAAAAGGAAGGAAGGAAGGAAGGAAGGACGGCGTTTACCCCCCTCGATCCGGACTCCAGACCCTTCTCCGTGTGGGGCCCGTGGGTGGGCATTGGGTGCTGGGGAAGGAAAGACACGGTCACCTCCTTCCAGTAGACGAGGAAGGGTTGTTTACTGAGAACTGGGGCGGGGACGTGTTGCTGCCCCCCCCCGAAATTTTGGGACTACAACACCGACAATCCCCCGTCATGCCCCCTCCCCCAGGTGTGTGTGTCTCTCATCACAAGCCACGTCAGTTTCAATCCCTGACCCTGGTTTGGGCTGGTGAAATTTGTTTATAGATGTCTCCCCAAACCTTGTTTAAAGCTGAAGATAGGAGTGGGACAGCGGCTTCTCCATTCTTCATTAGGTCTGCAAGGAAGCATCTAATTCCCCCCTAATGGCATTCTGTTTTTTTATTTATTTATTTGTATTTATTTATTTTGTATGCTGCCCACTACCCAAAGGTCTTTATTATTATTATTATTATTATTATTATTATTATTATTATTATTATTATTATTATTATTATTATTATTATTGCATTCTTTTTCCTGTTTTTTTCAATACAAAACAAATATGTACAGTGTGCATAGGTATTTCTTCATATTTTTTTCAAAATCTAGTCCGGCCCCCGACAGTGTCTGAGGGACAGTGATCCGGCCCCCTGCTTAAAAAGGTTGAGGACCCCTGTTCTAAATTAATTTGGAGCTTCAGTAGCTATGTTGAGGCTTTTTGTTGGATATACTATTTTAGGGCAGTGATATTTTAATTAGTGTGCCATGATAATTTTGTATATGTTCCTGTGTTACATAGTACATAAAATTTTCTGTTACCAAAAAATGGCATTCTTGTTGTTTCTTCTTCAAGTGCCATGCCCTCATAGAATGTTGGTGATCAGTAGCATGGTGTTTTTTATTTAAAGCTATACTAAATAGAGAAACTGTGCCCACTGCAAACCACTGACTTAAATTCTTAAGCCAGAATGTTCCTCTACGCCCCAGGCCACGCATCCCATCTATTTTTCCTTGAAGGATAACCTGTAGCAGATGGTATTTCTTATTGTACATTATGTGACTGTGATATTGTAATTTTCTTTTCTTTATATTATTGAGAATGTCTTGCTTTTTATTCATATGCTGTAATACAGCCACACGAGTGACTCTGGCTGTCCAAGGTATCTTCAGAATTCATCTGTTTGATTACCTGTAACAGTTATTATTTATTTTTGCAAAGGAAGGAGCAAATCATATTTTCTGCATAGAAATAATTGTATTTGCAAGTTCCATTTGAACAATTGATAATGTTATAGGTGCAGTACTCACAAACAAGTTGAATAGAAGATTTGGTGAACTTATACGATGATTTTTAAATCATATGCGCATGACAGATGTTAAATACTTTTGGGGGTTTTCGCCAGAGATATCTGCACAGAATGGTAATGAATGATACTATGAACTGCCAGGTAGCTGAAGGGCTTCAGTCTCTAACTGCAGAGCCATAGATTGGGAGTAGAATTTTCCACTGTGCCTCCTTGAGATGGTTTGGGCTTGATAATCCATAGGGTCCCTTCCAGCTCTGCAGTTCAAGGGTTATATAGGTTATTATAGTTGTTGTTGTTGTTGTTGAAAGCCTTCCTCTGTCTGATACAGGGTGTTCCGTTCTCTGCTTTCATTCATAGTGTTTACTTATTGCCTGCCTTTTGCTGCTTTATAAAGTGACTGTTCTGATTTAATTCATTTCACGTTTCAGCTTTTCTTCTCTTTCACATTTCCTATAATCAAAGTAGTTTACTCTGGTTCTCTGCCTCTTTTTTTCAGTGACGAAGAGCTTTCTCAGTATCTTCTCCAGCTTGTGCAAGTACTGAAATACGAACCTTTTCTCGACTGTGCCCTCTCCAGGTTCCTGCTAGAGAAGGCAATGGCCAACAGAAGGATAGGACAGATGCTCTTTTGGCATTTAAGGTGAAAGTTGGAAACATATGCCGTATATACTGTCCTCCTCCCCAAAGGAATTTGTTGCACAAAACACCTGCAGGAAAGAACTAGATACTCTCAGTTGGGCTCCCATCACTTTCCTTTTGTCTTCACTCCGTTATACATTAAACCAGCAAAATAAAAATAAGTTGGCTCTTGCTTGAGAGTGGGTGCAGTGGTTAAACAGCCGTACTGCAGGGAAAACTGTGCTCACGACCTGGGGTTCAATCCCAGGTAGCCGGCTCATGGTTGACTCAGCCTTCCATCCTTCCGAGGTCGGTAAAATGAGTACCCAGCTTGCTATGGGGTGGGCGGGGGGATGTGTAGCCTGCATACTGTAATTAAAACTGTAAACCGCCCAGAGACTACTTGAAGTGATATGGGGCGGTATATAAACAGAACACAGAGACTCAATCAGAAACTTATACGTGTGAGATAAACATCTAAAATGCAAAGGGATCCTTTAAAAGGTTTTGGGAACCACTGCTAGTGATTTTCATATATTAATGCTCTCCCCACACCTATCTTCAGGCTATCATAGGCTGAAAAAGATCCCTAGAGAGCTTCAGAACTTGAAGTAGTGAGAGAGAGGAAATCTTAAATCAAAGATAAATGTCCACAACTAACACATCATCACCATTTGTAACCAAACAGTTTTGCCAAAAGAATTTAAGACAGTGTGCACAGTATGGGTACTCTAGGTCCAGTTTTTTTTTCCTTAAAAAATCCTCATTGAATCAACACAGAAACAACATCATCAGAGATTCATGAGAAGACAGGTTATCAGATGCTTGCAGACCCAGAGAAGACAGCTTTTCACTTCTACTTCAGCCCACCAATAACTCACACTACCACAAAGTTAACAGCAATATACAAATATAACTGCCTTTCCTGCCCCAGCAATGCAAATTAATATCCCACCATGCACAGAAAAAGGAGGTTAGATTGGCAATGGTCAACCACAGACTGTCAGAGCAACAGGTTTTGTACAACTGGAAGTGGAAACATCTCCCCCCCCCAAGCTGGCCTGCTTCCCATTGGGTGGCTCCCTATTCTCCCAACACCACACTCCATGGGAAGGAGACTCCATGGGGCCAGCAAGAAGACTGTAGCCAGCTTCCACACTCTAGGACTTACTGTGCTGGACCCCCAGATTGGCCCCCATACTAATTTGACTGGGGTGACTGAGGCTTCCTACTTGGTAATTGGCACAATTTCTTCAGTTAGTCATAAGGTGGACTTCACAGGTAGCTTGCACACTACCTCCATTCAACATCATCTTTGCTTTTTGAGATCTCTGCTCTTCCAGTTGAAATACATAGGAGGTGGTAGGTCAGATAATTTTCCAAATAATACTTTTTCTAAACAGCATAGACCAGATATTGAAAGATGCAACAGATGACGATGTCCACAGAACCAATCTGCCATCAACTCCTTCACCTTCTGGTTCTCACAGCTGAAGCTCCAGTAGTTGTACCTCTGTGTTCTTGGATGTCAAGTCAATTGTCATAGATCTATGGCTCCTCTTACTGTTAGTTATTGTGTGATTAATTACAATAGGGTAGAATAGGTGAAGGAGGCTTTTTAAAAAGTCTGTCTCCTGGCTTTGGCAGAACTCCCCTCAAGCTGATTTTTTTTAAAAAACAATTAAATTTTCTTTCCTTTTTTCTTCCCTTTTCCTTTTTTTTTTTTTTTGGTACTGGCTTCAAGAAAAACAAAAGGCAATGCAAAACAAGTTTTCTACCTTTTCCCCTTTTTTCTTTTCTTTTTTGAGGAAGGGAAAATGAAGACATAGCAAGATAGATGTCTGTGCATTTTGTTTCTTTTTAGACGGTGGATGGTTTGAGAGTCATAGTGCTTAATTTGGAGGCTGAGATCAAGAATACAAGGACACAGTTGTATCATGCTATCTCATAGGGAAGGGCCCATGCACCCTTGGCTTTATATTTGTTTGTTTATTCACAAAGGACTGGGGATGTGTTCTTCAACTTCATCAGTCAGTGACACTCATGTATTCTTTAAATACAGGATAGCCACAAGAGATGCATTCATGCATGCAGTGATATCTATCTTTTCTTGTAGATCAGAAGTGCACATACCTGCGATTTCAGTGCAGTTTGGTGTAATACTTGAAGCATATTGCCGTGGAAGCATTGCTCACATGAAAGTACTTTCCAAACAGGTATCTCAATTTTTAAATCCTTATGTTAAGGTTATTCTTGCAATTGAATTGTTTTTAAGACTATTTGGTGCCCAGTATCTTTTTTTTAAGCATGCTGATGTCACACTAATCACCAGCAATGGCTTGGTTGTTTCTTTGTGATATGCTCCCATTTGTGGAAGTGAATGTGTGTCAGGTATGA
Organism: Phrynocephalus guinanensis; assembly: GCA_037367245.1. Lineage (NCBI taxonomy): Eukaryota > Metazoa > Chordata > Lepidosauria > Squamata > Agamidae > Phrynocephalus > Phrynocephalus guinanensis. The sequence goes on along the minus strand of CM074735.1, from coordinate 92,326,271 downwards.
TAGATGCATTTTTTTTCATGGCTCTCCAGCAGCTTGAGATAACACCATGCATGCACTACTTGTATGCTGCTTGAAACACAGGTGGATGAGTAACATTCAGGCACAGGAATGAGTTCCAGACAATTCTAGGTTACACTATACATTATGAGCTAAATCCATAATTAGTTCCTAGAACTGTTGTTAGAAGAGGGACTTCCCCCTGCTGCACTACCAAAACAATTGGCTCTGGACAGTTTACTCCCCCCCCCCAACACACACACACATACACATACAACTGGATTTCAGAGAGGACAGAGAGTTTCAGAGATGGGAAGGAATGGATTCTACAAGATTGTTCTAACCATCTAGAAGAAGTTATTTGCTGGATCCCATTCCTTAACTCTACCCTTGTGTGCCGTGCTTGTACTGCACTTAGCAAAATAATATTAATCTTCATATCTGCAATGGAAACAAGTTATAATCATTGACTGAAATCCTGTTGGGTGGAGTCCACCTGCAAAAGAAGAATGGCATCATTGGCAGCAACAGATTGCTGTAAATTAAACACTTCCTTTTGGGGGGGGATGTGACTTTGTTCATGAGTTTGCCACTGCCATGGACTTCATTCCCATTGTGCAGGCAGAGTTGTGCAACAGGATTTTGTTGTCATTATGTGCTGTCAAATTGAAACCAACTTATAGCAGCCATAATAGGGCTTTCAAGGTCAGTGAGATAATTTAGGGGTGGTTTTATCAGTTCCACACAGGCTCACGTAGGGCGCTTTTACACAACCCCTAAGATCCGCTGGCAACTTAAATTCAGACCAGAGATCTTGGGGGTTTGTTGCTCTTCCTGTGTTCCCACCCCTCCGCACTTCCTTGCTCCTGTCTGTGTGAGGGGAGGGAGAAAAAAGGGAGAAAAGAATGCAGGCTCATCTCCGCTGTGCTGTGGAGCTGCTCCGGGAACCATTCCAGTCTCTTTCAGTCTCTTAAAGGGGCGGGGGCAAAAAAAACCAAACAAACACAAGGCGAGGAGAGCCCAGCACTCACTGCTTTACATCCGCATTAGAAATTTTTCACCTTCGGAGACCAGGTACTTGGAAAATGAGCTGGGACGCGCTTAGGTGGGCGTGGTCGTACTTATTATTATTTTTAAATCCGGAGCTGGTGGGAAAACAATTTCCAGCTCCGCATCTGGGAGCCCTTTGCCTCGGATTTTAGGGGTCGTGTAAAAGCGCCCTTAGTGAGTTTCCATGGCTCTGTGGGTAATCAGGCCCAGGTCTCCTGAGTCCTAGTCCTTCGCTCTGTCCACTACACCACACTGAGTACCCAACAGGATTTTAGCTGTTGGGATAAAAGGCTGATCTTCACAGTTATTGTGAAAACTGGTGAATACAGCACTTCTACACATTATTTCTGTACAGCTACAGTTAATTTAAATCAATTACAGATAAGTAATTCTGATGAAATCTGCACCGTAAACTCTTTTAAAAAGAGCAAAGCAAAAAGGGGGTCGAGCCGTGTGGCCATCACAAAACACAATTACAAAAATAGGTGATAGGTAATACCTTTGTTCCTTGGTTTTCTTTAATAGTGGCCTATAAAGGTATTGTCTGTAATCTACTTTTGCAATTGTTTTAAAAAGAACAGTATCTTAAGTGTAGTGCTGCAGCAGGCTTTAGACACTGTGGCATTTTCTGTGCACTCGAGAGGAAGTATATGTCAGTGCAATCAAAGAAGGGGCAAGAAAATTCCCAACTGTGCAAACACGGAAGAAATTCAAAGTAGAAATACTTCAAAAAGTTCCTGTTTGTCCAGCGCAGGTTGCATTTTGTTCCCTTGTTCCCGTTGTTTGCTCAGCTCCTGGGATTGTGGAAATGCAGGGAGCTTTTGGTATTGACAGATGGCTGACCTGACAGGTCCCTCTGGCTTCTTTTCCATAATCAGACTCCGTACAGCTTCCACAGCATCCTGCCTGGCATGAATTGGCTTTCCATAAGAAAGTCTCAGCCTTGAAACTCCTGTAGCACTCACGAAAACCTCTGCTTTTCTTAACATTTTAGTGCTTCACCTAACAGCTTGCTAAGAGATGAGGGTAAATTCTTACTTGATTCCTATTGAGAAGCACAGGTATATGAACTTGAAGCAGTAATCTGCACATGTCTGGGTTCAACTATACATTTGGAATGTATATCTTGCCCACTATATTCTTATTATTTAAATTAGTTATTTGATAGTACAGTACCTGTTTCCTTTCCTAGTTATCTGTTATCTACAACCAGCTCTATCAGGACTGCCTTCCACTCTTCTTCCCAGATAGGAAGAGTAATAGGAATTGTGTGCAAGAAAATTTGTTTGTTAGAAGTAATGTAAAAGGACACTGTATGTGTCCAGCCTTTCAGCTTTACTCATATGACACAGCATGTTCCCTTAACAGATGAAGAAGAATGTAATCCTTTCTGCACCGTAGAAGGGGTAGCTGTGTTAGTTTGGTCAAGCATTATAGGTGAAAACAAATTAGTGTGACAAGTCCATGAAAGCTCCTATTAAAAATAACAAGCTAATCTTGAAGGTGCCACGTTTTTGTCTCTTTTGATGATGGTGGTGCTGGTGGTATTTTTACGTATAACCCTCTTCCCAAGAATTTGGGTTAAATGTTTAACCCTGAAATTATTTACTAGACATGGATGCTAACTAGGGATGGGCACAAAATGGAAAAATAGTATTTCGTTTTATTTTGCTTTGTTACAAAATGAATTTTAAAGTAGTTTCGTTACGAAATGAAATGAAATGAAATGAAACGAGATTTTAGGTCAGCCCCCAAAATCTGGAAAGGTTTTGGGGTCAGGGGACTGAGTAATTAAGGTCCAAAGGGGCGCCCCTAGGAAACAATTCTTTCTAACTGGAATTGGAAGCTGATCGGGTGAGCGATAGTGCTGCCGTGGGTTCCCATTGATTCCAATTAGAAAGATTTTTTTCTTAGGGATACCCTCTTGGACCTTAATTGACTCAGTCCCCTTACCCCTAAACCTTTCCACCTTTCAGGGGGTTACCTAAAATTGCTTGAGGGAGGTATTCCTGCTACTTTGGTACTGAGCTGCCTAAACATGGCTGAGATCAGTATTTTTGTATGCATTAAAATATGAACACAAAAATACTGAGCTCAGCCATGTATTGGCACTAAAAGGGCAGGGTTAGCTTCCACAAGTGATTTTAGGGAACCCTTAGAAATTTGGAAAAGTTAGGGTTTCTGGGGCTGAGATATTAAGCTTCAAAGGAGGTGTGGGAGTGCTTAATGGAAGAAATGTGGATCGGAGCTTTACCATAGAGAGGGAAAGCTAATTAACCCTATAATTGGTAAAGCGTGCCGGATACACTCCTTCCATTAAGCACCTCTGCACTTCCTTTGGGCCATAATATCTAAAACTTTCCAAATTTCAAGGAGTTCACTAAAATCACATGGGGAAGCTAAGCCTGCCATTCACATGCCTGGAATCATTTATTATTATTATTATTATTATTATTATTATTATTATTATTATTATTATTATTATTATTATTATTATTATTAAAATATTCAGTGGGAAATTACTGATCCCAGGCATGCAAATGGTATACTTAGCTTCCCCAAGCGATTTTAGTGAACTCCTTGAAATTTGGAAAATTTTGGGTTTCAGGAGACAGAGTTACTAAGCTCCAAAGGAGGAGTGGGGGTGCTTAATGGAAGGAGTGTGCCCAGCACGCTTTACCATTTATAGGGTTAATTTGCAGCTTCCCCCTCAACACCCCAATCCACACTCCTTCAATTAAGAACCCCCTCAGCCCCTTTGGAGCTTAATAGCTCCATTCCCTGAAACCCAAAACTTTCCAGATTTCAAGGGGTTACAGGGTAGAGCTTGAGGAAGCTCCCCTGTTATTTCCCCTATGATTAATTGTTTCATTTTAGAGGGAGGAAATGGCATTTCATGTAACGAAACGCTGGCTAGCATTTTGTTTAGTTTTGAAATGTTTCATAACCTCACGACACGACAAAACAGTGTGTCATTTTTCGTAAGGTGTCCATTCCTAATGCTGTCTGACACATTTTTATACTAAGTATATTAATTTAAAAATAAATACCTACCCTTTTATCACCTACTAACATAGACCTGTTATAGGCTCTTGGGTTAGTTCTGGCATAAATTGAGACCAGTTTTGGGGGGGGGGTTCTGGGGGAGGTTTGAGAAGTGTGAGATGTTCAAGGAATGCTTTAGTGTTGCCAGACCACTACCCATGAATATCCATAGGCAAATCTTTACTATCTTTCTGGAAGTAAGCAAAGATTTTTCCCTGCATGACACACAGCAAAGTAGGTTCATTTAAAAATGGATTTTTGTACCTTACTGCCCTGAATGCGTTTAAGTGTTGCTTAGGTTCTTTAGTACTGTACACCTTTGATCCTTTTACTATTGTACACTCTCTGTTGATGCTCTCTTTTAATTGTTATAAGCCACCTTAGGTCCTTTTTTTTTTGAAAGAGAGAGGGGGGTTTAAATTTTTTAAAAGAAATAAAATAAAAATAAAAGAATAGGTCTCTTGCCCATTGCACCACACTGGCACCCACACCTAGGTATGGACCTTAACATGAATTTAGAACTAAGTGCCTTCACTGTCTATTTCAGGTTGAAGCATTAAATAAGATGAAGACTTTGAATAATCTGATAAAACTGAATGCCATGAAGCAAAGCAGAGCGAAAGGAAAAGAGGCCATGCATGCCTGTTTGAAACAGAGAGCTTACAAAGAAGCCCTTTCTGATCTCCAGTCCCCTTTGAATCCTTCTGTTTTGCTTTCAGCACTGTAGTAAGTCCAGTGATCATCTTCTTTCATGCATGTCGACGCTCTTATGTGGAAACAGACAGGCAGAAGACTCTTGCTCTTTGACGTCTGTTGGCTGTACTGCTCAGCAAATGTGTTGGCACACAAGACCACATCTCTTCCTGTGGCTGGCAATCCCTTTTCCTTGATCTGAGCTGTAGAAGCAAATTGCTGCCTTCTGTCTTCTTAGGGTCAAGGTGTCCACTTGGATTGGGACTGGGCATGTTTGCCATTAACTGTTACTCCTTCAGTAGGAGATCATAATACCTCCAGAGTTAATATGCCATGTGTAAATTAACAACTAGTATATATATTGTCAAAATAGAAATATACATGTATATGTTCAAGTCATAGTGACATCTTTCTTTTGCTATACCGAGTATGCCATAGTCTGGCAAACTGTTTAAACACAAAACTGAGCAAAAGTTGTTTGAGTTGTACATCAGGAATGAATGGTGTTTTCTAAGTAAATATGGCACATTATTTCAGATCTTGGAAGTGGTGATTGCTTGATACAGATTCAAGGTCTATATAGGTAGCGTTCCTGTTTGCCAATGTAACTGATGCTCTAGAAGCAAAAGGAAACTTTTAAAAGGCATTGTCCAAGTTGTTATCAGATATCCTTCAGCAGTCATTTTGTTCCATTTTTTCCCTCTTGGTGCCTTGACATCTGCTTGCCTAATGCACCATCCTCATTACACTTTGTTGTAGTGTGGAGAAGTGCAAATACATGGACTCTAAAATGAAGCCTTTGTGGATAGTCTACAATAACAAAGTGTTTGGTGGAGAGTTGGTTGGGATCATCTTTAAAAATGGAGATGGTAAGTGGATAAAATGACATCATTTATTCCTGTTGATTTATTTCTCTATAATTTTGACTTTATAGTTGTAGCTTAGAAAAGTTGCTTTGAACATCTCAAAATGAAATAAAGTGTTGTTTTTCCAAACTCTGCTCATACTTTGATAAGAAAAGTGTCCTGGAGAGTTTCTTGTATAGCTTTCTACTAAGATACCATCTAAAAATGAGAACATGGTTTCCAAAATTGCTCAATTCTTCCATTCAGTAGATGTTTGGTAAAAAGAATCCTTAAACTGACTGGGATTATTTCACCATGGATAATTACTTCATCTTTGAAATTTATTTATTATTATTTATTTATTAAATTTATATCTCCATCTAGCTACACGGCTACTCTGGGCCTTTTATTTTGTAAAATCATGTTTTCCTATTCTTTTCTTGCAGATCTTCGACAAGATATGTTGACACTTCAGATGTTACGTCTGATGGATCTGCTTTGGAAGGAAGCTGGTCTAGATCTTCGGTAAAAACACCTACACTTGCTAAATTTTTAGGGTTCTTCACAATATGTTATTTTTCATACAGTATATTTATAATTAGGTTGTGAAGATATATGTTAGATATAGATGACAAAGGGCAATCCTGCTTCAGATGAGTGTGCATTTTGTAATATTATTTGGTTTGGGTACTTGGCTGTCCAACTTTGAACAGGCTGAGGTCTACTTTTTCTGGCCCAAAGTACCTGAGGGCTACTACTTGAAGGAGCCATGAGGCGGGAGGGAAGAAAAGAATTGGGTGCTGGCCCAACCAAGCTGCACTCCCCACCACCACCAAACATATGCCACCAAGGAGGAGGAAAAACGGGAGCTGGACCAGCTAAGCAGCACTTCCCCCTCCCCCGCACACATATTCCACAAAGGGGGAGGGGGTGAAATAAAAAATCTGGAGCCAGCTCAGTTAGGCCTTACCCCCCCCCAACCAAAAACACACATGCCTTGCAGCCCTCCAAGCTGAAAATTATTTCATTTTTGAAAACAGTCGCCAACATGAGCCATTGGGCACTCCGCTACCCACGGAGCGCACACAACACCCCAAGGGCCATCGAGGCTGAAAATTATTTTTTTAAAAGCAGCCACCAACGGGAGTGGGCCAGTGACAAAGTTCCACAGGTCTGATTATGGAAATCCCCTGGCGGACTAATTTTTAAACCTTCGCGGGCTACCAGTAGCCTGTGGTTTACCTGTCCTTCAGGCCTGATCTATGTTATTCCTGTGTTTAGCACTGGTGAGAATTTTGCTAGCTATCTATGTGTCCATGAGAAGAATTATGGAAGCTACTACAACTAGTTGAAGAGGAACTGGTTTCATGTCACTTACCCAGTTTGCTTCTATCCCATCCCCAGTGCCTTGGCAGTTGGCTAGAATAAGCCATGGCAACTGCTATGAGTCCTCTTGTACACACAAGAATATTGATAGCATTTGATCAATCTTCCTAAATAACCCATCCTGATTTTCAGATCCCCCTCATGAATTCTGTTCACAGAACCTTATTGTTGGCTGTAGATTTGGGGGGGGGGAGGGTTATGGGCAAACTTTTAAAAATGTTTTTATTAATAAACTGTTTTTATTAATACATATATTATTTCTTCCTCAAAAGCATTACTTTATTTTAGTCATTTAAATGCTTACATTACATGATTATCTTCTGGAAATTTTTGAAAAAGTTCAACAACACTTGTCTGAAGATTCTCAGTTATTCAGGTGAGGTTATCCAGAAGTTGAGTCGTGGCAATTGGACTTATTTTCTTGAGAGAGATATCTCACAAGAAGTCCAGTTGCCACATTCAACACTACTTAAAATATCTAATAAACATCAAAACAACCCCAAGCAGCAGTGTGAAGAAAAGTCAGAACAAAAGCTAAGGTGTAATTTCATCTATACTTTGATGATCCTCCCAAAGTCCACTGAAACATTAAAATCTTTACCTGGTTTCAAAAGACCCCCAGGAAGGGAGTGAGAATGAATGTTTCCCTAAGATGAAATGCTTTGGCACTATTCAAGAGAAGGCTGGGTCCTGGATTATGTCCCAGAAGATTTAAAATGCTGGGGAGGGTTTTAAATACCTGATTGATTTCATTTGGTTCCCTAGTTCCTGAAAAATTATTGCCATCAAATGCCATATCCCTGTGACTTGTTGTTGTTCAGTCATTTAGTCGTGTCTTCCACTGTTTCCTAGAGTTTGGTCAAATCCATGTTGGTTGCATGGGTTCTTTGGTAGTCTGCATTCAGTTTTCTGTATCTTTCCCTTTCTCTCTTGTATTTTGTGTTCCTTCTCTCCTCCACTATTTGTAGGGCCTCATTGGACAGCCACTTGGCTTTCTTGCATTTTCTATTCTTTGGGATGGTTTCCATTTCTGCCTCCTGTACAACGTTACAAGCCTCCATCCATAGTTCTTCAGGTGTTCTGTCCACCAAATCTAGTTCCTTAAATCTAGTTCTATTCTTCACCTCCACTTTGTATTCATAAGGGATTTGACTTAGATTATACCTGACTGGCCCAGTGGTCTTCCCTTCTTTCTTCAGTTTAAGTTTGAATTTTGCTATAAGAAGCTGATGATCTGAGCCGCAATCAGCACCAGGTCTCGTTTTTGTTGACTGTATAGAGCTCCATCTTTGGCTGCAGAGAACATAATCAATCTGATTCTGTTATTGTCCATCTGGTGATGTCCATGTGTAGAGTCGTTTTTTGTGTTGCTGGAAAAGAGTGTTTGCAACGACCAGTTTGTTTTCTTGACAAAACTCTATTAGCCTTTGCCCTGCTTCATTTGGAACTCCAAGGCCAAACTTGCCAGTTATTCCTTTTATCACTTGACTCCTTACTTTAGCATTCCAATCCCCTATGATGAGAAGAACATCTTTCTTTTATGTCAATTCTAGAAGGAGTTGTAAGTCTTCATATAATTGGTCAATTCAACATTGGTAATTGGTTCATAAGCTTGGATTACTGTGATGTTGAAAGGGCTGACTTGGAATTGTACTGAAATCATTCTATCATTTTTGAGTTGTATCCCAGCACAGCTTTTCCCACTCTTTTTTTGACTATGAAGGCTACTCCATTTCTTCTGTGGGATTCTTGCCCACAGTAGTACATGGGATAGTCATCTGAACTGAATTCACCCATTCCTGTCCATTTAAGTTCGCTGATGCCCAAGATATCAATGTTTATTCTTTCCATCCCACGTTTGACCACGTCCAGCTTACCCTGGTTCATAGATCTCACATTCCAGGTTCCTATGCAGTATACTTCTTTGCAGCATTGAACTTTCCTTTCTCTACCAGGCACCTGTCAGAAGAGACTAGTCAGAAACAAAGTAAACTAGGATTGCCTCCTTTCTGTGAAGCCAGTGCTATTTTTTTAATTAAAGGACATATGTTCATTGTACAAACCTAGCCTCATCTCATTCCCCAGCACTGAGTTATTTGAGGAAGTCTCTATTGGCCTGGATTATGGTGTGAATACAAGGCTGTGATTGAATGTTAAGAAATGGTTGGAGGTTCATGATTTCATTGTCGCATCATTCTTTGTGTCTATTGAGATACAAAGCACATTAAAACAGGAAAAACAAAGAAAAACAAAATCATTGTAGCTATGGAAAAACTGAGTCGCAACAATGATATTTGGGGCCCTTCTACTTAATTTGATATGAATCAAATATCAGTGAAGGACAAGACGAGAGTTAATTTCTAGCACCCACTCTATCAGCTGAACTAGAAGGCTTCGATAGCCAAGAAGTATGGCCTGGACTGTTATAATCTAGGAAGGGACATCATCCTACTGCAGCTTTTCCCTTTCATCCCCATATGTCCTCCATCGGCATTGGTGCTCCAATCCAGACAAGGAGTTCGGCCAGCCTTTCCCTATTTCCCCAGGCAGCTGACCACTCCGACAAGGAGGTGGGAGAGGGAGTCTCCCTGTGCAGCCAAGGAGTAGTTGGCTGCCTCGGGAGATGGGGAAAGGCCAGCCCTACTCCTGCCTAGACTGGAGCACCAGTGCAGAAGAAGGGCTCCCTATGAAGCTGTATGAATCATGAAGTGCCCACCCATAATTCCCAACTTTGGGTCACCCAGGTATTCTTGGTCTGCAACTCCCTGAAGCCTTCACCACTCACTGTGCTGACAGAGTTTTTGGGAGCTGCAGTCCAAGAATACCTGGGTTACTCAAGGTTGGGAACCCTTGCTATAACTCAGTGGATTGATGACGGCAGTCAGGAGTTGAAATCCCAGCTGTACATACTGGGGGAGGTGACATCTGATATCATCCAGAATATGTGTGGTTAAAGGGACTACATACTCAGCAACCTGTCTGGCCTTGAGCAAGCTGGATGGTCGCAAAATGGTACTAGAAGGAGAGGCCACTTCTGAGTAAGTTTGATCCAGCTTGACAGACCATACTTATATCACAACTCGAGACCAGTTTGTTATCTGCTATGATTTCTGTATCCTATAGAGTTTTTCTGTCTAACCCTTTCCCCCACATCCCATGCTTTCCCTCATTGCCTGCCATTTCCCTGAATTCCCTGTTCTCATTACTTGAACATGTCTTAATCATACTGGACTGTATATTATCCCTCATTCTGTAAGCTGCCTTGGGTCCTTTTTCCAAGGAGAAAAGCGGGGTAAAATATGCTAAAATATAAATAAATAGATAAATAAATAAATAAATAAATAAATGTCATATTGTAGTCGATGCCTATTAACAACATAATTGGTTTATGCTTTAGAGTTGTCTGCCTATTTTAAGCTGCTTCTTCTCAGTAGTTGTGCAAGGTTTGAAACCCATTAGCTGCCTGTGTACAATGTTTTAGACGGATATAAACTGTATTCCTGACACACCAGGTGGTGGACTTGAGCTCATCTCTTAAATATTTTTTTGTAGGAGTTGAACAGACGAAAATCAACTCCAGACACACAGCAATAGCCCACACAGATAAGACAGACATTTATAAACAAGTGACCCATTAGGCAAATATGTTATTCAGGAGAAGCTTCACTTTATTTGTGTCTCTGATATCAGAAAAATTTAAGATAGATTTGTTCAGGAAGTATATATATATATATATATATATATATATATGCATGTTAGGGTGGATTCGGGTTTCTTCCCGTGTAGAAATCTGGTTGTTTTGGCGACGTTTCGACGAGGTCTCACTTCATCTTCAGGCTGGTGTTCTGGCTTCTTTCTTCTTGAAGCAAAGCCTTTGCTTTGCTTCAAGAAGAAAGAAGCCAGAACACCAGCCTGAAGATGACGAGTGAGACCTCGTCGAAACGTCGCCAAAACAACCAGATTTCTACACGGGAAGAAACCCGAATCCACCCTAACATGCATACCTATACCCGTGAAAATCTACGAAAAAACATATATATATATATATATATATATATATATATATATATATATATATATATATATATATATATATATATATATATATATATATATATATATATATATATATATATATATATATATATATATATATATATTAGGAAACGAAATGTGTGCTCATTTGCTCTGGGGTCAAATATTGATTTACTGTCTCTTTGGAAACAGAAAAATATGTTTGGAGACCTTTTTGATATATTTTGCAAATAAGTGGTTCAACTGTTGCCAAGAGCCAGGGCAGGGTCTGCCTCTCCCATCAAAAAAGTTGATCAAGAGTATCATATTTGCTGCCTTCCCAGGGGATTGAAATGTATGCACATCCCAGCCCACCCACTTCGTTTGGCATCATGCCGTGAACTTGGGAGACTTATTGGAAAGGGTTCCTCTGATTCACTCTTATCTCTCAGGAAATGGTGGACCACAGTGAAGAAGAAATGGGGTGAAATCAAATCCACCAGTGAAATTTTGACTGTAGTGCAAGAATCCTATACGAGAGAAATACATTGAACAAATACATTGTGCTATTGGGTGTCTTAGATGAGCTTTTCCCCAGGTTGAGGAATAGAAGGGGGTCATACGCCCCCATTTGCTCTTGCTTATGTCATTCAACGAATGCCTTTAAAATGAATTCAGGGACTGGATAGCGCAAGTCCTACTGAGGGGATGACTTGGCCAAAATTCTGTCTGTTTATTCCATATGATAGCAGAAATGAAGAAGTTGTGACAGCTAATTAACAAGGTGCCAACTGTAGAACTAGCACCTTGTTTAGGCGCCTCATTGACTTGTTACCATTTTCGCCACTGTGCTGCTGATTATTGAAGAAACAAGAGCAGTATTTTGGTCCCCGAGTTTAATCACCCAAACAATATTTACCCAAGCTTGTCTTCTCTCAAAATGACCATGTGATAACCTTAAACGGGCTCCTTCTAAACCCGCACTCTCCATAGGGAGAGAAGCAGAAGTTAATCTGTAAAACATCCTCTAATTATTATAACTCAATTGTTTTAGAAGTATGGCTGGCATATATTGTTTTCCAAAATTCTCTGTTTAAGAATACAGTAATTGCCCCATTTATCACGGGGACCAGGGCCATGATAAATGAAAGTCCATAATATGAGGATGCCGGGTCGGGTCACGACTAGGGGGCCTGTCTGGGGCCTCCTACACTTACTTTAGGCCTGGCGCTGCCCCGAACGGGCTTCTGATGGGCTTCCCAGGCCTGTCGGAGGCCCCAGAAGTGGTTTCAGGTGCTTCAAAAGGCACTTCCAGTTTGCTCGGAAACCACTTCTGGGGCCTCTGATAAGCTCAAGGAGCCCATTGGAGGCCCATTCAGGGCAGCGCCAGGCCTATTTAAGTGCAGGAGGCCTCAGGCCCATGCAGCTTGCCCCAGGGTCCCTTGCCTTCATATACTGCGATAATGTGTGTGATGAAAAGGGAAAACTAGTTTGAATATTCATTAGTTTGTTTTGAATAGCCAATTAGGAAGCTGGTAGGAGGAGCTAAGAATGTTATACTGTACAGTACAGTGGACCCTCGTATAACAAATGGTTTGTATAACATAAAATCTGTACAACATAAACAATTATGGAGATAGGGGAAATTTGCTTAACAGAACCGCCTGTGGAGCGAATCCATACAACATAAAAATGGTCGCAATTACTCCATTTTCAATGCATTCCTATGGGAAATATGTATAAAGGAAAATTTGCTTAACATAATTTCATTTGGAACAAATTAATTCCTTTCTACAAGGTTCTACTGTATATGGAAACCTAATGGGTGCTGGAGAGTTCAGTTCAATTCAGTTAAGAGAGTTGAGAGTTAGTTATCAGAGAGGCAGTTAAAGGTGATTATTCCAACATATTTGACATAGGAAAGGCAAAAAAAAAAGCATTGAACATATTTAAAAGAAGCACAGCTTGAAATGATAAAGGGAAATCTTTAGAGGATCTAGAGAGGGACATGATAGGAGTTACACAGTACAGCAGAGAAATGGCAGTTGTTTCTCAGGCTAGTTTGCAGATCTGACAGTTGTAGTCTTTGTGTCGTTCCTTGATAGGGGCAAAAGGATCCCCTGACAGATGTCGAAGGCAAGGATGAGGTAGAGAGGCCCCCAAGGATTTGTCCCCAGCTTGACTCCTGTCAAACTGTCTCTCTGATGCGGATGTTTGTTCCTCCAGTTGTGAGCAGAGGGTTCTCAAGGGCCGAGTTGCTTTCATCATTCCCTGCTTGTGGAGGGGAAGTTGTTGGAAGTGTGCCCAGCTGAAAACTGAAAGCAAGGGTTTAAATGTCACGATGCACAGCAAGCAGCAGCCGCAGCCGCATCACACTTTTTAACCTCACAGAGAACCTGCCATGCTTTCATTGGGGACCCAAACGGTTCTGCTGTGCCCGTACCAGCAGAGAGGTCTGAAGTGCAGCTGTGCTGTATGAAGGCCTGGATTCAGGGGTTTGATTGTGACACTGGTAATTGCAAGGGGAGCATGTGATGTGAGCATCCTAGATAGCTTTAAAAGATAGCTGCAGGGAAAAGAGGCACAAACCAAAGTTTGGTTATCGCCCTATATTTTGAAAATTAAACTGCCAGATAAGCCCTGGCTTGCCTGACCTGTATTAATGCCCAGATTTTGCAGGTCATGGACTGACAGCACCTAATTGTTTTAATTTTGCAGCCATTGTTAGTTGCCTTGTCTGGCTTTTTGAATGAAAAGTGATTTGTTTAATTAATTTTCAGAAATAAGAACATAAGAAGAGCCATGCTGGATCAGGCCAAAGGCCCAACTAGTCCAGCTTCCTGTATCTCACAGTGGCTCTACCAGATGCCCCTGGGAGCACATGAGACTAGATATCTGTCTCCTGATACCACTCCCCTGCATCTGGCCCTTGAAGTACCCCATTTTTAAGCCTGGCGATTACACATCTCCGTCATGGTTTGTAACCTGTGATGGACTTTTCCTCCAGGAATCTGTCCAATCACCTTTTGAGGGCATTCAAGCCAGATGCCATCACTACATCCTATGGCAGGGAGTTCCACAGACTAACAACGAGCTGGGTGAAAAAATATTTTCTTTTGTCTGTTCTTATTCTCCCAGCCCTCAATTTGAGTGTATGTCCCCTAGTTCTGGTATTTTACTGTTTTAACATATTTTAAAAGAGTTTACTGTTTACTGTCTTAACATATTTTAAAAGAGTTCTTTCTTTGAATATAATGCTGCGGTGTATATTTTTTTCCTTATGTTATGTTCTCATTTCTCATAAAGATTGGTTTAGCCTGAGTCTGTGTAATAAAACACAGTCTTTATGATCAATGTGGATGTTTTGTTTTGTTTGAATCTTCCTCTCATTTTAGCAGTTCTTATAGTCTCCATCCCTTATCTGTTCTAAGTATTGATATGCATGTTTATGGTACGTACTGTTAAAATGTATATCCCAACGACTTCTCAAAAATACATATTTTCCATGGAATGCACTGGGCCCTGACAAGTACCTGAAGGAAGCCATCTGTCCCAAACGTAAAAAATATTTTAAATACAAAATTTACCTGAGTTTAAAATAGCAATACATAATCATTTATGAATAATATTAATTCCATTCCATTTCTATACCAGCCCATTAGTGCAATGCACTATTCTGGGCTATTACATGAGTATTTAAAGACGACGCCCATTGCTCCCACAAGACAGTGAGATAGCAGTTGGATAAGGATCAGCCCAGTTGTTGGTCTGTGTATATGGAAATGAACTGGGAGTCCTTGTGGGCTTTTTAAAATCTTCCTAGTGTCAAGTTGTAGTAACATAAAAGTAAGCAAGCAGCGCCATCTGATGTCGGAAACTAGAAACCAATGGAAATTATTATTTTTAAATTGGCTGTGAAATTGAGAACTCATGCTACATATTGATTTATTGTCTGTTAAAACATGCCTTTCAGATTAGCCAGGGAGCTTAGCTGTTCATTTAATGAGTTTTTCTGACTTGGAAATCCTTTCTTTATTTCCTCAGAATGTTGCCTTATGGTTGTTTAGCAACAGGAGATCTTTCTGGCTTAATTGAGGTTGTTTCTAAATCTGAGACGATTGCAGACATTCAGCTGAATAGTAGCAATGTTGCTGCTGCCGCTGCTTTCAACAAAGATGCTCTCTTAAACTGGCTCAAGGAATACAACTCGGGGTAAGCTGTTGTTCCTATTTATTTACAGGCACTCCTCACTTAACAACAGAGCTCCGTTGCTGTGACTAGGTCATTAAGTGAATTGGTTGTTAAGTGAGGAGCTTAAGGCAGATGGATGCCTTGTAGTGTGTCGAGGCTGCCCTCCTTGCAGGCAGGCCAGAGTGGAGGGGTTCTACAGGTTAGTCACGGGAGAAGCAGAACAAAAAGGAGGGGGAAATAGAGATGGTCATTCTCCTCCCTGGCAAAGACGGTGGCTGCTTTTACATGACCCCTAAAATCAGCTGCAAAATGCTCGCAGATGCAGAGCATAAAATTGTTTTCCCACCAGCAGCGGACTAAAAAAAAAAAAGCGCCCCCCAGCACATTTTACAAGTACCTGGTCTGGAGGAGGTAAAATCCTTGTTGCTGTTTTAAAGCATTGCATGCCTGGCCCTCCTCTGCTTTTTGTTTGTTTTTGTTGGGTCCCCCCCTTTTAACAGACAGGAATCCTAACGGGCTGGAAAAATTAGCTGCTGCCGACGGCAGGCGGAGGTGAGCTTGCATTTTTTCTCTTTCCACTCACTGCAGACAGAAGCAATAGAATAAAGAGTGTGGGAGGTGGGAACACAGGAAGCAGAACAAAAACCACTTTGGGGGGGATCTGCATTTAAGTTGCCAGCGGATTTTAGGGGTCACGTAAAAGCAGCTTTTGCGATGCTTGCTGCTTGCTGCAACACTCATTCTTTGGAAGCAGCAGAGGAGGAGAAAGACAGAGGGATGCCTTAGTCCTGCTTCTTCCCCTCTGAGCTGCTGACAAGGTAGGTGCTGGCAAGCAGAAACAGGCTGGACACTTTGGCCCAGGCCTTGCAGGCTGAAACACTATGTTCTTCCTGGAGCAGCTGCAAGATGGCGGCAGTGCCTTCAGTTGCTGCTGGTGGTTGTACATCTGAGTGGTCTTTGAACAAGTTTGTTAAGTGAGGAGCGGCTGTATTTGACTTACATTGCCACCTATCTTGCTAATTGCTATTCTTGGTGTACTTTAAATTATCCCACAAATAGACAAGTCAAGACAGCCAGCACAAGAACAGTTGCAGAATATACATTACAATATTCCTATCCCCCTTCTTCCACTGTCCCAACTACTCGGGGAGAACCTTCCCCAAAAGTCGTTGAATAGCTCCTGTTTTAAACAGTAGTGAGAATGGTAGCCAAACATGACAGAAGACATTCAGCCAAGTAGTGATGGTGATGGTATTTGGATAGTTGAGTTAAACCAAAACAGATATGTACGGAAGACTGAAACGGATGCTGGTCAGGAATGGAAATGGAGCTATATAAGATTATGAAGAAAAAATATTATTATAAACCATGTACAGTATATTGGTCATACTAACAGTGAGAAACTCCTTTCTCTATGTTTATTAACTGGATGCTGTGGTGGTTGCTTACTGTGGCCACAACCAACATGTCAGCTGCATATTTGTGCTTCTAACACAATTGCAGTAAGCCACGGTCAGCTGACCTAAGGCTTAGATGTCCCTTGTGGGATCCTGAAACCGGGAGCCCAAGAACCTTGCTGTGGTCTAGGATCAAGTTGACATTCCAACACACTCCTGTAGAGTCGTGTTGCTGGGGGTTCTTGGTTCAGTATACCAATGATGAAACTACTTTATATCACTTTGTGGCAACACCCTGGGCACTGTCATATACAGTACTTCGTATTAGAATCAAAAAATATTGCTCCAACAGTGTCCTAACTTTATTTTCAGTGGATCATTAAAAATCAGGCAATAGTTTCACTCTTTAATTCTGGTTTAATTAACGTTCAACACTCTGTGTCCTACTGTGAATAGATGTGTTAGAAGCCATAATTGTAAGAAGTGTGTTTACACTTCATGCTTCTTATGCAAGTCTATAATCCATTGAGTCGGCAGTCTTATGCACATTTATCTGGGAACAAGTCCAACAGAAGTTAATGGGACTTTACTCCTGAGTAGATAAGCTAAGAATTGCGTCTTGGCTACATTGTCTGTTAATTGTCTGTTTCCATTGTAAATCTCATAAAGGACCATGTTGCCTCTCCACAGTGCCCTTTCAATAAAGGAAAGGTAGCCCTTTCACTTGCTGGGAAGTTCTTGTAAAACATACAAAGACCCATACTTTGCAATAGCTGGTAGTGTAAAAAAGCTATGAAACAGCTTCTGTGTTCCCCGTTGTGTTTAGCAAGATGTACTTCATGACACCATCCCCAGGCTGAAATTTAAGCAGTGTTTCAAAACATTTTGTATAAAATGCATTAATATGTTTTGGCTAACCAGCAAAATTCTTTTGTTTTCTTCTTTCTTTCCATTCAGAGATGACCTGGATCGAGCTATTGAGGCATTCACACTGTCTTGTGCTGGCTACTGTGTAGCTACTTATGTTCTGGGCATAGGAGACAGGCATAGTGACAATATTATGGTCAGGAAAAATGGTCAGGTAAGGGGAACGTTGAGCAAAGGTGGACTGATCTTCAGAAGGAGCACCTTGCTAAATATCCTGCAGTAATGATGTCGACTTATTTCAGTGTTAGTTTCCGTGTTGCTACATGTAGTCTCAATTGCCCTCTGGCTTTCCAGCCTATGATAAAGCCAGTCCTCTTGCAAAAGTGAAGCATAGCACCGATGGGTTGTAAGCCATGTGTTAAATGAATCAGCAGATACTGATTCCATGGATAAGGAGCTCCTACCATATGGGTTGGAAGTGTAACACACTTTAAACTTTTTTTTCTGCTTTAAAATACTTTGGTATTCCCAAAGATCTTTACTTATTTTTTGAAAGCACAAAAGCCACTTCAACTTACACATCAAAATTTAGAAAAGATCTGGTCCCAGATGGTATGCCTAGCATTGTGTTGATGTGACTTCTGTTGAAATTCTCATACTATATAAATACTTTTTAGTCTTTGTCTCTTCCTGTTGGCTCCAGTTTTGCCCTGCAAGATTGTCTTTTCCAGAAGACCAAATACAAGATAGATTGTCTCCCTAAACCTAAAGGAAGCCACAGGCTTGAGTCTACTCTAAGCTGAGCAGAGCTGTAGAGGACAGGATATTTTGGAGACTGCTCCTTCCTTCATAGGGTCGCCATGAGTCAGAGGCAACGCGGTGGCAAATAACAATAGCATATAAACTCTTTTAAGATAAGTGTAGCTGTTACAAGAGGACTTTGGTAGAAGATATTTCCACATGACAATATGGACCAGTACATTGTTTTTCAAGATGTTAAAATAAGATAATTATGAAATGGTTGGTTATTTTCCTCGGATTGCTCATTGCTTTCCTTCTTATTCTTTTTTTGGCAGCTCTTTCATATAGATTTTGGCCATATTCTTGGGAACTTCAAGTCCAAATTTGGAATCAAAAGGGAACGGGTGCCTTTCATTCTTACCTATGATTTTATACATGTCATTCAACAAGGGAAAACTGGAAACACTGAAAAGTTTGGCCGGTATGTAAAAATTTATTGGTTCTGATCCACACACTTAGACAGGAGTTCAACATGCAGTAAAGTGAAACAAAGCTAGAACTGGTGACAGTATTTTACTGCTGCAATATTATCTTAATGCTATAAGAGCTTTGTCTTGATTTTTCTGGAGGACTGCCCAGAGAGCAGAACTGAGCTTGGGACTCTTGGCAGTAGCACAGGGAGACGGTCAGTTTTGCAAGGTCTTCTAACCCAGTGTTTTTCAACCTTTTTTGGGCAAAGGCACACTTGTTTCATGAAAAAAATCACGAGGCACACCACCATTAGAAAATGTTAAAAAATTTAACTCTGTGTCTATATTGACTATATATAAAGTAATTCTCTTGAATAGGAATCAAATAAACACAAAGAAAGTATTTTATAATTACTATATTATGAAATAGTAAACAGAAATATGAAAAATTATAAAATACTTTATTCAGTGCGCAACCTGGGCCTGTTTGGCTGAACACAAAGCTGATATTCTTCAGCTTTTCCAACAGCACACCAGGCAACATCTCGCGGCACACTAGTGTGCCGCGGAACAGTGGTTGAAAAACACTGTTCTAACCTATCCTTGCCTCTTGTAATGATAGAAGAGCTGCCATTGACATGACTATATAGGGGGCTGCATATTTGATAGGCAAAGGCAGGTCTGGGTAGTCCTCATTTTTTGTTTTCACTTTCAATTTCATTATACCTATCAATCCCATCTCTTAATATTGAGGCAGTCTTGGCAGAGCAACATGCTGTAATAAAGGAGCTTCTCGTTCCTTTTAAAGACTAGCAGTCTGCCTGCTTTTCCTGAACTGCAGCTGGACCTCAACAATTGCAGCAGGGAGAGTAACACTGTGGTAGACTACAGTTTTCTGGAAGAGACCTCCCCAGAGATTTCTGGTCCATAGGCAGTGCTGATCTGACATATATCATGGCAAAAATTCTATGCAAACACAGAATGCTTTTTGCTAGCAACACAACTGGTCAGATTCAAACTGCTGTTCTTGTCAGAGATATTGCCGAGTGTCCTCAATTTGGAGGTCAAAGTTCCTACAAATGTTTTTGTGTACACACAGAGAGCCTTTTACTTGCAATGCACAAACAAAGAGAGAGAGATCCTTGTAAGTGTTCTGCTTCTTTTGCCTCATGGCACAGTGATTAAGCTGCTGGACTGCAGCTAAAACTGTGCTCACAACCTGGGGTTCAATCCCAGTTAGCTGGCTTGTGGTTGACAGCCTTCTATCCTTCCGAGGTCGGTAAAATGAGTACCCAGTTCATGGGGGGGGGGATGAGGACGGCAGTATGTGGTCTGCATAAATACTGTATTTTCCATGTATAGGACTATTTTTTCGTAAAATTGTTAGACTAAAAATTAAGGGTCTAATACATGGAAGTAAGCCAAGGAAAGAGCTGTGCAGTTACAAAACGGCCTATTCCTTGTCTCTTCAAACAGTCGTCATATAGACAGAAAACACGGTAAATTGTAAATTGCCCAGAGAGTGCTTTAAGCACTATGGGGCAGTATATAAGCAGAACACCTTGCTTTGCTTTGCTTTGCCTCTTACAGAAATGGTGAACTGTTAAGCCTTACAGGCTGCTAGATCCAGCTGAAGTTTACTGGACCTTGGAAATGAACAAAGTACAAGTTGTTTCAAAGACAAATTCCTGTTCTTTTTGCAAACAACTCTGGGAGTGTAAATGATAATCAATACCAAAAAAGTTAAACAAGAAAATCTGTTATTTATATATTACACTTCTAATTTTCCAAATTCCTCAAGTTCTTTATTAGCTCAGATATTAAGTGTATTGGTAAATTAGAGAAGTACAGTTGCAAAAAAAATTATGTGAACCTTTTGGTATTTCATGATAGAAAGATAATGAAAGATTAGAGGTTTTTGTTATTATTTTAGACACATTATATTTGTCAATACACTTGATTTAGAGGAAGATCAGATCCCATTGTATGACACATTTATGCAGAGCACCGTGAAATTTCAAAAGGTTCATGCACTTTTTCTTGCAACTGTATCTTTTCAAGCAAATGAAGGAAAAATGCATCTGAACACGCTCAAATGTGTAGAGCATGTACCCAAAGTCATCGCCTTGGAATACAAGGTCCTGTTACTAGAGGGCACTTCAGTGCTGATTATTGATAATCGATACCAGCCAATATCCCATGAAAATACTGGGTTTACTTCCTCTGAGTTTCTGCTATCATCAAATCCCTGGTCTTTGAAGAACTTATAGCATGTAACCTATCTTCCACAACCCTTCTCCCCAGTGGGAGAGGAACAAATGAAAATGGCCTTTCCTGTGTGCTACAGAACCTCTCCATAAACCGTAGAATAATCTGCCCATTCCTGAATGGCATCATTTACTTTGTGCCCCAGTTGGGAATACTATCTGTAGCTTGCTGGCTGGCTTCTAGCATCTGGTGCTGCTGTATTCCGCTGCTTTGCTGGATGAAAAGCAAACATCTTGCAAGTGAATTCTGTTCCAAAATAAACGGCCAAAGCTGCTGTTTTGGCACTGCCTCCTTGCAAAGAGATGTACCAGGGAAGCAGGCGGTGGGTTAAGACAGTCAGTTACCAGTCAAATAACAGTAGTGAGTCAATCGTGTCCAAACAGCTGTGTTTTGAAGCAGAACAGGCTGCCTGGGGTATGTCCAACTTTTGGTTGCCCTACCGTATGTGTTCTTTGTGGATCCTAAGGTTTCGTCAGTGTTGTGAAGAAGCTTACTTGATTCTGCGACGGCACGGGAACCTATTTATCACTCTTTTTGCACTGATGTTAACCGCGGGGCTTCCAGAGCTAACGTCTGTTAAAGACATCCAGTATCTCAAGGTAAAATTCTCATACACGTCTCGGATATTCATTTTGTAATCATTTTCAGACCCTGTTCACTGAGATATTTTTGAGGTAGCTGCTGCATAGATAAAAATATAGATAAAATATAGTTGCTAAGTCAATGAACCACAGTTATTGGTAAGCAACCTGTTCCTACTCAAACAATCTACATGAATTGAAGCTACCTTGGGTTGAGTAAAATCAGGGGTCTGCCTAGCCTTGCCTGCTCCTGTTAGTAGCAGCTTAGCTTTATTATTGGTCTTTGAAATTCAAGCGTATGTTTTTTAACCTGTCTGGTTTTTCAGCTACAAGTCTTGAGATATTTTAGCTCTAATTGGGATTACCTGAACCATGTGGGCTGGCCCATAAACATATTAGGATATTAATTATTTATTTATTACACTCATACCCTATTTTTCTACTACAGAATAATGCTCAAGGTAGTGCATAGTCTTCATAATAGCATAAAAACAATTACATTTAATTTAATTTAATCATAAAATCGTTAAAGCCAAGTAAAACAGCACCACAATTAAAATTGTGCTGGATAGCTCCGGTGACGTAATCTGTCGTGACTAGAGATGGGCACGACTTAGCGGTATTCCCGTTTCCGTTTCCGTTACTCATATCCATTACTCTACGGAAACGGAAACGGGAATTACTCCACCAGAATTCAAGCTCGAACCGACGAACGAACAATTTGGTCTGATTTGTCGTGCTCGTTACTTGCATCGCGCAATGCCAAGCGGCACAGAAAAAAAGTTTTTAAAAGTTAAAAAAAACCCGATTCCCGGCCCTAAAAGTAGGCGAAAACTGTCTGAGGGCACCTACCAGGCCAGAAGGGTGTTTTATTTGGGGGGGGTTTCCCCGCCCCCCTCTCCTTGGCTATTGCTACTGCTGCGCTGCTGGTACCAGGCTGGGAGGGCGCATCCATTTGCCATGCGGTGGGGGGGGATCCAAAATGGCGACCGCAATATTTTTTTTGAAATCGTTGCCCAAAACCCCACCAAAGCACCACAGAAACATGCGAAAATTAGCTATTTTAAATGCTTGAATTTTTACAGTAGCAGCAGTGGGTTTTTCTTGCAAAAAAGTCTCCGTTGATTTTATTTTATTTTATTTTATTTTTTTTTTTTTTTTACACCTGCGCATTCGCAATGATGGGCTCGCCCATGGGAGTGGACCATGCAAAGTTTTGGAGCCATTCCACCAATCGCATGGCCAGGTTTTGCTGACTGTACCAGGCTGGGAGGGCGCATCCATTTGCCATGCGCTGGGGGGGATCCAAAATGGCGACCGCAATATTTTTTTTGAAATCTTTGCCCAAAACCCCACCAAAGCACCACAGAAACATGCGAAAATTAGCTATTTTAGATGCTTGAATTTTTACAGTAGCAGCAGTGGGTTTTTCTTGCAAAAAAAAGTCTCCGTTGATTTTATTTTATTTTATTTTATTTTATTTTTTTTACACCTGCACATTTGCAATGATGGGCTCGCCCATGGGAGTAGACCATGCAAATTTTCCACCAATCGCATGGCCACTTGGCCAGGTTGACCACAGAGACTTCTGGGATGTGCCAATCGGGCATAAACAGCCCACTAATCGTAGCCCAAACCCGAACCCTAAGCCTAACCCATACGCCAGTACACTGTCCTTCTAAGTGGGTCAGAGAGGCACCCAGAGGTGCACCCCAATACTCACCCTAACCTCACCCGTAACTAGCCTAACCCTAGCCGTTGCGCTAACCCGTCTTAACCCTAAGCCAGATCTACTTGCATTGCACTACATGCAAGTACGTGAGACACAGCGGGTGCAAAGAGTCTGCCAGTCCGTCACTTGTGGCTCTGGCTGACTCCTGCAGCTCCCTCCAGGAGCCCGCTACCCCCTCCCCAAACCAGTACTAACGACAACGAAAAAACGAACCGACTAATTTTTGCAAATTTTTGCGAAAAACGGAAACGAGCCGAAACGGAACCGGCCCGACTAACGACAACTCGAAAAAAAAATTTTTCAAGTCGTGCCCATCTCTAGTCGTGACCATCACTGGTGGCAGCAATTTTCCGGCTTTAAATCATTCCCTTACCTTCTGAAGGCTTCCTAGGATGAAGCAGATCCTTAGGGACCCCCAAAACACAGAGGGAAGGGAAAACGTGTTACTCCTCCAAAATGCTGCAGCTGATGACAACACCACAACTGTGTGACACACCTTACATCAATAGAATTGCATCCTTTTACTCTTAAGTTTTTCCCAAAGCCTTTGGCCATTTGTTTCTCAGATCACATTCTATTCATGTAAATTTTACTTTTAGTAATATCTGAACTATAGAGAGGACAGAGACTAAACCTGTGTTTATATAAGGCAGTGATTTGGGAGATTCAGGAGTTGGAGCATGTCTCTTCCGTAAACGATTGTCCTACTTTTTCACTCAAAATTGATAGCCAAGTTAGAACAATGCTACTTTCGTTGGCCTTTGTTCTAGGAGAAATCTGTAGGAGAAACACAAATCAGTGAAATCCTGAGGCATTTATTATCTTGAAGTCCAGTGGGACACAACCCAGCTTCCAGCATACCTTGATAACAGCCAGCACAATGGAAGTTGATATCACGGATTTACTGTTTGACAATGTGTCCCATGAGTGTTTCCCTTACGTTGCGTTCCACCCATGTGCAGCAAAACAGCGAGAGACATGTGATGATGGTGCTTGTCATATTTTTCAATGCTGTTTTGTTCTTAGGATTCCCTTGCACTAGGAAAGAGTGATGAAGAGGCACTAAAGCAATTTAAGCAGAAATTTGATGAAGCACTCAGAGAAAGCTGGACTACTAAAGTGAACTGGATGGCACACACTGTTCGGAAGGATTACCGATCCTAGGCGATCTATGAATTTGCACTAAACTTAGTGATACTCTGACAATAAAGTGTTAAAAGGGAGACGGCAGACCCTTTCTGAAACAGACCCCAAGGTCATTGATGGAACACGTTCCTGATTGTTTTGCACTCTGCTTTGGGATGCTTCCACCCGATTTGGTTCAAATTAGCAGACAGTCCCCAGTAATCACTTCTGCTGACTTTGCACGCTGAAAGCTATTGCTAAGCTTTTGTATTATTATTTTGATACACTGAGAAGCTGTAAATATTTGGATTTTTAATGTCCGGGTAGTGAACTCTACCTCTGTCCTGGATGGTTAGAGACATCTTAAAACTGATTGTGAGCCAATATCAGTATCAAAGATGTTTTGGATGTCTTTAATTTTGTTTCAAGTGAATACTATGTAGTGTATATACATTTTTCCTCACTGGCATAAACATATTTGTTCTACTGTAAATAACAACATCGAGATCATTGTATAGTTGGAAGCTGCTTACTTTTAACTGCAACCAGAATAACAGATTTCTACACTTAATGGACGGTTATTTAAAGATGCTTTAAATAAAACAAGTGCTCAGTGCACTTGCTTTATTTTATAAGTGGATGATTAAACATAAACATCAGCTGACAAGAAAGAGCTACATCCCAAAACAAGAAAACTAAATATCAAAGCCAAGAGGCATGTGGGTTTTTTTTCTTTTCCTTTTAATGTTTTTTTTAAAAGAACTTGGAAGTCATCTCAAATCTGTCATTTCCTGTGGCCTTAATTGCCTGTAGTGATATTGTCTTGTCCAGCTAACTTGTGTTCAGTTGAAGATGAATGATGGAGAAACTGGATTTATTTTAATTTATGAAATAAGGTACCACACTGTACAGTGCTTCATGGAGAAGCAGGTTAAAAGTGCAATAGGAGCCACTTGTTTAAACATGTGCCATACAATTATTATTATTTTGGAATTGTGGTGAGGTAAACTTCTCACTCCTGCTTGCTCAGCCAAGAAGATTGGCAAGCCTTTATTTTGATGATGACCGAGTTAAATTAATTGTCTGTAAAGTTACAGTGTAAAGTTACAGTTTGATCAAATCGGTGAATTTTAAGCAGAAATGACATTAAAGATTACTTTCTTTGCCAGAGTATTTGACTTTGTCCAGGGGTGTCTCACAGTAGTTGTGTCATTCTCTAAAACCTGAATGGGAACCTGGTAGCACTGAACAAGCCCCTTCAATAAACTACATGAACCCCCCTTTGGAGCTTCATAACACAGTCCCCTGAGCACCAAACTGAATTATTTTCAAAAATATGGATTGCAGCAATGTTTTAGCAGGGTTAGCTTCCTCAAGCAATTCTAGGTAACCCTCTGAAATTTGGAGCAGTTTGGGTTTCAGGGGCCTAAGTTATGATGCTCTAAAGCAGGTCTGTCCAGCTTTGAACAGGCCGAGGTCTACTTTTTCCGGACGAAAGTGCCTGAGGGCTACTACACTAAAACCTCTACTTATGAATTTTATCTGTTCCGAGCATATGCTCATAAGTAAAACAAAAAATGTAAGTACAGCAACGGGATGGATAACTTATCCCCTCACATTTTTTACTGATGGCTGGCGGGCTACTTTTGAACCCTTCATGGGCTACTGGTAGCCCCCAGTCTACCTGTTGGGCAGGCCTGCTCTAAAGGGACTGCCCCTAGGAAAAAAATATAATTGGAATCGGAAGCGAAGCTGCGGCGGCACTATCACTTGCCCAATCGGCTTCTGACTCAATTAGAAAGATTTTTTTCCTAGGGGCACCCCCTTTGGAACTCAGTTCCCTGACCCCCAAACCTTTCAAAATTTGAGAGGGTTACTTAGAATCGCTTGAGGAAACTCCCCTGCCATTTTGGTCCTTTAGGACCCAGGGGAGCATAGCATTTTGTTTCATTTTGTAATGAAGCTACTTTAAAAATTTGTTACGAACAAATAAAATTACTATAGAAATCAAATGAAACACTATTTTTTGTTTCCTGCCGATTTCTACATGTAACTATAGAGGTAACATTGTCTCTCCCTTCAACAACACTGGGGTTAGGGGTGCCTTTATAACTCCTATGTTATAAATACCTTTATAACTCCTATGACACCCTCCCACACAAAAAAGTAAAAGGCTCTATCGGGTGGGGTGGGGGAAATAGAAACACAATGCTCTCCTCCAACAGCAGCACATCACTAACCTTCCCAAACCTGGGTCAGACTCCCAGCATGCCCCAGCACCCTCCCTGGTAGCCACATGGAGCCGCCATGCCTGGAGGGGAAACCGGATGGACCATGGGCAACAACAGGGGTCTCAGGAAGTTACTGGTACTTCCTGGAGACAAATAGATTAAGGAAGTGCTGCCACTTCTACTACATCTTTGCAGTCCCTTGCCAACCCATTCCACCCTGTCTCTCCCATGCATGTACCACTGCCACATTGCCATTCATTCCTGCCATTGCTGCTCTTCCACTGGTGCCTTTCAGCAACCTACTCTTCTTTTCTCGAAAAAAAAAATCCTCATATAACTAAAACCGTGCTACTCAGACCCATGCAGTTGCAGGGAGAAGCATCTTCCACAACAGCCTTGCACATGTCTCATTCTCTTTACTCTTTCCAGTCAGAACATTTGTCCTTTGGGAGATTTTGGACTACAGTTTCCATAGCCTCCTGCCCTTAGTCATATTGATTAATAGTGATAAGAATTACAGATAACAGCAGCTGGAGAGGGAAGCAAAGGCTTGTTTTCCTCAGGAGAGATTGTAATAAAGGAAGGCATATGCCTTCATGTTTTTATACCTTGAAGTCCATTCAGCCTTTGCCACACCTCAAAACTTACTCCATTCTCTTCTGATGTATAGATGACCATCCCTTCAATTACCTGGTGTTCCCAGTAATGTTTTACTATCAGGTTTCATGACAGGAAGGAATCAAGCGCCACACTCCACAGTGCATCATTTTCAGCTGAGATACAATACCCCGCTTCTTTCTGATATTCCTAGAGTGGAATTAAAAACTCTCTGTCCTACCTCATACAGGAGGAAGGAAATCAGGCACATCCCTTCGACACTGGAACTACCTCAGCCTCACCCCATTATGACACTGAAATGGCAAGGCATTACCACGGGCCTACCAACCTTACCTTGGAATGAGACCTCCTACAGGGCTGCATTTCGGTCAGAGAACCTTCCCTAAGGTTGCAATGAAGTCCCAGTGGCTGACATTAGATGGGATGCTTCCCCACCCCACCTCGGGCCTACAGCTTTCCTGGGGGAAACAAAGCAAAGCATGCTACTTCTATACCATCCCATAGCACTTAAAGCACTCTCTGGGTTATTTACAAGTAATTATGCAGGCTACACATTGGGTATATACAGGTGAAACTCAAAAAATTAGAATATTGTGCAAATGTCCATTTATTTCAGTAAGTCAACTCAAAGGGTGAAACTAATATATGAGATAGACTCATACATGCTAAGTGAGATATGTCAAGCCTAACTTTGGTATAATTGTAATGATTCTGGCATACAGTTGACGAAAACCCCAAATTCAAAATCTCAGAAAATTAGAATAGTGTGAAAAGGTTCAATATTCTAGACTCAAAGTGTCCCACTCTAATCAGCTAATGAATCCATAAGACCTGCAAAGGGTTCCTGAGCCATTAAATTATCTTTCAGGTTGCTTCATTAGGAATCACAATCATCGGAATGGCTGCTGACCTGACAGTTGTGCAGAAAACCATCATTGACACCCTCCATAAG
Organism: Phrynocephalus guinanensis; assembly: GCA_037367245.1. Taxonomy (NCBI): domain Eukaryota; kingdom Metazoa; phylum Chordata; class Lepidosauria; order Squamata; family Agamidae; genus Phrynocephalus; species Phrynocephalus guinanensis. Next base: position 92,298,068 of record CM074735.1, on the reverse strand, counting down.
GAGGGAAAGCCCCAAAAGCTACGGATTGCAAAAGAAGCTGGATGTTCCCAAAGTGCTGTATCAAAACACATCAATAGAAAGTTGTGTGGAAGGAAAAGGTACACAAGCAGCAGGGATGACCTCAGCCTGGAGAGGATTGTCAGGAAAAGGTCATTCAAAAGTGTTGGGGACTTTCACAAGTAGTAGACTGAGGCTGGAGTTAGTGCATCAAGAGCCACCACACAGAGACGGATCCTAGACGTGGGCTTCAAATGTCGTATTCCTCTTGTCAAGCTGCTCCTGAACACTGTTGTTTAGTGGTCCAAACTCCTTTTGTCTGATGAGAGCAACTTTTGCATCTCATTTGGGAGCCAAAGACCCAGGGTCCGGAGGAAGAATGGAGAGGCACACAATGCACAGTGCTTGAAGTCCAGTGTGAAGTTCCCAGTCTCTGTTGATTTGGAGAGCCATGTCATCTGCTGGTGTTGTTCCACTCTGCTTCATTAAGTCCAGGGTCAACACAGCTGTCTACCAGGAGATTTTGGAGCACTTCATGCTTCCATCCGCAGACGAACTTTATGGGAATGCTGACTTCATTTTCCAGCAGGACTTGGCACCTGCCCACACTGCCAAAAGTACCAAAACCTGGCTCAGTGACCATGGGATTACTGTGTTTGATTGGCCAGCTAACTCACCTGACCTGAACCCCATAGAGAATCTATGGGGCATTGCCAAGAGAAAGATGAGAGACATGAGACTGAACAATGCAGCGGAGCTGAAGGCCGCTATTGAAGCATCCTGGTCTTCCATAACACCTCAGCAGTGCCACAGGCTGATAGCATCCTTGCCATACTGCATTGAGGCAGTAATTGATGCAAAAGGGGCCCAAACCAAGTACTGAGTACATATGCAGGCTTGTATTTTTCAGAGGTCTGATACTGTTTTATTTCCAATCCTTGTGTTATTGATGTCATGTAATAGTATAATTATCTGAGTTTGTGCATTTAGGGTTTTCATAAGTTGTACACCATAATCATCACAATTATACCAAAATTAGGCTTGACATATCTCGCTTTGCATGTAATGAGTCTATCTCATATATTAGTTTCACCCTTTGAGTTGACTTACTGAAATAAATGAACATTTGCATGATATTGCATGAACCATCTCCCAAGCGAGTTGCGCCTTGCAGAGTCACTGCCCGCCTTCTAAAAAGCACTTAAAACCTTGCTTTATCGGGAGACATTTGGCGACGTGTAATTTAATTTAATTTAATTTAATTTTTTGACACCTCTTGCCGATGATTTTCACTTATTATTGTGTTGTCTTCTCTTTTTCTTTCTTCTTTTAATTTTTTTCCTCGATTTTTGCTGATGTTACTCTGTGTTTTATTGGTTCTTTTAACCCTTCTTGTTAACCGCCCAGAGTTCCCTGAGAAGACAGGCGGTATAAAAATAAAATAAATAAATATTCTACTTTTTCAAATTTCACCAGTATAGCTACATACCACGTACTGCCAAAACCTAATACAATGTTTGGCCCTGAAGCTGCAATCCTTCCACACTTACCTAAAAGTAAGACTGGCTGAGCGTAGTGCAACTTATTTCTAAGCAAGGGTAGGATTGTACTGTAAATGGTGTCTTGGCCTGATCCAGAAACTTAGTTAAACTTGTGTTCCATCCTAAAAGGCAGCCTTGGAAAAGGTTGCTGCACAGCACTTGTACCCACATGAGAAGGAAGATTTGATGATATTTCCATATGCCTGGAATTGCCACACCTCTGTGTGAAGCAGAAGTAATGTTGGGCTCAACAAGGACAGCTGTCTTGACATACAGGTAGTATGCTGTAAATAGAATATTCAGTTCAAAAATAAGATATCTTTCCCCATACCTTATATTGTCTGAATTCAGAGAGCTTTGCAGGCAGGCAGTTCTATTATCCTGATATGTCGTTGCCCTTTTCCATATGACCCACATACAAATGTTTATTAATTGTTATAAAACTTTAATAAAACTTTAATAGTCGAGATTAGCAACAAAGCCCCTTTTGGACAGAATTACATAGAGCAATATTAAATATATTAGTCTGCCTTAGTCTGTGTTAGGTGACCCGTTTTTTTTTATCAACTGCAAAATAATATCACTTGGGATATCAGTGCAGCATTGGAAATATATTGTCCTGTGGTTTGTTGGCAATTCCACAGATTAACTCCTGGATACAGACTTTGACATTTCATGCCACTGAGTCATTGGAAAGCATTTAAGATATAAATATAGATATACACACACATGCTTGCCCCTTGGAGCAAACAGTTTATAGTCAAGGTGCTGATCTCCCACTCTGACCAGTCAGGGTAGAGAAAGCCCCCAGTATAGAGGTACTTTCTAAGACGGTGAGATTACAAGACCCAACACAGGGCAAGAACTTGCAGAGAGTCCAGGACTGTGCTTACAGACGTGGTGATCTGAAGGAAATCCAGCATCTGAACAACAGGAAGAGTGCCTTCCCCTGTCATAGTGGTCCAGTAAACTGTGAGCAATAAAGCTGCTCTCAGTATGGAGCATGTTGCACACTCCACAGACAACGATCTCACATTTGGGACACATTTTCCTGAGGTGAACTTTCTCCAGTTCACATGCCCCCTCCTTTGGAGCCATCAGCCTATCAGACTCAGTTTTTTGCACATCTGGTTTCTTCTCTTCAAAGAGGGCATTTCTTTCTTGAGGACTAGAAGGCCAAAAGACAAAAAGAAATACCAAACAGTCAACACAGGAAATGCTATAGTACAAAGTATCCTTTCAGCACGACATAAAAGCTTAAAAGATCAGTCCTGGCAAAGAAATTAGCTGGTAGAGTCATGGAGCTATCGTCAAATATATATATGCTCAGTTTGGGGTCCTGGCACCTCAAAAATATTTCATCTAACAGCCTTTTACCCAAGACTTGGAAAGGTACCAAAATGAAAAGGGATATGGATTTAATCAAGGAAGAGTGGGCTGATATTGAGGGTTGCAAGCGCTCTCTTTTAAGTGCTTCTTTCTGAGGAGCTCATGCTAAGACAGAGCAGATGGTGTGTAACACCTGTGCAGGTTTGGATTTAATCAGGCTTTGTTGGAAGGGCTGTTAGATTAAGGCTCAGTTAATCATATGATTGGCCTCATAAATATGTTTAGGAATCTTAGTGAAAAGGGAAGCATATTTAAAAGATAACAAGAGAAGATGTCCCCGGATGCTCAGAAGAGCATCTGATCTCTTCAGCATGGTGCAGAATTTACTGAAAGAGATATTGCTGTTAAATAGTCAATATTGAGCACAACATGAGAAAAATGGCCCACCACTCTAACAAACACATCAGTTCTGGGGAGGGTAAAAAAAGGTGTCCTTCCCCCTCTCTTTCAAGCAAAAGGACATTCTAGTCATGTTGGGTGCTCACTCACTTTCTCTTCCTGTGCTGTATTTTATTGTGCTAACAAGTTAGAACAGCCTTTAATAAAGCTTTGGACAAATGTCTCTCTAAAATGCCCCACCCTGTTTATGGGAACAGAAATTGGGGATAATGTTTCAATGACTTTCCCCTGGAGAGGAAGAAATTCTTCAACAATTTCTCAGATATGAGACTCTACATGAGCAGTGGTTGTAGCATAGCTTTCTCATCAAAACATAAGAACATAAGAACATAAGAAGAGCCATGCTGGATCAGGCCAAAGGCCCATCTAGTCCAGCTTCCTGTATCTCACAGCGGCCCCACCAGATGTGTTTGGGAGCGCATGAGACTAGATATCTGTCTCCTGATACCACTCTCCTGCATCTGGCCCTTGAAGTACCCGGGTTTAAACCCTGGAGGTTACACATCTCCATCATGGTTTGTAACCTGTGATGGACTTTTCCTCCAGGAATCTGTCCAATCACCTTTTGAAGGCATCCAGGTCAGATGCCATCACCACATTGTGTGGCAGGGAGTTCCATAGACTTACAACGCGCTGGGTGAAAAAATATTTTCTTTTGTCAGTTCTTACTCTCCCAGCCCTCAATTTGAGTGTATGTCCCCTAGTTCTGGTATTTTGGGAGAGGGAGAAGAGCTTCCCTCTATCCACTTTACTCATACCCTGCATTATTTTGTATGTCTCAATCATATCCCCCCTCAATCGCCTTTTTTCCAGACTAAAGAGGCCCAAATGTTTTAGCCTTTCTTCATAAGGGAGGTGCCCCAGCCCAGTAATGGGCAGTAAATTGCAGAGTAAATGGGACATTTTAGTCGCTCTCTTCTGCACCTTTTCCAGTTCCACTATGTCTTTCTTGAGATGCGGTGACCAGAATTGTACACAATACTCCAGGTGGGGCCTTACTATTGTTTTGTATAATGGCATTATAATGTTGGCTGTTTTATTTTCAATCCCCTTTTTGATAATCCCTAGCATGGAATTGGCCTTCTTTACCACTGCCACACATTGGGGAGACACCTTCATGGAGCTGTCCACCAACACACCAAGATCTCTTTCCTGATCCGTCACGGATAACTCAGAGCCCATGAGTTGATAGATGAAGTTTGGATTTTTTGCCCCAATATGCATTACTTTACATTTAGTTACATTAAAACGCATTTGCCATTTCTCAGCCCATTCCACCAGTTTGGAGAGATCCTTCTGGAGCTCTTCACAATCTTCTCTGGTTTTTACCACACGGAAAAGTTTTGTGTCATCGGCAAACTTGGCCACCTCACTGTTTATCCCTGTCTCCAGGTCATTTATGAACAGATTGAAAAGCACCGGTCCCAGGACAGAGCCCTGGGTCACACCGCTTTTACTTCTCTCCATTGTGAAAATTTCCCATTGACACCTACTCTTTGTTTCTGGGATCTCAACCAGTTCTCAATCCATAAGAGGACCTGCCCTCTTATCCCCTGACTGTGCAATTTTCTCAGCAGCCTTTGGTGAGGGACTGTGTCAAAAGCCTTTTGAAAATCCAGATAGACTATATCAACCGGTTCACCCAAATCCACGTGCCTGTTGACCTTTTCAAAAAAATCTAAGAGGTTTGTCAGACAAGATTTACCCTTACAGAAGCCATGCTGATTTTCTCTCAGCAAGGTTTGTTCTTTTATGTGTTTTAAGATTTTCTCTTGGATGAGGCTTTCCACCATCTTCCCTGGGACAGATGTAAGGCTAACCGGCCTGTAGTTTCCTGGGTCCCCCCTCCTTCCTTTTTTAAAAATTGGTGTGACATCTGCTATCCTCCAGTCCTCCGGCACTGTGGCCGTTTTAAGAGACAAGTTGCATATTACCGTTAAGAGATCTGCAATTTCATTTCTCAGTTCCATAATAACCCTTGGGTGGATGCCATCTGGGCCAGGTGACTTGTTAATCCTCAATTTATCAATTAGTCCTAAAACCTCCTCTCTTTTAACCTGTATTTGATTTAATTCTTTAGTCAAGAGGGGCGGCTCAGGCAGGATTTTTGCTTTTTATCCTAAAAGCAAAAGCAAAACATATCAGGCATGTCCAAACTTTGGCCCTCCAGATGTTTTGGAGCACAACTCACAGAATTCTAAGCTTAGCTTGCCAGTGCCAAAGGACTGTGGGAATTGTGGTCCAAAACATCTGGAGGGCTGAAGTTTGGACATGCCTGGCTTATATACTGCCCCATAGAACTTAAAGCACTCTCTAGGCAGTTTACAGTTTAATTATGAAGCCTACACACACACACACACACACACACACACACAGAGGCCTGGGTACTCATTTGACAGACCTTGGAAGGATGGAAGGCTGAGTCAACCTTGATCCAGCAACCTGGGATTGAACCCCTAATGACAAGCACTGTTTGGATTGCAGTACAGCAGTTTAACCACTTTGCCATGGGGCTCCTGCAAGGCTCAGTGACTGCAAGTAACCTCAAAAGCCAGGACAAGCTCTCACAGTGGTTTCATGTGGATGCTTAATAGCATGGGGGACAGGACTGGCCAATAGCATACATAGTGGTATCAAACAGGATTTCTCCAACACCACTTTCTGAAGTCAGCCATCCATGAAGGAACAGAGTCAGTGTAAGATATTAGCTCCAAAACTCATCCAAGAAAAGTGGCCCAGAAGAACACCATGGTCAATGATATTGAAAGCTACTGAGAAGTCCAGCAGAATAACAGGTAGACACACACACACACCATTCAGCTCTCAGCATATACCAAGGTTGCCAAAGCCATCTCTGTTATATAACCAAGCCTGAAGCTAGACTGAAAAGGATCTAAATAATGTGAATCATCTAGCTACCCATGGACCTAGGACACCACCAGAAGTTCCAAACTGGAATGTTAGTGACTTGCCTTATAATGAATTATCCATCTAAAAAAAATTAAGATACAATAAGACTGTCTGGTCTATAGGCAAAAGGGGGGCTGGGAGGACAAACTATTGTGGCACTTTTAAGACAGACAAGTTTATTTTCCATGTCTGCCTTCACAAATCAAAATTTAGTTCCTTAGGCTCTTTGTACAGTAGTTATAAGTATCACCTTTCTCTTGAATAGGGTAAGTTTCCCCTTTCCCACAACTTAAAAAACCCACAATCTCATTCATTCTATACCCCAGAGCACAGAGAGAACTCCTAGTTCCCTGAGCTCCTTGGCTTCTGAAGATGCCAGCCACAGAGTCTGGTGAAACGTCAGGAAGAAAAACTTCCAGAACACAGCCAAACAGTCCAAAAACACCTCACAATACCTATCAGATGCTGTCTGTGATAGCCTTCAAGAATACATTATCCCCTTTCTGTTCAAATGCAGTAGTTATCCCCTCCCACTAAAATTGTAACAACATACAGAATTTAGTTTTGTACTAGGATGATTTCTGAGCTTAGTTCTTCCTCTTAATCAAAGTAATATCCATTGCAATCAGATTTAATTTCTAACATTATCAAATTGAATATTCAAACACAGGAATTGTTCTACACAAGACAGAGCCCATTCAATAGGTCTGACATAATGCACTCAAAAAGGCAGGTTGTCTGAGAATATTTTCTCAAACTGCATGTAACTGGAGACTCCCATGCAGAGAGTGGCTGTTGAGCTTGCATTCAAAGAGAGTTGAGAGGTCTGGCTTGTTTAAGTTGAACCCTTTATCAGATTAGGAGGGTTGCTAACTAATTGGAAGGAAAAGTATCTGGTCTGTTGTTCTGTCTTCACTAACAGCAGGTGAAGCTTTTAATGGCACAGAACCAAACAACACCATCTCCTTCCATCTAGCTACCATTAAAGGCACATGGGCTAATTGAAAATTTGACCATTTTTTTCTTTCTTCTCCCACAGTGTGTGCTCTCCTTGTTATGAGACCTCACTTGAAATTCCAAAAACATTTGAATTGTGTGAGCTTTATCTTTCTAAAGTGCTCAGTTTTACCAATCAGCCTTTTCCAGCATTTACCAAAAATAATGCATGTTATATCTTGAGATCTAGTCTGGAACCTGCCTGTCCTATTTTAATTTCATATTAAGGGTAGGTATTAATAAGAGAAATACTTACATGAGGCTTTTTGAATGTCCAGAAAAGAAATTCAGGGTAGAAAACTTCTTTCTAAAGAGATGTCCATTTTTCTTCCTGCAGTGTTTCGTTTCTCCCCCGCTCTGCTCTTTACTTTCTCTCTTTGCCCTCTTAAAGCTCCAGCCTGCCACAGCAATAGAACAGATGGTAACAAAAAATGCAGAGGAATATAAACTCTATTATGACCCTCTTAGGAAAGCTTGGAAAAGTGACTCTTAGAACCTAAAAATGACCAGCCAGCCTGGGGATTCTGGAAGCTACTGTACTCCAAGAAAGTAGCCACTCCAAGCTCTTATTTCTGCAGCATTTTCCTTGGAGCTGACTCATAAGTAAGGCTAGATGAGATGGCAGCTTTTGGTACAGGCAGAAGAGTGCAAGTTACATACTAACCTGAAGGCATTTCTGGAAAGCAGAAATTAGCCTTAAGTGGAGAAAACGCCTGCTTTCTTGAGCCCTAAAAGAAAGAGGAGATGAAGAGATAGAATGCAATGAACACACCAAGCCAAGAAGGAGCAAACGACAGCTCAGGGCACTGCATATATGTATCCTTCCTCCTTTTGGCAAATCAACTGATTAATCTTTATTTCTGCACCATGTTTCCATGTCTCCAGGATGGAGCCTTTGGGCTGCTCTAATTGCATCAGTCTCTCTGCTCTCCGTTTGATATTTTAGTAATCTTATTTACTTTTGCCTGATGTACTTGCCCTACAGTTTACACTTGCTTTTGGTACACCGGTAAGTATCTCTGGCTCATCCTAATAATTTGTCAGATTTAGAACCACTTCCTAATAATGACTTTTCTCAATAAATAATAATAACTAATTTCAAGGCATAACTTCCCATTATCGTTGCCCCTGCACTGAACTGGAGTCTAAAATGACATCAGGCCCACATGCCTCAATTATGCTGTATTTATGATGCTAATTATGAAATTAAAGTTATAAGAGGTCCTAAATTGCAGCAAAATTCTTAGGATTTTATATGATCAAACTCTTTTGACAGTTTCTCACTATCAGTAATATTAACAAAGACGTTTACCATAACCACTGGATCAGATCCTTCTGCTGAATGGTGTGTGTGGGGGGGAGAGATAATACAATTTTAAACATTAGTTAAAAATCACCCTAAAAATTATCTGTTGCTTCTGCATCTCTAGCAACTGTCTGGATTTCACCAGAAGCAATTAAGCCCCACCCTCCTGCACCATCATCTCTGAAAATGAGAGGCTTGTTGGTCCAGAGCCTGGAAAGGTTACGCTTTTCAACTACAACTCCCAGAATCCTCCAGCTGACATGGCCAAGAGACTCATTCAGGAGAACAACCTTTCCCAGCTTCTCTGGATGTGACTGCTCAATGCAGGCCATTTAAAAGGTTTCAACCATGGTTTTAAAATGATGGCAATCTGTCTTTTAAAATTGGAATTCTCATCCCTTGATGCTCATGTTTGGCATGAATAATCCACCTTTTAAAAAGAGAGGATCAGCCAATTACGCAGGAACAGGGAGCCAATCCTGAAGGCTACTTACTGCTGCTGACTGAGGGGAGCATCAAGTCTGTTTAGCTCTTTGTCTTCCTGACTTCTTTAAGTTTCTGCTTAGAGCTTGGGTCATTCTTTCACAATATGCCACCAGTCATGGAAGGACCCTCAGTCAGGTCTTTCATGATTTACCATAGTTTCTGATAGATGAACATATGCACTGTGTATAATAATGAACCAAAGGCTGCAGTTATGTCCCTTTGAGCCACTTCTGCTTGAAAACTTCTTATACCTAACTATTGAATGGGGAAGAGTTTCATCAATCATCCAGCTTGGCTTTGCTTTTGTTTTGTTTCTACGGATTTCTATCATGGCCATTGATGATACACAGATGGACAGTTATTTGTTTGGGTATCTTGAATCATTTATTTCCAGTAAACCAGTAGTTCCCAAGCTTTGGAAGCTCAGGTGTTTCTTGAACTACGGTATCCAAAAGCATTACAATGCTGAGGCTTTCAATTTCTCACCTTAATTCATACTTTTCGTGTTCCAAGTCCCAGTTATACATCATGCAGCTTCAAACTTTCCTTCCATCTCTCTGCATGTCAACAACTCAAAAATATTTCAACTTTGCCCAGCTATTTCATTTTTAAAAATAGTACCACTCATACTTGCATAGTTTCGTTTTCCAGCATTGCTTCTATTGTTTTCTTTTGGATAGTTTAATCATAGGCTTTTTGTGCTGCAAAACATCCAGAGGTGATTTGTCATTGCCTTCTTCTGAGCTATACTGACACGAGCAAGGTATCTTCTGCCAGTGATGGGTGGTTAAACTGTGCCATGGAGCAACATATGATTTGCATTTCAGCCTACAACAGCTGCCTGACTGCCTTCTTCTGTCGATCCTTTCATGGTTTTCTGTTAAGCTGCTCAGTTTTTAATAGGTTGCATGCATTATGGAAAAGGTGGTAGCTTCCTGAAGTTGTTCACAAAGCACACAGAAATATATATGCTGCAGAAACACATAAAGAGTTCTGTAATTTGTCAAGGTTATTTTTATTTTGTAGCAGGTTCTTTTTTCTGTGTGAAAGTGATTTAGTGGGAAACTAGTGCATCAATGCAATGACTCAATGCTGGAGTCATTTGCTCAATAAATAAATAAATAAATAAATGAAATTGAAAGCCCTCGGTAGACAGATCTTAAGGGAGATGTTCCTGCAGCCCCTAAACATCATGCCCCAATTGCCTACAACACCACAATGCTGCCCAAAGACATACCCTACATACTTGAAAAGAATGAAATAACTGCCCACATGGGGAAAAGTCTGTTCAATGCTCTCAGCTTGAAATGTAGAAGCACTCAGAAGTGTGGGGGCGAGGGTGGCCTTCCCCAGAGACAGACTGATTCGAATCACTTGTTGCATCATATGATCAATTAGAAATTACTCCGATTCATCCGTGACATTCCTGCAGCAAGTCCCATGGCATTTAACCATCAAGTCATGACCTAAGACTGTTGGAAGTTGCTGCCCAACAGCACCTCTCCACAAATTGCCTACTTACTTGAATAATAGGTTTATCAGGTTTGGTCTCCATCTAAGAGATAAGTCACAGGTTATGTCATATCTTCCCTCCAACATTCTGCATAAGACTCCATTGATTTCTCACTGGGCCTTCTGTTTTAGTAACTATCCATAGAGCAGGGATATTCATCTTCCCACGGGGCATACATAGGAGGGCAACTACACAATTGACTCTTGAAGCCATTTTTGTGGAGTTGATGATGGCAATGAAGTGCACAAGTCTCTTCACTTGCTTTTCCTAGGTTACTAGGAAACTGTGCTTTGAAGAAAGAGTAAAAGCATGATGCTTCTCTTTAGATGGTAACAATGGCTACCTTGTGGTATTTTTCAGTATATGAAACAGTGATAGTCCAAGAATAAGATTTCCATGCTTTTGAAAGACAAAAATAACAGTTCCAGTCCTGTCATCAATCTGCCTTCTTAAATGACTTGGATCCAGATCTTATACCCAGAGCTCTTCCAAGACATTTTGCTCGTTAACCTGCCATTTATTTTGTACTACAGGATTAGAGGCAAGAGACAGAGCTGCTTTTCTGTAGATATAAGAACATAAGAGTCCCTGAGTCCCCATTGTGGACCGCCCTGAGTCCCCATTGTGGGAATAGGGCGGTATACAAAAGCTAAAAATAAATAAATAATAAATAATAAATAAGAAGAGCCATGCTGGATCAGGCCAATGGCCCATCTAGTCCAGCTTCCAGTATCTCACAGTGGCCCCACCAAATGTGCCTGGGAGTGCACGAGACTAGATATCTGCCTCCTGATGCCATTCCCCTGCATCTGTCCCTTGAAGTGCCCCGGTTTTAAGCCTGGAGATGACACATCTCCATCATGGTTTGTAACCTGTGATGGACTTTTCCTACAGGAATCTGTCCAATCCCCTTTTGAAGGCATCCAAGCCAGATGCCATCACCTCATCCTGTGGCAGGGAGTTCCACAGACTAACAACACACTGGGTAAGATATGCAAGACCAACCAGAGCAGAATAAAAATGAGGAGGTTGAACTGGGGCTTGGGTGGTTCAAGCCATTGGGATGTGAGAAACCCACTGGGTTACAATGAGCTGGTCACTCATGGGCAGAACTGCCTTACAAGTTTGTTGTGGAAATACAGTAGGAAGGAGGACAGCCACGAATAGTTCCTTGAAGCCATTAGAGGGAAGGCAGGATATAAATATGGCTGATAAATAAGTGTCAAATTCACTTGATGAATTCTCTCAAAAGGCTTGTTTTCCCCCTCAGCTTCAGCCTCCCACCTTCATTATTTTCCGAGACTGCAGCAGGCACCAAAAACTTCACATCTAGCTTCCCCTGCTTTTCCTCCCTTTGCTCACTGTTAACTTCTGACCTAATGAAGAAATATGATTTTTGGAAGCCTGCACTCTTTTTTCTCTTTTTAGTTGGCCCATCAAAGGCATCACCTTGGAAAGTATATTGGAATTTGTTTTGTGCTAAGGCTGTTGCCTCTGCTGCTGCTGCTGTCCTTTTAAAGGAGATCAATATACAAAGGTACATATTTTCATTGTCCTTTGATTGACATTTGTTACAACGTCCACAGTGCCTGTTGGAATCCTAATGTCACGAGCCTGTTGTAGGTTCATGTTTACTGTATGGCTGCAGTGTTTAATATAAAGAAGCAACACCTTTGTGGTGGGACTCTAAATCCAATTGTTAATCCCTGCAAAAAACACGCAGATTGAATGAATGAAATCTAAGTGTTGACACTAAGTTTTCATTAACAGATCTGCTGTAGGTTAGATTTGTGCCATTGCATCCAGTCTCAGCGAATAGATTGTTGCCTAGTAAAACTCAATTTGGATGCAGTATTTTCCGACTCCTGGTGAAAATTGCATGTTTCATTTATGGAATGTACTGATATATAAAAATATCTCCCTAGGCATAAATGATGGTTGTGCTAGTGGACAAGCTAAGCTACAATCCTACTTTTCTACTGCCAGGGGGCTTGGAGGCAGGGAGGTATTCCGTTGTGCAGCTTGCACTGGCATCCTGAAACATTTTCTTAGTGCAGCTTTTTCCAACCCGGTCCCATCATTCCCAGTCAGCACTGCCAATTAGCATATACCTGACTTATGATAGAGATGTAGCTTCATATATCCAGAAAGCTCCAGGATGGAGAAAGTAATTTCAGAACATGGCACACTCTTTTTGTCTAGACCAGGACTCACCACACACATAACTGCAGCCACATGACGTAATTTATTCAGAGCTGGAAGGAATGGACTTCTCCATCTGCCTGTTTCTTCCCCTCACATGGGATTGGGGAGGAGGAGTCAGTGGATTAATATTAAACTGGGGTCAATGTTGACTGATTGGCCCACCACAACGCACAAGCTGTTTGGACAGCCAGCGGAGTGGAGAAGTTAGGGTGTTGGACTAGACCCAGAAGATTCAAAATCTCACTTGCCCCCCCCCCCAAAAATCCAGTGGGTGGACTACATGCTCCTCCCACCCTCTCAACCCAACATACCTCCTCAGGGTGTGTGAAAAAGAATAATAAAAAGGCATTTGTCTTAGCTTCACTGAAGGAAGGTGGGATACAAATTCAAATAGTAACCAGCCCTGACCTCCTCATTAGCCCGGCTCTATGATCTCTCTCGCCCCCTTCCTCTGCCTCCCTTTTAGAAAGGAAGCCCGCGGGCCTCTGAATCCATCCTCTCAACACACACACACACACCGGAGGGGATTGGGGGTGGGGGGGACTCTTCTGGACACAAAAGGTAGCAAGCCAGCGACACCTTGCCGCGGCTTCTTAGCGGGAGGGAGAAGGAGAGGTGCAGTGCAGGCATGCTCAGTAGCAGGTGCCTCCGCCTCAGCAACAGTGCCTACCACACCGAGAGGCTGTTGGCAACAGAAGCAGAAAGCCATCTTTGCTAGCGCCGGAGAGCGTGTGTGTGAGAGAGAAAGAGAGAGAGAGAGAGGAAGCCGATTCCGAGACCTTGAAGCCAGGCGAAATGTAAGTACACCTCCGTTTTTCGGATGATTCAGCTGTGGGGAGTGAGGAGGAGAGGGAAACGTTCGCCGGATCGAAGCCCTTGGACGAGCGAGGAGGAGTCCAGAGAGCGAGTGTTATTACAGTCAAGGCGCTCGGGCGCTGTCCGGCAGCTGTGGTGCTGAAGAACTCCGAATACTCCGAGGCTACATGCATGGGCGTGTTCCTAGCTCGAATAGTACTATAGAAGGGCTCCCACCCTTCGTGGGGGTTGGGATTCTTTTTTTTTTTTAAACCAACCTCTGGTAAGCTTTTCTTCTCAGGATAGGAGTAGGGAAGGGGTTGGGAAGCTGGAGGTTTTTCTTAATTCTTCCTATTGGTTTTTATTCAATAAAATCATTGTCACACCCAGAAAGTTCACAGTTGCTTTGAAATAAGCTAAAGTGGGCATGAATGCTTTTAATGCCATAGCTTTTTCTACTCCTTTTCCTTCCAAATGAGAGCTGGAAAGGGTAGTTGTAGAACAGCTACACCTCCCTCAGTGGTTTGGGTGAAGTAGAGAGTAATGTTAATTTAGCTTTAACTGAAACTCCAGAAAAGTAAATATTGATGCCCATTGATTTAGGATTATCTCCTGTAGGTGCCTGAAAAACCTCAGCTGTTGCTAACTAGGAATTTTAATAGCTAGTGCAGCTTCCTGAGTTTATATTACAGGATGTATTTTAGTGAAAGAATGCAGGATATACTTCGTGTTTAGCAACAGGAGTTCTAGTTAAGCTAATTGGTGTCACAGCCATTAAATAGCTTGATATACTGAAAAACAGTAATCAAATGGCTTCATTTCAGCCTGGAATGAGATGAGTAGCCCACAGATAATTGTGTGTGGGAATTTCTCATCTGCTTGCTTGTGGATTTAATGCTTCAAACGGGCAGCAAGAAGGAACTATCAGATGAACTGACTGCTTTGCAGTTCTAACTGTAATTCAGACAGTACTCTCCTCTCAAAGGAGAGGCACAGCTCACTTCCAAGATGTGTGCATTTAATGCACAACATCCTAAATTCAACCTCTCACATGAAAAGGTAAAGAACCTGAGATGTCTCTGTTGGAGTTTGGGCATAATTCAGGACTGAGAGTATAGGACCAGGTGTACAAATAGCTCCATTTAAGGTATACAGCAGCTGCTATTGTTGTTGTTTCCCTTAGCTATTTCATGCATTATTGCATGCATTCTATTCCTACCCTGCTTTTCAGGCACAATTGGCTCTCATGCAGCCTTACAATTGAAAAAGTTAAATGTAATTAAAGCTATCTTGATGGTATTAAGCAATCTTTTTTGGATCCTGAGATCCAGTAGTGAATGGGCAGGAAGAGTTGCAGATGGATTTAGGGGGTGGCTAACTCTGAAGATGTGATTCCATGAAAGCAGCCATTCCATTGACCTGCACAGTCTTCTGACTCTGGCAGTGGATGAAATACTCCTAGTCCCAGGTTTCAGGTTTCTCTGTACCAGAAGGGAGCAGGGTGAATTACAGCTGGATTCAGAGATTTCATACCTGCTGTGTATTTTTATTTCCACTAATTATAATAACCATGTGCCATCGAGTTGATTCGAACTTATGGTGACTCTTTTCAGACATTCCCAGGTACAGAATATTTCAAAGTTGCAATTCTGTTCTTCTGAGGACACCCTGGGACTGTGCAGCTCACACAAGGCTACACACACTGGCTCTTCTCTTAGGAGACAGATAACTAAGTTCTGTAAACCAACTCAAATATGGTCAGTTAGCCTGTTTTACAGTTAAGCTGCACAATACCCATGCATTTTTATTTCTTATATAAACATGTGACACTCATCTTTTGACTCTCTGGCACTTCTGGATTCTGGCTCTCAGAATCTTTTACCATTGGCTATGCTGGCTGAGGGATTCTGAGTGATGCAGTCCAAAACTGCTGGAAGACCAAAGGCTGAAGACCACAGACCTACACAATCTGAGTGTCATGTTATAAATGTGAACATTGTTGAATGGTCTGAATTACTTCAGATGTTAGGATAATGAAGATCTCAATCAGTTGCACTTTATTTTACTTTATAAAGTAAAAAAAACTAACACCTATTGTCCTGCATAGGTCAAGCTTCCTCTTTCCCACAACTTTAAACCCCACAGTCTCACTCACTCTATATCCCAGAGCACAGAGAGAAACCCCTTGTTCCCTGAGCTCCTTGCCCTCTGAAGATACCAGCCACAGAGTCTGGCAAAACATCAGGAAGAAAAACTTCCAGAAGATGGCCAAACAGCTCAGAAATTCACAACAACTATAAAAACTTTTTTTGACATTCATTGGAGTTGATACTATTGAGTATAACATACTATACTTATTTAATAGTATTCAAATGTTTTGGAAACACATGGTAGAGCACTCTTTGTCTATGATGGCAGTTAGACTTAATTTCAATTGAGTTTTGTTTTTTTTTAAAATCATTATGCTGGGTCTTTACATATTCAGAACAATGAACATTTGTAGTTACAAAACGTTGGTATATATTGTGAACAGCTATATTTCCCACCACAAATTCACTGGACTGAAATGGTATTTGGTTTGACTTGCATGACAAAATGGCCAATTGGTTTTCCCATGGCTGTTGGATGGAATGGAATGTGTAGCTATGCTGGGAACTGTCCTGGGCACATGGGAATAGTCTTCCACCCATGAAATCTTTTCCATTGAACTCATTCTCCAAACATCCCAGCAAATATGTGATGAGCAGACTTGGGAGAGCAGCAATATTATGTTGGCAGTAGGAAGGTACAGGTGACGTACACACCAAGATCACCGTAAAAGTGAGGTACTTTGCACCTAAATAGGCTTCAGATAGCTTTATTTCCTACCAAGCCTTCTGCAAAAGTCAAGAGCAAGTATTGAGAGAAGCCTGGTTCCAGAGCTGCTCTCTTGATGCAAAGAGAAATGAGAGAGCTCAAACAACATTGATTATGCACAATGGGCTGGCAGCTCTTATTTACAGGTAGCACCTATGAAGGGGACAGAGCTTGGAAGATTTACTTTTCTGCACTGTAACTCTCATAACTCTCATAACTCTCCCCTTCCCAGCCAGCATCTCTGGCACCTTCTATGCTCACCTAAATGCCAAATACCCCTTGGCAAAGCCTTTACAAGAAATGTAGTTTTACATGGAAGGACTTTCTGTTTTCTGCTTCAGCAGATTGACTAGAGGTTTCACTATTTCTTATCCAGCCTTTCCATCTCAGATAGGCTTCTGATCCCATCCATCCTGATCAACTGATAGAGGTGTAAGAGGATACTGCGTTAGTCCAGGTACAGCAGTTCCCATGAGAACAGTTTTACCTCCTCTTATTCCTTAAGGTACAATCCGATAAACTAATGACATAAACAGCAAATGAAAGCCAGCCTAACAAACTTCATGCTTGGATGTCAGGCTAGCTATTATAGACCAGTATATTTTGCAAAGATGATTTGTCCTTGTGCATGTGTTTGCTTAGTCCAGTTTTCAATACTCAACAGCAAAAAGTACAGTCAGATAATAAATAATGTATTGATATTTTAAGAGATCCTTGGATGTCCCACTAAGAACATAAAAACATAAGAAGAGCCATGCTGGATCAGGCCAAAGGCCCATCTAGTCCAGCTTCCTGTATCTCACAGCGGCCCCACCAGATGCGTTTGGGAGCGCATGAGACTAGATATCTGTCTCCTGATACCACTCCCCTGCATCTGGCATCTAAGTCTATGCTTATATTCATCATGAAAGAAGACCATATTCCATTATGGTTTGGCCTTAGTGGCCAGTACAGTGGTACCTCAACTTACGAATTTAATCCATTCCGAATGCATTTTCTTAAGTCGAACTACTCTTAAGTCAGGGTACCTATCTAAAAAATTGGAAAAAAAATAAGTAAATTTTTTATAAAAATGAAAAAAAAATAGAAGTCGAGCAGACCATATCTAAAATTTGTAAGGTGGCAGTTAAAACACCATCAGTTTTCCACTCTTAAGTCAAATTGCTCTTAAGTTGAGCTGCTCTTAAGTCGGGGTAGCACTGTATCTTGTTCAGTATTCCCATGTGAATGGGGCCTTAACCCTGGAAGCTGCTGCAGTCATTTAACAAAGTGATAGCCACCCACAATCAGGCACAGAACTGGCACCTTGCCAGATCACAGTGTAAGCTTTGGCAGTTGAAGGTCCATGAATGTCAATATTGAACAGGATATTGGCCAGTGTTGCAAATACTGTGTTCCTTTCATAGGCATACACACAACACTGGGCATGGTCCAACAACAATTAGCCATGCCCTAGACTTCACTCCTTAATAAACTCTAATAAAGGGAGGATGGTGTACCTCTGAGTTAGTATTTATAACTCTGCTGTGGGTATCTTTTTTAAAAAAAGAAAGGAACAAATCACCTAATAGTTTTTAGTGTTATCGATGTCACTGTTCTGTGTCTGAGGAGTCAAGGAAAAAGCCTGGCACCAGATTATCAGACCTTCTGACCAAACCAACAAATATGGGCACTACAGGCAGCATTTCCTGAAACAAATTTTCAGCTTGCACAAATGCCCTGCGGAATTCCCACTCTGGGAAAAAAAAAACTGGCACACAAAGTATGCTTGCACTCTGAATGAATGGGAGTTGCTCTATAGAAGTCAGTAAGTATGCATTGTACTATATACGGTCATCATTCATTGACACGTCAACCATAATCTGATTTTATTAAAAGTATCTATCCTTTCTGCCACATCAAACTTCTGCTGCCAAAATTGGTGACACCTCCACACTTTGCCCCGCCAGTTCACAATGAAGCTCAACTGCTTTTAGAGTTTCTACAAGTGTCTGTATGGACATGTTGATTCACGCTTCCACTTCCTGAACCCAAATGTGGCAAATTTAGTTCAAACCAGACCTCTGTCAGAGAAGGGACATGTTTCTCTTTGGTCCTACAACTCCCTGAATGCCAAGAGTGCTCTGCACCCAAAAACAAACACTTCCAATCTCTAGCAGGTTTCTAACAGCACATTTTTTCAACTGCATATTATGTGTCCAACAGCATGCTTTAAAACTCAACTGCCAATTTTTTCTTTCTTTCTTTCTTTCATTCAATCTTTCATTCATTCATTCTTCCTTCCTTCCTTCCTTTCTAGTAGTCTTCTGAATAACAACAGACCTCAACGTCCTATAGAAGAACCTCTTCTTTTTTTCCTTTGTGTCATTGATCACCTAAGTGCTGTAACTTTGGCAGCTCTCTGCTTTGATTTGATGTGGTCCAATGTACCTTGCCAGTATTTATGAACTTGCCCTACAGTTCATGCTATTGATGCTGTTGCCTAGTTGTGTGTATATAAGCAGGCCTGGTGACGTCAAATACCTTTATTTGTATGAGCTGTTCTTTGGTGATTAATGCAACAGTTTCCTGCTGCAGCATTACATAAACTGCAAGGCCTAGCTTTTCAGCTATATTTATCTTGTTTTGTGGTATTCAAATGGTGCCATATTTATTCAACATACGCACAGCCCTACAGGCAGAGAGACGTTACTGTTACAGTCCTTTCAGGTGTGGATATATACTGAAGGGAAGGTGAAATTGCTGCTGCTTTACTTGCCCACTCTAGTTCAATCAGCATTACTTCCCTTTTTTCCCCCTGCTTTGCTTATTATGATATGGTTTGGTGCTTATAATTTTAAATTGCGCACTAGGCTCATCACATCACACTCATATAGCACCAGGCTCTGCACAAGAATGAAGGGAGCCTCACAAACGTTTTTAATAAATATAAAGAAAATTAAAATAATACCTCCCAAGCTGCAGCAGTCAAATGGTGGCTGAAGAAAAAAAAAGTTGGTGACCCCCAGGCTTGTCTGAAAATGTTTCAGTATCCATGAAAAGGCTGCTCTGTTTTCTGCTCTTTTCAATGCTTCCATGACTACTATGGGCCTATCTGGGCTTACATGTGGTTCCAAACACTTGCAAGGATATACCCTTGACTTTGTATCTAATTCCAAGCAGAATGAACCTGATGTTTATTTTGAGAGTTGAACATAATTCCATGATTAGTTTCTAAAACAAATACCAAGTCTTACCCTTTTCTTTCTCCTGCTCATAATGTTGTTTGAGAGTCACATGAACAGGTATCATTCTCACTAAAGACATTTGTCATTCATAAATGAGAGATTTGACCTTTCAATTGAGACCCAAACTCGTGCAGGTTAACAGGGCTCATCCTATCTCTTTTGAAATCACGGACACATTTGTAAGTAGTTTCTACATGGTGATGCATCAGAGGTGACCGTTAGAAGACTGCTTTAACTTTCTTTGTCTGAATGTATCATTTGGATCCTGCATGGATGATGAACACTTAAAAGTGAATAAACTCTGTGAGAAAGTGAAAGCGAGAGGAAGACAAACAACTATTCTGTTTTCGGTGGGTTCCATTGCAACCCCCGCAAGACGTTCCCGCTGCCACTTTAAAAAAGACATGCATCTCAGCCCTGCATTTCAAACTAAGCCTCATTGGTTCCCCTTGTTCAAAGGATTGGATGTGCATAAGAAACCTGAAGTCCACACACTACTAAATTTTGCTGGTATTTTAATAGCTTGGAAATAAAATCCACATTGTTCTAGCAAAGAACAATAATACAACAATCGTAAGCAGGTGTCATCAAGTTAATTCTCCTGTATGGGACCCTTTTCAGGGTTTTCCAGATAGAGAGTACTCAGAGGTGTCATCAGAAAAAGTCAGAGGTCCAGCCTCACAAGAAGAACTGATCATCTCTCCCAGATATGTAACATTATTTCTGGAGATTTTTTTCTGCACCATCCATGAAAGGAGTATGCTTAGAGCTTGAGGAAATAAATTGCATACATGAAAGCTTACTACAGGGAGATTGATTTTTTAAATAGTTCAGTAAAAGGTATCACCTACTTTTGCATTTGTATAATCTTTGGGACCACACCAGCTCTTTCTTTCTTTCTTTCTTTCTTTCTTTCTTTCTTTCTTTCTTTCTTTCTTTCTTTCTTTCTTTCTTTCTTTCTTTCTTTCCACTCTCTTTCTTTCCACTCTCCTTCCTCCCTCCCTCCTTTTCTCCCTTTTCTTTCTTTATTTCTCCCTCCCTCCCTCCCTCTTTCTTTCTTTCTTTCTTTCTTTCTTTCTTTCTTTCTTTCTTTCTTTCTTTCTTTCTTTCTTTCTTTCTTTCTTTCTTTCTTTCTTTCTTTCTTTCTTTCTTTCTTTCTTTCTTCCCACTCTCCTTCCTTCCTTCCTTCCTTCCTTCCCCCCTCCTTTTCTCCCTTCTTTCTTTCTCCCTCCCTCCCTCTTTCTTTCTTTTCTTTCTTTCTTTCTCACTCCCTCCTCCTCTCCTTTCTTCCTTCACTTTTTTCTTTCTTTCTTCCTTCGCACTCTCCTTCCTTCCTTCCTTCCTTCCTTCCTTCCTTCCTTCTTTCCTTCTCCCTCCCTCCCTGTTTCTTTCTTTCTTTTTCTTTCTTTTTACTCATACGTGGCTCACTATTCCCTTCTTGCGGGGTGTTCTGGGAATGAGCAGTTTGCCTAAGGCCATAGAGTTTGTCTCAACTCACGGAAGTCAAAGTGGGAAAATGAACTCTCAGTGTCTAATTAAAGTCACTGAGCTCTCCAGCCAGCTCAAAGAACAATAACTTGTAATAATGTTCAGAAAACTGAGCAAATGTCTAAGGTTTTTCCAGTGGTTGATCTCCACCTATGGATCTTAGTCCTAAAGGAGGCTAGGTTGGTCCTCTCCCTGTTCTACTTCTGCTAACGGTCAAGGACTTTTTTCTTCTAGCTATTGACTGTCTAGTGAGGAAGGGTCTTTTTATGTGTGGCTGTGCTTTTAAATCACTTGTAATTGAGATACAGTTTTTATCTGTATCTATTTTGAAATCTTATTAGCAGCCTTTTCATTGAAGTGAGTGGTACAAATAAACTGAAACAGAAGATCTGGGAGCTCCCGGATTGCAAACTGTACGTTTACAATTGAGTCACTGGTTTGTTAGGAGACCATTTTTGCCCCCTTGCCAACATCTGATCTATCCTATCTGCACATCTCTAATGTATAATTACACTAAACATTGATTCCTGGAAATTGCAGAGAATTTAAATGAGTTCTTTGCATCTGTCTTCAAAACAGAAGACATTGGGCAGATTCTGCTGCCCGAACGGCCCCTCCTGACTAAAGAATTGAAACAAATGCAGGTTAAAAGAGAGGATGTTTTAGGACTAATTGATAAATTGAATATCCACAAGTCACCAGGCCCTGATGGCATCCACCCAAGGGTTATTAAGGAACTGAAAAATGAAATTGCAGCTCTCTTAACGGTAATATGCAACTTGTCTCTTAAATTGGCCACAGTGCCGGAGGACTGGAGGATAGTAGATGTCACACCAATTTTTTAAAAAGGAAGGAGGGGAGACCCGGGAAACTACAGGCCAGTTAGCCTTATGTCTGTCCCAGGAAATTTTAGAAAGCCTCACCCAAGAGAAAATTTTAAAACATAGAAGAACAAACCTTGGTGAGAGAAAATCAACATGACTTCTCTAAGGGTAAGTCTTGCCTGACAAACCTTTTAGAATTCTTCGAAACGGTCAACAGGAATATGGATTTGGGTGAACCAGTGGATACCGTCTATCTTGCTTTTCAGAAGGCTTTTGACACAGTCCCTCACCAAAGGCTCCTGAGAAAATTGCACAGTCATGGGATAATAGGGCAGGTCCTCTTATATATATATAGGATATATATATATCCTTTGTTTGATTGATGTACTGTTTCTTTATTGGGTTTGTTTTGCCCTCTTTGTTAACCGCCTGGAGTTCTTTCGGGAAGATGGGAGGTATAAAAATGAATGAATAAATAAATAAATAAATAAATAAATAAATAAATAAATAAATAAATAAATAATCTGTCCTGGGACCAGTGCTCATTAATGATCTGGAGACAGGGATAAGCAGTGAGGTGGCCAAGTTTGCGGATGATACAAAACTTTTCCATGTGGTAAAAACCAGAGAAGATTGTGAAGTGCTCCAGAAGGAGCTCTTCAAACTGGGGTAATTGGCTGCCGAATGGCAAATGCATTTCAATGTAGGAAAATGTAAAGTAATGCATATTGGGGCAAAAAAAATCAAAACTTTATCTATCAACTCATGGGCTCTGAGGTGTCCATGACGGATCAGGGAAGAGATCTTGGTGTGCTGGTGGACAGCTCAATGAAGGTGTCTACCCAGTGTGCAGCAGCGGTGAAGAAGGCCAATTCCATGCTAGGGATTTTCAAAAGGGGGGTTGAAAATAAAACAGCCAACATTATAATGCCATTGTACAAAACAATAGTCAGACCACACCTGGAGTATTGTGTACAATTCTGGTCACCACATCTCAAAAAAGACATAGTGGAACTGGAAAAGGTACAAAAGAGAGCATCTAAAATGATTACTGGGCTGGGGGACCTCCCTTATGAGGAAAGGCTAAAACATTTGGGGCTCTTTAGTCTAGAAAAAAGGTGCCTGATGGGGGGAATATGATTGAGATGTACAAAATAATGCAGGACATGAGTAAAGTGGATAGAGGGATGCTCTTCTCCCTCTCGCAAAATACTAGAACTAGGGGACATCCACTCAAATTGAGGGTTGGGAGAGTAAGAACAAATAATTTTTTTTTTACCCAGCATGTTGTTAGTCTGTGAAACTCCCTGCCACAGGATGTGGTGATGGCAATTTGCCTTGATGCCTTCAAAAGGGGATTGGACAGATTCCGGGAGGAAAAGTCCATTACAGGTTACTAAGCATGATGGAGATGTGTAATCTCCAGTCTTAAAACCGGGGTACTTCAAGGGCCAAATGCAGGGGAATGGTAGCAGGAGGCAGATATCTAGTCTTGTGCGATTCCAGACACATTTGGTGGGGCCACTGTAAGATACAGGAAGCTGGACTAGATGGGCCTTTGGCTTGATCCAGCATGGCTCTTATGTTCTTATGTTCTTATGCTACATCTTGAACCTGAAAGTCCTCTCAGGTGTACCCTCACATACACTGAGGCTTACTTTTGAAGGTGAGAAACAAAGGCACAAAGAAAAGGCTCTGTGCCATCATCTTGGGCTTACTGGGAACTTGTGCATTAAACTGCAAATCCTGCATCATCAGCTGACTTTGACTGTACTGTAAAAGATATTGTCTACAACATTTTAAAAATAGGACAGAGAAACAGCCAGAAGCCTTAAGGACTCTTCCAAGCCCGACATCAGCAGGCAATGTATAATGTCAAAGGAGCACACTGGAAACGTCTTGGGTGTGGGGGCATCAGAATGGGTGAGGTGGAACCTGGCCTTGTGCGTCACATTAGTCCCCTGTCTCATTTGACAGCCATGGAACAGAGTCTTGTGTTGGAAGTGCTTGCCAAGGAGTGAGTCACTAATTGAATATGACCTCCCATTAGTGATAACCGGCCCTCCTGTCACCCAGCAGATACAGACCATATCAATTGCCTCCCACTGTTATTCTTCCGTGACAATGGAACAGCAATCAATGATGTCATCAGTCTCTTGGGGTTTCAACTTCTACGGGTTTCCTGATGTCAGCATTGAAGCAATTTCTAGTAGTAGGTTTTGATGGTAGCCTATACAACAACAAAATCAGTAAGATGCAGTGTTAGCCTAGAGTTTCTTCCCAATAAATAGCTACCTGTCTCCTTTGGCTTTTTATCTCTCTTGCAATGAGTAATGAGTTGACACCAATGAGTCGCTGTTTACCAGGGTGCCCCAAGGCTCAGCAGAGGAAGGTATGTGTCTTTAGTAGCAGTAATCTCCTGGCTCTTCCTGTAGAGCAGTGTTGGCGAACCTGTGGGCACTCGACATCACCCCTTCACAGCCACCTGTATTCAGGTTAAATTGCTGTATTGACGATCTCTAAATGTTTCGCCCTCGGTGCTGTAGAGCCATCAGCAACTCAACGCTGTTAAGAGGACAAAACAATGTGGTCCATGTCAAGGGCTGGTGCATCCATTAAGGTGAACTAGGCAGTTGCCTAGGGAGCCAAAATGGAGAGAGGGCGCTGGCCAGCCTGCCTCCCCCCCATCGCCCCCCCGCTGCTGGCCACCGCCATCTGTCCCCCCACCACCTGCCAGCCGCCTGTCGCAGTCTGCCCGCCACCCCCCATGCCCATCGCCACCCACCCCCGTGCCCGTCACCGTCCACCCCCTGCCCCCTCGCTGCCCCGCCCCCTGCACCACGCCGCCCCCGCTCCCATCGCCGCCCACCTCCCCCCATGCCTGTCACTGTCCCCTGCCATCCGCCCCCACCCTGCCCCCTCTGCCCCCCACCCCCCCACCCACCCCCGCCCCACCCCACCGCCCCCTGCCCCGCCCGCCCCACTCCCCCGCCACTCGCCTAGGGCGCAAAAAAACCTAGCACCGTCCCTGTCCACGTCCACCCATCCTGTCCTGTTCTCTCTAAATAGGCTTGCAACCTCAGCTGCAGTAAAGATCACCAGCACTAAAGACAGTTTCTTTTCATGGAGTGAGAAGAGAGCACCTGTTTATCTGCCAGTGATCAATCAGAAAACAGAGCATGCTAAATGATCAAAAACCATATGCAATGATAAACAGATAACAAACAGGAGTTTTCCTGCAGGGGTGATTCACTAAACTAAAATACATTTATGACGATTCTAAATGTTAGCATTTGTATTGCATTTTATCTGTTTTATTGTGCATTTATGTGGTTTTGTATGTATTTTGATATGGTCAAAAATGGCTAATCAATAAACCAAACTTGGAACTTGATAAACAGATGTTTTCACCACCTTTAAAGAAGAGTTAAGCATCCTGTCTAATTCTAACCCTTAGAAAATTATTCTTGCAAGAAAGTACCAAACATTCTTGGGCTCTAACTTCCCAAGAAAGCTTTCTTCACTTCCTCACCCATTTCTCACACTTCATGACAAGGCTGGTGGATTCTGTTAAAGTCATAACCAGGCCTACAGTGAGTCATTTCACAGACTCATACTCACACGCCCCTTCATCAGGCCTTCATCTTTAACCAACCAAGCTCTAGAATGTAGGGTTTTTTTCCGTTGATATTTGGAAGAAAACAGCAATTCCCTTTCCAAGTTCTGTTTGACAACAGTAATGCTTTTATCTTAAAAATGAAGAATACTGTAACTGCAACTTTAGGGCTAAGAATGAGATGTGTTCTCAAAGGTTTTCACGGACGGGATCTGATAGTTGTTGTGATTTTTTTCCCCCCAGGATGTTTGGCCATGTTCTGGAAGTTTTTCCAGAATAAAAACTCCCATAACATGGCCAAACAGCCTGAAAAACTCACAACTACTAAGCATGAGACTCGGGATAAACTAACAAACATTTCAGTGATGAGTGGGTGAAGGGGAGAACTTCATCCAGTCTATTTCCTTGAAGCAAACTTTTCTAGAATGCATGTATTCCAGGGTGGTATTCAAGTTAAAATAATAGACAAATAAAAGAATACCCTTGGATGGCAGTACTAGTTTCAATATGAATAAACAGATATTGTTGATTAAATTTTGGAAATACAACTTGAACCAGAGAAAATAGAGCTGTAGATAGAAATCCCTATTGGGGGTGGGGGGGATGTTGCAGTTTTAATTGGTAATTTCTATTAAAAACACAGAGGAAACAAAATGTATGTATTGGTCATAGCTAAAGGCAGTGAATAAGCATTTAATTTCATTTCCACTTCTCTTTGCATATGAGTACAAATGGAATCAATTGCTGCTCTGCTGCCTTTAGCTATGACCAATATCTAAACCTTGTTCTATTTGGATTGTTAGAAGACAACAACACCAGTTTTAAGACTGCTGTCTAGATAGCTCTGTGGGTTGAGTATTGGACTGCAGAGCCAGGGTTTGGGAGAAGAGCCACCCTGCAGCCTTCTGAAAGTTACACAGTCCGGGATGCCTCTCCAAGAAGGGAATGTTAAACCACTTCTGAGAATGATATACCTAAGAAACCTTTGGAATTGACTTTGCAGCATATTATTATTAACACTCAGGTAGGTCCAAGAACTAATATTGTGAGTAATTATTTTTGATGGGGAAATGAGATAGTGGATGTTATAAGTGTTCAAGTGCCATACACAAAGTGTCACTGATAACCCCTGGTGTAAATATATTCACTGCTTAGACTGATACTTCTGTTTTACAGGAACAGGATGTCCTAATACTGTAGTTTTTAATGACTTGTATGTTTCTCTGAGAACTTAAAGATATGCTGTAGTGGTCATTCTCCTGGAAATTAAATGATCTTTCTCTGGACATTCCGTACTTAATAATGTCTGAGATATGAATAAATCTTGATTATTATTATTTTTGATACAGAAAGTATCCTTTGACAAGTTTCTCTCCCCTCCCCACCTCACAATGCATTTTTAAGTACTGCTTCACTACTGTGTATCTGTTTTAATTAACAATAACACTTATCAAAGTTGGGAGGAAAGTTCCAGCTTTGACTTCTTTTAGAACCGTGACATTTCATCAACCCTTCTGTAGCATTTCAAGGCAAAACACTGCATGTTATGATTTATAATCTTAATTTTAGATGCTTAATATATTGTCCTGGAAGACACAGGTGAGAATCAAACCCTAAGTCAGGGGTGTCCAAACTACTTTTTGCAAGGGGGGGGGGATGTGTTGAGGTGAAAATGTGTGGGGGCCAACCATTCAGCCTGAAGGGGGGGAGAAAGGGCGTGGTCTGTGCACATCTGCAACAGCTGCAAATGCTCCAGTTTCAAGATGCCCAAGAGCCCAGCAGCTGTTGCACGGCCCGGGAATTGGCCCACGTGCACCCAAGATGCACCACTGCTCGCATATGCTGCCCTCCCTCGCAAGGAGGTGGGGAAGACGCTGCAGCAAAGGAGCCAGGAGTGGGTAGGCAGGGTGGGTGGCTGAGGGGATGGACGGAGGCAGGGAGGGCAGGCAAACCATAAAACTGCAAGCTGATGTATCTATCCAACACAGGGAAAGGCCGGACAGGATGAGTGACAGGCTGAGCCAGCAGGGAGAAGATGCTGAGGGCCACTCAAAATTTTAAATCGGGCCGGACTTTGGACATGCCGGCCCTAAGTTGTTAGCTTTGCAGCCAGATACCCAACTTACTGAAATATCCTGCCATCTTAGAACAGTTTTAGAACAATCATACATCCACACCACAGTCGTGCAGACCCTCCTCTTCTGAGAACTGCAGAGCTGGGAAGGACCCTATGGATCATGCAGCCCAGCTCCTCTCAAGAAGGCACAGCGAAGAAACAAACTCCCAACATCAGACTCTGCAGCTAGATACCGAAAGCACCGAGCTATCCAAATGTTTCATCCCCAGACTCTTTCCACTCCATCTTCTTTTGTAAATATTTGTTTTCATTTCCATTTATCTTAATATAACATATGCATCCATATAAGTAATCTGAAGAACCAGCCTAAATACATAGCTTGAGTACATGGCTTAATTTACCGCCTAGTGATTACTGTTCAGGATGGGGTGAGTTGGTCCACCTTTAACATGCTGCTGCTTTAAATAACTGATTTACCACTAACACCTTATTGCTTATCTCTATGAAGTCTAATATTGGTAATTCATGAACAGCTGATACAAGGAGTTTCTGGCTGACTATGTTATATACCAGGCCTGCCCAACAGGTAGACCACGGGCTACTGGTAGCCCATGAAGGGGTCAAAAGTAGCCCGCCGGCCACCAATAAAAAAGTGAGGGGATAAGTTCTCCACCCCTCCCTCCCCCATCCCAAGGACCACGCCAGCTCACTGTCTCAGCTGAACAGGGCAGATCAAGGGCCATGGCCCCCTGTTCCCCCCACTGGCCAGATGATCGAGCGGGTGCAAGGAAAGCCTGTGCATGATCAGCCTTCCCATAGGAATGCATTGAAAATCAATCCGTTCCAGAGGGAACGGATTACAATGCATTCCTATGGGAAACTGCTGCTCTACTTACAATTTTTTTTTTTAGTTACGAGCATGTGCATGGAATGGATAAAATTTGTAAGTAGATGTATTTATGTAGTAGCCTTCAGGCACTTTGGGCCAGAAAAAAGTAGACCTCGGCCTGTTCAAAGTTGGACAGCCCTGTTATATACAGTAAAGGTCTACATCAGAGATAAGAGCTGTGTGGTCCTCTATACATCATCAGATTGCAAACCTGGAACCAACACAGTCAGTGGTTAGGGAATCATTCAGCTTCCAATCCACCATAGGGAAAGCCACACATTCCACTCTGTCTCTGAAAAACCAGAATAGATTGCAACGGGAACTCCCTCAGCTCAGTGGTGGATGTGGTTCTCTTGGCAGATTTGCTTAGAACTGGTTGTAAGATATCAGACTGTTTTGATTGCAGATCCTAGTTCTTATATTTCTTTGCTGTACTTTAAATGTTTTGAAGGCATCCTGTTTACTGCTGCTTCCTGGTCTTAGGGCAACCAATGGCACAGTGGCTATCCTACTTCATATTCATGTAAGCTAAGATGCCTGTAGAAGGCTAGGTGAATCCAGCTTTTTGCTACTTTTACTAACTGGGAAATTTTAGTGTACTGCTAGCTACGCTCAGTGACAACTGGCTGATAGTTGCTGTATGTGTCAGGACTGGAGAAGATAGTAGAGATTAGCTGACAACAGCAGTTTCCACCACCAGCCCTAAATGAAATGTTTTTACAGATGAAGTAG
Source organism: Phrynocephalus guinanensis (assembly GCA_037367245.1). Taxonomy (NCBI): domain Eukaryota; kingdom Metazoa; phylum Chordata; class Lepidosauria; order Squamata; family Agamidae; genus Phrynocephalus; species Phrynocephalus guinanensis. The sequence continues at coordinate 92,268,822 of CM074735.1, read as the reverse complement.
GGGGTGGAGGGGAGCGGAAGTGACAAATGATTAGCAAGATTATTTGGTGATACAAATAAAAGTGGGGAGGGAGTACTACCATCGGCTGTCAATTGATTTGATCATGTCAGTGCTTTCCTGGAAGTAAGAACCATTAAACTCATGTATACATCTGAGCAGACATAAATGAGATGGCACTGCACATTCTATTCTGTACCAACCACCCTTTCTGATACAAACTAATCCTAAATCTGCTTGAATTATTAACAGATGCCTTCTTGCAGAGACACCTTTCTTCACATTATGTCAGACAATTTACACTCTGAAGGCAAAGTGGATGTGATCGCACTTTACCCGCCTGCTTTCAGATGTGAGTCATCTACAAGATGAATAATTCTTTCCACTGGTTTGAAGTTTCTAATCTAGGTTATATAGAAATTTATTCCATGTTTCCCACAAACTGGGCAGAAAAAAATCTAGCACATCTAAGGTTTGGCTGTCATGTCTTTATGGGACCAAAATAAATATTCAGCTAATCTTTATTGATTAATTTGATTTATTTCAAAAGTAGCCATGTGATCCATCTCTGGAAGGTCCTAAAATGGGATACATCTTTATTAGATCAATAAAAAGTTACAAACAAGGTGATTTTGAGAGTTCTCCAGAATTTTTCATCAACAAAAGATGGTATGAAATTTGAAGTCAAGATAAGCCTACTTTCTATTACTAAATTGATTGGACTATTTGTGTTAATCTTGACTTTTGTGCCATCTTTGCCTGATGAAGAACACAAAAGGGACCTTTTTTTAATGATTCAGTAAAGTTGTGGAAGTGTAGAGAGAACAATGACTAATTTCAGCTTTCCCTAACTTGGAACTCTTCAGGTGTTTTAGATGTCTTCCCTCACCTGTCCCATGGACAGAATTGAGCAGTCTGGCAGGATAGCAGGCTAAGAAATTCTTCCCTGCCAATCTGTGCACCTTCTTGTGATTCATATGGCAGGAAAAAGAAGTGTGATGAAATAAAGTGAGAGGCACTTCTTACAAACCAGTGAAGAATATTTCCAAAACCACATGACTGTGCTTCAAGGAGACAAGATATTAATATCAAGGGGAATGGCTTCACTTCTAAGAGTATGATATGTGGTGAATGTTGTTCTACCACCAGCCCTGCAAGGTCAACAGGTATATGATTGCAGTCTTTATCAGTCTGGCATGGATTGGAAACATTTGGTATGGGGGTCTATAGTTTCTGGACATGTTGGATGAGGTATTCTAAAAGAAGTGCTTTAAAAAGCAAATATTTCCTTTTATTGGTATGGAAATATTTCCTTTCATTGATATGTGACTAAATGGGATCTGGTTCATGAAAGACTGAGACAGAATAAATGAATAAGTCAGGTCTGAACAATATACTGTATATCACACAGAGAAAGACACACATAAAGAGAGATTTTATATTGCCCATATGTATTCCACATATTTTAATGAATTGTTGAAATTGCAGGCATGTAAGGGAACATTCCCAGAGCAGGACATTCTTCACTGCTGAACATCTTCTCTTCACTCTATACCACATAATATTCTGTATACAGAATTCAATATTTCTTTGGTTGTGGCTGTTGCAGTTTTTAAAGATAACCGAATGATGGCAAGGTGTGGGTGAAGCAGCTGCTGCTATGAATTCTGGTACATAATATGCTGTAACACATGGTTGGCAGCTTGCAATCACTCCCAGCTCACTCATTTTGTCAGCAGAAGTAAACGAGAAAAAGTGATCTCCAGCTACCATGGCTTGTACTATGATGTGGATGAGTTTACCTCAAGACCTTCTTGGTTGCTTGTAGTAAAACAGCAAGCAGACCACACACACCCAGCCCCTCAAAAACAAGGTAAATCCATTTATTTATTTATTTATTTATTTATTTATTTGATAGATAGATAGATAGATAGATAGATAGATAGATAGATAGATAGATAGATAGATAGATAAAAAGTCGCTTTGGGTGGTTTACAACATTTAAACATAAGTAATATAATAGATTATACAATATACAATATATAACTAAATAAAGATCAACAAATCAACTATAATTAAATCAAAAATAACAAAACAGTAGTGATAGATCTAAAATAACATACAAGAGAAGACAGACAGAGGTGGATTAAAACATCAGAAAACCAGATAAGCAGGATGATGATCAATAATCGGGGAAAGTGAGTCTATACAGTCAGGTCTTAAGCTGTTTTTCAAAGCCTTGTGGAGTTACGGCTAGACAGATCTCAGAGGGCAGCTGATTCCATAGACACAGTGCGGCCACCGAGAAAGCCTGATTCCTGGTAGTAGTTTTCTGGGCTTCCTTTTGGGTCAGCCACCTCAAATGACTCGTCTGAGAAGAGTAAGTCTTACAAGCAATACTCTGTGGTAGGATTCATTCTGACAGGTAACATGGCCCCAAATTTATAGTACACAGTTGTCATTTGACCACCTGAGGCAGAAAAAACAAAACCCTCACAAAGAGAACAAAAGTACCGAAGCTCATTAAATCAGAACATTTGCCTTTTGCAAAACTCAGGACTCTACCACAGCATTTCAGGTTTGGAGTCCATCTTCCTTTTCCAGATATCCAGATGACATTCCTGTTGGTTTTTCCCCCCAGCGAGTCACTTTTTCTGTGACTGTGTTCACCTTCTCTTCCCTCCAGAAAATCTGGTTCCTTTAAAATACATCACTGTACACGGAAGGGCAGAATTCAGCACTAGGATGCTCCCATTTGAAGCTAGCATCTGTTGGGAGCCTCCTGGATAGCTTAAACAAGTGGTGGTGAACCTTTGGCACTCCAGATGCTTTGGACCACAACTCCCATAATTCCAAGCCTGTATTGCCAGTAACAAGGGTCCGTGGGAGTTGTGGTCCAAAACATCCGGAGGACTGAAGGTTCGCCACCACTGGCTTAAACCAACAAACAGCTGCAGCTGAGAATTGGATTTATTAGGTATTTTAAATATATAAAATATTTGAAATATCTATAGAGAAGCATTTTCTTTTTCAGAAGTGGCTTTTTAAATGGAAGTTCAGAAGTAAATCTTGATGAACCCAGCATTTTGGCAATCAAGGTGAAAGAAGAGAGAATGGAGTCCTCAGAACCAACTGCTTGAAGTTACTGCCTCACTTTGGCTAACACAGTGTTGGCGAACCTATGGTATGGGTGCCAACGGTGGCACTCGGAGCCCTTTCTGTGGGCACCCGACATCGCCCCTCCACAGCCACCTGCACTTTGCAAAAAATTAGTGGTTTGTGAATCGCAGTGTGGGCACTCGGTCTCTAAAAGGTTCGCCATCAATGGCCTAACATTAGGACCATTTCTGATTGTAAATAAACATCCTAAACTAGAAACAGGAAAGAGAATGAGATTTGGCATTACTGGGGGGGGGGGAGTTGGGGAGAGGAGCTGGAGAGCCAAATGAGTCTTTTTTTTCCCTAGCAACAAGACAGGTCCTCCTCCCAGTAATCCCACTAGACAGATCACTACTTTTACACTATTAGAGGTGACACCAATGTTTTCCCCTTCATGCTCATAAAAGACTCCTGCGGGAGATTCACTCTTTGTTTATGGCCGAGAGCTTTGCAATGGATTTCTCCACAGAGAAGGAAGGCAATGATGTGGAGTAGCACCTAGAAAGACTGGATGCCAGGGGTATCTAAGGAACTGAAAAGGGGCCCGTTGCCTTTGAGAATATGACAGTTGCCAAGTGTCTTGTGTGTCAGTGCTGGAGAAGATAGTAGAGATGATCTCCAGCACAGTTATAGCTCTAAAACAAAAAGAATTTTCGATGATTCTATACACCAGCAACACAGTGTCTTGTTTGTTAAGTTATGGAGGCGTGATTTAGAGATACGGTCCCACGTTATTTGGCCTGCTTTGTTGTGAAAGGCATCAGCCCAGTAGGAAGAGGATTGGTGTGGGCTTGTCTGCCCACACCACCAGTTTATCTTCACAGGGATTTCCTTGGCAGTCCCGGAGAAGGCTGTAGGTCCCTTTTGTGGGAGAAACCGATGAGAGACTGCTCAAAGAAGGCAGTGAGTCACAGGAGTGTAGGAGGGTGGAATCATCAGGAATTGTAAAGCCAGTGGGTGGAAAGAAGACTTTAGGCCTGTGCTCAGCTGTCAGATTGGATCTCTCACAGGTTCCCAAAAGGATGGTTTGTTTGTTTGCTTGTCTGGTAAAACTAATAAGTTTGCAGAAAGGGGGAAAATTTGGCCCAATCTCTGAAGCAAAAGAGAACCCAATATTAATTTCCTTTTCCTGATATCCAAGTTTCTTTTTTTCAAGCTGCCAAAATATATTGTTCTTTATTTATTTATTTATTTATATTTATTTATTTATTTATTTATTTATTTATTTATTTAATGTTTTTACAGCAGTGCTTGGCAGGTTTACATGAACCTTGAAGAACGTAAGCTAAAGAGACGATTATAGTAAAGCAAAATCACTGGGCTTGCAGGCGACAATGTGAGGGCGGGGATGCCTTGTGACTGTCCAAACTCCTACATGGAGAAATTGCTGCTTAGGAAAATATATTGTGTTCTATGCAGCCATGTAGCTATAGCTTCTCACATACCTGGGAAAGACTGAACAAATGTGTGGTGTTCCCACAACATCCTTTGCATGGAGGGCTAGCCTTATATCATCAACAGCCCATTCAATGTACAAGGTAAATAGAGAGAGAGAGAGAGAGAGAGAGAGAGAGAGAGAGAGAGAGAGATCCTCATCAGAGGCTTGCGAAGTGAACTTCGGTGGATTTTAATTGTCTTTGATGCCTAATGTGGAAAAAAAGTGGGGGGGATAACATAGTGTACATAGCAGGAATATGATGAGGATGAGCAAACTGGCAGAGTAACTATTGCAAGTATTCCAATACTTTGGGCTCATGTGGCATTTCTGGTTCAGATTTATTATGCGTTGTTTTCATTTTTCAAAAAGGAAAAAAATACTTTAAATGTAGAAGAGACATCACTTACTGGATGGTCATTGGCATTGGCTGCCATTTCCTCAGAAGCCCCAGTCAAAGCATCTGTTTCATGTCCCCAGGCGCAGAATCAGCAGCACCCTGAAAAAGATTTACACTTTGGACCTGAGGGTAGCTTCAGTTCTTTATTTCAGTAGATTCTTCACTCTGAAGATCACCAATGTAACTTGGGCACCTTATGAAAAATGACACGCTGTTTCATTGTTTCTTAAGGTCTAGAAATGTTTTGAAATGAAACAAAATGGCAGACAGTGTGTCATCGCGAACTGAACCAAAATGATGTTTTCAGTTCAGAGGAACCGAACTAGGAAGCTGCTCCCTTCAGGCAAGGGGCTGCGATCCCGCAGCTATTTCCCTGCTCGATTCTCACTGCCACCACTCAGCTGATATTGACAGCTCAAGCTGTCAAAAAAACCCAGCTGGGAGGCAGGGCAGTTCTGGAGAACAGAGCAGGCACCAGTAAATTCAAATGAGCCCTGTCTGAATTTACCGATGGGGAATCCCACAGCAGGGGGCTGAGGGGGCAGTGCTGACATCAGCACTGCAGAAGCAGCCACTCTGTCCAGTGAGGGAATCCCACAGCAGGGGTCTGAGAGGGTAACACTGCCGTCAGTGCTACCGCCTTACCCCCCTGCTGTGGGATTGCCTTCCTGGACAGAGCAGGAGGCAGAGCCTGCTCCAGCTCCATCCCCTCTGTCCAGTAAGGGAATACCACAGCAGGGGGCTGAGAGGGTAGCACTGACGGCAGAGTTACCCTCTCAGACCCCTGATGTTTCGGGGAAGACCAGGGGATTCCCTGCGGCTGTGAGCTCAGTGCCCGCAGCAGCAGGGAATCCCCTGCTCTTCCAGCACCTCCCAACTGGATTTTTACAGGGAGGGCTGTGGAGAGGGGGATGCTCCCTCCCCTACTCACACCGCAACCTTTCAATAAGCTCCAGATGGGAGGTGGGGGAGGGGCAAAAGGCAGAAAGAAGCAGGATTTTTAATCACTGCCTCCTCCATTCTTCCTATCACCCCTCCACCTGCCTCCAAGATGGGGCTTTTTTGACAGATTGAGGTATGGAGAGGGGGCACTCCCCCAGGCCAGTCAAAAAGTCACAGATCATATGGGGGAGGGGCAAAAGGCAGAAAGGAGCAGGATTTTAATTGCTTCCTGCATGTTTCTGCTTTTCACCTATCCCCTGCCACCCAGCTGGGGTTTTTTAACAGGCAGGATGGGGAGGCAGGGCAGCCCCCTTCCCAACCCCCAACCTATCAAAAACCCCAGCTGTGAAGCAGGGTGGCAAGGGAGAACTGCGTGAGCAGCGAGAAATTCAGATGGAGCCACTTGTTCCATTCTGCCTTGCAGCCCAACTCCCAGCTGGGTTTGACAGGCCAGAACAATTGGGAAGCTGTTGCCACCCAGGTGGGGTTTTTTTTGACAGGTGGAGCTGTCCCCACTGGGAATAGCCCGACCTGTCAAAAACCTTACCTGGGTGGCGGCACCTTGCTAATTGTTTTGTTACTCATTTTGTTTCATTACTAAAATTCAATAAAACTCATTTAATGACAGAACAAAACAAAACAAAACAAAACAAAAACAATGAGTAACAAAACACAACAAAATGAAACATCAATTTTCCATTTTGTGCTCATCTGTAGTTGCAATGCCTTGCTGGGACAACATCCATCCCCCTGAAAGGACATTCTACTTGGTATTCTCTACTGAAAGATCTCCAAGGTTATAATAGTTCCATACCTTGCTGTGAACCTGCTTTCCTGGACTTGACCATGTTTTTTTTATGGTCCATTCATTACTGGCCAGAAAACTATCTGCGAGTGCTCATTACTAGAGATGGGCACGACCAGGAAAAATTACGTTTCGAGTTGTCATGTGTCGGAGCCGCCCCGTTTCGGCTCGTTTCCGTTTTTCGCGAAATTTTCCAAAAATTTGTCATTTCGTTTGTCGGTTTTTCATCTGTCGTTAGTACTGGTTTGGGGGGGGGGTCCTGGAGGCACCTCTCTGGGGTGGGTGCCTCCTCTGGCCCGCCATGAAGGGAAAGCGGGCTCCTGGAGGCACCTCTCTGGGGTGGGTGCCTCCTCTGGCCCGCTACAAAATGGCATGCATAGCCAATTGGATATGCATACCATTAAGTTGCAGCAGTAGCAGGCAGAGGCACCTCTCTTTTGGGTGCCTCTGTGACTCACTGCCTGCCTGCATACGGTGCACTTGGGCTGGGGAACGAAGTGAGAGAGGACCCCTACGGGCTCCCGCTGTGACTCACTAAGAAGGGAAGTGTACTTGCTGTAGTGCAATGCGAGTACACATTTGGCTTACTGGTTAGGAGTTAGCGCAAGGGCTAGGCTTAGGGTTATGGGTAAGGTTAGGGTGAGTTACTGGGGTGCACCTCTGGGTGCCTCTCTGACCCACTAAGAAGGACAGTGTACTGGCGTATGGGTTAGGGTTAGGGTTCGGGTTCGGGTTCGGGCTAGGGTTAGTGGCTTTTTATGCCCGACTGGCACATCCCAGAAGTCTCGGTCAAAACCTGGCCAAGTGGCCATGCAATTGGTGGAATGGCTCCAAAAATTTGCATGGTCTACTCCCATGGCCAGCCCATCATTGCACAGGTGTAAAAAAAAAAAATAAAAATAAAAATAAAATAAAATAAAATCAATGGAGACGTTTTGTTGCAAGAAAAACCCACTGCTGCTACTGAAAAAATTCAGGCAGTTTTAAAATAGCTATTTTCGCATGTTTCTGTGGTGCTTTGGTGTGTTTTTGGACCACGCAATTTCAAATAAATATTGCGGTCGCCCCATTTTGGATCCCCCGCCCGCACCGCATGGCATGGCGAGGCGACTCGGCGAGACGACGAGGATGCCCCCCACCAGAGCAGCCCAGGAGAGGAGAGGGGGGGAGGCCGGGAACCCCCCCCCAGAAACCACCCCTCTGGTAGGTGCCCTCACTCAGGCAGGCATATTTTTGCCTGCTTTTTTGGCTGGGAATCTTTTTTTTTAATTATTTTTTAAAACTTTTTTTCTGTGCCGCGCCGCTTGGCGAGTTGGCGTGGCGACTCGACGAGGATGCGCACTTTGCGCAGCCCAGGAGAGGAGGGGGGAGGCCGGGGACCCCCCCCCCCAGAAACCACCCCTCTGGTAGGTTCCCTCACTGAGGCAGGCATATTTTCGCCTGCTTTTTTGGCCAGGAATCGGGTTTTTTTATTTTAAAAACTTTTTTCCTGTGCCGCTTGGCATCGCGCGATCGCTGCGATGCCAGGAACGACAACGACAAATCAGGCCCAATTTTTCTTTAGTCGGTTCGAGTTCGAGTTCTGGCAGAGTAATTGTCGTTATTCGTTCCGTTACGTAACAGAAACGAGAAACAGAAACGGAAACGAGAATTTCGCCAACTCGTGCCCATGTCTACTCATTACTAAAAGTTTCTTCTCCTGGACATCTAGCCTAGCCAGGAAATTTTCAGATAGACTTATAAAAGATCTCTACATGATGCCCAGTGAGCAAGCACTTTTTCTGCCAACAGAGCACAAGCTTCTTCTATAGGGATAACTGGGCTTGTCTGTTTATGGTCTATGTCAGTTTCAGTCATCCGTTCATTCTTAATAATAACTGTTAGCCCATCAAGCTGTGCTGAAAAATTATCTCTTAGTCCCCAATGTTACTTTGTCAGGCAAGGTACTGGAGTGTCTCAGCTCCACGGGTTCCCAGATGAGACAGATTATCTGCATTCATTTCAATCCAGGCTTGTTTATGGACACAGATAGCTTTGATTACCTTGGCGGATGACCTACATTGAGAACTGGACAGGGGTGTATGTTCTTGTTCCTTCTGCTGGACCTCATAGCAATTTTCAGTGTAATCAACCCATGTCAACCTTCTAAGCCACCTCTCTGGAATGAGTGTCAGAGGCAATATTTTACAGTGGCAATGGTCCTTCCTGGACAGCTGACATCAGAAGGTGGTACTGGGGGAATCCTATTTAATATCATGGCCATAAACCAATTGTCTCCCTAAGGAACCTATTTTGATACCCACATTATTTAACATATAAATGAAACTGTTGCAAAAGACTGTCTGGAATTTTGGAGTTCAGTGTATAGCTGACACCCAGTTCTACCTCTCTTTCCCACTTAACTTCCTGTTCTAAACCAGTTGATGGCATCAGTAACGGGTTGGATGAGGGCAAAGAGACTGACATTTAATCCAGGTAAGACAGAGGTGGTCAATCAAAGAGACTAAACTAGCGCTGGATGGGGTACTGTTTTCTCCTAAAAATGAAGGCCTGCAGCTTAGGTGGACTCATCCCTGACCCTGGACACACAGGTTTCATGTGGTAGCTAGGAGTAAATTTGGTCCATTAAAGCTGCTGCTCCATTCCCACCAATGTCTAGAGATGTCTGATTTGGCCATGGTGACATGGGTTAGTTACTTCCCACATGGATTAATGTAATGCATTCTACATAAGGCTGCTTTTGGAAACTTCAGTGGGTCCAAAACACTGCAGCTGAACTGCTGACCTAGCATACTCCACAGTTATAAATGCTACACTGGCTGTCAGTCCATTTGTTAAGACCTATAAAGTGTGTACAGTTTGGATCCAGCTATCTGAAAGACCGTATCTTGCTATAGGAGCCTTCTCATCTCCTAACCTCTTTAGGAAGGCCCTTCTCTCAGTCCTGATGCCTTCAGAGGCATATTTAGTGGGAACGTGAGAAAGGAATTAAGGCCACCCTCAGACTGCGGAATGTCTTCCCTCTGAAGGCTAGATGGACCCCCTCCCTCATGATGATGATGATGATGATGATGATGATGATGATGATGATGATGATGATGATGATGATGATGATGATGATGATGATGAAATCCACCCTACAATTTTATTGCTAGTGTCCATTGGTTTGGGAGCAGAAGGTCACGTCACTTTAAAATGCACATGAAATAACATTTTTCAAATATTCCTGTTTCAGGTACACTTGTGAACCGCAGAGCACCAAAAAATGCATATTTTGTAGTATATCGTTGTCAATTACCCACTTCCCAGATTTCATGGAGTTTCATTTTAGTGTGGATGTGGAACATATTGTTTCTCCCAAATGTGGCTAATCAGATGTTAGAACATACATGTTTTGAAAAACAAGCTGTAATGGACTATTAAGATTTCTGTCACTTCAAGAGCATACCAATTTAAATGGGAAAATGCTAAAGTGTTCCCCCCCCTGCGTCCTTTTTCATGCAGCAACAACAATAGATACCCTCTGGTGCAACAGAAGCACTGTCCTGGTGTTTTAAGAGGCAACTGACAATTCTAGCTTAAGCTAATGTCTTGCTAATGGCCAGAAATAATTAGCCAATGCTTTCTCAGTGAGACCTAATGACTGTTTCTTTCTACCTGTAGAGCAGGTCTGAAACTATTTGTGCCATTTTTTGTGGCAGGATAAAAAGTAAATAAATGCAGTATAAACATGGATATGGAGAAAATAACAGAACTGGAAATTTTAGTTGAAATTGTATGAAACAGGGATGCAGCTGAGCAAGCCTGCATATAATTACTAGCTGTATTACCTACCTTTAAAGTCTGCTGGAGCCATCCATGTGCTATCTTAATATCTCCAAATAAACAGTGATGATGGTGTACTTCCCCTTGCACACCAATAAGTCCCAGTCATCTCTTGTCAGAAATATGCCATGCCAAGAGGTTGGCAGTCGAATTTCCTAACTCTGGGAAAGTAGAGAGAACCAATCAACTCCCTTCCCAGCAACATATGTGCCATATTCTTGAACAGGTGGGATGGTGGTCCACAGGTAAGGAAAGATTTTCGTTCAATACAAAATTTAGCCCACTCATAACCAAGTATGGAGTCTGAGCAGAAACTGACATAATTTAGTCCAAGCATGAACTAGTAAGTCTGGTGGTCTAGGTCTACCACCTTTCTTTTCCCAATGGTTCATTTTAAAAAGTCACTGCTAAACTTTCTATCCCCCGTGAATTTCTTCTGCATCTGAAAAGATGTTTAAGGGACCTCCATCCATGAGAAGCAGCACTGGGGCACCACAGGTGTGACCAAGAAAACACACAGGACTTTGACTGATGTGGGTATTGAAATACACACACACACACACACACACACACACACACACACACACACACACACACACACACACGGGGGGGGGGGGGGAGTGCAAGGCAAAAAAGCATTCACAAATCAAAGAAGGGGAACAAAGGTGGAGCCCAGATCCTCCATCTCTGGTAAGGAGGTAGGCTGTAGTCTACTGACTAGATGGAAGCTGCGTATGAATGGGTATTGATCTCTTTCTAACTAAGGAATCAACCAACACCAAATAAATATTATTTTCAACTTAAGGGGGCAAAAAAATGGACTCAACCACCAGGCTACAATCCTTCTGTTGAATGCCTGGAAGTAAGAGTTTGCAGCTTCTTCAATCACTCTGTTTACTTTTCTTTCATTGCATTGTAATCTTGACTTTCCTCCAATGACCTATGCAGCCACTTTGGGTTTTTTTTTGCGGGGGGGGGGGGGCTATGGGCTAAGTCAGACAGTGACAGTGACCCTTCCATCCGTACAGGAATCATTCCCGTTCGACCCCCAAAAAGTAATCCTGTCACTAAACCAAAAAGCTCCTACTTGAACACAGACCACGATCGGACTAGTTCATAGCTTCCTGTGCATCATATGATGTCCAGAAAAGTTTTCACTGGACCATGCCACAAATGGTCTGAAATGCTAGCTATTTATCTGATAGTATACAAATAAATGCACAGTTCTCAATTTCCGCACTTTCCCCCTTACAGAAGGCCTCTGATGGAGGTTAATGACCGACCCAGTCTTTCCCACTGGATTTCAGGACTGAGGAGGAGCGGGGGTGGGGGACAGAAAACTCAATCATGAAAATCACACCCCAGCAATCCATTCAACAAACTATCCTTGCTCTCAGCTTTCAAACCTGACTGATAAAGAAGATCAAGAGAAATACGTAGAAACAACTTAACAGATGTGTGTAACATTCTTAAAGGAGGTGATTTCAAACCCGTGCAAAGTTAATCGATCTATAGAAAACACTGAAGGAATTTCTGACTGGAGTCTAATATTTGTTGGGTTTCTTCTCTAGGTCAGCGTCAACTCTATCTCAAGGTGCTGGAGGTGCATCCAGTCCAGGGGCAGGAGAAGCTCTTCCCCAAACCAATGTGACCAGCAATCGGAGACTGCAGCAAACACAGGCTCAAGTGAATGAGGTGAGTTGAACAGGAGGCGTCTTGCTTTTTTAAAAAAAACTGTTTTATTTTTATGGTTTAATTAAGGGACATACCAGTCCTTTGAATTTGCCATAAACCTGCGCTGAACAATCCAAGTGACACACCATGCAGCTCTTAGTGACATGAGCCACCTAACTGCTCCTACCAGCTAGCAGTGGTGTGGGGGGGGTGTCAATAGCAGCACTTCCATTGTTATGTTCAGTTTCCTGCAAAATGCTGGTTGTGATATTCTGAAGATGTGCTATTCCTGCACAGAAGCATTTCCATTAGTGATTGTACCTGGATCTGGTGCAAAAAAACACACACACACACACACACACACACACACACACACACACACACACACACACACACACACACACACACACACACACACACACACACTGGTACATTTTCGAAGTGAGGGGAAAACTGTCTGAAGAGATCACTTGCAAGTTTTATGGTGTGGTGTCAAGCTAAACATATCCTGTAGATGGCATTAAACACCTGCATTGAAGAAACCCATCTCCCTCCTGTCCTCTTATTCTCTCTGTCTCTATGTACACATATATAAATATTTCCAAGACAGCAACATGTTCATCTGTTGGTTTTGCTACAGATGTCCACACTCAAGAATTGTTCACACCCCCACATGAACACATGCACCACTAGTATGAGCAATCTTTGGCCCTTGGTGATTTCATAATGTGGTCAGATCAAATCAAATCAAATCAACCTTTATTGGCATTAAAATAAAATAAAACAACACAACAAGAGAAAATGAGGTCAGCAAGGAGGGTAATCAAACATGGAACTGGTGATTGTCATTAGCTACTCAAGCCAATGAGATCAAGCCCAATTGTGCTGCTATAATTTCAGAGGCAAAGGAGGCCACTTCATCCAGATAAGAGGTGACTTGCGTAGAGAGAAGGAACCTAAGCACCACCCTTGCATTCTATCGAGGATCGAGGATAGATATTTCCTACGAAGTGCATCGTGAGTTGGGCAATGAAAGAAGATGTGTTCAAGCGTTTCAACGGCATTAGAATGGAATCCCTTACTCCCAGAGGATCTGTCCATGTCAAACTAATGTGGTCAGATATGATTGGCTATGTGGTGGCTTGCATTGAACACCATAATATTGCTTATACAGTCCTTTGTTTTCTAGAACGGTATATTAAAATCATGTGAAACCATAGTGCCAAGCAGCAGAGACAAAATAGCAAGTGCTTTTGAATAACTATGAACATACATGGAGAAATAGATAAGGGAATGGGAGTGTGGGGTCAAGAAAGTTCATTTTTAGCAAATATTTGTGAAAGTATTCCATGCAGTCCTTTATTGTAAATTCAGTTCATAGACGAAAGAAGATCAGGAACCACATCTTGGTCTTTCACACTGTCCCATTAGGCAGAATTCTGATCTACAACATTTGTTACCTTTCAGTGCAGAAATATAAGTTCGTCTTGTTTAGTGCCAGAGCATGCAATAGAGCGCTTCATTCTGTGTACACATGGTCCCAGGTACTCAATTCCAACTTCTCTGGGAAGAGCTACAAGAGAAACCTCTGTCCTGAACACCTAAAGTACTGCTTGGCATTCAATTCTGACAATTCCAAACAAAATGAACCCATGATCTGATTTTGTATAAGCAAGCTTCCTGTGTCTAATGTATTGTCCTATTTCATTATCTCAGAACAGGAATGTAAGTACAGAAATAGGAATATCAGACACTTTGCTAAGTGTTATTCTATATTTAGATCATCGTTCCTGCATTTCTCCACTCCTCTCCCCAGCACTGATGAGTAAATGCTTTTGTATTTTCTGACAGGCTCACTAACTGATTTGTGGGCTCTTTTCAGGTGGTGGACATAATGCGAGTCAACGTGGACAAAGTACTAGAAAGAGACCAGAAGCTTTCGGAGCTTGATAATCGGGCAGATGCTTTGCAAGCTGGTGCCTCACAATTTGAAACCAGCGCTGCCAAACTGAAGAGGAAATATTGGTGGAAAAACTGTAAGGTATGCTAACTGAAAACCCTCGTGATTGTAAACAGTGTGGTAAATACTGCTCTTCTTCCAAGGGAATGGCGCAAAGATACCCAATGCAGATGTTGGATTAATCAATTCTAACAAGCATTTGAAGATATAGGCTGAAGGTGGGCTTGATGAATCATCTTCTACCATAACCAGAAATGGACCCGGTGTAGTTTTTGACAACTTAACCATAGAAAATAGCACAATCTCTGAAGCTTCTCAGTGTATGAGAGAATGCCTCAAGGATGGCCTGTGCTGATCTAGAGACAATAAAGCTAAGAATGATTTTTTGTGTAGGTATGTAAAATTTTGGGAATGATTTCCGTAAGTGTGACAGCCAGTGTCTACAATGCTGGAATTCAAGTTGCCAACTGATTTCTCCATTTATATAGTCTGCATGTTATATCAGGGACATGTGGAGCGTGTGCTGTAGTACTATAAGGTACTATTATTTTATTAGAAATGCTATGAGAGGTTCACTTTATCTTAAGGACTTTATGACATTTATTCTGGACATGCTTACTTCATGATATTGTTTACTTAATGAACTATTTGTGGCAGAGGCCAGAAAGGCAGAGGTAGAATAGAAGTGTGTATAACTGCTTACCAGGAAAATGGGACCCAACACAGAATGAAGGAGGTGGGGCCCCAAACACCATCTCAGAAAGAGAAAGCAGATTTCAAAAGAAATCCTCCTGTGCTCATAAGGATTGGAGGAATGTTTTGAAAATAAAGAGCAAATATTATCTGTGAAAGGTTTAAGTTGTTTATTCTGCAGTATATATTGTCTATATATTTCTTATTCTTCCTAATTCTTCTGATTGGGTTATCTGCAACATAACTCTGTTCCTGTTCTTGCAAGAAGTCCAGAAATGCAGTTTCTCAGATAGAACCTGTGTTAGCAGGATTTGAACATGCAGATGCAGAAAGATCTGCATGACAATTAATGTTTATTTCACTTGAGAAAAGTTAAAATTGTGGGACTTGTTACAACGTAACCACTCTGACCAATAATTAGCCATTTTTAAACAATCAAAAAAACAATAAGATAGTACTACTGATTGGCCCATGGACACCAAGTGAGCATTGGTTACTAATATTTATTTATTTATTTATTTATTTATTTATTTATTTATTTATTTATTTATTTGTGATACTCATCAAGGTACTGGCGGATCTGGGAGATCCTGCGGAGATGGATAAAAGTAGAAGTTTGAACTTGGGCTTCTCAAGTCTAGCATTCTAACCATTACATTATTTAATTTTATTTAATTTTATTTTATTTTAGAATATTTTTACGCCACCTTTCTCCTTGTAAAAGGACCCAAGGTGGCTTACAGTAATGAGGTATAATATACAGTCCAGTACAATTAAGACATGTTCAAGGAATTGAGAACAAGGAATTGAGAGACATCTTACAGCATTATACCGTTTCTCTCAGATCAGTGATCACTATTTAAATAATTCCAACGCCAAAATATATTGGTAGAAAAAAATAATGCATCAATTAATGTGCTTAATTCAAAAAAAATCATGGAGGGAATATGAACGTATTATGAGTAAAATGTGAAAATACAGCATCTGATTTGTTCAATATGCAAACTGATATCCAGATGAGGAAGACTGTAATATGTGAGTCTTAACTGATAAGGTGAACCTTGTTTCCTTAAACAACAATGCTGCTGCATTCAAGAAGAAATAAAATGTTTGCATTAGAAGAACACCTGTATCCACTCTAACAATGACAATGGCAAGGGTAAACATTCTGTTTTTCTTTTCTCAAATCTTTTTCTAGATGATGATCATCCTGGGTGTAGTATGTGCAGTCATTCTTATCATAATTATAAGTGAGTAACAAGATTTTTCATTTTGATTTAAGTGAATCATTTTGCATGGAACATCTCTAGAAAATTACGACTGAACAAAGGGTGTATGAGGGATTGTATTAGAAATTGTCACTTCACCTGTTTCTAAAATAAGAATCATAAAGTAAAATTGCATATGTAGCCTGGGAAACAACTTAGTTTTTCAAAGCAGCTGCTCTTCATTTTTAATAGTACAAGGAAAAATCTTTTTTATGATTAAGTGGAATACTTCCATAATTATAAAGAACTTGGTCTTTATATGAACAGTGGAGGACATTTCTCAACCCAGTAACAGGAGGGCTGGTCATTAAATTAGCTCACTGTTACAAAACCTGGCCAAAGCCCTTCTGATATCTTGGTAAACACGGATTACAAAGCTTAATACAGTGAAAGCTCAAGATAGGTTGAAATTCCATCATAAGAAGAGGTACAGTATCTGTAAGCCAGGAAGATACTATATTTATTTAAAAATTGCACCCTACGTGTAATGTGTTTGATAGCAGCAGAGGGGGGTTGGTATAATAAGAATGTGGCATTGTAAGTGAAATGTACTATCTTGGACACTGAGAGCACAGTTTAGACCTTAATGCTTCTATTTTCAATTAGGGTTGCTCCCAGAAAACCAGTCACAAGGCCCCAACTTAAACAAACAAATTCAGCTGGCAAATGAATAATTCCTGACACTGCTCTTCACCACACTGAAGTGCAGCAGGCTTTAGACCAAGGGTCCTCAAAGTTTTCAAACAGCAGGCCGGTCCACTACCCCCCAGACACCACTGGGGGCCAGACCACAGTCCCCCCCTCCAAAAGGCCGACATTTTAAATTGCCCTGCTTGGCTGCAGCCAGTGCCTCGACCATCTGGGCGGCGGGTGGGGGGGACCAGGAGACCTTGCCGTGGCCCTCCCACTTTGAACTGGCCCACTAGCTAGCATGACAATCATCTGGGCGGTGGGTGGAGGGAATGGGGGAAGCGACATAGCCCACTTCAGCAATAGAAGCAGCTGAGGAGGCTGGCTTGCTTGCAAAGCAGGGGGTAGGTGGGGGGGGGTCTGCAATTGGTTCTGGGGCCCAGGTTCAGGACCCTGGGGGGCCGCATCCGGCCCCCGGGCCTTAGGTTGAGGACCCCTGCTTTAGACACACCACTTCCAAGAGCAGGAAGGAACTACAGAGAGGAAGGAAGAAATCAGGAGGGGGTGTTACTGCTGCCACACTCCATACACCTTTTGGCATATTACTGTATTTACTTAATTAATTTACTCACCTCCTCGTGCTCAAACAGAGAGACCAGAAAAGTACAATATCAATAAATTAAATCAATTGCAAGAATATAATTAAAACAATGTACCTCTTTGCATATGGATACATCCAAGGAATAAAATTAGGCACCCACTGCCTAACATAGCCAGCACCCCTTTGTCTAATGGCAGGGTTGACTGTGACTGAGCCATTTACATAGCAGCCTTATACAGTAACTGGAGTCAGATCATTGGCTCCTCTAATCCACTGTCCACTCTCACTGACAGTGGTTCTCCAGGGTATCATGCAGAATTCTTTCACAGACTTATCTGGAGATAATTTGAATTATCTGGTAGTCTACAATCAGACCCGACCCCTCTTAGAAAGCAGCTTTAAACTGAGGTGGGTACAGTGGGAAATGCTACAGGTTTTGATTTGTGTTTCCTCCCTGTTGATTACACAACCCAAAAGGAAATGGAAATCAGCGCAGAGTTTTCCCCACTCCAAAACTTCTGTTTTCCTCTTTGCACCTGGAGCATCTACAGTACTTTTAAAAAACTACCGATTATTTGCATCGGTCCAGACATGTGATTGCTTCAACTGACAGAGAAAGCGCATCTCCCTCCTTCTGCTCCAGATCAACAAATCAACTCACTTGATTCCAGTCTCAACAAGCCCTCTCTCAACAAGCGCTGTTGGACCGCAGCTGCAGCACTGGCAACTGCATTGCATGACTTTGGGCGAGTGGGTGTGCAAGGCTGCAGCTTTAGCCTGGACCTACCCTTCCCCAGTAGCTTCTCTCATTTGGGAATCTGGGAAAGTTGAGGCAGCAAGATTAGAAGCCAAGTCTGGCATTTCTCAAGCCCCTGGAAGGAGTTTTGCACACATCTGCTGTATATTCAGAGGAGGAAACAAGAGAAGGAAATGACAGGAGGAAAGCTTTCA
This sequence comes from Phrynocephalus guinanensis, assembly GCA_037367245.1. Taxonomy (NCBI): domain Eukaryota; kingdom Metazoa; phylum Chordata; class Lepidosauria; order Squamata; family Agamidae; genus Phrynocephalus; species Phrynocephalus guinanensis. Next base: position 92,250,482 of record CM074735.1, on the reverse strand, counting down.
ATACAGTTTCTTTGAACCACACCACCTACAGGCACTTCAATAGGTCTGCAAAAAGTCTTTTTGCCTGTCCCTCTGTGTGGCCATTTATAATAAATGGGCCCCAATTTACAAAAAACCAGACCTGACTTTCCTGGTGTAATTTCACAGTAAATGAATGTGACTTAATTCCCATTTTCCTCACCATGCAGTTACACGCAGTCTCCAAAATCAGATGAGATCAGGCACATTTGGGCTAGTGGGTTGATCTTTAACTGAAGAGAAGTCTTTCTAGCTACTAGTAAAAAATATGGCAGAAAAGAACTGAAGTAAGTGTGTGTGTGACAGAGACAGACAGAGACAGACAGACAGAGACAGAAAGAGAGAGAGGAGATACGAAATGGAATAATTCAGAACACAATTTTTTTAATGAAAGCTGTGGAAAATTTGAATTAGAATCAATTCCCTAGAATGAACTGTTGTGAAGAAAAATAAAGATCCTCATCTTCTTTACCAAGCGCTGCTCAAAGCAATAGAAAATATGTTTCTAAAGCATATCTGTTTACCTGTTCTGGCAGAAATATGGGATGCTAACTGTGCTTCCATTCTTCTTTCTTCCAGTTTATTTCTCTACCTGAAATACTCACAGCCCATGGTGTGTCCATTCACACTGGCCCGTTTTCTGATACTCCATCAATGAAACCTGCTTTCTAATTGCTTGTGTCTTGGGGCCCTTAGCCTGCAACAATATGTAAGAATTCAATGTAGTGTGTTTTTGGAGTTTTGAATATTATGTGGTTCCTATAAGAAACTGTGCCAGCTGAATACTGCCAACTTTTTCCACACACCGGTCTCTTATTGTGTGCTAAAATGTGCCCATGCTGACCTTTAGAAATTGCCATTCTTAAAAACCATTATATATATTTTTCTGACTTAAATAAAAACAGTCAAAGAGCTTGTACATAAAGGCACCTTATCAAACTGAGTCTAAGTGAAATGGAATGACATATTGGGATCATCATTTTCAAATTTAGGGGTCTTTTGGACCATAGAATTGATCAGAATTGGTGAGTGCTGATCGTCATTAATGCTGAATATCTATCGAGAGAAGAAAATTCAGACCCCAGCCAACAGGGTATACTGAAAGTTGTATTCCCCCAAAAAGAGTTATGTTTACCATGATGTGATTACATCCATTAAGTATGCTTCGGATTCTCCTGGACATTTTATAAGCAAGTCTGCTTTAATGTTTTTATTAACCCAAAAGGATATTGTGATCCATCATTACTTAACTACTGTACATTGAAAAGGGATGTGACTTTTTACTAGCTGTGTTTCTTTTCTTTCTCTCTACTTTTCCCCATTCAAATAGCAGATATTGCCTGAGAAATATTTATTGTTAATATTTACACACATGTGGTTCATTACATTTATATTTCATTATAAACCCCCCTCTTTCCTGTGGGGTTGCTGTGTAACATGTCAGCAGTTAATGAAACATCATAATAATGTATGTTTTACTAAATTAGCATATATATTCACCACCTTTTCCTCCAATAACCCAAGATGCTGAGATCTAATTTTATCCTAACAACAATCCTGTAAAGTAGGTTAAGCTAAAAGAGAGCCACTGACCTAAAACTGTCTAGCGCGATGACAACTGGGCAAGGATTTGAACTGAGTGTTGCTCATTCACATTCAACATCAGGCCAGATCTGAAGTTGATATATGGCATCCTTGGACAGCTCTTGGCACCCCAACCACTCAGACAAGGCTCACCATTAGTGCCTGTTCTAAAAAGGTAAAAGGTAAAGGTTTCCCTTGTACATGCATGCTAGTCATGTCTGACTCTAGGTGCGGTGCTAATCTCCGTATTCAAGCCGAAGAACCAGTGTTGTGCAAGTCCATGGCCACATGGCCGGCTGCAAGGAAAACAGCTGTACCTATTTATCTACTTGCATTTGCATGCTTTCGAACTGCTAGGTTGGCAGGAGCTGGAGTTAACAGCAGGAGCTCATTCTACTGCGTGGCACTTGGGATTCGAACCACCGAGCTGCTGACTTTGCAGCCAACAGTTTTCGAAGCCTTAGTCCGCTGAGCCACCACTACTCCCCTTTAAAAAACATGTAGGACTTTTGGCCAAGAAACCACCCACCATGTTGCCCATAATGCCCTGGAATGGCTGACTACCTCTTGGAAATTTTAATTGTTTAGTAGAGCAGTGGTTCTCAACCAGTGGGTCCCCAGATGTTCCTGGACTGCAACTCCCAGAAGTCTTCATCACTAGCTGAGCTGGCCAGGATTTCTGGGAGTTGCAGTCCAGGAACATCTGGGGACCCACAGGTTGAGAACCACTGGTTTAGAGTATGACTTCCAGATTTTGGTATTGGAATAGTCCCAAAAGGTGGTGTGTGTTTTTGTGGCTCTGGATGTGAAAGATATAAGTTGTCCCAGCAAAGAACACTTAACTGGAGATCACCCTCTCTCAGATCTGGAGACAGTCCTGACTAGAGCTGTAGAATCCCTGGATAATTAGGTATTGAGGTTGAGCAACATCTGGAGAGTCACATCCCTAATGTATGCAGGGAAAAGCCTTGGTTTTGAAACCTTCTTGTGTGGCTGGAGTCCCAAGTAGAGTAGACTCATTGAACCAATGATAAATACATAAATGTTGCTTCATCATTCAGCCATTGATCCAATGGGTGCACACTACTTCAGATTAGCAGTAGGATTCAGGCCTTTTTGTTTTCATATTCTGCTTGAAATAGAAAACTGCAGACACCCAATGCCTTAAATACACAGAAAGGCCACTTGACAAATTGCGACTGCTCTCTCTTGCATACTTTGTTGCATAGATGAAGGGGATTAGCATCCAAAGAACATACTTACCACTGAGCAGCTATGCTTCATCTTTTGCAATTCTGAAGAGCACAGTTATTTGTGATACAGAAAACATTTTCAGATCATGAAAAGTGGGGTTTGGCTCCCTGGGATGAAAACAGTAAAATCACAGAATAATAGAATTGGAAGGGGTCTATAACAGTGTTGGCGAATCTATGGCACAGGTGCCAAAGGTGGCACTCAGAGCCCTTTCTGTGGGCACCCAACATTGCCCCTTCACAGCCACCTGTATTCAGGTTAAATGGCTGTATTGGCACTTTGCAAAAAAAAAAAAATTAGTGGGCTCTGAATCACAGTTTGCGTACTCGGAACCTAAAAGGTTCGCCATCACTGGTCTATAAGGTAGTGATTCTGTACCATTTTTGAGTTGTGCCCCCCAATACACTTCATAATAGCCAATAACCTGCAGCATCCCCGTAGTGTGTTTGCATAAAATGGGATTTTAATGGAGTAAAGTTATCCCTTTATTATGAAGATGAGCCAGAATGAGAAAGGAAGAGATGTTGTACTTGGGCTTAGATCCACAGCATAGCAGGAATAATCCAATCAACTCTTGGCAGAATTTTGAATTTAGTTGCACAGCAGAAGTGCAGGGGCTAACAGAACAGTGCTCACTTCAAGCCTCCCCAAAATAGACCACCCCTCATTGTCTCAACAACTGGCACTTGCAGGCTCAATTACAAATTCACATACATTGGTAAGAAAAAGAACAAAAAGGGATCATTTATTCACAGTTCCGAACAGATCAAAAACAGCATACTACACAAAAATGTGACTGGTTACAGTAGTAAGCCTTAGTAGACTCACATTGCCTACTTCCAATAGTCTTAAGTAACAGTCTACATTCTAACAGTAGCCTCAACAGACTGAATCGTACCTGAATAACATACTTTGATTGGGAAAAGGAAAGGAAAAGGCAATTACATAGAGAGGTGCAACTCTCCAAAATCAAAGACAAGGAAGGAACAGCTCAGAAAGTAAACCTAAAGAAAGCAGCATCTGAAGTTGAAAATGATTCCAACATAAACATGCTCAATCATGCCTCATGAATTCACCATCTCTAATGAATAGCTCAGTGAGTTAGGCTGACATCCCAATATGCCTCCCCATGAGACATCCATCCAGTCTGTATATCCTTGGGGAAGCTGCAGATTCCCACAGTGGTAAACCACTCCTGAATACTCAGTACCTAGAAAACCCTAGAAAAGGTTGTCGTAAGTCAGAAACAACTTGACAGTACTACTACATCATCATCATCATCATCATCATCATCATCATCATCATCATCATCATCATCATCATCATCATCATCATCATCATCAATGATCTACTCAGTATTATATGTTGAAATACAACTGTTGTCCATATGGATGAGGAGGAAGATATGATGAATTCCTCCAACTTCGACAGGCAGTTCTCTCATTAGGGAGTCTAGCCAACTGCATTACCACGTGTGCTAAATACAGTCAGCAGATGGCTGCCTGTGTCTTATCTGTTGTCTATTATCAAGTCACTTCCAACTTATGGCAACCCTATGAATGAACTATCTTCAAAATGTCCTTCATCACCAGCCTTGCTCAGCTCCTGCAAACTCCTTTATGGAGTCCATTTATCTTGCATTCAGTCTTCTTCTTTTCTGATGCCCTCAACTTTTCCTGGCACCATAGTCTTTTCCAGAGAATCTTTCCTTCTCGTGATGTATCCAAAAACTTAGAACAGCCTGTTTTGTCATTTTTTTGCCCCCAAAGAACTTGATTTACTCTAGGACCCAGTGGTTTGTGTTTCTGGTCGTCCAGAGTCTCTGTATATCTCTCCTCCAGCACCATATTTCAAAGGAATTAGGGGATGGGTGGGTTTCTGTCAGTAAAAAAATCCTGTCTGGACATCGAACTGATATTGTGCATCCTGGTTGTGCATTGCTCTTGTGTCCATGGAAGGTGCCTTTTTATCCTGCAGAACACCCCTTGCACAATGGCAATGCTTGTGTAAATGGCATGGCCTCATGCATACTATGCTTATGGGACTTTGTATTCAGGGACAGCTCAGAAGGATTGGGCCAAGGCTCACAAATTCTGCCTCAAATAGCATTTTTGCCATTTTCCTTTAAATGCCATGTCCTCATCAAATGATCAGTAGCATAATCTGTTTTATCTAAAGTTATTCTAAACAGAGAAACAGTACCCACTGTGAACCAGTGGCTTAAATTCTTAAACCATAATAATCTTCTATGCCCCGGGCCGTGCTTCCCATCTATTTTTCATTGAAGGATAACCTGCAGCAGATAGTATTTGTTATTGTGCATTATGTGACTGAAATATTGTAATTTTCTTCTCTTTGTGATATTGAAATTTTCTAGCTTTTTATTCATGCGCTGTAATATGGACACATTAGTGACTCTGGCTGTCGAAGTTATTTCAGACGTTGTCCGTATATCTACATTTCAAACGCTTCCAGCTTTCTGCCTAATGGGTCTGTAAGTTCCAACACCATAGAGAAGAATACTAAAAACATAGGATTGAAGTATTCGGGTACAAAGTTTGATAGATAAGTCTCAGCTTGTCAAGACTTCCCTCATTTTTTGAAATGAATGTCTAGACTGTTCAATTCTATAATGGATTTTGCATGAAAAATCTGACTTATCCTTGACATGGCACCCCAAGTTTATAAGATGATACTCTCTCAATTACAGTAGGACCCACATATCCACTGATTCATTATCCACTGATTCAGTTATCCACAGTTGGCAGAGGAAAAAAATAAATAAATAATTCAGCAGCCCCAAAGCAAGCTAAAGTCACAAAGAGCAGCTGTAAAGCAAGCTACTGTCATAAAACAGCAGCTGTAAAGCAAGCTACCGTCACAAGCAGCAGCTGTAAAGCAAGCTACTGTTGCAAAACACCAGCTGTTTTGGGGACATTTTGGTGTTCTCTCTTATCCATGGTTTTCATTATCCACGGGAAGGCTTGGAACCAATCCCCAGTGGATACTGGGGACCTACTGTATATCACAGCCAATCTTGAGAAGGTTCTGTGTACCATTTTGTTTTTTACCAGTAACCATCCATTTTGTCTTCTTTATATTAAGTCGCAATCCCATGGCACTGCTTTTTGCAGCAACAGAATTCAATAATCCTTGCAAATCTGCCAGATTAGTTGCAAGCAGGAGAGTGTTGTCACATTTTGCCATTACCGTTCAAATCTATGTTAGAGTAATTGTTCTCTTTAAAACAGTTTTACAGGACTGATATTTTTCATTTAAGCTGATCTAGTTTAACATAGACATACTCATTCTGGCTGTATTTGCTCTTAAAGGCTTTTTTTGTGGGGGGGGGAAGCAGAGAGTATATTCAATTTATTAGGGAGGGAGGGAATGTGGGGAGGGGCAGAATCATGGGCTATGACATTGACCAAGGCTACATGAGACCTTAGCTAGACCTTAGCTAAAATGCCACAAAGTGATCTATCACTAAGGTTAGACTGAGGTCAGTGGATAAAGCAATATACATATAAAATACACAAGCAAACCCCAGAAGTATTTGGCTGATGCAGACAAAACTGCTTAGAGCAGTGCCAGAACCTGAGTGCAGGTTCTCTTTTCTCCCATCAACTATCCCTGAAACAGTTTTTTCAATGGATTTCTCTCCTGCCATTCATTACAGCACTTGAATGCAGCAGATCTCAGGCGCTTTATTTTTCTTTTATGAACCGGAAGACCAATACATTAAACACCTACTTGCACAAACAAAAGAGACTCAAGTCACTCACTGTGGTGGCTGCTTCCCATTGAGATGACATTTAAAAGGCTACATGGGTGAATGAAAAGGGAGAACTGTGGCAGTCCAATTACATGTGGCTTTGTCAGTGTAAACACCTAGTTAGGAGGCAGTGAGTCATGGAGGCAGTAACCTCATTCTGTCATGAATTTTAACGTGCACCACTTCTTTAACATGCACCATTTCTTGAGAAAATCACGACTGCCTTAATTGGAAGCAGACCCAATATTGCTGTCATTTGTACATAGCATTCAAATTGGTTTGGGTCTGGTATAATGGTTAAAGGGTAAACTATGCATTACATTCAGTGTTACATGTAGGCTCCTTTTTTTAACTCAAAAGTCTGGATCCTTGGGTGAACAGAACTCACAAGATAAGAGATTCTGGGACTTGTAGCCCGCAACAGTAATTTTTCCCCTAGTCTGTATTTTAAGCCATAAAACACTGAAGCCCCCTAAAAGAAGTGAGCATCTTCATGGCTCCAACGAATTTAGGACTTCAAGAACTGTTTGGGGCCCAATGCAGGAAGGAGGTGTTTTGTAGAGTGAGGAGCCTATGCCCCCAGATTGCTGAAACCTTCTTCTGCTGGACTGAAGAATCTAGCAGATTCCGGATTCGGGCATCTGGCTGTGAAAGCAAAGACTGGGAGTTCAAATTTTCCACTGTGTCTCCTAGACAGGTGCTGGACTTGATGATCCATAGAGTCCCTTTCAGATCTGTGCTTCTGAACATTTAACATGTTCAGCAGTTTTTGAGCACGTTATGTGCCTCTGGGCCGACATACCACTACTCGGGATACTCAAGCACCCAACTAGATTAGATGCATCGAATCTATTGAAATATATATACTGATTTGCCGTTCAGCGAGTGTCGGAATGGGCTTGTTCTCTTGGGACTGGCAATGGGATTTAGGTCCAAAAATGCACCTTTTGCTCTCTCTTGAGGTGAATGATATCTAAACTACTGGAATGATAATGATGTGGATCTCTGAGATAATTAGGTCAATACAGCCTTCTTGGTAGCAAAAAATATAGCAGGCAGATGAGTAAAACATAAAATAGATGCTTGTTGAGAATTGATTAACCAGGTCTCCTGTTCCTTGGACGCATCTTTGCATTCATAATCATGTTCCTATCTAGAGGCACTGGAGGTTTTGCAACTGTTTAAAAGTACGTGTATGTCTTCAAACTATAGTATTGCCTGTGCTTCAGGCAAATTCTTGTGAAAAACTGATCCTCCACTTTCAGAGTAAGGAAACTTGAGCTCTCCACAGGATGAAATAATAAATGATTCTTCAGAAAGAGAATGACCAGAATCCTGGTTGTTTATGTGATCATGCAAACATTTTCCACTTTCTGCGAGCTAAATTACCCATACCCAGTTTTATGCTAGATTTTCAGCCCAAGATTATTGAAAAATAAGGACAAACTGGTTTTTCATAAATGATATGATTTTTGAGCAGATCCTATACATTTTGTTTTTGGAAACACATCTCCCAGAATTTCCCAGTTAGAATGGCTATCCTAGCAGGTGGATTCTGGGGTGTCTAATCAAAAAATGCTAACTATTTCAAGTTCTGACCTATATTGTCCAACTGTGCTCACAACCAGGGGTTCAATCCCCAGTAGCCGGCTCATGCTTGACTCAGCCTTCCATCCTTCCGAGGTCGGTAACTTGAGTACCCAGCTTGCTGGGGAGGCAATGTGTAGCCTGCATAATTAAACTGTAAACTGCCCAGAGACTACGTGAAGTGGTATGGAGCGGTATATATGCAGAACACTTTGCTTTCATGCATACTCTTGGCTATGAAAATGCCTATTTTCCTGTATGGTAACAGTTATCATTGCTAACAAGGCTTCTTGTAGCATGTTGTCCAGCACCAATAGCTACACTCACTGCAATAGTAGCATGATTTTTTTTTAAAAAAAATTACATTATGTCAAAGACTGCACAGCTCCTTTGACTACTAATACTTGTGATACTAATTGGAAGAGAAAACACGCTTTTCCCTATTAATCACGGGTTGGTTGGCCTAAGGGGAATGCTGAACTTCAGGCTGTGATTAAGCTGGCATCAGCCTTGTTGAAACAAGGCAACTACTGTGTTCTAACTAATGATGGCAAATGTTTTACCAAGTGTGACGCATGTCTGTAATCTCTCCCAGAGCTTGGAAATATATCTTTTTAGATTACAACTTCCCGAGTCCCTTGGCCAGCATGATCGATGTCTATATTGTGACCCACAGTCCAAAAACTAGTGTTTCTACTTCTGAGTTCTGGAAATAGATTTTTCTCCTTGACTATTCCACTGCTTGATATTCTAAACAGGAAAGTAATGTACCCAGTCCTTCCTTCTCCAAGTGCAATGAAAAAGGCTTTTTAAAACGTTACATGTTTTCACTAACCAATCCTGAGTCCCCCAAGATACTACTTCTAGAATACCTACTTGAACCTTCAAAGCAAGCTTTAGTCTGTAAAATTATTACCAATGGAGCAAAACTGCCAAATCAAGCAGAAACCCACCATCTACAACCTCCATAGATTCTTGGAGGGGGGAGCAGTTAACAGGGAGCCCTGATTTAAGTCTAGAAAAAACGTACACAGAAGAAAAACAGCACCTCCACCCCCACCCCCCATTATGAATGATGAGAAAAACTGCTTTTTTGTCACCTTATTAAGTTTGGTACTGTGTTCTAAAAATAAACTGCTTGAGGTTTTTAGCGGTGATTAATCCAAAACCAAGTTTTCAACTGATTGAGCTATCAGACAGTCCAATTATTTAAATCACAGGTCAAACAATTGTACTCTTCATTTAAAAGTTAACAGCAGCTTCATGTGCCAGGCTATTTAAAAATATGCCCCATTGAATTCAATAGGGCTTATTCAATGCAACCTAAGAAACCCATTTCAATTAGCCATAGTTACTGATACAGCTAGGTTTTAGAGATTTCAACAGCTGTTCCCACACTTATCTGCAGAACTCACAAGATTTGTAAAATTCAATAGCTAGGATGGTCTGCTCACACTGAAGGTAGTCCACCTTCACAGCCCTTGCCAAATAGCAAGAGAGTTACACAAACAGAATGTCTTAATAATTTTCACTGGTAGCTCCATCATATTGAAATAAAATATTTCCTTAATCAGAGATGAAGGGCAACAGCATGAAGTAAATTTCAGCAAAATCATATATCCCCTTCTTGCCAAATGACATGCTGCTCTTATGTCTAGTAAAAATTATATTAAATTCAGTTATTTTGCAGTGTGTGATTATGACAGCACACACACACTTTAGACAGAAATAATTATCAAAAGCAAGTTCATTAAACTGAGATGATCTAATGTACTACAAGTGCATGAAAAATCAATAATTAATATACATGACAATTATCAAACAATATGAGATTTAAATTGTACCTAGACCATTTTCAGTCTGCTTAGCATCTGCTCCAAACAGCACAGGGCTCTGTGTGTTATCCATTAAACTTGTACATATGCTCCAGACTTAACAGCCAACACTGGTCTCAATCAAGCCCACAGCCAAGTCCTCTGGATGCTTCCTTAGATGTTCTACTATATGCAAGTAAGTGACTATGAAACACAGTTCTACTTATTAACTTTTCAACTTTCCTACAAATTTAAACTGGAAAGTTTTAACCAATTTAACTCAATGCCTTCTTGAAGGCTTTCACAGCTGGGATGAGTTTTTCAGACTGTTTGGCCATGTTCAGAAAACTTCCAGAACATGGCCAAACAGCCCGAAAACTCACAACAGCTATCAATTTAACTTAACTTCTTGCATTCAGCAGAATTTCAAAGTGCTGACCTTTGGCCAGATGGTGATCTTTATGATTATCAAGCTGATATTTGTTTGTGCTCCAGGTTTGAAAGAACCTTCACTCTAAAAGTAGCATCTCATATTTGTGTATTTTCAATGTGGAATAAAAGGTTGTAATTCAGATGTCTCTACAATACATTCCAGCCAAGATGTCTTAATGTTGCCATTGGAAGATGCTGTCAAAATCCAGCATTTTTGTTCCATAGGTCAGCAAAATGCAATTTTAGGTAGTGAAGTTCTGCATGCAAATAATTCTATTTGACTTTTTTAATGTAAATACTAGTGGCACTGTTTACAATGTTTAATAATATTTGCATTTTGTGATTAGTGGAATTTTGAAGTGATTACACATTTTCCAAGGCTATTGTACACATTTGTAATATAGATGTTTGTGCTAATAAATTTTTCTTTAAGAACATGCTTGTAAGTATCTTTACTTGAATCCAACTAGAAATAATGTTTTAAAACGAAACATAGATGAGCTTCATACATGACAATTGGATTCATTCACCCTAATGGAGACTACAGTTTATAAACACCATATCTAGGATCTAAAAAGCCCAAGCATTAATTTGCAAATTGTTTTCATATAGACATAACATGTCTCTGCGTATGCCAAATTTTCCTAGCAACAGTTATGCCTCATGAATGGCATTCCATGCAAACATGTACCAAAAGAGATGGCTTTTTAAGAGCCTGCTTCCTTAAGGCCAATGATTGACAAGTAAAGCATTTTAAAAGGAAAGAAAGAAAAAGAAGGCAGAATATGCAAATTGTAATAATAGGGGAGACGTATAGGTTAAGATAAATTTGAAAAAGATGTGTTTGAGTTGACATTACAGCTGAAGTAGTGAGATCTCCCAGCTGCTGAACAATGTAAGGCACATGTTTGTCATTTCACTTTTGTAAAAGATAAACCATTGTAAAAGTCTTTTGGTGATTCATGTTAAGCACTAATTAAGTTCCAACCTTCTGCAACACAGTTTAAACGTACGTGTATGTTTTCAAATGTAAATATTTGATTTCTCTAATACAAAATTATTTTGTTGCAATACATAAAGGCTCCAGCACTTGGCATGTTCACATTGTATGTTTCAAAGAAGCACCATCTATACTGCAACACCAACATTTAATTGAAGGGGCCGATTTCTCTGTAAATAAATAAAGTGATGTTCATCATGCCTGAAACCTAAGTTTTTAAAGCACAAAGCACAGCTTTAGGTATAAAGAGATATTGGGTATTTAAGCTAGAGTGGATTTCCATTGATTAATTTGCACTTTGTAGTCCAATTGTTTTGCACTACACTGTTCGCACTTTATTAGCATCACATTTAGTACTTTCTAAAAGGACTTTTTAAACAATTGTTCATTGCACTTTCTCTGAGGAGACCATTAGTGTTTACAGAACAGCAGGAGAAGTTGAGGTACTCCTGCCATAGCTGAAGTACACATATGAATACAAAAAGACATTGTAATTGTGAATATTGTCATACTGCTCCAGAAAATAGATCTTATATTTATTATCTACTTATTTATTCATTAGATTTTTATGCTGTGTCATCTAGCCGAAAGGCTACTCTGGGCAGTCTACAAAATTAGAAAAATACAAACATTATAAGCAGCAAACAATAACAAATAAATACAAAACTAATATGAAATCATATAAATGTAATACAAAAATAACTATAATGTATAAGAAAAGTAGGGTTGAACTTACAAACTAAATGAAAGAAATCAATCTCAGAAATCAAGTAAACATAGCAAGAGGCAGAGAAAGAGATTTCCAGATGTTGCAAATCTATAAAGATCAAGATTCTGTGAAAGCTACCCTAAACATCTCTGTTTTCATTTGGCGTTTGAAAATTTTGAGTGTCAGGGCAAAACATATTTCAGGGGGCTGTGTATTCTATAAATGAGGGGCAATCACCCAGTAGGCCCATTTTCTAGTTGTTTTATGGGTCTCTCTAAAGCCCCCAGCTTGACAAGGATGGTCTGGGCACTTCTCTTTGGGAGAAGCTTCTCTGACAATAACAAGGTTCCAAAACATTTAGGGCTTTGTGTGTTAGCCTTAAAACCTTGAAGTCAATGTGGAAGTATGTTGGCAGTTAGTGCAGAGTGGCCAGAACAGGGGTAATAAGATATCTTTTAGTCCCTGTTAGTAATCTGGCCGCTGCAGTGTCCGCACCAACCTCATAGGCACACCCATGTAGAGTGCACTACAGTAGTCTAATCTTAATATTATGAGTGCATGGACCAGCTTGGTAAGGAGTCCTAATGTCAAGGAAGGCCTGATGAGCTGAGTTTCCATGGTGAGCGCTGGGTTCAATTGGACAGCCATACTGCAGACCTCATCTTTCACAGAGAGAGTCACTCCCCCAAACAGAAAATGATTTTAATAATCCTGGTCTGCGCCTATCAGTTAACCCAATGTTTATCCCTTATGACTGGTACAATTTTCCATTTAAAAAGTTGTGTCACAATTTTCAGATCAGGGTTGACTCCTAAAAGTCCATGTAAACTTGTAAAGTCCATGTTGACTTGTAATTCATAGGAAATCATTCACCAGGCCAGCCTGGCTACTAAAACTGGAAGTGGGGGAGTAATCTTCTACTCTTAGATGGATAGAACCTAAAGTGGACCAGGAAAAATGTAGGGTCAAATACATTGATTACATAACTGTTCAACTGAGAAGCTGATTTAATCAGAGTGAATTGAAAAGAAGGAGCATCAGGAAGGAGAGCAAAAGACAGGGAAACAAGCAACACCCCCCTCACTTTTTGGGGGGCTGACTCTCACCACGCAGGATGGGGTGTGCAGTGTGGGCATAATATTGGATCCAGTGGTCACCATGGAAGCCCAGGTGGCATCAGGGGTCCGCTCTGCCCATTGCCACCTTTGGCTGATCGCTCAGCTGCACACCTTCCTGGACCCTGGGGCCCTCACCATGTTGGTCCATGCACTTGTAGTCTCGAGATTATACTGTAATGCTCTTTACGTGGGACTGCCTTTGAGGTTAATGTGGAGGCCCTGGCTTGTGCAGAACTCTGCGGCCAGATTAATAACAGGGTTGAGAAGACACCAACATATTTCGCCTACACTAGTTGCACTGCACTGGCTGCTGATCCATTACCACAATGACTTCAAGGTTCTAACATTGACATACAAAGCCATAAACAGTTGGGGATCTTGCTATCTGTCAGTCCATCTCTTTCTGGAGAATTCCACCCACATCACCCAATCGTCTCAGGCAGGTCACTTGAGGGTTCCAATGCTGAAAGGCGCCCATAAATTGACAACAAGGCTGGTAGCGGGCCCTCATTTGTGGAACCAACTTCCACCTGCAATTTGATTGACTCCCATGCTGTCTGTCTTTAAAAAACAACTGAAGACAGGACTATACAGATCTGCTTTCCCTGGTCATTAATTACTCTCCTCACTAACTCTTTTTGCAATCTTCTGCCATCTTTGTTGATCTTTGTTTCTCGAGTATGTGTTTAAGAATTTACTGTGAATTTAGTTATGTGTATTTTATATTTGTAATGCTATTTTATATTCCAGGGCTGTCCAACTTTGAACAGGCCGAGGTCTACTTTTTCTGGCCCAAAGTACCTGAGGGCTACTACAGTGGTACCTCTACTTACAAGCGGCTCTACTTAACTTCCCCCTTTTAAACTGCTGCCTTATGAATAGATGCGGTTTCTGTACTTACAATTCCCCCAGCCTTGCCTTTGGGCAGGGGCTTTGAAGCACCAGTGGTGGGCAGCGAGTGGGGGGGGGGGGAGGTGGAACCAGCTTGCCTCCCCCAGCCTTGCTTTCCCCGCCAGGGCTTTGAAGGGCAGCTAGCGGGTGGGGGGGGGAGGCAGGGATCATGCCACTCCCTCACCCAGCTCTTCCCCAACAGCCTCAACTTACAGCGGGTGGGGGAAAGGCAGAACTGGTTTGCCTCCCCCAGCATAGCCTTGCCTTGCCTTCCCCACCTGGGCTTGTGCAGCACCAAATTCAAAAGGATCAAGCAGCCTTCCTCTTCCTCCCATTCGCTCGGGCGAAGTGGGGGAGGGGGAGGCTTGGTCCTTTTGAATTTGGCAGAGCAAGTACTCTCCCAGCCGCTTCTTCGCCCCAAGCACTGCCGGGGCACTTGTTGCCTTGCTGGGGAGTGGGGAACGAGGGACTTCACCGCCCAGCCGCTTCTTCGCCCCGTGCACTGCAGGGTGCTTATCATCTGGCCGGGGAGGAGGAGAGCAGACCACGCAGGCTACTTTTCAACCATTCACGGGCTGCTGGGAGCCCATGGTCGGCCTCTTGTGCAGTCCTGTTATACTGTGTATTGTTCTGTGTTGTTATGATGTATCTTTGTAAACCTCCCAGAGTGTCCTTGTTGCTAGATGGCATGGTATAAAGAACAACAACAACAACAACAACAACAACAACAACAACAACAAGCTTCCAAAACTTGCTGTTGAAACTAAAGGAAAAGATGTTACTGTATTTAAAACATAATAAGAATGAACCCATAGTAGATGGTGTATAACAGCATATCAGTCCATTGTTCTAATCACATCCAGATACTAATGGTATTTTGAGATTTTCTATTTCCACAGACTCAGGAAGGATGTTTGGGTGGATAAATGTTTGTTCACCTGTACTCTTTGTTTTCAAATGTTGACAAAATAATAATTATGAAACATCATGTGAGTCAACTAGTTCAGCTCTACAGACTTACTCCCTTCTTGCTAGCCACTGGTTTAGTCTATAATGCATATAGAAATACAGGAGGGTGAGCCCAATATGGAGAACTCTTTGAGCATATTGACAGGCTCCTCCAGTTAAAAGATCTGACCAAGAACAAGGAAGAAACGTCATTTTAAAGTAATGGGATCTGGAAGAAAAGCTTTAGAATTTTCATTGTTTTAAGTGGTCTGCATGCTCTTCTCCTAACAAGTGAGCCATTAGCTTACAGGAGCAGGGAGAGATGATGGTGAAGCAATAAGAGGAAGGAAAATCACACTTTGGTGGAGGGAGGGAGGAGAAGGAGGAGGAGGAGAGGACTTTCCAGATCTGAATGCTTGCATGAAAGGAAAAATAAAATACATCAGGAGTGAATGCTTATGGACAAATATCTCATTTCAGGATTTGGACAAAGATGTTGAGCTTAGGTGTGTATCCCCCCCCCCCCCATTTCACTAACACTCTGCAACTCCTATGAATTTCCTGAAATGTTTTAGTCAGAAAAGCCTGTGTTAAGTTTTAAGCTGCTTAGGGCAAAAATTTGGTGGCAATGGTTGCTAGTGATATTTCTTGTCAAATTATTATAAAATATTTCCATTTCTCACATAGGTAATCTAAAGCCTTCTAGATTTTTCCTGACTTCCGTTCTGCTTTAGACATTATGGTTAATGATGACGGGAGTCCCATTAACCCCACATTATATGCTCAAGAATTAACTGACTTTAAATATATTACAAACCTATACTGTACTATATATTACAAACCTATACTGTTCTTTAAACTGGGGTACCTCAAGGACCAGATGCAGGTGAGTGATATCAAGGGACAGATATCTAGTCTCGTGTACTCCTGGACACATTTGGTGGGGCCACTCTGAGATACAGGAAGCTGGACTAGATGGGCCTTTGGCCTGATCCAGCATGGCTCTTCTTATGTTCTTATGCAAGACTAGGTTGGGGGATACCTTTATATGTGTGGAATGGGGGAATGAATGTCCTGTGCCCCTTTGAAAGACCAGGAGTGTGAAATCCAATATGTGACTCGAGATACAGCTCAACAACTACCCTGCTGCATCTTGCCTTGTTCCAAGAACACCAGGCTGGTGTATAGAATCTGGCCAAGAACTTTACGTCTAAGAAGGATTTCCTGGCAAGACACGGCTTGCTTTGAAAAAAAGGTCATGCCCTCAAAAGCTCACAATTTTTTGTCATTTTACTAGTGGCCTATAGAGGCATCACCCAACCTAGTCTTGCTTTTGCAAGTTTTCATGGCTACACTCATCCCCACTTTGTTTACTATACTATGCAGAGTACAGAAGCTTCTTCTTTCTGAAGTAAAATATCAAGTTTCATTTCTCCTACACCCATCCAAAAAAGAAAGTTTCGCACATTTTTATAGCTATTTGTTCAGCTAAAAAGAGCACATAAAGACTCAACTCCCAGACACATAAAGATCTCTTTACATCTTTGGAAACTTGTAGTTAGCATTAATGGAGTCTGCTATGTACAGACAATAAAGATCCATTCTTCTCTAAGCCAAATTGTCCCTTACCTTGAATGAAGTTATATAGCCAAAATGGCTAACAAAACATGGTGGCAACACACAAAATAATCAATGTGCACTTTGACAAGGTAGAAAAGCAGGCTGAAATGTGATTTTGTGAGAGTTGTTTTCCCATTTAAATGTTTTCAGTGCTTTCAGAAATTGTTTCCAGAGCTTTGAAAATAAAAGCAGTGCTTACCACGCTCATCTTGGGGTTTTCCCCCTAAATACCAGAGATCTAATAAAGACCCTGTTATCACAAATTTAATATGAGCAAAGCTGTTCTTCTTTTGATCTTATTCTCAGTACTTACTTCAAATGCATGTTGCTAAGTTTCTTTCAGTGTTACTTGGGTGCCTTATACTGAACTACTGTACATCATGGTTTATGCCAGGGCTGGGCAATGTGGCTCCCCTGATATTGCAGAACTAAAACTCCCGTCATCATTAACCATACTGTCTAAAGCAGAACAGGAGTCAGGCGACATCTAGAAGGCTTTAAATTACCTATGTGAGAAATGGAAATATGTTAGTTTCACATTTTACACAATGTACTCTGAGCATAAACAGAATGCTTATGTTTTATGCAAAGACAGATCTTGTTGAACTTGAGGCCTACTGGAGGCCCACATGCCTTCTTAAAACTTTGATGGATGGGGCCTGGTACCATCATCCAAGAGAAGGAACAAAGAAATTCCAATACTAGATTGTAGTGAATCAGAATACTAGAAATTCCAATACTAGAATGGGTGAATCAGAAAGTGTACACCTCTTTCTCTTATCCAATGAGATTTTGGAAAAGGAACTTTTGCAGCACGTGGGGCTATGGAATAAAAGCTCTTGGAATGCTGTGCAGGTGTGTGCCTCTCTGGTAGACACCCGTTATTGCAATAATGTAAATAAATATTGCTACTTCACTGGGTAACTTCTCTGATCCATTTTATTTAATTGCTAACTACATAAACCATCTGCCACACCTACTCTTGTTTCAAGAGGAATAATTAACCTCAAAAAGCCAACTATAACCACAGCTGGTTACAGTACCAATTTCCTATGAATATCTTCCATTCATGGCACATTTGAGGTCCTCATTCCAGTGCTTTGTAGACTGCTTGACTCATCAGAACACATGAAGGAGGGTGCATTTAATACGACAACTTACTATTTACAGGGAGGTATATTTTCAGCACTTGTCAAAGTTGAGTTCTAGAAATTAAAACTGGCAATTCTATTTACCAGATCTTGGTCTGGAACAATGACTTTTTCTGTCAATCTCTTTTGTCAGGCTGGAAGCTTCTGAAAGTTGCAATAAATGTTCTCTGAGCTTACCTATTCATCTCTCTACAGCCAGATGCTTACTTAGAAGAGGGAGGACATTGTGTAAATACCGATAACCCCCTCCCCCCAAAAATTGGAAAAATGTAAAGTAGACAAAGAGAAATAAATATTTCATTAAAACATTCCATTAGACCCAGATCAAAGTTATAATTTGTATTGCTGGCTTTGGAAATATTATATGTGCAAAGCATAATATCATCCAGTGGTAAGTTCGAAGTTTGCTGTGAAAAAAACAATAGACCAGTTTGAAGAAGAACTGTAACACTAAGGTAAAACAATTCTAGGAACAATCTACACAAGAGAATATTACTAGATAAAATGTATCCTTGGGTCAATACTCTAAAGCAAATACTTCTGTCTATATCTCCTCTTTTAAAAAGAAAAACAATTATGTAAAGAGGTCAGGCAGTTCTTCCTGCCTTGCTGAGAATAAATGAATAACGCTTTCACAGCTGGAGACAAAGAACTGTGAAGGAAGCAAAAAGCAGATTGGTTTTCAAAATGAACAAGAGACTTCATCCTCAAGATAGAAACCCAGGGTGCTTTGTAATTTGTGGCTTCCATTGCCTGAACTTAGTAGCAATAAGCAGGTATTTCATGTATTTATGTAAATATGGAGTTCTGTCAACAGCAGTGAACAAGATGAGTCAGTGGAAGCAATAGAGCATCCATTCCTCTTTCTGCTACACATACCCAGCAAAAGGTTCCTTCAGAACTGGCTTTCATGGTGCTGCAGGTAACTTCTGAACTTCATCTCCTCTGTAGCCAAATCTACAGAGACACCCTTATATGAGGTCTCTTTGGCTTAGGAGTTTCCCAGTCTGAATTACAATATAGCAACAGCTGCTATATAGTTTCTTTGCCAACCCTTATCCTAACAGTTTTGTAACAGAAGCCAACAGGACTGTGATTTAAAGCTCATATAGAATACCTCAGATAAGGAATGCATCTGATAATGAACATTTCAGATAGCAAATGGAAATTTCCAGGTATAGGGCTGACTCGGATAACAAATGTTGCCTATGGGCTGTCTTGGATAACAAATGCTTCATAATGCCTTGCAAAAAAGTGTATCTGGCATGCATTGCACCCCTCCTTAGTTTGTGGAGGGATGGGAGGAATTAGGGTGTTTTTTCATGGTATTTTGGAGCCATTCTGGAGCTTTTTTGCTGAGGGATTTGGACCTTTCTAACTTGGAAAGGTAGGGAGATAGCTTTTATTAATCATTGCACTGCTTTTCATTGCACTTTGGGCAGGAACAGACTGGGGTAGTCTTGCTGCTTTCATTTCTCCATTTTTGCATTGCACTGCGGGGGGGGTGTTGGGGGGGGGCTTGTTCCAGCACTACATGTCTTTAAAGTGCACTTTATAAAGAGGTCTGAAACCCCCCCCCCATCTTTTTTGCCTTTTTTCGGATCTCCGGAATGGATTAATCGGTTTCCCATTCATTTCAATGGGTAACTGCATTTCGGATAATGAATGTTTCAGATAATGAATTGCCTCGGAAAACAAATTAAATTCGTTATCAGGGGTACCACTGTATTTGGGTATTAGAAAAAAGCTACTCATACAATAAGCAACTGACCAGTACTATCTTGAGAGAGCCTTATTTTAACATATTCTACTTTTTTTTGTTTTATTCTTTTCAGTTGAGAGTTTTAATGTAAACCACTTGGGGATTTTTTAAAAAATGAACAGCAGTTCAGAAATGTTCTTACTTAAATAAATATTCTTGCAAAATTAACTTACCGGTATATGGAATGAATTAGAACACACATTTATCTATTAAAATCCTCTTGTGGGTTACAGAGCATCCTCAGCCATAATAGGGAGTGTTCCATCAAGATGAAGACAAAGGAGGAAACACTCACATTAGCTCTGTTTAAGAGGCCAGCAAGTGTGGTTCCTCCACCTCCTCTTCCTCCTCCTCCTATTCTAGTGGGCTAGGATAGGAAAACAAGTGAAGCCAAATTACATTGCAGCTGATCTTAACAAGATTCTGATACCACTAAAACAGGCATATCCAAGCTTTGGCCCTCCATATGTTTTGGACCACAACTCCCAGAATTCTAAGCTTAGACTGCCAATGGCAAAGGACTGTAGGAGTTGCGGTCATCTGGAGGGCCAAAGTTTGGACATGCCTGCCCTAAGAAGTGATACCTCTGGTACATTTTTCCTTCCTATAATTTTTACATCCTTTTGCCTCTGTAACTTATAAGCCTAGGGGTAGAGGGCATCTTGTGCTTTAATATGTAAGATGTTCTGGGAGCGCTTCTAGATAGAAAGTTTGTTATAAATGCTTTTAATTTAAAATAAATAAAGATCATTTGAAAGTTATGGTGTGGTTTGTGAGGTTTTAACCATGGTTTCCTAGGAACTGTGGATGCCCATTCAGAAACACGCCATAAAAGAAACAGCCATGAGGGTGGGTAAGCAGCATTTCAAGAAATTTTGTTGATCAGATTCGTTACAATGTTCCAACTGATGAATTGTTGTGACCTTACTGAGTTGCCAGGGCATCATAAAAAGGCAGTTCTGTAGTCCTTCAAGATAGTTCACAATGCCTGCTATTTAAAAAGAGCACATATAAGTTCATGTCCTTTATATATGGGACAAGACGTTTGGGGAATGCAGAGCAGATGGGGTTGGGAATGGGCCACCACTTAGCTCTCCGAGAAAGCAACCAACTGGACACCAACTGGTTCTTACCGATTAACAAACAAATTTCTCTTATCCAGGCAGTCCCCTGGTCATGAAGGGACACTACATGAAATGAAGATGGTCAAAGGAATGAGGCACCATCTCAACACTCTTCCTGTAGGGACAGGTGAAAATATATATGCTGCCTTGAGGATCATCACAGGATCCATCTTATCCAGCTTTACCTATCCTACCCCTTCCCCCATGTCGGATGATATGAGAAGAGTTTCCCTAGTGGCACGTTCATGTGGATAAAAACTGATTTCATGAAACCCATGTTTCCTTCACTGCAGACAATCAAAAGCATGTAAATACTGTTGTGACTGAGCTGTGTGGTCCCATACAGCAATCTTTACATTTAAGCATGTAGGGTGGAATAAAGTTAAGGGTGTGGCTTGAAGCAGGGGCAGTCCTTCATTACATCAGCCAAAACTTCATCCTCCCTATTTATTATGATGCTGAGAAAAACAGAAGTCAATGTAGAAGACAGCTGACATCACAGCCTATTATTCCAAACTAATTAGGCTAACCTTTATCTTTACAAGATCAATGAGGCTCAATAGCATGGATGCCTCTTTGCATGGCTATGGCGGATGGGGGGGATTAGTCTTTCAGCTATTGCCCATGACAACAGTAAGAGACAACATCAACCCTCTGCAATTTAATCATTCTCCCGATTTGTTTTTATCTTGAAAGGGAGGTCCCTTTCCTCTGTTTTACTCACCTCTGTCTTCACTACATCTTACCAAATTTCCCTTTTCAGGGTTTGGGAAAGATGGAAGGCAATTCTTCTCACACTGCTATGTTGATCATAAGCCATTTACTGCAGAAATGTACAAATTCCAGTTCAGAATGACTTCAGTCTTGTATCCTTCATTTAGCTGGTGATGGGTTTGAAAGTGCTATCTATATTAGTTTGATTCAGCACATATGACAAAAACAAAAATTAAAACAAAAGAGTTGTGGCACCTTGAAGTCTAACAGCTTATTTCAATGTGAGCTTTTGTGAATTACAATCCATTTATTCAGGTGCACGGAGCTTAATCGGTATACTACAGGATTACCTGCAGAGTATAGGGAAGAGAGGTGAAAACTACATGAGATGAGGAAAAGATTGTGAAAATTACATCAGTTATAAGCTATAAAATGACACTAATACTGTTAATATAAATAATAACCCATCAAAATGCTAATTACATAAACATCTTTCTTTCAACAATTAGAAGGGTTTTAGGATATGTGGACTGCCAGAAAAACAAATTAGTAGGTCATCTTTCACTGGCAAAACTCTACTTATAATCAGTTTTCCTATTCCTCCTGTTTCAGCAAACCAACTATACAGCATGGAGTCATCTGGCCACATTTATTTAAGACGTCCAGAAACATTTATTTAAGACGTCCAGAAATGAACTTCTAGCCTTATTAATCCCCACTCCTGGAAGATTTATTTCTCATACCTGTTTTATGACGATATTCCCACCAGCTCTAATGATAAACCTTTGCCTCAGTTTCTCCCCAACTGGGCACCAGTCACTCCAGTTGAGCTGATGGAGCTGACTAGGTAACTAAAATCAGGGAAATCTCCTGGGCCCAAGATGATCCTTCCCAAGGTAATCAATTTTGATCCAGACTAGCCTTCTTGCTACTGTATACCTTTTACCACTATAGATAAAGCAGGTCTGATTCTTGACACCTGGACCAATGCTATTATAGTTCTAATTTACAAAAAGGGAGACCACCTGTGTCCCTCCAATTATAGACCAATTAGCCTTTTATCTATAATAGTAACACTTCATGAAAAATATTTATTAATTAAACTTACTACAGTACCTGGATAGAGCATATGACAATAATTTGTCCTGAATAAGCAGGATTTACACAGGGAAATCTACCCTTGACCACTGATTTATACTATAATACCTAGTAAACAAGTATGTAAGTAAAGGTAAATCTAAGTTGAATGCACTGTACCTTTCTTAGACCTAAAAGGAGCCTTCAATTCAGTTGACCAAGAAAAACTGTGGAGAAAACTTTCAACTTAGATGATTGACATGTCTTCTATTACTTATTAAGCGGCTGCATTAAGCAACAATTTGCCAAATTTAATGCACAAGAAAAGGGGGCCTAACTGCTTGGATCCCTACCAACAGAATCAAAACGTTGCCTATTAGCCTCCACCCTGTCCAATCTGTTCTTGCATAATTTAAACCTCCTTCCTAGATGGAATAGAGGACCACTGTCTCAAAATACGGTCCACTCTTTTTTCAGTACTGCTTTACGCTGACGGTGCGGTGATATCATCTTGTACCCATCAGGGCCTTAAAACATCTGATGACCAAATGCCTTGACTTTCTAGCAAACAATAACCTGCATCTGAACTTTGTTAAGTTCAAAATGTTAGTCTTTGCAAAATCATGGAAACTAAGCTGGACCTCGGGGGGGGGGGGAGACGAAGAAGGCATGGGGACAAATGGAGGTTTGGAGGCAAAAATATTTTAACTGAGCCTGTCCTATTATCATGAGAAAGCTTCTCATGGGAAAGTTTCAAGGCAGCACGAAAAGAGGAAGACCAAATAAAAGATGGACTGCCTCCCGAAAGTGAGTCCAGAACCTTGAGTTTACAACAGCTGAGCAAGGTAGATGAAGGCAGGACATTTTGGAGAAAGCTGATTCATAGGGCTGCCATGAGTCAGAGATTTCTTGACAGAACCTAGCAAAAAGGAGATGTGGATTTTTATAATACTCAAAACTATGGATGAATTCAAAGTACAGGGGACCCTCATGTAACAAACGGTTTGTAGAACATAAAATCTGTACAACAACAAAAATCCCAGAGATAGGGGAAATTTGCTTAATGGAATCGCATAATGGGGCAAATCTGTACAACATAAAAATGGTCGTGATTAAGGATTATTCTGTTTTCAGTGCATTCCTATGGGAAATTTGTATAAAGGAAAAATTGCTTAACAGAATTTCATTTGGAACAAATTAATTCCTTTATACAAGGTACCACTGTACTGTACCAGCATTTATATATCTGGTATGCTAAGAATCTTTCTGGTACCCAATATGATGCAATGGACAGAATGAATCAGGAAACCCGCGTGTGAATTCTCACTTGACCATGGAATTCTCACTTCACCATGGAGACTCACTGGGGGTGTTAAACTGGTAAAACTACTCCTTAAATACCACACTGACTTTTGAAAGCCCCACTGAGGTCACTATTAACATTCCCCTTTTGGGGAGGCATCACAAACAACGGCAGCGACGCTCTTCCAACTCCCCCGCCGTCTTCCACCCTCCCTCCTCCTCCTCTCCGCAGGCCCCCCCCCCCCCCAGCCATTGAGCCAGCCGCTGTGTGGAAAGAAAACATTGGAGTCACACGTGAGGCTTATGCAACGTGAGTGACGTCCGGCGCAGCCAACGGCAGCCTCCCGAGCGCCGCCGGCCGCCCACTCCCTACGCGGATGGGATTTGGTCCTAACCAATCGCCGAGGCGAGCGAGTGGGTCCCTCCCTCAGCGTGGTGAGGAGGCGGAGGCGGAGGCGGGGGGGGCGTGGTTCCTCCCCCCCCCCCAAGCGGGAGCCACGGAGGGCCGGTCCGTGAGGGAGAATTCTTCGACCACCGCCGTGGCGGAAACCCTCCCTTTCCGTCTCGGGAGATCTCCTCCTCCTGCCTCGGTGCCGAAGAGGGAGGCGGTGCGGCGGGAGGCGTTGTGTAACAGGCGGCGTCCGTGCCGCGGGGCTGGAAGCCGGACGGGGTTTCGGCTGCGGTAAGTAGGAGTCGATGACCTCCCGCTGCCCGTCCGTCTCTCACCCCCCCCCCCCAGGAGATCGGGCGTTTGGATGTTGCGAAAAGGGACCGGCCGGGTTGTGTCTTTCCACAAAGGGGGCGCCGTCTGGAAAAGGGGGCGCGTGTGTTACATAAACGGGTGGGAGAGGAAGGAGAGAGCCTCGGCTCGGCTTCTCCTGGGTAAGGCGGCGGTCTTGGGGATGGAGGACTTAAAATTAAGGTCGGCCCCTCAAGAGAGTCCCCCTCCCCACCCCTCCCCACCCCACCGCTTTTGATTGTGTGCTGTGTTTTAGGTTTAGAATCTGCTTCTAAATCCAGATCCGGATCCGCGAAACGTGATGGTCGGTTCTGTGGGTCCCTCTAGGTTAAGGAACGACCCGACCCTATGAAACGGCATATTTAGTAACTGGGAGGTTGCCGCCCGTCAGGAGTAAAAAAAAAGGGGGGGAGGCTATGAAGTAAAATAAGCGGTGTAAATCTCTACCGGGTGTTGAAAAAGCAGGGGTTGGATCGTGGGGACACGTGGGGATCAGTTCGGGGGGGGGTGTATGTGCGGCAACGTGAAAGGAGACCCCAGAGCTGACCATGTTGGTTGATGTTGGTTATATAGCAACGGGGGGTCCAAAACCTGTCTTGGTGCAGACCGAAAGCTAGCCTCTCTGCAAACCCCCGTGCAAACTTCCTTTTGACTCCAAGGCTCTTCACATCATCACAAAGGGCAGGTCGAATGATATTGGGCGATATTGGAGGCGGATGGGGCTTGGGAATTTGCATGACCTCCACGTGGATGCAGGGAGCAGGAAGAGATCAACAGGCACTCAAATTATACTGTAATAAATGAGAAGCAACATGCAGTTTTAGACGCAGTGGGTTCACTGGAATTCATTAGGGCCTTAATATGCCAGTGTGGCGCCATCATCACCACCTGATGCACAAAGAAGTTATTGAGAGTCTCCTTTTACTTAAAAACAAAGTTTCAGTGTGTGGCATAGTTGCATACTCTATCCCAGTGTTGGCGAACTTATGGCACAGGTGCCAAAGGTGGCACTCAGAGCCCTTTCTGTGGGCACCCAACATTGCCCCTTCACAGCCACCTGGATTCAGGTTAAATTGCTGTATTGGCACTTTGCAAAAAAAAAATAGTGGGTTTTGTATCGCAGTTTGGGCATTTGGTTTGCCATCACTGCTTTATCATCATGTTTTTGCTATAGTGAATTCAGCACTGGGGACGCTGAATGGGGCCATAAATGTAATATGGGGAGAGATTTAGAAGAGACACCATGACTTCAACATTAGGTCCTGTCCTCCTCACCCCTTTGATAGGCCATACAATCTGCTTTTTACAGATTTCCCTGATGAAAATGTTTGGAGATGTTGAAAACTGGCCCATTTTAACAACTTCAGAAAAGTAGAATTATGTGGTTGGTTTGATTGTTTTATCAATGTGTTATATGTGTTTTCTATATTTACATGAATACTGTATAAAGCTGTTTTGTCTGCCTGCATTGTAGTGTTTCTAACTGTGATTCCATTGGTACTCTTAGATCATTTTATTTGTTACATACTGCCTTGTGCAGCTCTCACGAGTATTAGAATGGGGTAGAAATGTAATGTGTATAAGTAAGGAAAAGAGTGTAGAAAGCGGGAACAAGTTTTTATCCTTTGCAGATATTCTTAACCATCTGAAATCCTATAAAAATATTCTTTTGACTTGGATGGCCTTTACATCAGGTATGTACATGATTATGTTGAGTGTGACCACCCTAATCATCCCAGGTTCATTCTGTTCTGGCCAGCACTGGGTCTCTAAACTAATTTCCATGTGGCCTTTAAGCTAGTAGCACTGGCTATACTGGAGGCGCACTCTTGAACTTCATGTTGTACATCACACTATGCTTGTTTGGAATAAGGGGAAAGCTTTAAGATAGGTTGTGTCAGGTGGCTTGCTCTAATCATTTGAGCCTGAAATGAAGAGATAAGATAGAATAATTGTTTACTCTTAATGTTGCACTTGCATTTTCAGTTATCAAAGAGGAAATCTTCAATCTAGCTGCTGCAAACTTTCACTTTTAGCTGGTTGTATGTCATGTTAATTTTATCTAGGGGTCCCTAAGTGCCTCTTTCTTCTAGTATGCAAAATTGTGAGGTGATGTAACTGAGATTAGTTGTGTGTTTAGTAGAGAGGCCATGAGCTTAGAATTGATTATGTAAAAGTGTGCTAATATTTGATGAGCATGTAATATAAGAGGTTAAATATAAAATTGGGATATTATTTTGTAGTTGTCCCTTGTGATACAGAAATAATAGTACAGTATTTTCCATTGTCTAATTATCTGTGGTATTGTACTCATACCAAGGGTGAATAAAAATAAGTTTGTTTAAAGTAAGTTGTTTTTACAGGTATTTAAATTAAATGTTATTGTTAAAATACTTTTTGTTTTAAAGCAAACTCTAAGGAATGATAGTTTAGATTGTAATGTTTTATAGTGTAAAATCATGCTATGGAGTCAGGATTATGCATTCTAAACGACATAATCCATTGTTTCAGTAACAAATTCTGTTTATGCAGGTTGATGATGTTATCACCTGGGACAATGTTAGGAAATTCAGCATTTCTCTCTGTCCTCTTGAAGCTGCCATAGGTTCCCTACAATGCAAGAAATCAGAATCTGTGAGGGCCGCAGGATGGGAAGGAAAAGTGTTGAATTTCCAAAACATAACCCCAGTTGATGACATCATCAGCTTTGCACGGCAGAATTTGAAGGAGCAGGAATTCAGCTAATATTGTATACAGTGTTCATATAATATTTTCTAAAAAAAATTGCAATTTCTGGATTAAGTTTCTACATAGATTATTTATGTTAATCTTTCCATCTCTCTTTGTATTTAGTCTGAAAGATACTATCAGTAAATTCTACAGCAGGCATGTCTTAACTTTGACCCTCCAGATGTTTTGGACCGCAACTCCCACAGTCCTTTGTCATTGGCAATCTAAGCTTAGAATTCTGGGAGTTGTGATCCAAAACATCAGGAGGGCCGAAGTTTGGACATGCCAGTTCTACAGCTTTCAAACTCAGTTTGTGACTCATGAGGACAACAGCAGTCTATGGAGTTGAGAAATGACAAACACAATCATTCTGTTTACCAACTCTAACTGAAGGAGTTGGAGTTTTTTTTTCTTCCAGCATGACACAGTGTTGGAAATCCTTGGAAGGCTTATCATTTATATAATTGCCTTCAATGGTTTCATTAAATTGAGTGTTTCTGAGGAGTGGTTTAAATCATGACACTTCATGAGGAGATTCTATAATTAAATGACCAGTGATTAGAAGAAAATACAATGGTATCTGCATGTTTTTCAGATATGCAATTTTTATATCAGAGCTGCTGGATATTAGCATATTTCTCATGTTGAATACGTTTATTTCAAAATGCCCTTGTATTATTCAAATAGGTAGTTTAAGAAATACTGTGCTTGGTGATTCTCATTTGCTGTGAGTTGTAAAACACTGGTTGTAAGGGACATTGGCTTGTGAAACCTTTGAGTGCTCAGTTATCAATTGCTTTGATAATTTGTACTTCTGTAGTCTGATCCTACCTATGTTTATCCAGAGGAAAACTGCACATGTGTACAGTGAGGTTTACTCTCAAAAGGCTTTACATTTTTATGACACCTCAGAGGTGGAGTTGGGACTAGTTGTCATTTTTGGCTAGAGTGATAGTTCTGGCTTCTGTGTCCTTTAAATACGGATACTCTATTTGTGCCTATGACTCAGTGATTTATGTAACTGTATCTGTGGCATGGAATTACAATCGTCAGTGTTGTTGCTTTCCCTAGAAGAACTAGAATGGAATTTTCAGAACCTTCTTTGTTAGAAAAGGGAGCACAGAAGTAAAAAATGTTAAAATAAAAATCACAGCTTGGGAGTTGAGTAATTTTTTTCATGGATAGAATTCCATAAACATTATTAAGCCATATCTTCAGGAATTTCAGTCAGATATCAGCTCTTGTCCATTTTTGCTGGCAATTCTCATCTGTATTCCTCTTATGTTTTTCTTAATTTACTCCTGAATTTTTAGTAAGACTAAATTGAGCCTGGTGGTATGATCATGGGTGACGGTCCTTATCAAAGAGAAACTTTGGTCTTTTTAACAGTTATAATGTATGCTGCCAGCCACTCATCATATTGTGACCCAGCTCTGCAAGACTGTGCTAGTGAATGCTATGATGTTGGATTATTCCTTCACAACATGCACCATTTATTTTTATCCACCTTGACTTAGCCTTTGCTGCTCTGCATGGACAAAACATCTGTTTTCCAATAAACTGAGTTGATATTTCTTAATGGGATTGGGGAAGGGGATTGAACGTTTCAGATGAGTCAAGAGCAATGCCATAAAGAGTCAAGCCTCAGATTTCTGGCTGAATTGTTAGAATATACCAGAACTCAGGAAAATGTGGACATCTCTGAATGAACCAGTCTTTCCCTGGTGCTTTAATGACCTCCAGAAGAGCTTGTCATTAAGAGACCTGCTACTAAATACTTCATGCAGAAACGTGAAGGCGTTTTTTATTTGTGTGGCCGTACTCACAGGTTGAAAAGATATGTGAACTGCTGGATTCCTCAAGGATTTAGGTTTCTAACTGCAGAGCCAGATGTTGGGAGTTCAAATCTCAACTGTGCCTCCTTGAAGGGCGGACTCAGTGATCCATACCATCCCTTCTAGCTCTGCAGTTTTAAGATTGGAAAATGTAAAAGGTTCGTCTTTGAACCATAGGGCTGGAAGGGGTCCTATGGATCAATAAGTCTATCCCCTGCCAAGGAGGTGCATACTGGTTCAGGCTCAGTTTGAGTTGTTGAGCGGAGTAGGGATGTGAAATTTTTGGAAACTGAGGTGGGGGAACCATGTTCCCAGACTGCAACTCCCAGAAACCCTGGCCAGTGGTGAAAGCTTCTGGAAACTACAGTCCGCGAACGTCTGGGTTACCAAAGTTTCCAGAAATTTTACATCTCTCTATTGAAAAATGATCCAGGCTCAGTTTGAGTTGTTTGTTAGACAAAACAAATCAGAGGCTATTTTAATACAAATCTTAATTTATTTTTTTAATCTTTTAAAACTTCTAATTGAAAGTTTTCTTTGTTAACATTACAGGAGAAAACCTCTTCCTTCTAAAGAGGCAGTTGACTGACTTGAATCCTATGAAACAGGTATGTTATGTAAAGTAGGCTGTAGGTGCTGTCAGTGTGCAAAATCCTTCAAACTTTTTCTTCTAATGAAAACAAAGAAAAGTGATTTTCCCCAATCAGATATCTTGATGAGTACAGTATATTGGATGAATCCAATTGGTGCCTTTTTGATGACATAAAGCTCTTTGATGCTGCAGAGCCTCCCATAAATGTTTCCATCATCAGAACAACTTTCACTTATGCTTCCTTCCCAACCCCCCTCCAGAGGATGAACTTTATTGTGTGGAACTTAGTACCAGAGATGTAAGGGGAAAATCTTCAGAAGTCACCTTCTTTCCATTCAGAGTTTCCTTCAAATTAAAAACCATTTAATCAGTGGAGAAACACCTGAGTCTGGTACAACTCATTAGGTCTGTAACATTTGGTGTTCTTTCCTGCATGTAAATTTCCTCCAAATAAGCATGCTTAGATATGTGCTGTAAGGCTGCTGTGTCCAGCATATGTAGTAGTAATAATGTCCCAGTGGAGTAAATATCCTAACAAACACTGATAAATCATGCTGTATATCACTTATAAGTTTATATTATAAACTTAACAAAGGATCATCTGTTCCCTTCATAAGCAAATATAAGCTTGTAAAACAAGTCTTTGGTATGCTTCAGAAGGTTTTTAAAATGAAATATCTATGAATAATCAGCATTGCTTTCCAGTCTATAATGATAAAGCTTATTCTCAAAATGCTTACTACTATATACTACTGCGCAACTAACAAAAATGTTTTGTGAAAACTGATTTTATGTTTATTAGTTAAACTTGTTAACTCAGAAATTCAGTGATCGATTACTTTCAATAACTATTTCAGGAGTAGCACCAGTGTGATGTAGTGGGTAGATTGTCACACAATGAGCTGGGAAACATGTTCAAATCCTCACTTGGCCATGGTGGCTCACTGAAGTATTTAGTGGCAGTGTTAAATTACTCAAATAGTTTCAAACTCCTATTATGTTTCCCATAAATCAAAAGCAATATAACAGCACAGACTATGAGTAGCATTCAGCTATGTTTATAGAGTGGGCTAATTTTTGGAAAAGTATGAGGGAAATAATGATTGTTTTTATCCCTATTAAATACTATAAGAATACCAAAACCCTGTTTGTCCTTGAATTGTGGTTTTATTCACTGGCTAAAATCCAGTAGTAAGTTGCAATTAGAGTGGGCCTATTAGTACACTTTACAGAGATGTTGACTTAACAAATCCCCATCGATTTAATAGGCCTACTTTAGTTGTGATAGCTTACTGGATTTCAGTCACATTGTGGTAGCAGTTATTCTGTTATATATTTTGAAAATTCCATTTATAGTGGATAACCTAACTAGAATTTGTTGTACACTGCCCAGAGTTCCTGAGGAAAAGTTGGGCGGTTAATAAGTACAAATATAAATAAATACATATATGAAGGCCTAAAGCATCCAATGTTAGTTGTGTTTTGTAAATGTAAGTCTGAATGGTGTTATGTGTTACAGGGTTGGCATAACTGTGACCATCTGCAACATATTTGTGCTTTAGAAATATTTGTAGAGAACATGGCTGGGGGGCCCAGGTATTTCTCTTATATTTTGTAGCTCTAGCGCTGCCAAGACCCTAATGGCTGAGGATTATCATTAGAAGAAGAACAAAGTATAAGTTCATGTGGGACATTCCGGACCTAGGTACTTCGTGCTTTTTGATGCTAGCTGGGAGGGACCATGATGTACATTTATGCCAACCTTTCTTTTAAAAATAAAAGGTAAGAAGGAGTGCATGTAACTGTTCTAGTTTAAGTTCAAACTGCCACTTAATTGTTTATTCAAATTAAATATTAATGTTGTATATTCAATTTAAAAATTATTAACAATCTAATCCTATTCTTGTTTATTTGGAAGTAAGTCCCATTATATTAAGGGCACTTTGAAATAAGTGTGCATAACTTTGCTTTATTAATAATGTATTTATATTCAGTTTTGGTATTGAAATATATTTAAAATTCTACATATTATGAAAGTTGCAACAGTAAAAGAAAATTCCTTAATATAAACTGTGAATTTCAATAGTTTAATAAAGAATGTTAAGTCTATAGAAACACTGCACTGAAATAAGGATGGGTGTATATCATGGGGTTACCTACTGCCCTTTGATCTAGCTTTTCATTGCAGCAATGCATTTCCCAGAAATTTGATGTGTCCCAAGTTTTTGATACCAAGTCTTGAGTCCCTATTTAAACCAAGTTTTTTTTAACCAGAACAAAAGAGAAGCTGGGGTTGGTTCCAAGTCATGCATCAAGTCCAAGACATTGGAGAAAAACCCTGAGTTGAGTCCAGGTCAAGTCACCAGTGCGATTTAAGTCCCACTTGACAGCGAGTCCAGCGACTCAAGTCCCATCCCTGGCATTTATTCTCCACTTCACAATTTTGCTCCTATTACTTTATGAAGGGAACATTTGAAAGAACACAATAATTTCTGTCCCCTATCACTGCATGCCTTTTCATCTGCTCTTTGGGTTCAGCATGCTGAACAATCCAAGATGTAGGTCACCCCCTTCACAGTTCTATTGGAATAAAAAGTTTCCCACAAGGTTTAACAGAAAAAGGCCAAATAAAGGTTAAATGATGGAAACATGAAATAATGTGAAACTTGACGTGGATGCAAATCATTTGTATTTTATAGTCTGTGTTTCAGTAATCAACAAGGGAAGACAGAAACAAGGACAAGAACCAATTATGTGTTTTCTTAAAATGCAAGATTCATGAGTTTAAGGCAGCATATATAGATCTTCTGTCTACCTTATCTGGCAACATTCTTACTAGATAGGTTAGGCTGAGAGAGAATGCCCCACATTTGTTTTCAGTTTCTCCTTAGTACCATTCAGGCTCTTAGTGATCATCTAACAGTCATTTAACTAGAATAAAATATTGTAGACTGACAAAGTTACTTTTAAAAAAAAAGAATTTGCATAGAACTAGACCTGCAAAGTAAGCATTAGATAGATAGGAAGCTGCCTTCTCCTGAGTGAGAACATAGGACCATCTTGTGGTGACTAGCAGAGGATTTCAGAGATTTCAGGCAGCTCTAGTCCTGTAAACAGGTTCCAGTATTTTCTAGTGGTCTAAAAATTATTCTGGCCCAATGCTGGCTAGCTTTTATGTGTTTATGACAGTGATGGCGAACCTATGGCACGGGTGCCAAAGGTGGCACTCAGAGCCCTTTCTGTGGGTACCCGACATTGCCCCTTCATAGCCACCTGTATACAGGTTAAATTACTGTATTGGCACTTTGCAAAAAAAAAAAAATAGGTTTTGAATTGCAGTTTGGGCACTCGGTCTCTAAAAGGTTCGCCATCACTGGTTTATGATATACTGTAACTGCCTTTCTGTGATATTATCACTAAAGGAGTATAAATAATTTTCTTGTAGGAATTACAAACAATGTTATTGAGTTTCAGTCCTGTAATGTTCTTTTCCTGATAAAAATGTCTGGAACACAAATAATCTGAACAAATTTATTTTTTGGGATATGGATACATTTTTTACCCATGAAGTACAATGTACTAGCATTAGATTTCCCTGTGCTATTTTTCAACAAATCATGATGTCAAGAAGCAGAAATAACAAAACCTATTGTACCTATTGCTGGACGGTCATAAATAATAATAATCTTAAAACTGCAGAACTTGAAAGGACCCTGTGGATCATTGAGTAATGTAGACCTGAAATTTCCAGTGGGTACATGAAGTACAATATGTGTGCATTTCATTCAAACCTTATTTTTACTACTGCTCTTGATATATTGGAATTCTTGTGAACTTACAAAATGCCCCAGAACTTGCTCAGTGTCCTTTTTATGATCTTGGTGGTTGAGTGTACATAAGAATAGCCTTGCTGGAACAGGCTACAGCCCATCCAGTCCACCATTCTGCCTCACACAGTGGCTCACCATTTGCTTCAGGGTATTCCCGAGCAGATGTCTTCACCTGTTTATGATTCCCTGCAAATGGTAAAGTGAGCAGATCTTCTGCTTTTGCAAGCCTGCGCAAGAATGGTATGGCATGCTGCCTTCCTTCCCCATGTGTTCCGATGCATCTTGACATAAACACTGAAGAATACATAATTTGATCCTGCATTAAAACAATTTTGACTTGTATCACTCCCCATCTTTCTTATATTTCATGGTAACTTAATTGTATAGAATACTGGTTTCACAAACTGGAGCAGTAGTGCAAATTGCACTTCAGCTCTTACCAGTTGGTATATGGAAGAACTTTTTTTATTATTTTATTTAAATTTTACAGACAACATAAGAAATAAAGAACTACAATTAACAATATAAGTGTACCCCCACCCCACGGGACCATCCATGCATTCTTCTTCGTTGCTCAGTCTTCTATTATTCTAGTAGTCTTCTTAAAGTCCTCTTCTCCAGAATTGTCGTGAAATATTCGTGGACTCTTTCCCCTTTCCTTCGACTAATACATAGTCTATAAGTTTACCCCAGATATCGTAGAAAACGTCTTTTTTTCATTTCTCCTCGTTTAACCTTTAAACTGCAAGACAATTTATCGTTTATAGCTATATCCCAAAGTTCGTTATACCAGTCTTCCATCTTAAATTCTAGTTTTGACTTCCAGTTTTTTGCTATGATTAATCTAGCAGCTGTCATAAGATTTGCTATTAGTTCCTTTGTTGTAACATCATAATCTTTGCTTGTTAACAATGATAATAATGCTATCTGGATTACAATCTATGTCTATCTTAATCATATTACTTAGCTCTAGAAACACTTTTTTCCAGAACTTTTGAACTATTTCACATTCCCACCAAAGATGCAGATATGTGCCAAGCTTTTTTTCACATTTCCAGCATATCTTAGAGTAACCAGGATTCATTCTATTCAGTCTAATTAGGGTTAAATACCATCTAGAAACCAATTTAAAATAGTTTTCTTTTATCCTGACCTATAATGATCTCAAAATTCTCATATTCCAAATTTTCATCCAGTCTTCTTTCTTTATCTCTACATTGAGATCTTGGTTCCAGACCTCTCTCAAGGTATTTAACTCCTTCATTTCCAATGATTCCCCTAAAATTTTGTATATTTTACGTATTATTCCTTTCTCTGAATTTTCATGTTCAGACTCAAGCGATAGTAGGAAGTGTTCAAATTTTGTGCACTCTCTGATTTGATTATTTCTTTTACCCCAGTCCTTTGTCCATTTCCCTAATTGAATATAATTTAACCATGTTAAATCACTGGATTGCAAAATATTTTTTATATCATGAATTGTTTAAATCTTGACCATCCAATCCTTTAGTCTAGCTATTTTCTTAGTTTTAAATAACTCTAAATAATGCTTCAAGTTAACAGGGAAGTTTTCCAGGTCAGTAACTAAAGCCAGTGGGGATCCCTTCGGAGACAAGATTTTTCTATATGTTCTCCATGTAACAATTAAACTATTCAAAAGGGGGTTGTCGATCTTTACTTTGTTTTTGACATCCGTAAATAAAAACTTATTTATTTCCCCCTTTATGTCCGATGACTCTTGCTCCCACCATATTAGCTTCTGTGGTTTAAAAAGAATTTCCCCCAAAGAACTGAGTTGATTGGCTATATAGTAACTTTTTTCACTTTGACCGCTCTTTCGTTCCCCTGTCTTCTAGAGAATCAGTATCCCCATAAATGTTCAATGAGCAGCCCTTGGAAGGAGAATCTTTTTGTATGAAATTTTTATAAGATGTGAATCTGTTCTCCTTTGCAGTCTCAGCTTTGTGAGGAGATGGTGGAGGGAACATGTGTTTTTTTTTAAATGACAATATTGCAGATTAGGATAGTGGTAGGTATCTTAGAAATGCAATATTGAAATGTGATTGTATTCATTAGAAATGGGTAATTTGAAGGTACTTGTTGTTTACTGAGCAGTACTTTGCGCCTTTCCCTGTTGAATTTCATTCTGTTGTAAGCTCAAGCTTTTCTAGATCATTTTGAATTCTCTTTCTGTTTTCTAAGGCATTAGCTGTTCCACCCAGTTTTGTGTCATCCATAAATTTGAGTAGTACAGTATTCCCTGCATCCTCAGGTCCAGGTCATTAATAAGAAAAACTGGAAACCTGGCGTGCCCCAGTTGTTATGTCCTCCCAGTTTGAGAAGGAACCATTAAATACTACCCTCTGAGTACAATTTTATTTATTTGTTATTATATTTACATCACCTACCTGGCCCAAAAGGGCTACCTTGTAGCCAACCGTGTATCTACCTGATAATTGTTCTATCCAGACCACACCTAGTTAGCTTGCTAATCCAAATATTATGAAGAATTTTGTCAAAAGCTTTGCTGAAATCAGTATATATTATGTCTATAGAATTCCCTATGTCTGTCATAGAGGTTACGTGATCAGGAAATGAGATCTGACAGGATTTGTTCCTAACAGATCTGTGCTGGCCTCAAGTTATTACTGTATTGTTTTCTAGGTGCTTCAGTAGTGACTACTTTATTATCTGTTTCACAAATATTCCTGGGATTGATGCCAGGCTGACTGGCCTTATCTATCAAAAAGTTGAAAAAACATATAGTACCTGTAGTGTTTTCCCTTCATATTTTCCATTACTGTGGTATCTCACTAAGATTATTGCCCTGTGCCATAATGCTGTGTGTCTGATCATCTGATTCCTATTGGTGGATCCTGGTGTACAGATGAAAATCTAAGTACTGTACACTTTGCAAACTTGCAGTCTGCCACCCCATTTAAAGAATAAATTGTGGCATTGTTACTTAAATGAGCAGTTGCTGGGAATCAGTT
Organism: Phrynocephalus guinanensis; assembly: GCA_037367245.1. Lineage (NCBI taxonomy): Eukaryota > Metazoa > Chordata > Lepidosauria > Squamata > Agamidae > Phrynocephalus > Phrynocephalus guinanensis. The sequence continues at coordinate 92,213,883 of CM074735.1, read as the reverse complement.
GGCTCACTACCAAAAAGTCTTGTGTAAAAGTCTTGCGTCATCTTATAGACAAAATGTTTATTATAGTGTTCTGTATACTGATCCATTTCATCAGTTTTCATCAAAAAAAATTTCTACTTGCTTTTTCTCTCTTTTAGATTTGTGAACTGGAGGTTGAAGGTTGAAAATTGTGAATGCTAATAGTATACACAGATGGCTTGGAAAATATAAATACTGTTTGATTATGGTAAAAACACACATTCTCTTCTTTCACTGAGGAGCTGACCTCTGGACATTGGAAAACATTATAGTAATAGTCATTGACCTTAAAAGCAATCCTCAAAATGGGTGACTATTTGGAAATGGCGAGTGGTAAAATGATTGTACAAAACATGGATATTCAAATGAAGAATGAACAAAATCTGGATATTCTTCAGGAAGATATTGAGATGAATGGGGGATCAAGTGCAGATGATACTAACGAAAATTACTCTAGCAGGCAGAATTCCCATAGCAATGAACATAGAGACAAACGGAAAAGAAACAGCAATGGTCATGGAATCTTTAGATTCTTATAAAAGGTAAGTATTGAACAGTTCTGATGCAAAATTGTTGCTTTGACCATATAAATATGTATAGCTAAAATTATGTGGAACTTGTACAATGACATTTTTGGAAATGTTCTATTCATCTTTTTATTGAAAACAGTAATCTATTGATCTTTTATGTGCAGTGTGAAGATGATATATTTCAGGGAGGATGAGTGTGGTGTCAGAACATGAATTTAAGTTTTGCTGTCTTTGAACCAGTACAGGGTTGATGATTCTAAATTCGTAATCATAGCTGGGAGATAGGACTGAGAATTGTTTACTTTGTGTCCAAAACCATCCCTTCTTGAGTGACATGGGATTGCTGTATCAAACTGACCGTGGTTTGCATAAATTAATGGTTAGGTTCTATGCCCGTGTGAGCTTTAATCACAACTAGTTTGTTGTATTCTTATATTTTATTGTTGTTAGCTGCCCAGAGTGGCCTTTTAGGCCACTTGGGCTAGATATTAAATAAATAAATAAATAAATAAATAAATAAATAAATGCATAAATAAGACAGATTGACTGACAATTCAGGGGTTGTGCAGCGAAGATCCCAGAGACTGGGTTCTAATTTTTAATGATTACAGTAGGACCCTGGTACCCGCTGGGGATCGGTTCCAGGCCTCCCCATGGATAACAAAAAACCATGGATAAATGAGAACGCCCCCCCAAAACCCTAAAACTGCTGTTTTGTGGCTTGCTTTATGGCTGCTGTTTTGTGACAGTAGCTTACTTTAAGGCCGCTGTTTGGGACAGTAGCTTGCTTTATGTCTGCTGTTTTACGACAGTAGCTTGCTTTACGGCTGCTGTTTTGTGACAGTAGCTTGCTTTGTGGCTGCTGAATTATTCATTTAATGTTTTCCTCTGCCAGCCGTGGATAGCTGAATAAGTGGTTAATGAAGCAGTGGATATGGGGAGGCCTACTGTATTAAGAGATAAGCATAATATGTGCATTGAAATTTCATGTCCTTTACAGAAATTTGTTACTTTCCATTCGCAATAGAATAATTTTAGATCTGATTGCCTGAGCTAACCACTGCCATCACTACAGTTCATTAACAGTCAGATTGTAAATATACCTAACATGAAAACTGCATGCTACTCTTGCAGGGGCAAGCTTAAATTTGGCATGACTCGAATATAATTGCAGTGTTTCACACAGAGGTGGGCAACTGTGACCTAGATGTTATTTGGCATATAATGCCGATCACTCCTAGTCATTTTAGCCACTAATAAGGGATGGTGGAAGGTGCAGTAAACAAACATATAGGGAGCCACAGCTTTTCTTCTTTTAGAGTAGCTTGTAGCTAAGATGGAGCTAGTGTAATAATACCAAACAAACTCTAATCCATTTGTTATTGGGAACAGGTAAAGTATTATAGCGATTCTTGTGGTGGGAATAAATAAGTAAACAATGCAGAAATGAGATAAGTGGATTGTCTTTGGAGAAGTATACATTGATACACTAGCACTGATTGCATTGAAAATGTAGGTTACAATGTGTACAAATTATATTTGAGACATAACTTTTGTTTACATTATCTAGCACTGAATTGACTCCTAAATATAAAATTCAAAAAGAACTGATAAAAACACTGCAAGAACTGAAAGGTCATCTTCCTCCTGATAAAAGGATCAAAGGCAAATCTAGTATCCTAGCAACTCTGAAATACGCACTTAGAAGTATTAAGCAAGTTAAAGGTAACTATGTGAACATTTCTGTTAATAGTACTGTTGGGGAAAATTATAACTGTATTGTCACGGAGCAATCAGAATCTAATTTATGAAGAGAGTGACTCATGTTTAGAACCAGTTATTGTGTCTCTTGGTAACATGGTATCAATGCTCTGATGTTACTTTTGTATTTTTCTGCTCAATTAACTACTGGGAACTTGCTTATTTTTTATAAATGTATATCGTAGATATGTAGCATGAAAGCTATATAGTGAAAGCTTAGGTGGACTGTTTTGTTTCTCAGTTTGTGTTTCTCTTACACATTTACACACAAGAGCTGTCAGTGAGCTGCAGAATGCAATATACTTGAGTTTTATGTAAACCTACTAAAGATAACAAAGTAATGTTCCTAAAGAGATTAAAATACTTTTTGGTTGAAAGCAACAAAAATTTATACCACAGATGCAATGTTTAATATAACATATGGACATATGTTGGTGTAATCCTGATCCAGTATTAGAAATACTAAACTTATTACAAAATTGCTGTTCCTAGCTTGAAGTTTTGAGGTTCTCCATGGCTTCTTTTCATGCCTTGGGAGACTTAGGACCCTCAGGACAGAGGGGGAGCCTTTAATTATCAAAGTTTGCAGGTGGATTGCTGCCAGCAGTCCCTATCCTGGTGATTTTCTTATACTGTGAAAGGTTCCCACTTCCATGTTCCAAGGAGGGGATCCCCAAGAAATCAAAAAAATAATCCCAATAAGGCTTGGGAGGTTCATCCAATCAGCAAAAATAGGTCAAAGAAAGTAAAGATTGAAGGTGCAGGCAAGCTGGTAGCAATCCTAGCTAGAGGCACCAGTTGTTCAGCACACATTAATGACTGAAGTAAAGAACACTCCTCACTGGATTCCACGCCATTTTACAAATTCAAAATTCCTGCTCACTCTCTTTGGACATTCTGATTGGCAACTGAAGCTGCTAGTCCTCACAGTGATAAAGGATGGGGGTGGGTGGGGAATTCAGACAGTTTAACAAAGGGTGTTATGGCACCAAAACATTATACAAAAGAGGAAACTTGAGAGAAAGTATTAAACATTTGTGTTTTGTGTTTGTTTGTTTGTTTTTGTTTATTATTTGTAAACACGATTGATTCCGTTTTAGAGGGTGTTTTGTGTATTTGGTCTTTTGTTAATCATGAAGGTCCATCCATACCTTTTATGTAACTGTTGGCCCTGACCTACATAACCTCCTCCAATTGAAAGAGAAAGTGAGCCTTTTTGTGTTTATTAATATGAAATAAGCACCAAAGTTTTGTTTGCCCCTCTTTCAATAAATACAAATTATTTGTATTTTACGGAGTGTGTGTCTTGTGTGTTTGGCCTTTCATTAATCGTTAGTCGTGAAAGACCTATCCTTGCCTGTTATATTTCTGTTGGTGGCGGTGGTTGCATAACATCATTTTCCAAAGAAGAGGGGAAGTGGGCTTCTTTGTGTTTGCCATTAGTTATGGAACCATTTTGAGATTCTTCATGTAGCATTGGTTTGGTTACGACCTCTAGCTTTATGAAGCAGGAAAAATGTATTATTCAAGAAAACAGTTGAATAGTGTGTATCTGGTCTGTTGCAGGCTCATCAGTTCAATTACACACAAATTATTTTGTTGTTCCATCTCTCTATATTAAATATTGCTTTGGTAGATTTAAACAGTACATTTTGAAAGTTGTTATATATTTGTTGTTTTCATGCAGCTAATGAAGAATATTATCAGTTGATGATGAATAAGGAGAGCTACCCCTGTGGTCTTGATATATTGTCCTACACAATGGAAGATGTTGAAAACATTACTACAGAGTACATAATGAAGAATGCAGTGAGTATTGTGCCTGCAGAAATATGTGGAAATGATCATTTGATGATTGGTTTAGGAGTTGAAGTCATTATTTTCATTTACCTGTGAGCATCTGTAGAGCTCATCTTATTTCTGACTTGAATAGTGGTATACTCGATGTCAAAGGAGGGTCTCTGCAGATTGCTGTTGGATTTAAACAAAAAGCATAGGTTCAAACCCACACTTAGGCAATAAGCTCACAGTTGATCCTGTTTCAGCCCCATTCACTTGGTCTAATGCAGTGTTGGCGAACCTATGGCAGGGGTGCCAGAGGTGGCACTCGGAGCCCTTTCTGTGGGCACCCGACATTGCCCCTTCACAGCCACCTGTATTTAGGTTAAATTGCTGTATTAGCACTTTGCGAAAAATTAGGGGGTGTTGAATCGTAGTTTGGGCACTCAGTCTCTAAAGGTTCGCCATCACTGGTCTAATGTATCCCAGAGGTTTCTTATTATGATATAGTCAGCTTTGCTGTCCTTACACTCATCTGCAGGTTGGATAAATGCTACTAGTTCCAAAGGATGATAACCAGTAGGAGAAAACATGCCAAAGTAGCATATGTAATCCCTATAACAATGGTAATGATCAAAATAGTTACTTTTTTTCTAACCAGGAAGGGCAGCTGAAGAAAAAGCTATACCTGTACAATGGGAATGACATCATTGTGGGCACAATATTACCACTAGTTAAATACATACATATAAATATAGATGTAGATAGACATATATGTGTGTATATATTTGTATGTGTCTTTGTATGTACTGCTTACACACAGTGAGAAAAAGCATGTACTCCAATATTATTTTTAAAAGGTCTTCTATCAGTGGCAGTCTGCTGTTGATAATGGCATCTTGTACAGGCAGATTGTGTCCAGGATTCCAGCCTTAGTCTCTTTTTCTGTAGCTAAAGCCACTATCACAAAACTATTCTTCTGTTTGTAGTTGAAAGCAAACTTTCAGAACACGTTATAGATCATATTAGCAGTTGCATGCATGTTTATCAGAAGGAAAAAGTTAGTTTTCCATGTCTCACTGTTTTAGTGTATTTCTAGATCCTTCTAGTAAAATGAATTTTACTGAATATATATTGTGTAAATTGTGGATTTTTGTCTGTTTGTTTTTAGGATATGTTTGCTGTAGCTGTTTCTTTGGCTACTGGAAAGATTCTTTACATATCAGATCAAGCTGCTTCTATTCTTCACTGTAAAAAAGATTGCTTTAAAAATGCCACATTTGTGGAGTTTCTGGCACCTCAAGATGTCAGTGTTTTTTATGCATCCACAACTCCGTACAGGTTGCCATCTTGGAGTATTTGCAGTGGAGTTGGTATGTATACTGAACTATTCAATAGGGTCTGCAGTAAATAATCCCCCCCCAAAAAAAAAAATCTAGAGATGTGTCTTAGAGCCTTGAAATTGCAGAAAAATTAAATGAGTTCTTTGCATCTGTCTTCATGACAGAAGACCTTGAGCAGATTCCGCTGCCTGAACGGCCCCTCTTGACTAAAGAATTAAATCAAATACAGGTTAAAAGAGAAGATGTTTTAGGACTAATTGATAAATTGAAGATTAACAAGTCCCCGGGCCCAGATGGCATCCACCCAAGGGTTATTAGGGAACTGAGAAATGAAATTGCAGATCTCTTAACGGTAATATGCAACTTGTCTCTTAAAACGGCCACAGTGCCGGGGGACTGGAGGATAGCAGATGTCACACCAATTTTTTTAAAAGGAAGGACGGGGGACCCGGGAAACTACAGGCCAGTTAGCCTTCCATCTGTCCCTGGGAAGATGGTGGAAAGCTTCATCCAAGAGAAAATCTTAAAACACATAGAAGAACAAACTTTGCTGAGAGAAAATCAGCATGGCTTCTGCAAGGGTAAGTCTTGTCTGACAAATCTTGTAGAATTTTTTGAAAGGGTCAGCAGGCATGTAGATTTGGGTGAACCGGTGGATATAGTCTATCTGGATTTTCAAAAGGCCTTTGACACAGTCCCTCACCAGAGGCTGCTGAGAAAATTGCACAGTCAGGGGATAAGAGGGCAGGTCCTCTTATGGATTGAGAACTGGTTGAGATCCAGGAAACAAAGAGTAGGTGTCAATGGGAAATTTTCACAATGGAGAGAGGTAAAAAGCGGTGTGCCCCAGGGCTCTGTCCTGGGACCGGTGCTTTTCAATCTGTTCATAAATGACCTGGAGACAGGGATAAGCAGTGAGGTGGCCAAGTTTGCAGATGACACAAAACTTTTCCGTGTGGTAAAAACCAGAGAAGATTGTGAAGAGCTCCAGAAGGATCTCTCCAAACTGGGGGAATGGGCTACGAAATGGCAAATGCGTTTTAATGTAGCCAAATGTAAAGTAATGCATATTGGGGCGAAAAATCAAAACTTTATCTATCAACTCATGGGCTCTGAGTTATCCGTGACGGATCAGGAAAGAGATCTTGGTGTGTTGGTGGACAGCTCCATGAAGGTGTCTACCCAATGTGTGGCAGCGGTGAAGAAGGCCAATTCCATGCTAGGGATTATCAAAAAGGGGATTGAAAATAAAACAGCCAACATTATAATGCCATTATACAAAACAATAGTAAGGTCGCATCTGGAGTATTGTGTACAATTCTGGTCACCACATCTCAAGAAAGACATAGTGGAACTGGAAAAGGTGCAGAAGAGAGCGACCAAAATGATTACTGGGCTGGGACACCTCCCTTATGAGGAAAGGCTAAAACATTTGGGGCTCTTTAGTCTGGAAAAAAGGCGCCTGAGAGGGGATATGATTGAGACGTACAAAATAATGCAGGGCATGAGTAAAGTGGATAGAGGGAAGCTCTTTTCCCTCTCACAAAATACCTGAACTAGGGGACATGCACTCAAATTGAGGGCTGGGAGAGTAAGAACAGACAAAAGAAAATATTTTTTCACCCAGCGCGTTGTTAGTCTATGGAACTCCCTGCCACAGGATGTGGTGATGGCATCTGGCTTGGATGCCTTCAAAAGGGGATTGGACAGATTCCTGGAGGAAAAATCCATCACAGGTTACAAATCATGATGGAGATGTGTAATCTCCAGGCTTAAAACCAGGGTACTTCAAGGGCCAGATGCAGGGGAGTGGTATCAGGAGACAGATATCTAGTCTCATGCGCTTCCAAAAGCATCTGGTGGGGCCACTGTGAGATACAGGAAGGTGGACTAGATGGGCCTTTGGCCTGATCCAGCATGGCTCTTCTTATATTCGTATGTTAAAGAGTCACTTGCTTATCTAGGGATGGTAAAACTAGTATTTTGCAGCCACATCAACAAAGCTTAAAACATTTTAAAGACTACATATAGTATTTGCTCATCATAAAGGCACCACAACAAGATCTGTTACCCCTCAAAAAGCCTGCTTCACAACAGAGGTGTTTTGGAGCCTATGACCCCATCAGATTCCATCATTCCTTGGCAAAAATGTGTTTTCCATCCAAAGGAAAATGGGTTACCAGTTCTCAAAACCTCCAGAAGCAAAAATGCACATTTCTTATAGGCTGCAGTTCCCAATCTTCAGAGTTCAATATCTAAGTAAATGCATTAATAATAATAATAATAATAATAATAATAATAATAATAATAATTATTATTATTATTATTATTATTATTATTATTATTATTATTATTATTATTATTATTATTATTATTACAACAACAACAGCCCAATTTAGAAAAGCATAAGTGGACAATGTATGTCTGCCAGTTTATTTGAGGTGTCTGGGGATTCACTTTTGTGGATTTAACTCTTGGTTGGATTATAACCCAATACTTTGATCCAAGCAAGTCTTGCAAGGGAGGGGGGGTCAAGGAGCTACAGCTGAGAGGAAGTGGTTGTGGGAAGTACTAGTAGCTGGAGTCAGAGTTCCTTGGAAGCTCATAATCAGCAACTTATGAACCAACAAAACAGAACAAAAACAGGATATTTTGTGTAGGAATCTGCCTAGGAAGTTTGAGGGCACCTTTCACTTACACAAGACAAGAGGCATAGGCAGTGAAGGAGCATTTCCAGTGATTGCAATACGTATGGCACATTTATTTTCTTGCCTTTGGATGTAGGTGGCTAGACCTGCAGCACAGCAAGTGCAAGCTGGGTATCCTTAAAAAAAGATGCAGCAGCTTAATCTGTGCCACATTCATCAAAGGAAAATGAAGGATTTTTTATAGGCCCGAGCAGATTAGTAGAACAGCAGCAGACTTTGAACTTCTCTCAAGAGGAAGAAGAACGCCAAATAGGGGAGGCCAGTACTTGGAGGAATGTAACACTTGGAGGCAGGGCCATGCTGTATCTATTGGTTTAAAGAATCAAATTTTGGAAGGCCTGTCAGGTGGAAGAAAGAGCATGCTGGTTTTCTCCAGTGCCTGAGGGTAGAAGCCAAAGCAGTGGATCGAAGTACAAGGCAGCCAATTTTGACCGAACATTAGGAAGAGATTCCTGATGTTCAAAAGTGAAATGGGCTGCCTTAGGAGGTGGTGGATTCTCCTTTATTCGAGAGCTTTAATTAAAAGTTGGATAGCCATCTGTCGGGGTTGCTTTAGAGGTAGATTTCTAGCTTCTAGGGGGAATCTAAACTCAATGACCCTTCAGTTACCTTCCATTCCTACAGTTCCATTCTCTTGTTTATTTTTTTCTCATTTTGGATAGTGTGTGCAGACCTCACAGGATTTCAAGGCAGAAAATTGTCCCCGAGATCTAGAGTTGCCCATGAAGTCATAGCTTAGGTAACTTACTTCAAACCCTACATCCTATTCTGAATTTACATGTGATTTTAAAACCAAAAACTGAAATGCAATATTAGGGGCGTAAAAATAGTATAGGCAGAATATGGTACTTTCTTAATTGTGCCTAATTTCTTAAGAGGGGAGAGAATGGATAAGTTACTCTATTCCCCCAGAATTTACCATATAGAAAAGAAATCCTTGCTTGCTTCTTGACAATATAGGGGAGTACTGTACCACATTTTCAGTAGTTAGCAGAATATCTCAAAATGGAGCATTCTAGGAACCCAGAAGAGTAGGCTTTGGATTCAGCAGTCATTCTGTTTTCTCAAAAAAGCCTCATCAACTCCTCATTTCTCACCTTTCCATTAAAAAAAAACACAGCTAAACATGTTTTCCTGTATGCCCCAAAGTAAAATTCCTGTATGCATACTCCAAACTCCATTTCAGGCTATGTAATTATGAAGGATAGCTTCCCAGTACTTTGCTTGCACCTTTTGTGTTGTATCATTATACCTTACAAAGTTATTGTAAACATCTTTTCTTGGTCTTAGAATCTGCCACACAAGAATGCATGGAGGAAAAATCCTTTTTCTGCCGTATCAGGTGAGATAACATTTAGAGTAAGCTGGATGTTTCAGTAACTGCTTTGTTTATGTTAGTAGCTTAATATGCAAGATAAATCCAAGAATCCAAAAGTCAAACAGGTCTTACAGTACAATTTTTGAAGAGACTACAGAAAATAGTTTCTGCACGGTTTTATTTTACTATAAAGAGTTCCACATAGTAGGGACGGAAATTAGAGCACATTGGAAACAATCCTTCAGTTCCTAGCCTACCCCTTAGATGGTTATCAGGGAAGTCCTTGTACAGTGGTACCTCGGATAACAAATTTAATTGGTTCCTCAAGGCAATTTGTTATCAGAAAAAAAATTGTTATCCGAAATGGGGTTTCCCATTGAAATGAATGGGAAACCCATTAATCTGTTCCGGAGGTCCGGGGGGGGGGGAGGCAAAAAAGGCTTTCCCCCCCTGAGACCTCTTTACAAGGTGCACTTTCAAAGTGCACTCCTCCCCCTCCTTGCCCACCCCTGCCACCGGCGCTGCCTCCCACCATCCTCCCAAGGACCCCCACCTCTCCTCCTTTGCCGCCACCGCCACTGGACACCTGGGCGGCGGGAGAGCCGGGCGATGCCCCGCGCTGCTGGCGCGTCCTCCCCCCATCCCCCCTGGGCCCCACCTCTTTTCCTTCGCCGGCACCGCTAGCTAGCCGGTGGCAAGCAAAGCCGGGCAAAGCTGCACAGCACCGGCGCCGCCGCCTCCTCCATTCGACCCAGGGCCCCACCTTTGCTGTTCTACCACCGCCTGTTGCTGCTGCCTCCTCCTGCATATCCCCATCCCCCACCTTTGCTGCTTCTGCCTCCGCTGCCAGTGGGCATCCTGGCCATGGCCAAAGCTATGCCCCACCTCCTCCTCCTCCCCCATAACCACCTTTGCTGCTGCTGCTGCTGCTGCTGCTGCCAGGCACCCCGGCAGCAGCCAAAACTGCACGTTGCCTCCTCCTCCTCCCCCATGTCCCCTGCCCCCCCACCTTTGCTGCCTCCGCTGCCACTGCCTCCTCCACCATCTTGCCCAGCCCACACCTCTGCCGCCGCCGCTGCCAGGAACCAGTAAGAGTCAATTGGGAGGGATCACGGGCCGGGGAGGGCCCTACTGAAAGTCTGGGTTGAGGGGGGTGGCTCCCGCTTTCAGGGAAAGTGGCCCTGGTGGGGGGGGGCTTGAAAATAACAATTCGTTATCTGGAAAATTCATTATCAGGAGCATTCATTATTCGAGGCATTACTGTATTTAGAAGTCTGTAGGAAATAAAAGAACTCAACTGTCATGACTTTTTTTATTTTTAGTGCAGGGAAGCATGCAAATGAGGTTTCCTATCATCCATTTCGTATGACACCATACCTCATTAAAGTGCAAGATGTAGAGGATCAGCTTTGTTGTGTATTGCTTTCAGAAAAGGTGCACTCTGGTTATGAAGGTAAAGATACACTTTTTATTTGTTTGTTTGTTTATTAACAAGGGCATAGAATTTTACAGTAGCCATTAGCTGCTGATAAAGCTATTTATGACCTCATCCACAATGACAATGGATTCTACTTTCCTTGTACAGATGATATTGATACTGCATCCCGGCATCCTTACAACTATGGGCTGAAACTAATGTCAACAGAGTCAGAGCAGCACAAAATCCTAACTTCCCTGTTTTGTTTTGTTTTCACACTCACACAAGGTATTAGTGTATTTTTGTTCTGCTTTGCTCTAGTACAGGATCTGTCTGTGTGTACTGGAGGAAAGCAGAACACTGTCACTTTGTGCTGAGCTACACATTTTAAGGATGTGTGTCATTTGATGTTTCCTTATGGATTTTTTTTTTATCAATCGCCACCCCTCCATAGATGGGTAAAACGAGGGCCTGGAGGAGAGAGTGAAGTACGTGAACAGGGGGCATGGAAGATAGGCAAAAGTGGGAAGGCAATTTGTGTTGGAAATGAGACATTTAGAAGCATTTTGCATCTGTAAGGTCAGATAATACTAGGAAAACACCACAACACAAATGTGGGGCTGAGTCTTATGATATAAACAGAAGCATTCAGAGAAGGGCCATCCTGCTTTCTAAGGAATTTTATGTATCTGAAGACAATTATTCTAAATACAGTGGACCCTTGTATAACAAACAGTTTGTATAACATAAAATCTGTACAACATAAAAAATTCTGGAGATAGGGGAAATGTGCTTGACATAATCGCCTATGGGGAGAATCTGTACAACATAAAAATGGGATTACTCCATTTTCAATGCATTCCTATGGGAATTTGTATAAAGGAAAATTTGCTTAACATAATTTCATTTGGAACGAATTAATTCCTTTATACAAGGTACCACTGTATTTTGATTCTAATTAATCCCTGCCTTTTTAGCTGTCCATATTTGTTTGGCACTAAGGCTTCAGTCTGCTGCTGCAAAAAAAAAGTCCTGTTGGTTTCAGTAAGACTTCTTCCTCTCTAATTGTTAAGAGATGGGCTTGAATCAGTGGTTTGTGCCAGTTTGGATTTTTTGGGTGAACAAATATTAGACACATCCTAGGCCTACCTCCTCCGAGGCAGCTCTTGGAAGGGGAGGGCCAAGAAAGCCTCCAGGCATGTCCAAACTTCGGCCCTCCTGGTGTTTTGGACCACAACTCCCAGAATTCTAAGCTTAGATTGCCAATGGCAAAGGACTGTGGGAGTTGTCGTCCAAAACATCTGGAGGGCCAAAGTTTGGACATGCCTGAATGGTCTATCACAGGGAAAAATAATAATTTCACTTCCCCTGCCCCTCCTCAGAGCAGAGAATTCAACTGATAGCAGTAGGAGCTGGAGGCTCACTTGGGGTTGATATGCTGTGTAGATGCGCTAAATGGCATATCACTCCTACCCATGACTTCAGGTGGCTCTATTTAGACTGCATCAAGCTGCACCTAAAAGGCCAGTATAAAGATGCCCTTAGTTTCCTATCTGAACCATCTGGCCTATCCATAGCTTCTGTTTTACTCTTTCACTGCATATAGTCGCGTGAAAGTTTGGTGTGTTTGGTCTTAATAAACAGAAGAAGTAGGTTTTCCGTTGCATTTTAATTGTTTATTAAGTTATTTGTTGCAAAATTATAAATAATTTTTATTAATTGCTAGTTGTGTGCCAGTTAAGATTGTCACTATTCTAAAAGCTAAAGCAAACTGGGAAATGTAGTTTGCATAGTTAATCTATTTTATTAGTGACCTAGTTGATAACTGATCAATAATAATCAGTCTGTTTCATTACTGTATACTGTTTTTATAAATGTTTGTTTCTACTAAATTTTGTCTTTCTTTTCTTTCAGCACCCAGAATTCCTCCTAATAAAAGAGTCTTTACAACCACACATACACCAAGTTGTTTGTTCCAAGATGTAGATGAAAGGTGAACAACTGAAATGGCTATGCTTAACTGTTTTAAATTATTTAGGACCCTCTATTTAGCTACACTTATAACTTCAGTCAATCAGGCTTTATTGTTAAACGTAAACTCAATTGTAATTTGAAATGCTTTTTTTTTAAAAAAAAAAACCTGTAACTTTCAGAATCAGTCCCCTCTGCTAAAGCATTCAATCAGACAGAAAAAAAATGTTAAGGCTTACCTTTACAGTTGCTGAAACAATATACTAACAAAATTAAAATTAATCAGATTGATCTCAGTTCTCTTCTCACAGTTTATTGAGACAGTTCATAATTTCATGTTAATTGGAATCTTTATACTGTGGATCCAGGTAGACATATGCGAGAACAACTTTGTATAAAGTATTGCTGATGTTTGTAATACCCCCCCCAACTTGTTCTTGCAATTGTGCTTACTTAAAGTACCCACCGTTGTCAGGAGAGCCATTGGCTGGGCTCACTGAGGATTGGCATTGCAGTCCAATATATCTAGAAAGTGCTAAGCTGACAAAGACTGCATTTAGGAGGTGTTATGGTATATATTTGCATTTGCCTATTATGTAATGACTTTTGATACAGAAAATACTGTCTTTTGCCTATACAGTGGACCCTTGTATAACAAACAGCTTGTATAACATAAAATTTGTACAACATAAAAACTTCTGGAGATAGGAGAAATTTGCTTAACTTAATCACCTATGGGGAAAATCCATACAACATAAAAACGGGATCACTCTGTTTTCAATGCATTCCTATGGGAATTTGTATAAAGGAAAATTTGCTTAACATAATTTCATTTGGAACGAATTAATTCCTTTATACAAGGTACCACTGTACTTATATCTTTTGCCTCTGTTTATGCTTCAGAGTAGTAAGTATGGTGCAGTTTCAGAAAGGTTTACTCTGTTTTTATTTCAGAGTAATCTAAATGAACTTTAAATGTTTTTTGTGTGCATATGTTTTGCTTTGTGATTGTTTGAACTTTCTCTTTCTTTTTTTAAGGGCGGTACCTCTGTTGGGATACTTACCTCAGGACTTAATTGGAACTCCCATCTTAGTACATCTTCATCCTAGCGACAGACCATTAATGCTAGCAATTCATAAAAAAAGTAGGTTTTGCTGTAGAATGGTACCTTTTTCATGTCATTTAGGAGGCAATTAATAAAATCAACACAATAAAGGATGAATTTTTTTACAGTGTGTTGGGTAACAAAGTCCATTCGTGTGTTTATTTGTTTATTCATTACATTACATTTTTATGGTTCCTTTTTCCCTGTGATGAGACCAAAGTTGATTCAGAAGTTACGAAATAAGCCAACTAAAACATGATAAAAACAATCAAACTAGTACAGCATTAAAGGAATTCATAGATGCAATTTAAAACACCCCAAAACTATTTAAAATAAATTAAAATAGTAATAATGTGGAAAATCCAAAATCAAAATTCCTCACTGTCCACTTGGTTGTTAAAAGCTTCTCTAGAATCTTGTAGTTTTTTAAAACATTAATTCCTCCTCCATTGGCCCCAGCTGTTCTTTGCAGACTCAGATCACCACCTAGCTTGGTGGTGGTGGTGGTTTGGCTTTCTTTTATTTCTCAATGAATGCAAACATTAGGACATTAGATTGGGGCACACTAATATGATAAAGACGACTATCAGGCCTACTGAGAGACGTTTGATTAAAAGGTAATCAATTGCTCTTGGTCCCCTTACTGTATCTAAGTAGGATAGGAAGTAACCGTGGTTTAAATGCACTTTTCACAGACTTCATTGGTAAGACATTTGTTGCCCTTTGCTTTAGATTCCAAGCCAGCAACTAACAATCATGTTTCTTGAAAAGCATATAGGAGCCCTGTAGTTGTTTTGACTTCTATACTACCCCATGGTGCTAGAGTTCTTTCTGGGCTGTTTACAACATAGCTGTGCAAACAACTTGCCCCTCACTGAGCTGGATACTCATGTTAGCAGTGGCCATGTCATTCCTTAGTAATTCCAGTAAAAAGCATCAGTGGGAGGTGCTGGGAAAGATTTCCATCAGGATAGGCTTATCTAGACCAGCCAATAGTATGATTAAATATGAGGTTCAGTTGAACATATTGAACATAAGTACAGTATACATTCAGTAACTTGTAGAAACCATTCAGCAACTGTTAAAATCCGCCTAAGACAATGAGGATGTGGTGCATGTTCTGGGTACCAGCTAGTGAATAATGTGATTGTTTGCTAAACAGTCCAGGGCTGCAGTCTCTGTGTAACTGACAAGCTTTGCAATGCCTGAGACCAGTTTGGGATCTGATGAAACTCAGTATGGTACTTACATAGCAGACCACCAAAAAAGCATCTTAATGGCTGAAATCCTATTGCTTAGCAGAGTAAGTCACAACTAGAGGAGGTCACCTTGAATCAGTGGAGCATGTGGAAAGGTTAACTCACCAAATCCCCACCGGAGCAGGGGAATTACTCTAGTGCAACTTGCTATGATAAGCAACCAGAAACAATTGAGTAGCACTTCATGAGTTTTTGTGTGTCTAAGCACACTTCTTCAGATGAATTGAGTGGTTGTGTCTCTTGGAGTTTTTTTGCCAATATCTTTTAGTCAAGGCTTTCAGGAACTTGTAGTTCTCAAATTAAGTTCAGTCTGTAGTTTTCATTTTTAAATCTTGGGAAATACTAATCCTTGATTATTGAAAATCTGAAATCAGAGATATTGTTAGTGGGCTCCTGTTTATTGGTTGCATAGCGTCCAGTTTTTAGTTTGCTATTTCACCAGTTCAGTTTATAAATGTTTGGCGGTCTGTTCTATTAAAGTTGAAGTTTGCCTCAATGCTTTGTTTCAGTACTTCAGTGTGGTGGTCAGCCATTTGACTACTCACCAATCAGATTCTGCACTAGAAATGGAGAATATATTACTCTGGATACTAGCTGGTCTAGTTTTATCAATCCGTGGAGTCGAAAGATTTCATTTATAGTTGGAAGACATAAAGTTAGAACGTAAGTAAATGAAAGCAACAAATGAAATCTACCACATTATGAAATTCTTTGTGAGAGGTATATTTCATTGAAACAAAGGAGAAAGTGTCACATGCAAACCTGGTTTCTACAACATTTTGTGTAGTTTCCTAGCAGAAGTGCTAATTTCCTCTTCTTTAAGAATATTTACCAAAGGTAACATTCCATTCATGCTATTGTTTGTATTATTTTTAAAAAGCAAAAGGTTCCTGATAAGCAACCTTGTGGATCATAAGAGAGGACGTAACCTTAATCAGGTTGCAGTATAGATCAGGCCTCCAAAGCCTGCTGTTTGATGGCTTTTTTTTTAGTAAGAGTTTTTTAGGAAGTCCTAATGGGACTACAACATGAACCTCTCCTTCCATATACTTTAAAAAGCCATTTATTGAATAATTGTATGAATGGCTTCTTCCTTTTTATTTTATTTTTTGACCTTTAGCTTCCACATGGAGAAGCTGGTGGTCGCATCCCCATGGGTGCCAGTACAAGAACTTCCCTGGTAGCTTCTCTGTGCAGTGGCTGCATGATGTAGCACCTCATCTGATGGAGATAGTACAAGTCATTAGAAAAATGACACCAGCAAAGGTGCTGTCTTTAATTTTAAGTGACAACATAGAGACTGTGTTAAATGTGGAGCATCCATAGGAAATAGTATGGCCCCTTTATGGAGATTCTGTAGCATTCACCTTTATTTGACAGCTGCAATATGAATGAGCTGGATCTTAATGCAAGTGGGTTTGACAAACATATGTCACAACGTAGGTCAAATTTATTATGTGTGTCACCTGTTGAAAATTTCTTGGTTTCCTTTTTCATGTGTGGTTGGTTAATATTTGGTAACAGATGGGATATTTCTGATCATTTAGCTTCTGCACCTTGAGTACAGGTTATTACAGAAAACATGCAAGCATTTGTTAAGCATAGGGGGAAATCAATATCTAAATGTAAATGGCATCTAATTTATTTCTATTTTTGAATAAATCTATTGAGTGCGAAGGTTACAAAAGTAATAACTCATCGGCTCTTGTAAGTATGTGCTGTGTTGTAAATGCTTTTAACAAGACACTTGTAAGTGCTTCAGATCTTTCCAATGTTGTCGAGATTTACTTCAGAGTGAAGAAGTCATATTTGGAGTGAGTAAGCCTGAATATTTTATTAGTTTAAAAGTTTGTAGATGCAACAGAAAAAACAGAGCTGATATAATTGAAATAAATTCCTCTCATTCTGAATCATATTAATGATTTTTACAGTGGTCCCTTGAATGAAGATGTGTTCACACCTAAATACAGAGAAGAAGAAAATCTTCACCCTAACATTCAGGAAATTACAGAGCAAATACACCGGTTATTGTTACAGGTATACACTCTTTACACTGAACCAAAATAAAACGGAATTTAATTGAACCTCTAGGTATACAGAGAGAGGAATATGTTTGCTATGTGTTTTTATTATTGTGCTTATTTTTGTTTTTAGTACTTAATATTGATTACCACTTGATGTTGTTATATACTGATTCTTTACTTTTCTTGTGTTGTTGTAAATTGCCCAGAGTTCTGATTGGAAGGTGGGCAATAAATAAATAAATAAATAAATAAATAAATAAATAAATAAAATGTTCATAAGTACCTGTACCAGAAAGTCTGGATCTTCAAAATACATCTTCAAACAGCGCAATGCCCGCTGCTTTAATTGCAGCTTAGAAGTGTTATGTATAATTAAATTGTACACTTCTCTCCAAAGACAAATTGTGTTCAGGTGGTTAAAAACAATTACCTACAGTAGTACCTTGGTTTGCAAGCATAATCCGTTCTGGGAACATGCTTGTAAACCAAAATACTTGTATATCAAAGCAAATATCCTGATAGAAAATAATGGAAACTTGCCCGATTCATTCTGTGGTCCCAGTTTCCATTTTTTCCTATGGGGAAATTTGCTTTGACCAGGACTCGTCGGTTGGCGAGGCTGCCGCTGGGCACTGCTGGGCTGGGCGCAAGGTCTGGAGGCCTCTGCTGGTGCACCGAACGGGTCCAAAGGCCACCATGGCCGGGACCTCCACCAGATCCGGAGGCCTCCACGAGAGCCAGAGGCCTCCACAGCCCGATCCAGAGGCCTCTGCTGGGGCTGCGGATGGGCCCGGAGGCCTCTGCTGGGCCTGTGGATGGGTCTAGAAACCTTTTCTGGGGCCGCAGCAAGGGCTGGAGGCCCAGTCCTGACCTAGTAGCCAGTAGCCCCCACCTGCCAGTGAGGGGCACACACCTGCAGCAGTGACAAGAGGGCAAGTGGTGGCGGCGAAGGGGGTGACAGCAAAATGAGCACCTCCTGTGCTCGTTTTGTAAGACATTGCTCATTGATCAAGATAAAAATCAGAAAATTTTGCTCATTGATCAGTATTTGTTAACCAAGGTATTCGTAAACCAACATACCAGTGTGTGTAAAATACAAGATTAAAATAAAAGCATTAAAGCAAAACAGTTAATCACATGAGTAGGTTTACGGAATGGCAAACACTGTTTAAAACATTTTGCAACAAATTGACAAGTCGTCTTAAAGGCAGGAATCATGTCTGCTTAAGAATGTATTAGTCTCTCAGCAAAAGGTCATTAGAGCTGGCAAGGAGTACTAGAGCCCAAGTACAATAATCAAAATGTGTCTGTGTTGCATTTCCATGCCTCCAGTGCTGATTGAAAAAGTTCCACTTGATGATCATAAAAATCATAAAAGTTTCATAGGATGCATATGAATCACATGTGACTCATGTGAATGGAGTTTTTAAAGAACCAGAATCCACAATGCTTCTTAATCTCTGCCCATCACAGTTTGCAACCATGATAAAACAGTCTCTCCAGTCCCATTCCAGCCATGCATAATCCATAGAATTGGTGTTTTATGGCTTTGACGGTGCAGTCTTTCCCTGTTTCTACTCTGAAATGTGATGCTCTAAATCTTACTTCCATTTTCATATGTAATATGCCACCTCTACCATTTGGTTATCATAGCAATCTTGATTTGTAGAATGGCATCTATAAATCTAGTTAAAAGGCTGCTTATTTCAAAATTATATTCCTTCAGAAATTTTAAAAAATTGACTTACATTTAGCTTTTGCATATGCAAAGGTCTGTGACTGTGCCAAGGTCCTTCTTGAAATAGGTTTCAATCTAGAATCATAGAATCATAGAGTTGGAAGAGACCTCAAGGGCCGTCTAGTCCAAGCTGCTGCCATGCAGGAACCCCCATCACAGGATTCCCAACAGATGGCTATCCTGCCTCTGCTTAAAAGCCTACAAAGAAGAAGGCTTCACCACTCTCTGTGGCAGCATGTTCCACTGCTGAACAGCTCTAACTGTCATGATAATGTCATTTCTTGAATAACAGGAATAACTTCTTTGCTGACTGAATTCATGCCAAAAATATACACAAAATTTTGAAACAGCTTGTACTGTGAATAACTATTTCTTTGTTATCAGTCTTAATGATGTACCTGTGTATGTTTTAGCCTGTACATAACAGTGGATCAAGTGGCTATGGAAGCCTAGGCAGCAATGGATCACATGAACACCTAATGAGTGTGGCTTCATCGAGTGATAGCAATGGGAATAATAATGAAGATATGCAGAGAACACCAAAGCCTGTAAGATTTCATAACTTTACATGGAACTTTACTCCCCTTTAACTGCTCCCATTCTCTTGTAGCTTTAATGTAATGTTGTCTATTAATGCTGCAGGATGTCCCTCAATTCCCTGTTCTCAATACTTGAACATGTCTTAATTGTACCAGACTATATATTGTCCCTCATTCAAGCTGCCTTGGGTCCTTTTCCCAAGGAGTAAGGTGGGGTAAAAAATACTCTAAATAAATAAATAAATAAATAAATAATTTTTTCACTGTAATATAGTAATGAATTAATGAGAAATGACACTGGGGAGTTCTACTTTGAAGAGGTGTGCCAGTGGGGCATTATCTCTGGCCCATTCTCCATTGATTTACTAATCATGACTTACCATAGCCAATGGTTTTGTATTTTAAATCGTTGTTCTTTAATCTTCACTACAGAACTTATCTCAAAGTCTTGGGTGTTTGTCCAAGAATAAAGAAGAGCATGCTATCTTTAATTCCAGAGCAAAGCTTGAAAACCAGAAAAAATCTTATGGAGGTATGACAGAAAGGTTGTATTTTTAAAAAGAAAATTGAATAAAAACATAAAATTCAGATTAGTTTAATTATTGTTTTTAAGAAATGCTACAGTATGAGAGAATAAATTCACATAGTTTAGCCATGTTCACATACTATGTGCCATTTACTTTCTGTATCTTGCCATTACTTTGTACTCAGACCTTAATCTGCCCCTAGTGCTGTCATGATTGAGTTTATTGGCCTCTGTCTCTATACTATTTCAATATTTAATTGGAATAGTGAAAGGATCCTTGTATAAAAATGTAAGGTGCTTCTGGTTTTATGTTATGTAGAAAAATCAAATGGCCACTGTATTCCTGGGAAAGGGGCAACTCAGTCAGCTGAAAATGATGCTGTTGGAATTACTTGTCAAAGAAGCTTGGCTGCAGAAGAACTGGCTTGGGAGGAACAGCCTGTGTATTCTTATCAGCAAATCAGCTGTTTAGATAATGTTATCAGGTAAGCAGTTAGCCATTTACTATAACACTGATGATGCATAGTTCGCTTCTATATCAAATTGAAGATTTTAATGGCTTTCTCTTACAGATACTTAGAAGGGTGCAGTGCACCTGATAAAGTGAATAAAAAATCTCAAACTGCTTCAAACACTGTTGCATTGAATTCTGATCCACACACAAAGGAAGTGAATGAGAGCACAATTAAAAGATGCATAGGTATATCTCTGGCCTTTTACCTTTCAAATGATTTACAGTGAAATTCTGTACATGTTTATTTTGAAATAAGTCATAGTGTTTGCAGCCGTATTCTTAATGTAGATGTAATTCAAACATGCCGTGCTGTGAAATGGTCTCTGTTATAGCACCTAGTTGCCACCTTAAGCAGCAATCTTGTGTATCTCTTTCCCTTCACCCCTCAATATTGTCTGGCACTTCAGAAGTCATACATTATTGCTTAATGAGTTTCCAAGTCCCCTTAGCAGCAAATGAGATGAATACAATTTCATAGTGATAAAAGTTTTTTTAAGAAGTTTCAGATAAAGTTTCATTCTACTGCTATATGTCTGAAGGAGTGGATGTGTAGTCCACGAAATGTTACATTAAAATCAAAGAAAAATAAAACACAAAACATATGGCACCTTAAAAACTTTCATATTTTTTAATCTCCTCATTAAAATATGAAAAGTTTTTAAGGTGCCACATGTTTTGTGTTTTGTTTTGTTTTGTTTTTCTTTGATTTTTGCCTGAAGTTTTTTAAGAGTATTTTTACCTCACCTTTCTCCTTGAAAAACGACTCAAGGCGACTTACAATAATGAGGGACAATATACAGTCCAATACAATGAAGACATATTCAAGTACTGTATTGAGAGCAGGGATTGAAGGGCATCTTACAGCATTAACAGACAACATTACATTAATGCAGTTACAAAGTCTATAAACGCAAAGTTTATGTGATCATGTATGGTAGATTAATATAAAAGTCACATAATAGGTAGTCCAGCATTCAGGGAAAGCTTGCCTGAAGAGAAAGGTATTTGTTTCCGGAAAGACAGCAGAGATGGGGAAGTCCTCGCCTTTAAATGTTGTACTAGTTGTAAACTGGGGAGACAGGAGATGCAGAGGTACAGCCAGAAGTGGATTCAGTATTATGTTTTGTGAAGGCATTAGGAACATGTTTGTGAAAGGAGTTATTTAGTCCTTTAATCAATTTTTGACAGGTTCATTTCCAGTGGGTCTATAGCCTAGACACATTGTATAATTGTATTATATTTATTTTGTTTTCTTTCAGTCAAATAGTATGCCCAATATCATTAAACAATGAATAAATTAGATTCTAGTTCTTGAAGATTTTAAGTACAAATTATAGCAAAATATGTTATGTGGAAGAATGTTCATCTAGCGAAGGTTTTTATTTGAAAAACTGTCAGCAGCACACGTGTCCTCACTTGTTGTAGATGTTATCAAATTGGTGCCTGTGTTGCTTTTAAAACTCCATTAAAACTGCTCCCTCAAGTCTTAAGTCAAAAACGGGCAACAGAGTTGGTATTTAATTCTTGAGGATGCTGACAGGAACTGTGTGAATGAATAGGAACTATGTCAGGAATGAAGTACAAGTATTGGGGCCTTTCAAAAACTGTTTAGTTTTCACTTATAACTGGATAACATAATCCAATGCCATGTTTTAGTTGTCTGTTGTTGTTGTTGTTGTTGTTGTTGTTGTTATTTCTGTGTGTAATATTTCTGTTTGTTTTCGCTTGATATTTAAGAAGAAAGTGAGCGGTCAAAAAACTGCATAGGTCCTGCAGCGTTGGAGACGTCTGAGAAGTCAAACGCTTCTGCTGTTGTTGGTGCCCATTTAACTACCTTGACTTTGCCTGGAAAACCGGAAAGTGTTGTATCTTACACAAGTCAGTGCAGCTACAGCAGCACCATAGTTCATGTTGGAGACAAAAAAACACAACCTGAATTAGGTATTGTACTACTTTATTTTGCAAATTTTGTTGCAGATTTTGCAGCCCTCTTATAAATGTGCTCAAAAGATTGCTACATTCTGTCTTTCATACAGAGATGAAAGAAATTTGAACCCATTCATTGTGCTAATGTACTGTTGCAAGAAAAAGTGTCGAAGAAAATGAAATTACTAAGTCTATGTCTTCTTTTAGAAATAATAGAAGATGGCCCTAGTGGAACAGAACCCAGTGAGAATCAGCCTGCTGCTCCACAAGGCAGCACCATACAAAAGAAGCAGGAGAAAGAGGCTTTTAAGAAATTAGGACTCACCAAGGAAGTCCTTGCTGTGCATACACAAAAAGAAGAGCAGAGCTTTCTGAACAAATGCAAAGAAATAAGAAACCTCCATATTTTTCAATATCATTGCAATTACTACTTTCAAGAAAAACTCAAAAGACATCCTGGTGAGTGGGGTATGACTTAGAGTTTGTAACATATTAAGTCAATTAGTATAAGTTAATTTTAATGTATCTAGCTAGATACAGTTTGAATATCAAACTATGAATGCAGGCTTGTCATGTAGTATATTTTTCTTCAGAAGATCCAGTCTGTTAACCAGAACGCAGAGAGATTATAGTTGCATCTTCAAAGTTTTTCTCTTTTATGGAATAAAAGACACTCCGGCATTTCCTGTGCAAAATAAATAAATGTGATTGCTTTCTTTTATAGGGATTGGAAGTAGTGTTTGGAAGTGAGTGAATTTGAGACTATGTTGTGAGGAGGGGCAAATTTGTTTTCAGCCTCTGAACTTAAAACTGGAACTTTTAAAAAGATTCTCCTTTGGGAAATTAATGAAGAAATAACAAAAAAAGAATACATAAGCATTTTGTCGTCACTGCAGATAAAGCCGTGTCCCATTACATTTTATTTTAATGGCAAAAAACAGCAAGACATTTTTAAGAACTTCCTTCTCATTCCAGGTATTCATGGTCGGCAGCATGGTTCTGGAATAGATCAGTCTTGGAAGAAAAATGGAAAGAACAGGAAATCTAAGTCAAAACGGCATAAGCCACATGAATCCTCAGACAGTACAATGTCTAGTACCAAACCACCCCAAAAGTTTCCTTTGCTCGGTCCAAATCCTAGAGCCTGGTCTCCATCTGACACATCCCAAGCAAGTTATCCTGGCATGCCTTTTCCTACAATTGTGCCTGCCTACCCACTTCCGGTTTTTCCCCCCAGCTGGGACTGTGTCACAAGGTCCTGAAGCTTCTGTTTCTGGTTTAAATGAACTACAGGTGTCTGGAAATCAAGGTGTTTTGCCATTGTCACAGTTTCCTGCACCATTAGTAACTCCAGTGGTGGCATTTGTGCTCCCCAACTATGTATATCCTCAAATGAACAATGGCATTTCTCAAACGCTATATCCTGACCCACCTAGCTTTTCTGCTCAGCCTTCTTTCTCTTCACAAGCACTTTTCGCAGCACAGCCTCCATTCACTGCCTTGAATGCATATCCTTCACAAACAATATTTCCAGCACAACCATTCCATTATAATCCATCAGCAGATGGTGAAAAGGCCCCTGTTGTAGAATCCCGAAACGATCCTTCCCGTTCCTGTTCTCCACAGTCTTTGAGCCCACACGATCAGGCCTCACCACCATTGTTTCAGTCACGATGCAGTTCCCCTCTACAGTTGAATCTTCTGCAATTAGAAGAAATGCCAAGAATGACTGAAAGTGGAACTCCTGGTACACAGGGGAAGCATGGAACCCTCACTGACGGAGGGACAGCTAGCAAACCTGTAAGTTCAGATGACTGTAACAAGAGAGCATCTTTCCATGTAAGTGTTCTCAGAAACTTCCTGGAAGATACATGTGCTGAAGAATTTTTAAAGTATGCTGTACAAAATTGGATTGCTAATCAGCTAGTTACCACCAGCAGTCAGTGGTTGGACAGTATTACTCGGCCTATTCTCTAGATGCTTGGGTTTGTTTGGGGGGGGGGGGATTTTGAGGAGGAAGTATTTGGGGATTTTTGTGTGTGTGCATATTCAGTCTGGTCTCTGGGTGTCTGAATTTCATTGTATGTGTATACTGTGTGTGTGTGTGTGTGTGTACATACATACACACACATACAATGACAAATTATTGATTATTAGTAGTAGTAGTAGTGTTATTATATGAAATATTTTTCATATAAGAGCAAATATTTGGAAAGAATGGCTAGGATGTAGCAAAAAGCAGCTAAAGTCCTTTTGCTTAGGGCAGCAAATTGCAATTAGAGTAGCCTCATTGAATCTGAAAGTTACAGAATAGTTGACTTACCGGATCTCCATTAACTGAATATGCCTACTGTAGTTGCAACTAAGCAACAGGATTATAGCCAATGTCTTGGTGCAGATGGTTAGAAGTGTTTAAACTTCCACCTTAGATTTCGTATTTGGTATTATTCATTGTAATGGTGGAAAATTACTGCCAGTAAATTTCTGTTCAGTGCTTTAAGTGGATGAATAGCATACATGACCAATTTATCTTTTAACCTTTTCCTGTAGAGTTGAAGTTGAGGAATTGCCAGTTCCAATTTAAATTGTAAATACTCCATTTATTCAAATGAATTATAAAGTTCGGCCACACAAGTAATGCTACTCTAGTCAGCACAAGTTATAATTCTATCTTAGTTACAAGGACTGATCAAAGCTGTGCAGTTTTATGAAAAAGCATAACAATATAAGTTATGGTGAGATGTTAAAGCACATCTCAAATCCATTGTGGTGGTGTATAGAACCAGAAATGATAGAATTGTGTCGATGTCCCAATATTTATGGACCTGACTGTAGATTCTTTTCTAGTTGCTACTTTCATGTTTCAAAAGGTAGGGAGGCAATCTGAATACAAGTCCCGTTTGCAGAAGATGCAAAGTTATTTAAAGCTTTCAGTTGTGGATTCATAATAGAGACCTGGTAGGGTACCAGATTTTCCCTTCTGGCTATTCCATCCAACATCAGGGCAGACCAGAGGGTCAGTGAGAGGGTTTTGCCACTATTCAAAAAATCCATCAAGGTTAGCAGATTTTCCTCCCTGGCCTTCCCAAGGATTGAGTGCCTCCATCTGTCTGTGAACCTCAGGAACAGACAGGGTTTGGAGTTGATGCACAGCTCTCCTGGAAACCCTGCTGAGGCTGACAGACTTCATCTCTGTGATACTGTTGCTTGTACTCCTGGGAAATTTCAGCATACATTGGGAAAGTTTGTCTGCTGGTCCACCCTGGGATTTCATGGATTCCGTGATATCTATGGGGCTGTGTCAACAGATGAGTGGTCCCACGCATGTAAGAGGTCATATGCATGACCTAGTATTTTTAGCTAGTTAAGGTATGATCTGATGACAGCTAGGTTTTCTTTGTTCATCCTGTCATGATCAAATCATCATCTGCTGGAATTGAGTTTGGCAATGCCAGTGCCACCTTGCAAGGAGATATGACCATTTAGAACAGTCTACCCACAGAGGCTGTTGGATGCGGGTTTCCAGATTAGCTGGTTGGCAATGTCAAAGCCAAAGTTGCAGGATGGTACTGAGTACTGTATTATGTTAAAAGGCATTGGGATGTGTGGTTCATGACAGTTTAGAGAGATTTTGCAGAATATCCCAAGTGCTCAGTGTAGCCTATACCCATGGCTAGACGCTTCCAATTGATAGCTGCCTGTCCACTGTTTAGAGATCTCTAGAAATACAGTGGAAATTACTAGTACTGATGATTCAGTTAAGCTTTTCTGTTCTCAACCCTTCATTGTTGTCAAATAATATTAAACAGTATTCTTATGCAGTGTGTTTTAACCCATTCTGACAAAATTGTTTTACTATCCAGTGTTCTTTTCCGAAAGAAAGGGCATTCTATAATCTTTTAGCCTGATTTTCTTTTTTCTTCCTTCTTCTTTTCTTTTTTTCTTTCTTTCTTTTTCCTTTCTTTTTGTTTTGTGAAGGCTGACTCTCCAATGGAACCTCAAAATTTTGATTCCTTCTCTATATCCAGTGATCTACTTGATATTTTACTTCAAGAAGATGCAAGTTCAGGCACTGGGTCTGCTTCATCAAGAAGTGGTGCTTCAGCAACTGCTGAGTCATTAGGATCTGGTTCAAATGGATGTGATTTGTCAGGAACAGGTAACAGTCGTATCTGTGATCAGTAAGCTGCAGAAACATTTTAAAGGAAGTACCTGCTTTCCATTATTTAAACATACTTTTTTGTTTCAAAAGGAAGTAGCAATACAAGTCATAGCAGCAAATATTTTGGGAGCATTGATTCCTCAGAAAACAACCATAAAACAAAAGGTCCTGAAATGGAAGAAAGTGAACAGTTCATTAAATCTGTCCTCCGGGATCCTCTCTGGCTGCTGATGGCAAATAGAGATGATGCTGTTATGATGACATACCGGATACCACCACGGTAAGCAATTTGTAAAAGCTGCTTAAAATCTCAAGTAGTCAGTGTGAATGCCTAGTTCAAGTAGTTATTGGCCCAAATAGTCTTTCATACATAGCACAAATGGTATAACTTTTACTGGCAGTTGACACTGGCTTAAGAAATCGCATAGGCACCAGTTGCATACTGAGTTGTATGTGTCAGTGTGCAACTGGTAATGTTTAGAGAGATTTTTTAACTTGGTGCAATTAACCTCAGAAAGTGTATTTTGATTGATTTGCATGCTACCTTTCTCCTGGTGATGGGAGTGAAACCATTTGCATAGCTATGCAAGAGGATTTTGGCTATATATTTTTATTATATAAATATGCTTATGATACAAATAGAAATATACTTAGTTCTTCTAAACTATTACTTCTTTTATTTGTTAATGAAAATATTTTTAAACACACGTTAAAGCATTTTTTCATACAATACCAAACTTGAATGGTCATAACACTTAGTAATTAATGTAGGAATTCCCCACAGTGATCAGACTACAACTACCAGATTATGACCTAGGTATGGGCCAGTAGTTTTTGTCACCCAGGGCCAGGAGAAAAACAACAATTCATTCGCAGAATTCCAATGATTTTCCAGGAGTAAAAATAGAAAAATATTTATTCTTGTAGTCTCTAGGCAAGCTGTTTTCATATAGTCAGAAAATACATTGGTCAGTATCCAACCTTGTTACACTGCTGGTGTAACAAGGTTGGATGCTGACCAAAAATAATAGTTAGCTTCCTAGCTAGAATTTTGAGAAAGACTTTTTGATTCTTGAAATGGGATGAGAGCAGTGTGCCCTCTAATTTTCTTCCCCACTGTGCAGGACTCTGCCCCATCCACATGTGAAACTCCCCCTCCTTGCATGTGATTCCTTCTGACCATAACAAAAACACTCGCCTTTAAAAGTGAAACTTTGCCTCTGGTAGATTGATATTTCAGCAGATTATTTGGCTGGCACTGGAACCCTGATTGAAATTTAGAATAGGGCACATGGCAAAAAAAGGCCTCTTGAAAGTTACCAATAAACATTTAGATGGTCCTGCTAGTGATGGTTATGGTTCTGTCTCCCCCATGTCAACTTGGCAGCATCAGTGTTGCTGCTGTGTCAGTACAAATAAGATAGCATTGCCTCCTGTGATAAGAGGTAATGTCCTCTTGCACTGGTACAAGCAGTTTGAGTTTTTTGTTTTGTTTTGTGATAACTCATTTGCATAACATTTAAAAGAGATGGTTCTCCTTTGTGGCCTTCCTGAAGCCACACAGATGGGTACTTCAACACGCATGCGCAAGGCTCGTCAGTCTCTCCGTGGGATTCTTTCTTCAATTTATGGCATTTTTGCCACCTTTTAAAAAGCCCACGTCTTGTATCGGGAAAATCCTCCACGCAGACTGGCATTCAGAGTGCCTTTTTCGTCTTGGAGAGGCTCATTGTTTGGGCAATTGTGAGTTTTGCCAACGGTTTAGCACTGTAAAAACGGTATAAGCTGTAAAAAATAGAAGGAATCATTTAAATGCTTACCTTCTGGAAAAGGCTTTAAGCCCTCAGGTGGAGAAAATTTTATTTCCGCACCTTTCCTCTCCTGCCTCGAAGAAATCTTTGATGTTGACGTCTCATAAAGAGACCAAGAAACTACCTTTATTAGATCGGAAAGTTTCAATTTTGGGATCGAAATCCCTTCCAATCCGAACGGACAATCCGTCTAAGAAGAAGCTTTCAACCTTGGCTTCACTGTTGATCCCAACCGAACTGCAACCCTTGGGTTCGACACCATTTCGATCTGACTTAGAGTCGTCAGGTTCAGCATCGAGCTCTCACAGCTTCTCAGTTGCGGAATCGTGTCCGACATTGGAGACACATAAAAACCTCTTCAAACAGGCTCCCATGGTGGTCCTGTCTGACAATGAAGAGGTTCATGAGACTACAGTGGTACCGGCCAAGGTGGCATCCACTGTTTCTCTCCAGCAGCCGTCGCTGCAACAGCCTACTGATCCAGAGCCAATTGCCTAGAAAGCTAAGAAGAGGCATGCTGGTCAGGACCATCATGAAAAGCGTCCCTGCCTCGAATCTGTGCATTCTTCGGGATCGAAATACTCTAAGCGGGGGGGGGGGGGGGGCGGCGGCGGCAGATGATAGGGGACAGCGACGGGCGGGGGGACGGACGGCGGTGGCCAGCGGCGGGGGGGGCAGCAGGCTGGCCAGCGCCCCCTGTCCATTTTGGCGCCCTAGGCAACTGCCTAGTTTGCCTTAATGGACGCGCCGGCCCTGTGTGGTAGAAACATTTACTCCTTCTCATCGCTCATTTACAAAATATCAAATTATCAAGGGGCATTGGGCACCTACCAATGTGAATTGCTCTCGCATCTCTAGTCACTTCTGGAATTCCTTCCAGATGATAAAAAGGTGGATGCCTCTTCAGTTTTGGAAGAGTCCATGGCTCTGGTGGCCCAGCAGATGCGGTCGGCCTATCCTGTTTTGAACTGCACTACTAATATTTTGGGTGCTTCAGTTGCCCTTCGTAGGCATGCCTGGTTAAGGTCTACAGGACTGTTGGACAATTATAAAGCCAGGATTAAGCAGCTCCCCTTTGATGGTGATGGCCTTTTCCATACCTCCACTGATCATATAATGGAAGATCATCATCAGAAGAAAAACACAGCTAGATGCCTTAATGTCACTACTTGGCCCCAACAACAGCCCTTTTGCTTTCCCTGGAGGAAGCAACCATACCAATAACTGTATCACTCTGGATTTTCAAAGTCTCACTTCCGAGGTAGGAGTGCCAGATTGTCCTCCTGCAATACCTACCAGTCATTGAAATCTAAAAAGCCTCGATCCACCTCCTCCCAATCTTCCAAGGGTCGAGACAAGAGACACCAATACTTCTGACTCCATAAGCAACATTTGTCTGCCCCCTTTCTTTCAGACCAATGGGTTCTCTCCATCATAACCCACGGTTACCGTTTGGAACGCTGTTCCACCCCTCATACCCATATGAGATCCTCTGCAGCTTTCGGCAGAAAGGTCCTGTCCTTTGTGATGGCGTGACGGCCCACCATCCTGTGAGTATGCTTGCAATCGCCCATCTGTGTGGCTTCACGAAGGCCACGGAGGAGAAGAAGCAGTTACTTGCCTGTAAAGGTGGTTCTTCAAATGGACCTTCATGAAGCCACACAGCACCCGCCCTCCTCCCCTCCAGTCGTCACACTGTGTCTTGGTACTTACCTTTCACGCTGTGGCTGGGAGGGAACTGAGGTGTTTAGGCAGGAAGCCTCCTACTCATGCGCAGTAGGAGGGGGAGGAAACTAACGACCTTTCCTGTTGCTAGGAAGGTCTGGAGCCTCGCGCATGTCCGTCGGAGTACCCATCTGTGTGGCTTCACAAAGGTCCCCTCGAAGAACCACCTCTACAGGTAAGTAACTGGTTTTTTCCTTGTACAAGTATCAGCATAAAATCCTCATTGATTTTAATTATTTTAGTGATAAGTAAATGCAAGAACACAATGGTCAGAATCTTATGGCTGTTCTAGTGTAAATGGTGTACATTTTGGAGAGAACCCGCTGTGTGTCAACATTACTTGCTACACACTGAGTTGCACAAATTGGTTACCCAAACATTATGTCTATACTGATTTCATAACTTGCAGCAAAAGTTATACCATTTGTGTTACACTGGCAATAGGTTTTTATCAGTCTCTAGTAACAATAATCATAGCCCAAAACAAACTTTTGTGTCATCTTTTGTCTGCAGCTGTTTATGATCTTTGCATATTTGGTTATCTGAAGAATGAAATGGGTTTCTTTGTATCTTTCACTTTAGAAATGTAGAAGCTGTTTTAAAAGAAGACAGATTGAAACTAAAACAAATGCAGAAGTTCCAACCAAGCTTAACTGAGGATCAAAAAAGAGAGTTGCTTGATGTGCATCCGTGGATTCAGAACGGTGGACTTCCAGAGGCTGTAGATAACTCAGTATGTCTTGTGGATTGTTTTTCTTTGAACATACCAGTGCACATTTTCTTTCCAGTGATGGTTTAAAATTACTTTTGTGACCTGACTATTAGAGCAGGGGTGGACATATCTAAGGAATGGTGCAGTTTATCTTTCTGAGACCCACTGTCAACCATACAATCTGCACTATTGAATTTTGTTGGCCATTTTAAGAGTGGTAGGAGCTGTACAAAATAGCCTAGTGGAGATGCATGTGATCTGTATGTTATGTCTCTGGAGGCAGACCACATTAAAGCATCACATTTATTTATTTATTTATTTATTTATTTATTTATTTATTTATTTATTTATTTAGCAATTGAATAGAATCATGATCAATGTGTGATCATTTACAGGCTTACTAAATGAAATCCTTACATATTCTATTCATTAACAGGCAATTTGAAATGAATGCAATTGAGTCATTTTAGGAAGACATAAAAGTGTACAGTGCCATTGAGTAAGCATGGTGATTTTTTTTTCTTTAAAGGTGTGTATTTATTGTGAAGAAAATATCAATGGCAGATCTCATGCACAAGAGGAAGAAATTCATGAAATGGAGTTTAATGAAATGAGTGAAGCCTGCATGGAGAATAGTTTGGCTACATTGAACCAAGTTGTCAGTGAAAATGTCTAGTTCATGGAGATCAATTTCATTAATACCTGCTCTTAAGTTGCAGTGCGCCATTAGATCTCAAAGGTTTTTATACTTGTTTCTTGTGAAAGGAATTTCAATAATATCAACCAAATGCATTTTTGTTCTAGAAAAAGGTCATTTATGATTAATCTCTTTAAAATGGGAACATTCCTTCTAGCAACTGTCTCCAAAATGTATATATTTGATGTATTGTTTTTAAAAACCTTCAATTGCTAAAATACATACAATTCCTTTAAACATACAAGAATATCATCAAAGCATGTTTGGATATGGTAAAGAATTTGCAAGATACCATGCCATCCATTAATTTATTTATAAACACCATGTTCAGTTGTACATAATTTACTTGGTTTGTTCTTTTTAGTTGAAAGTAATTTTCAGTGAATCACTGGATAATCCTGCACATTGCACAACAATTTCAATAAATGCAGTGTTCAAACCTCACTTTATTCTTTACACACACACACATTCTGATTTACCAGTGTTAAAAGAAATCACAATATTTCCACATTTCTACACTGTACAAATATTTATTCACCTTATTAAAAATAGTGCATGTTTTAAGAAAATCTCAAACTTTTGCCACTGGAAAGTAATCATGCCATATTTTTCAGTGGCTTATGGTTTCCAACACTCACAAATTATCCACAAATTTTATATCAGTTAAACAAGGGAGTTCAACTCTGAAGAAGACGGTTGAGGACATGATGAGGCCATATTGCAGTTTAAAATTACTTTCTTTTATATGGTCAGATTAATTAAGTTTATTTTACCAGCTGAATAACAACCACTTTTCACTCCATTGGTTCTTTGATTGCTTTTTTGTGGCCTCCTTTTATTTATTAATGGTTTTAATTTTACAAAAATATTGGTGTAGAAAAAGATAAAATACATCGAGGAGGCCAAATGTATTTAAAGCCTTAATTTACTTCCAGCATCTGTCTATATTTTATTTATCTTTAGAAATATTTGAAGATTATTTATTTATTTATTTATTTATTTATTTATTTATTATTATTATTATTATTATTATTATTATTATTATTATTATTATTATTATTATTATTATTATTATTATTATTGCTTCAAAGACAATTTCTAAGATAGTTGAAATATTGAAGTAGCTGTATTATAAAGAAAATGTTTGCAGTTGAGTAGTGGAGAAGGTGATTTTAGGAATTAGCCACTTCCTCAGAAATGACCCTTATCTAACTAGATATAAATGTAGGAATTTCTGTTTCACACAACTGTCTTATACTTTGCTGTGCTAAGAATGTGACACAAGAACTATCATACAAGATCCATTGATCCAGACTAAGCTTAGGAAGCAACAGCTGAATTAGCACAAACAATGAAGCATGGAAATCCAGAGACAATATAACATCTTATTTACTCCTGTTTTTCTGAATATTTCTTGTCGCTTTGTAAACAGCTTGGAATATGAATCTTCATCTCACGAGCAGTGAGCTAAAACAGCATTTTGTCCTGAACAACTATCCTTTCTAAGCTGATCCTGTGAATGTTTTCAGATGTCGCCTAATTTGTGCATTATAGGAGAAGGGTGTAAATATTTCAGTGTGTGCTTCTACACTCTTCTCTCGGACCATTTGATGCCACTTGATACCATTTAAAAGTAGCACATTTGCGTTCATGTAAGTTTGAATCCTGACACAGCTTTTCCTAGGTGCATTTTGAGTACTTGTCGTTAATTAAATAAATATTTGTATATAAACAATATACTCATACACCATCATATTGTGCATACTGTATACTGTTATGTTTAGAACTATTTTAAATCTTGCACAATCAGGTAATTTGAGGTGATGTTTATTTATTTAAACATTCTTAGTGCTAAAAAAATAAATGCCACAGTCTAGAATGTCAAACTGTATGACTTGTTCCAGAATGAGCAGGAACTTGTTTGTTTTTAGGAGCTTTCCTC
The DNA here is from genome assembly GCA_037367245.1 of Phrynocephalus guinanensis. Classification (NCBI taxonomy): domain Eukaryota; kingdom Metazoa; phylum Chordata; class Lepidosauria; order Squamata; family Agamidae; genus Phrynocephalus; species Phrynocephalus guinanensis. The sequence goes on along the minus strand of CM074735.1, from coordinate 92,180,357 downwards.
TCGTTCTTTAGCAAAATTATTCTGGAAGCTCACAAAAGCTTCAAAATCAGTTTGATCAGGTAGCACGCAAAGGCTGATATTGTGTGTTGTTTTGAAAAACGGAAGTCCAACAAGTAGTTGCCTGGATTGCAAAAAGAGTGGCTTAATATTTTGAACAGGTCCTTAAGAGATTTAAATTTTTGATAGACATCTACACCATGGAGTGTGCACATTAAATGACAATTTAGAGATATTATATTGGGTGTCTTAACATTGGCATCCTTTAGAGTGTATTTTTATTTGCATATCTTAACATGTTCCTATGACTTTGTAAAATTGTAGGTCTCTGTTTTGAAAAAGATACTAAAACCAACTTTCTCCAAATGTATTTTACAGTTTTAGCTTAAAGATACTTTGTCTGTATGAAAATAACTTCGTTGATAATGTGGCTCTCCAAATTGCAAACAGTGTTTTCTGTATACTGTGCAATATATTGTTTTTGTCACTTATTAACAATTTTTATTACATGCTTTCTAGAAAATCAGTCATTAAAGCAAACCTTATTTTAGGTGTTTCTCCTGCATTTACTATGCAAGTATTTTCCATGGTGATTGCAGTGCAAAAAATGAGGTCTTTAACCCAAGAGTTTCATGGCAGCATGGACCAAAGCAAAACTACAACAGGGATCTGGATATTGCTTCTCCCTCAGGATGTCTGTCTCTGTCCAACTCCCCAATCTGTGTGGATTTGAAAAGGGTCATTTAAGCCCCTGTTTCCTGCACATTGAGATGAGAGCTTTAACATGTCACTTTAATGTGGCTAGTAGCTGTGCTAGCTGGGGAGTTCTGGGAATTGACATTTTTTAAAAAAAACCCTCTTACGGCCTCTGAGATCTCATAGTTTGTCTCTGTTTCCTAGCTAGCTTATTAGCTCCGTTAGCTGCTGAGGAGTGCTTTGTTTTTGTTTGTTTGTTTGCTTGCTTGCTTTATATACTTCTGCCAGAAACCTGCCAGAGAAGCAGTTGGCCTTCGAGATGGTGAGGGGGGGAAATAATGACTTGGAGATGCAGGGAAAAATGTTTTGTTTTTTTTTTTATTTATTTATTTATTTATTTATTTATTTATTTATTTATTTATTTATTATTAAAACTACAATGCAAAACATTAAACAAAGTCAAATAACATTTATACAAAGGGAAGAAAAAATAAAACACTACAAAATAAAACCCCGTGCAACCCACTTCCCACTTGGATTAGAAGTAAAGTTTACAAGTTTACAAATCTTAAGGTATTGACCATCCCATTTCACTCTAAAAATTACTGTACACTGAATCTTCTCCCAGTGTGCACCCCTTTATCTATGCATTTTTTGAAATGCATATGCCAACAGTTTATTCATTAATTCATTTATTCATTAAAATACATTAAGCTTTTTCAATTTTTATTTCACAAATCAATTTTCCTAATTTTTATTTCACAAATCAATTTGTCATTAATAGCCATATTCCATAACCCCCTATACCATTCCTCCAATGTAATTTGTTGGATTTCCAGTATTTAACAAAAATTAACCTTTCCACCATTATCATTATAGTTACCAACTCCAACTCCTCTTTCTTCAATTGTGCATTCACAACTATGAAGAAGGCCAATTCCATGCTAGGGATTATCAAAAAGGGGATTGAAAATAAAACAGCCAACATTATAATGCCATTATACAAAACAATAGTAAGGCCGCATCTGGAGTATTGTGTACAATTCTGGTCACCGCATCTCAAGAAAGACATAGTGGAACTGGAAAAGGTGCAGAAGAGAGCGACCAAAATGATTACTGTGCTGGGACACCTCCCTTATGAGGAAAGGCTAAAACATTTGGGGCTCTTTAGTCTGGAAAAAAAGGCGCCTGAGGGGGGATATGATTGAGACGTACAAAATAATGCAGGGCATGAGTAAAGTGGATAGAGGGAAGCTCTTTTCCCTCTCACAAAATACCAGAACTAGGGGACATGCACTCAAATTGAGGGCTGGGAGAGTAAGAACAGACAAAAGAAAATATTTTTTCACCCAGCGCGTTGTTAGTCTATGGAACTCCCTGCCACAGGATGTGGTGATGGCATCTGGCTTGGATGCCTTCAAAAGGGGATTGGACAGATTCCTGGAGGAAAAGTCCATCACAGGTTACAAACCATGATGGAGATGTGTAATCTCCAGTCTTAAAACCAGGGTACTTCAAGGGCCAGATGCAGGGGAGTGGTATCAGGAGACAGATATCTAGTCTCATGCGCTTCCAAAAGCATCTGGTGGGGCCACTGTGAGATACAGGAAGCTGGACTAGATGGGCCTTTGGCCTGATCCAGCATGGCTCTTCTTATGTTCTTATGTTCTACCATTTGTGGTGACATTTGGATCCTTTTCCCTTTTCTTGAATTTCTTTAAAAATCAATGTCAATTCCTTGTTATTTCACACAACCACCACATATGCAGGTATGTCCCTTTTTCTTTTTTACACCTCCAGCTTATTGGAGATATTTATTATTCTTCACAGGTGTTAAGTACCATCTCCAATATACTTTGTAACAGTTTTCTTTTACCGACAGGTTTTTCACTATTCTTTTATTCCCCATTTTCCTTTCTTTTTTTCATTATTGATGTCTTCTTGCCATATCTCTTTTTACTTATTCTCTTTATATTCTTGGAGGTTGCGGGAAAATTAAATTACCAGTAGTTTTTTTTTTTTGCATCTGTCTTCATTGCAGAAGACGTTGAGAAGATTCAGCTGCCCAAATGGCCCCTCCTGAATAAAGAATTAAATCAAGTTTAAGAGAGATGATGTCTTAGACCTAATTGATAAATTGAAGATCAGGTAAATCACCAGGCCCTGATAACATCTATCCAAGGGTTATTAAGGAACTGAGAAATGACATTGCAGATCCCTTAACTATAGTATGCAACTTGTCCCTAAAAATGGTCTCAGTACTAGAGGACTGGATGGTAGCAGATGTCAATCTTTACAAGGGTACCATATTTTTCCCTTTATAAAATACCCCCATGTATAACATGGCTGCAGAGACATGATATGGGCAGTTTCTCAACTACAGTTCTCTCTGGCTTTTGTGTATAAGACAACCCTCAGGTTTTAGAACTTTAGACAAAAATATAGTCTTATGCGTGGAAAAATACAATAATGTCTTGTCTCACAAACCTTTTAAAATTATTTGAAAAGGTTAACAGGCATTTTCTGAAAGTATTTGATGTGGTCCCCCACCACAGGCTGCTGTGGACTGAGAATGGGTTGAGAACCAGGTCTCATAAGTGTCATACTGAGATTGGATCCTTTGCCCATTTGAAAAACTATGAAGACTTACCACAGGGGCTCAGGGAGTGGTTCTACCATCTTCTCTCATATTTCTCCAAGCCAAAATAGAAAGAATGTCACAGCTTAAATGAATGAAAGGTAATCGAGACATATTTGAAATGCACTAAATCCTTTCACTTTTCAGATTCCCATATGTTTTGAGTCCCACCCACCCACAACTGGCAATAATGGGCATAAAGTCTAAATAGACCTTGGTATGGTGTCTGGGAGTCTGTTGTTCTCTATGTTATGAAATCCCCAGTCTGGATATATGTAGTTCACTATTGCCAGTCCTAAAGCCAGTGTGATAACAATTACATATTGAATGCCTTTAGTGGATTGCTGTGGAACTACACATCAAAAGTTAGGGTTCCCCCCCCCATAGTTGAAGCATATTTTGGTAGAAGGTACATTAGTAGATAAGAGCACAATAATTTAAATACAGCAGTTACTCTGCAGCTTACCTCTTGCCACCTCAGTACTCAGCAGTACTGCACACAGTAGAAACGGGCACTAACTTTGATATGCTATGCCCAACTTTGAAGGTGTCTTCTGGCTACAAGTAAAATGAGCACTGGTACTTACTAATATACACTCATGGAGTAGAAGAACATCTTCCTCCACCTAGGTATTACCATGTTACTGTTTTGAGGTGCTGGAACAGCTGTTAGTTTGATTATCTGTTTATACAGTTAGGATAGTGTTCCTTGCCTCTTCCAGCAGTGCTTTATCCTGTTTTCTTTAGTTCTTAGATGCTTCCCCATGTCCTTGTATATTCTCCACTGATGATATGTGAAACTAAGTTGTGTTCTTACACTAGGAGGTGCCTGTCATGGAGCTACCAGATAAAACCTATCATGGCAAGTACTAGTGTTCGTACTGTGGTTGCATCCACTTACACATGATGGAAATCTAACCAAATACTGAAAAGAAGCTGTCTATAAAATAGACACTGTGAATATAATCTTAATTAGATGTTTGACAACTTGCTATTTTATAACCTTATCCTACGCTTTGCCCAAGAAACACAGGGTAAGATACATGTTTCTCTTTAATTACCCTTTTTATCAGCAGTACTTTTTCATAATTTCTGTAGTTCTGCTGGATGCCTTTTTATTTCTTTTTAATTTCTTTTTAATTTTTCTTATATCTACATTTTGGTCCTGCTACTAATTATTGGTTGCTCTGGTGGTTGTTTTTTGTTCTTATGTACACCACCTTGAGTTCCCTTTGGGAAGCAGGCAGTATATAAATATTAAAATAAATATAATAAAAATAAATATGTATTGAAGTACATTTTTATTTTTTTTTATATTGGCACAACCAGTCACAGTTATTGAACTAAGGAGCAAGCTTGATTCTGCAAAAAAATAATAATAATAATAGTAATACAAGGGCAGAAATGTCCTTTAAACATTTTTAAATGTTTTAAATCGTCTCTAGGTGTCGCTGTTCATACACAATTGAATATGCCTTCTTTTGGGATGTTGCTGCATTTTTGTTTTGATTCACATGGGATCCCATTGTTAGAGCATTTGGAAGTTTCACTGTATAATTTGCCCTCACACTGTGTTTTCTGTCACAAGAACTACATTTTCCTAAGACAAGCAAATATGGAAGCTGTGGAACTGGTGTGCTGATTTTGGCCTTCATCCTACTTGGATGACTACATCGGGGTGGGAAGCCTTATTGCTGGCCACCTCTTTCAGCCACTGAAGAAATGAGAGTTACTTAAATGTTAACAAGTCCTGTTTGCTTAGTAGATCTATTCCAGGGGTGGAGAACCTTTTGTCTGCCAAGGGCCATTTAGATATTTATAACACCCTTCAGGGGCCGTACACTCTCAACTCTCTACGGCAATGAAAATACAGCTATGAATCAACAATTGTTGTCTGTCAAAATGGCAAAGTGCAGAAATGCCCTGTGTTCCCTTAACCTACAAAGAAGAGCTCCTCCAGGGAAGGAGGAGGCACTCCCAGCACACACACCCAGGAGGGAGCCTGTATCTCAGACAGGGAGTGAATACATGTACACAGTACTGTAGTCAGAAAATTAATAGACTTTATTACCTAAGGTACACAGGGAAGCCTAAGGCAGGAGAAAAGCAGTGGACTACAATGAGGTGTGGGTGTATTATCGGGTCCACACATGGAGAGTTTCTGTTATCCTTCAGTTCCAGCATTGCAAGAAGGCCCGAGCACATCTACTTTCGCTTTTCCCAATCAAGAGCCACCTTGCATCAGATGCTATCTTTTTTTTCCCCTATTGTCTGTGGGATTCACTGTCAGGCAGTCCTAGGCAAGACAAGGCGACTGCGCTGAGACTTCTTGCGCTCTTCCTGGCTTGAGGTCTTGGTGCAAAGAAGTTTGCGACGAACAAGTTGGGCCCTTACCATAGTGACTCTCAGAACACTTTTTCTGCACGCCTCATTTTTAAATAAGTGACAGATTCTTAAACTCCTCCATGCATGACAAACCCCATTGCCCACTTGCCCACAGAGGAGTATAAAGGTGTGTTGCTTAGGAATTCCACCTAAGGAAGTTGCTCCATGGTTGCCTACCTGTCTCTGGAACACAGCTGCCTCTTCCCGCCTTTTCCACCACTCCAACACCCCCTTGCCAGTGACACGATTTTTGGTGGACCGTGCCTGGCTTCCATAGCCCACCTAAACCCAGGAGTTTGTTTCTTGCCTGTCCTGCTTGACCACCTAACATGGCACTGTGTGGCCTTGAGCGTTGGGGGCCCCTGCAGTAGAGGAGGAGCAGGAGGAATCCCCCAATGCTGAGTCCACCCAGTGCCACCAGCACCTGCTTCCACTGGCAGAGAGGGGGCAGCAGTTGCGTTTGCCTTGGCAGGTCCAGACCAAATGATTTTGCAGGCCTTTTACGGCCTGCAGGCTAGACATTCCCCTGGACTTGATAGAATAAAAACATATCCCATTGTATTCCTGGGCCCTTTCCTACTGGCTGTTTATCACTGTGCACCCATTGCAATAAACCATTTCTACCATTACTGAAGAGCACTAGGGCAGAGTAAGTTGCTTATCACAACTGCTTGGTGTATTTGGAACTGCTCACAAACACATTGGCAGGACACTGAGGTGGAAAAACTATTGCATAATAAATCAGGCTGTTATCAAACATGGTTGATTAGCCCCACTAGTTATACAGTACAGTATCTCTACACACCTGGCTATAACAAGTGCCAATGACTTACTTTCTAGAGATTTCTGCCTTTTGGCATCCTTAGTAAGGAAAGATTCACTTGCTTCTGAAAAGCCCACTTTGGAGAATGAATATTTGGTCTATTTTGGACAGGAGTTGAATCTTCCATTTGTGGCTGACCTGCTGGAACACAGCAGGCTCACAAAATGCAGACATCTCTGAATAACCAATCTTTCCTTGATCCTTTGCAGTTCCTAATCACAGCTGCATGCATCTTACCCAAACCTGGATATTGACATATGGCCTACTACCATAGTGGGAAAATATGTTTATGGTGGCTGTAGATCAGTGTTGGTGAACCTATGGCACGGGTGCCAAAGGCGGCATTCGAATCCCTTTCTGTGGGCACCCGACATTGCCCCTTCACAACCACCTGTATTCAGGTTAAATTGCTGTATTGGCACTTTGTGAAAAATTAGTGGGTTTTGAATCACAGTTTGGGCACTCAGTCTCTAAAAGGTTCACCACCACTGCTCTAGATGATAGATTTCTGCTCTCATCAGCCCTGGATTGCATGGATCATAGTCAAGAGCAATGGGAGGTGGCTTCATATCTAAGAACTCTCTTTGCATATGAATAGAGTTGACCAAATGTAATTCATCCAGTTTTGTTGAAACTCATATGTGCAGCACTGCAGGTGCCACTCATGTCCTTTAGTTACTTCAGCATCTCTTCAACAAAGTGATGGACGAAGAAGCGAAGAAAAGAAAGAGGAAAACTGAGATATTGGACAGGCAAGGAACTAGAGTGGAAGGCAATTTACAGTGGGTTGGTAAGGCTAGCTGAACTGGATTTTGGCATGCAGTACAGACACACAATAAGACAACTGTATGTAATGGGATGGTGATCAGCAGAAGCTGATATTTGTGACAGTATTTGAACCTGCAGCTACTCACAGCTGTGAGGAAATACTAGTTGCCACATACTCTATTTTTCCTGCTCAGTGGCAATAGTACTGGATATTACAGGACACTGCCCCTGACTACCAATTCTTGGAAAACAGCTATGCACATAGATATAACATTTCAGGATTTATTAATTATGAGTACTTAACAATGATGGGAAGGAGTTGTAAGGCACCCTCATGCAGTTTATGCAACAAGCTGAGGTTCTGCAGACTTTATTTTTTTTTAAAAAAAAAGTCTAAAAGTGCAATTCTAAGTGTGTCTGTTCACACATACTGTAGGTCCCACTATATCCGGTGGAGATATACTTGGGGGGAGGGGTTAGGATTGCAATTTATGTGTCTTCTAAACATAGCCTCCCTCCTTCCATACAAGTGATCTCCTGAAATATGCATTTTACTATGTAGAGTGTATTTTGCAAATGTGTATTTTGATGACACTATGAAATGACAATCTCCACTATGTACTGTTGGCAATGTCAACAGCCCAGCTCAGCTCTTGCAAGCACAAGGCTGTGGCTTTCTTTAGGAAGTTTATCTGTCCCTTGCTTGATCATTTTCTGCTTCCTTCAGCCTGTATTTATTTATTTATTTTCAAAATTTATGGACCGCCTTGCTTCCCCAAAGGGAACTCTAGGCTGTTTACAGAATAAAGTAACAGCAACAACAACAACAAAAACAGGTAAGATCTGATGTTAGTAGAGGCAGGCCAGCAGATCAAACATAAAAACATTACTTTCCCATCATTACTGTTTTTCTAGAGAATCCCAATGTGCCCAAAATCAGACAGTATCATCTTCAACATTTTTGCCTCTGGAGATAATTCAGTTGATTTTCTCTAGGACCCACGTGTTTGTCTTTCTGGCAGTCTAGCACATCAACAAAGCTCTCCTCCAGCACTATATTCCAAACAAATCATTTCCCCCCTTTCAGCTTTCCTTACAGTCCAACTTTCACGTAGTGATCAGGAATACAAGAGTGTGGATGACCTTGGCTTTAGTCTCCAGTGACACATCCATAGACTCGATCTTTTCTAATTCCTTTCATTGCTGCCCTTCCAAGTCTCAGCCTTCTTCTGATGTCTTGGTTGCCTTCTTCAGTTGAATTGAAGATTGAACCAAGGTATACAAAATCTTTTAGTATTTCATTATCTTAATTGTCAACATTAAAGCTGTTGTTTTTCTATGGTCATGATTCATGTCTTCTTAACATTCAACTGTAGCTCAGCTTTGGCACTTTTGTCTTGCACTTTTGCAAAAAGTCAATGCTGCTTGCTGCAGATAAGATGCTGTCTAATCTGCATGTCTTAAATTACTGATGTTTTCCTCATCAATTTTCACACCTCCTTCATCTGAATCCAGTCTGGCTTTCTGTGTGATATATTCTGCATACAGGCTGAACAGATAAAGAGGTAAACTGCATCCTTATCTGACACCTTATCTGATACCTTTGGCTATAAAACAACATTCTGTCTCTCCATATTCTGTCCTAACAGTAGATTCTTTTTGACAACATGGATTATGTATCAGCACAATGAAGTACTGAGGCGCACCCATTCATCTGAAAACAACCCAAAACCAACACATAGGAGTAAGAACATGGTTGGGTTTGTTTCTAAATAAATCTACATGTTTGCATTAATTAGCAAGTGTAGTCCTATAAACACTTTCCCAGTAAGTAAATCTAAGTGATCATTGAAGATGGGACCGTTGGTGTATGTAAAGAGCACAGATTTTTGATTGTGTAAGAGCAAACCTGGTGATCTTCATTATTTGATTTAGTCTAATAATGCAAATGTAAAATATTTTAAACCAATCGATTGGAAAGAACTGTGTGTTCTACACTAGAAATTACATAAATACTCATTTGTTCTAGGAAAGTGAATTTTGATTCCCTGGGATCAACTTATGGGAAAAGTTTTGGTGGGATGGGTGACCTCTTGGTAGTGGGGCGGCTAAAAATCTTGTAAATAAATAAAATAAATAAATGTGTTTATTCAAGAATTCACACAGCTCTTCCTTTTCTGCAAAGCATAGAATGGGTGGAGGGAAAGTGGAGTAGGATAATTGGAAAAAATGTTCAAAAAATGTTCTGGCAAGGCTTTATCTGGAAGCTCAGTGAGTTATATATCTGGTTGTTGTATTGGGGGTTCAATTCCCCACTGCACCTCCTGAGAGTAGAGACAGACTGTGTGGCCCTGGGCAAGCTGCACGCACAGTCCCAGAGCGACCCCAAAAAGAAAAGAATGGTAAACCCTTTTGGAGTATTTTTTTCTCCACCTAGCAAACCTTAAAAAGGGGAGCCATAAGTCAGATTTGACTTGACAGCACACAATTATTACTAACAATAATAATTAAGGCTTTACCATAGTTACCAATGTTCAACTTAACAATTTAGGAGCAACTAGAGTGTTCTAATTTTGTCCTTCCAGGATTGAATGTAACTCAATAAGACTTTCTGGATTCACCAACAGCTCATTAACCCATGAACCCTTTTCTTCTCACCTTCCCTTCTCTGGAAGTATGTTGATGGATATAAATGATATACCAGGAGAGAGCAGATGGCTCAGTTTCACAACATCCAGGTTTTTTATTCTGGAACAAACTGTAAGAAACAGCACAGCAAGATTAATTGGCGCTACTACTTGTTTTTGCATCATGAAATGCTGTAAATAAAATGAAGTAAAAATAAAGTAAAGGTTTGTGTGTAACACAAGCCCACCGGGATTCTATAGTGAAGTGTTTGTGATATTTTAAAAAAAAAACCTGTTCCTTTCAGTAAGATTGATGCAGAAGATTAAATTAGATGATGCCCTTTCTCCCTCTCTCTCATGCCTAAAAGGAAAATAAAAAGCAGCACCCGAACGCTAAACAGATTTGCATCAATAAACATCCTTGTTTACATGGGTCGCCTGAACCATTCGGAGCTCTTTTTAAAAACCGAGTTGCCGCCAGAAACGAGATCCGAATTCGGTTTTATTGTGTTTGTTTTTAAATGTGTTATTCGGCAGCACTGCAAACCGTCGGGGGAAAGGCAGCATAAAGAGGGTGCTGAGACTTTTCCAAAAGCAGCAGCTGGAGCCAGTGTCTGCGGCCGTTGCCTTCTGAGACGGTTTTGTTCCGCCTCTATTATCTCGCCCTGCGCCGCTCGCTGGCATTGTGTGCGGAAGGCCATATGTCCCATCTGCTCTGTGCAGACATTCTATTGGCAGGGAGCGGGGCCACTCCTTCAGGCTGGGTTCGCTTCCCTTCCCGAGGCAGACGTTCAGGGCTTCCCTCAGACTTCGCCTCCCACTTAGCAGAAACTACACCGGCAGCAACAATGCGCCCCTCTGATTTCCCTTTTAAAAGTTCCAAATGGCCGTGGTGTGCCCAAGACTGCCGCCGGCCGCTGGTGCAAAAGGAAGCCCGCCTAAGTGCCTCCTGCGTGTGATTCAAGTCGTTTGGCAGCTGGAATCAGGAGTGACACACAGCACATAATGAGCAGGGACATTTTCGTTTCTAAGCCCAGATTGCACTATGCATGGGGGGGGGGTCCAAGACGGAGCCAGCTGCTCTGCATTGGTAGAATTAATTTCTGTCCAGTTGTTTCTGATCTGTCGAAGATTCAGCAGAGGACAAAATTCCACATGTATTCTGTTAAAAAATAACAAGAAAATGTTGCCACACATATCTGCTGCAGGCAATGATTCCTTCCTCAGCTGAAGCTTTCCAGCGCACACACCTACCTACTTATTTATTCATACAGCATTTATTGATGGAATAAGTCCTATTCATTTAGTTCAATTGACATAATCCCATAAGAACATATGCAGAATTGCAGCCTGAGTTCTTGACACAGGCCAGTCTGCAGTTCGGTTTAGCCATAACAACAATAATTATATGCTATTGAGTCAGGTTTGTTGATGGTCATTTCAATTAATATGTGCAAGCCAGCCAGGTCCTGGCTCTATATATTTGTACAATGCATGTTTGCAAAAAAATCACAATACTAAAGGAGCTGTGCAGGTGGGGGGTGGGGGGGAGCTGCATAATTCGGAGATGAAATGCCCTTCTCTCTGGGTGCAAAAACTACCACGTTCACTACTCAACATCTCCATGGAGCACTGGCAGTGACTCATGTGTGAAAAACAACTGCCAGATAATGATGGACCAGATCATTGGTTCGAATCTTTGGTCATGCAGATGTTTTGGGCTTCAAGCTCCAGCTTAAGCGGTGACAGGAATTCTGGGGGGTTAAAGTACAAAATGACTAGAGGAACACAGGCTGAAAATCACTAAATTAGATGAGCCAGTGGTCTTACTTGGTATAAAGCAGCTTCCTGTGATTATGATTTTAGCATCACACTTTTGTTTCAACGAGGGAGAGGGAACATCCAGCCTTCCAGATGCTTCTGAACTGAAACTAAAAACAGACTGAGTCTGCAAAATCATTGCTGAAGAATGGGGCAGGCTGGAAAACACCAGGCCTATTGAAGGTAAACTATACACTACAGGGAATATCATATTGCCACCCTATCATATCATAATCTCTTTGCACACTTTTGCACTGCTTGGAGTGTGGCAGAGTGAGTGTTTTGATTAAATGCACTTTTCTGATCACAAGCCTCTACATATCTAACAAGATACAAAATAAGAAAATAATTTATTCCTAATGTTAAAGACTAAGAAGCAGTTAAGGTCTTTTTTTTGTCTGAACATAGTTGTACAAGATGACAATTTTTCTTGCTGGGCTTACTGAACTGGAGGTATGAAAATTTGCAGACTTGAAAGCTGGTTGTGCACCACCTTGGAGATAGTCAATATCCCAGCGCCTAAATTGGGGTGTGTGCTGCTAATCAGCTTTATCAGTGTATGAAATTAAATATGGTTGAGATTATTAGGGTAAAAAGAGATAGCCCCAGATTTAGTCATGTGCATCTGGACTGCCACATAGATCCCCTGCCCTCCAAGTGTGAAAACAGAGGACACGATTCTCTTGCTCGTGCATACACAAACATATGCTGCAGATGATTGTGGGCAAAGATCGGTGTGAGGGTTCAGTCTTTGCCCAGGCTTCCCGCCCTTCAAACTTCAAAGAAGGCATTTCTCGGAACGAACAAACAGAGCTTTTATTTGGTTCATCAACAATAAACGAAGTTTTTCTTCTAACTACAGTTTCAACATCTTCAACATCAGACATGAACGGGTTATTCTTCCCTCCATATGTTGGGGTTTCTAGAATGTGATCAAGTTCCCCAACATCACCTGAGGGCAGCCAGCTCCACCACTGTTCTCCTCCTCCCTCCCTGAAAGCCTCAGCCCCTCCACTTGTATCCCAATCTCCTTCACGGAGGGTTTGGGTTTTCCCACTTGTACCCCAACTTCCAAAGTGGACCTGGGACCAGGGCGTCTCCGCTGGGGTGCACGTAAAGGATAGTCAGGTCTCTGGGTCAAGTCCTCTCGGGGGTCCAGTTTCCCGGTCTTGACTTCCATCCGGCTCTTTGCCAGCCATTCTTCCAGCTCTATCTCTTTACGGATCTCCTAACGTTTTCTGTTGTATTCTCAATACTCCTTCTCTCCCCAATAGGAGCACTTTTGTTTGTGTGCCCAGCGTCTATAACTCTCAGCCTCTTTATGGGGCATCATCATTTGTTCCCAATTTCCTGTCCAGGGATCCTCCATCCACACCCACTCCCATCCTTCTGGAAGTATCCCTTTCTCCCCCTTCTTACAAGTCTCGAACCCCACCTCCACAGGAGCGGATTGGTCAGCTTTTCCCGCCATGTCCTTCTTTTCACTTCCTGTTGAACCCGGCTCCTCTTCCCTCTCCCTTTCCTTCTGTTGCTGAATTATTTTGAGGGTGTCATAGTATCCCTTCCATAACATAACCCTCTCCACAGGTGACAATGTTGGTTGTTTCTCAGGCTCCCCTTTCCGCCCTTGCTTCTCCAGCCACTCATCTGGGCGTGCAGGGGTCCCTGTCTTCCCTTCTGAGAAGTTTCCCTCACAATCGGTAATTCTTTTAAAGATCTCTTTATATTTGTACAGTATTTGTATCAGCGAAGGAGTTTCCTACAACAAAATGGTTATACTGTACTCAGAGAACTGTAGGCAGGCGATATTTTGCATCCGTACTCATGTGTAAATGTACTTCAGGTTGACATCCACTGTCTCGAACCCTAAAGGATCTGCTGCTTTTGTCACCTAATCCAGGCTGTGCCGAGGCTGTGAACTTTATGGTGTTGACTTTTACTCCATTAGGCTTGCAGCAATATATTTACAGGTAAATGTGTTTTTTGGATGCATTAGAGGTGATCAAAGGATCCAAATGTTCAGGAAGTCATTGAACAATCATGTTGCGTGTAGCCTTTGAAGGGTTCTAGACTTTGGGGGGGGGGGGCTCTGTAACACAGCCCAGACAGAAATGGCCTGCAAAATGCAATATAAAACCAGCCGTGCGTCTGAACGTTGTCTGTTGGAAGTAGTCTATTACAACAGACACACTTAATTTAAAAACATCCCTTTTAAAAATGGATAATAGGCCTTCCTGGCACCGTTCATCATTTAACTTCCCTCCTAAAATTGCCTGTTTTAAGTTACTGGTGTTTTACTAAATGGCAGAAAACACAGCCACTCCCACCATGTAAGAAAATAATTTTGATTTTCCATGTAGACCTCATTGAAACTTGCTGGTATGTGATATTCCTGTATAATGAATGAATGAATTAAATTTATTGATGCTCAAAGACCAGCAGAATATTACGGTACAATCAAATTATCATTCAACCTCAAAAACATCTACAGTTTAAGAAACAGTATAATTTCAAACAGTAGTTATTTTCAAAATGTATAACAGGAAAATATCTAAGCAAAGCATTGCCCTCTCTTTACATTAAATTAGAAGTTAGTGAATTTCTAGAAGACTCTGAATTTTCAGGATGAAGCCATTATTCTGTACGTATTTCCAATATTCTTAAAAAACTATTTGAGCTGCAGAAAAGTAAACCAATGACTCCAATCTTTTCTAAAATTGCTTTCCCCCCTACTAAATCTCCATGACTTTTTAACAGCTACGGGATAGTTAGAGTATATACTGTAATATAGAAATCTTTCTGTAGCTTGGCTCAGCCATTGTGTAACTGCCCATTGATGCACAGGAACTCTGCTGGGGGAGGGGGCAGGATGGGAGCTGGGGAGGACCTGCAAGTAAAATGCTGAGATGGAATGAATGATATATGGGATAAGCTGCAGCCTGTCTGTCTGGAAGGGGGGGGGGGAGAGAAGACCCTCTTTCTAGCACGTTTGCCAGCAATGCAACAGAGCGAGCTTCTGGAGGACCATTTGCCAGGCATTTTCAATTTTTTACTTCCAGCCAATAGATTAACTTGCTGAAGACTGCAGAGAGACAGAGTCTGATGCTGTTGCTGGAGGCAGAGCAAGAAGGCTATTTTATTTTATTTTATTTTAGAGTATTTTTACCCCCCCCCTCCTCTCCTTGGAAAAGGACCCAAGGCGGCTTTCAGTAATGAGGGACAATATACAGTCCAGTACAGTTAAGACAAGGGCTTGTCGGCTACAAAGTCGGCAGGTCAGCGGTTCGAATCCAGGGTGCCACGCAGTGGAGTGAGCTCCCGCTATTAACCCCAATTCTTGCCAACCTAGGTTGTAAAGCATGGAAATGCAAGTAGATAAATAGGGAAGGTAAAACAGTGCAGCCATGCCAGCCACATGGCCACAGACTTGCACAACACTGGTTCTTCGGCTTGAATACAGAGATACTGTAAATACTGCCCCTAGAGTTGGACACAACTAGCATGCATGTGCGGGGGGAACCTTTACCTTTTACATTACAGTTAAGACATATTCAAGTATTGAGAACAGGGAATTGAGGGACATCTTACAGCATTAAAATTACATTAAAGCTACAAAGAGAAGGTGAGCAGTTAGAGAGAAAAAATTCCATATAAAAGTTATGAGTGATGGAAACTAGCATTGAAAACATAGTGTCAATGCAATCACGCAAGGTTATAAGTGGTTATAAACACGTCTATGTGATCATGTATGGTAAAAGGTAAAGGTAAAGGTTTCCCCCACACGTGTGTGGTAGTCGTGTCCAACTCTTGGCAGTGCTCATGTATGGTAGATTCATATAAAAGACACATAATAGGTAGTCCATCATTCAGGGAGAGCTTGCCTGAAGAGAAAGGTCTTTGCCTGTTTCCGGAAACACATCAGAGATGGGGCAGTCCTGGCTTCTAGTGGGAGGGAGTTCCATAGTCTGGGCACAGCATCCAAGAAGGCCCTTTCATGTGTTCCCATGAGATGTACCTGTGAGGGAGGTGGGATGGAGAGAAAGGCCTCTCTAATGCCACTGAGCAGCCGTCAATCACATGAGGAGAGAAAATTTTGGGAATCTGTTTTACCAAAATAGTGGCAGGCAGACTTCAAACTAGTGAATTCCCCTGGGCTCCAACACTTCTTTTTCCTGCAGAAGTAATTGTGCCCTTGGGTCTAACCTGATTACCTTTTTTTTGGCAGCATTTCCTTTTCAGAAGTGGGTTACTGTTCCCTTGTTCTGAGTGCACTCTAGCATCATGCAGCTTGCCCAAGGATACAGAGGCTGGCTGTTCTCCCAGGAAGCACAGTGGGCGACTGAACTCCCATAGCCAGGTACTAAATTCCCTTCCCTATCTATCCAACCAGGAATGAACTACATAAACATAGATCCGTTGATTAGCAGGAACTCATGCAATTACCAGCGTGCCAGGCCTAAGCAGTGTTTGCATGGTCTTGGTCTTCTGGAGAAGATTGTAAAATTACTCATTTACAGCAGAAAAGGCCAATATCTTACTGAGCTTCTTATGAGATTCCACTTCCAATGTTGCAGCAGGCTAGTAGAGTGCAGGTTTTCTTCTTGGGGATCATCACATGGGCAGTGTGAGTATTCACACAAGTGGTGTCATCCTGTGCTACCATACTGGTTGGATTTTCTGTTCCGTAAAGCTCCGACAGGATATTAGCCAAACTATTATTTTTAATACGCAACAAATTAATTGTGACAAATCAGAAGTTTTAAAAAATGAACCTAACAGCCAAATCAAACATTTGTCACCTATTTATCCCCCCCTGACCTTATGTCTTTCACATCATTGGCAGGTCCATCCACACTAAACATTCCATCATCTAAGCCATTCGTCTTCTTTTGTATTGTTGTCAAGTCTATTCAGCACCAGCGCTCACCAGCTTGTTGTTCAAGTGTTGTTGTGATATGTGTTTCGCTGATCCACTGAAATGTCAGGAACGAAGAAGGCAACTGGAGCAAGAGGTAGTGGGTCTGTCTATGTGCTTGAGCCATTTGCAGCAGGGCAGATAGTGAATGCATGAGCCTGACAACAACAGTGCCATTTGTACAGAAAGAGCTTTCTGCATACTGGGGAAGATCCTCCCAGGAGCATTCTAAGGCCCACAAAAATTCCCCACTTGACGCAAAATATGAGTCCTGGGAGGAACGCAGCAATGGCTGCAGCTGATGGACATACAACTACCTGGAAGTTGAGTCATGGCGACTGGACTTCTTTCTCTTGAGAGACTGAAACTTTTCGCTGCTCATCCAAACAGCTTTGTCAGACTAACGAAGCTGTTTGGATGAGCAGTGAAACGTTTCAGTCGCTCAAGAAAAACAAGTCCAGTTGCCATGATTCAACTTCCAGATAAACTCACCGGGATGACTGAGAAGCTTCACAGAGACATATAACTATCAGCTCCAATTTGCCGTGATTGCTTTAGTGACCCAGAAAGTTGTTCCACACAATTCCACTCCTTAACTCCTAGACCACCAAGACAGGTCTAGGATATTGGCCCTGAAGTCTCAGGAAATCGGATGCTGACGCTGCCCTGACAAACCCTACATTTCAAGGAGACTACAGCATGCCAGATTTTTTAAACAAGTTGATTACTTATTCCTCTATCTCCCATGGCTGGCCGTTTTTTTTTTTGTCCCATATTGCCTTCTCTCTCTGCTTACACAGCGGTTTCTGTGTAAGATCAGAAGGATGACAGTAGGTGAGGAGATGACAGCAGGACAGTAATAGTGAAGTGAACATTCTTGTTCAAGCAAACAGCTTTCATCTCTCCTTCTGTGCTTACACAGTCCTATGGCCACCTTAAAAGGCTTTTCAAGATATGTGGGATGTTCAAGGAGTAGTACAACATTGCAATCCATCAAGCCCCCCCCCCCCCCCCCCCCCCCAGGTTTTCATAGCCAAAGGCTTCTGGGTACCACCCAACACTCTTTCCACTACACTGGACTGGCCCTTGCACCAATTCCTGGCAACTACAAATGTTAATACCACAATACTTGTGTCACAGGGTGTTCAGTGGATTCGATCTTTTGTTATGTTCAGTTATCCACCATTAAGTCCTCAAGCATTTTAGAGAACTTACTGCGTCAGATTTTTGTGCCCCAATGGACATGTTGTCACAGGCAAAGGTAGGTAGTGTGCTTGGACTTCAGCACCATTCGGCCACTACCAGGCATTCCTTATCCATTCATTTCCTATTTTTGTCCGATTCCTTTACCTGCTCAGTTCCTTAGCAGTAAAATAAACATTCTTGTTCAAGGCAAACAGCTCTGCTCTCTCCTATTGTCATCCTACTATGAAGTATCAGCAAGGTCTACTCTTACAGACTTTTTATTTTAACAGATCCAAGTTATTTACAAGCAATAGCACCACAGGTCACTTCCACTAACGACCCTACTTGTTTCCATCTGCATATCAAACAAATATCCTCCTCATTATGGTGGCAAAGGGTTGTTTCTCTTTTTACAATCTGGTACAGTAACAGCCCAGCTAGAGCCTTGCTATTACTTTTAAATTGCCAAGAATAAAGGCTGTTTCTTTTTGGGGGGTGGGGAGAACACTTTAAGCATCAACTTTCTTTTCAGTGTAACTGCTGGAAACCACATTTCTCTGCCCTTCCCCCCTCCTTCCTCCCAAATGCTCACCTCTTCCTGCCTTTATCAGGGAAGTGTCAGATCTCACACTTTTGCAGTAAGGTATAGAAATGCAAATTTTGTGAAACTCGGCAACACCTAATCAGAGGATGTAAACTTTCTGTGAACTTAATTTGTGGATTTAAAAAAACAGCACCCTAACTTTTCTCAAATGCTTTTGGACATTTTAATTGTGCATTCATTGATTCTCCGCTGTTTGAATATATACAAGAAACATTTGATTATGATCCGTTGCCTGCTATTTGGAAGACACTTTAACTTTTGTTTGTTTGGCTTCCTGTTGATCATCCAGTACACATAAAGATACAGTGGAATTGGAGAAGTACATGCCTCAAAGGCATTTCCCAGTTCTTCTTCCGATACTGGACAAGCCTCCCTTTCACAGAGTTCTAATTCGAGGTGACCTAATTTCCCCATTTTAATGAGATGCTAGTAACCCCATGATAATCTTTTACAACAGGTGGCAAGGAGGAGGAGCAACAAAAAAAATCTTACTGGCTTCTAATTGTTCTACATCACCATCATTTGGATCCAGATCTCATCCTACTTAGGGGAGACACAATGACCTACATGAAATGTAGTCATGAACTACTAAGCCCTATTTATTTCACTGGGTCTTCTCGAAACATTATGACTGACTTTACAGCCAACACTCAGGAAGGACCCTACTTGGTTCATAAGGAAATCAGAAACACAGTATTCCTTTGCTTTAAATTTTAAAACCTATACTGGCTTTTTGCTTTGCACATGCCCAGAACAGAAAACCCGGACCCATCCCAATCTCTACCTCTTGCTTGAATGTTTCCTTCAAAGGGGCAGCTTAAAAGATTTGTTATTAAAATGCCTTGTAGCCATTCTCAGCCTTACCTAGCAGGCACCACTCGTCTTCTGGAGGATGCCATTGGAATACTAGTGAGTCAATTTTGCCTTGATTGCTCTTTCGTGTTAAAAACTGCCTTCACATGCAGTAAATTAAGAAGAAAGCTATACTTCTAAGCTTGTCAAAGGGAAGAAGAAACCTGTATGAAAGAGCATTCTGAAATATAAAACCCTCTCTTTTGTCCTCCAGAATGCTCCTCCATCTGAAGTATATAAATTCTCCGACTATCTTCTGTGTACTGTGTACTACCCCCCCCCAAGACATTGTGTATCAATCAATATCAGAGACTCTAGAGTTTGAGTAAAGCAGCTGGGAAGTGCATTGCTGGTTCCACTGAGGTTTGCAACTATGGTCCTTCTGTCCCTTCTTTTCTTCAGTGCAACCTCAAAAGATTAAAGGGCAAAGTTAAATGTCACAATATCTCAGAAACGTCACAATATCTCAGAAAAAAGGCAGAGGATAAAGCAAGTGTGCGTGTGTGTGTTGAATCCATTTTGGTCTGTGGCTGGATACCAGCATGATCCATCATCTTTGCATGGGGATGGCACCTGCATTCTGCAATGATCCAGAGGGAGGTATAAAACAACTAGCAACACAAACACTGGTTCCATTCCACTGTACAGTAGTTTCTTCATATGAAAAAGATGAAAGGCTGTTGGGTGCACAAGGCAAACACATACTAGGAGTGAAATGATATCCTCTGCAGAAGACTAGGCTATCAGGCAGATAGGCACAAAGATAAGTGATGCTGCTGCTACTTCTCAAGAGCTTCAAATATGAATTATAGGCTCACATAGGCCTACAAAACCCAAACTGTCTGATGAAGCCACCAACGACTACCAAAAAGCAACATCTCATGACATTCTGAAGAGTAACAAAACACTTGGCTGTGAATCTGAAATAAAAAATGACAACTCAGAAAAGCTGGCATCAGAATATTGCCAGGACTCTGTTACTGATCCCTCTGGGGCTCCGGTTAAAAAAGATGTCAAAATTTCAGAAAACTTGAGAGGGGAACAGCTGAACTGGAATATATCCAGAAATTGGGGTACTTTTAAAGTGCATGATTACATATATTAATAAACCAGTTTTCAGAACAGTCTTATGTTTTTCCTTCGCTAAAATTTGTTGGCTTCAGCACAACCACAAGCTAGACCCCACTTGTGTAGTGGCCTGGAGACCGTCAATGCTAATTACTCTAATTTACTGCCAGGACATTTATATCAACAGCATTCTGAGATTTTAGTACCAGGGGTGATCATGCCGCTGCCATCCTCTGCCCCCACAATTATGTGCACTACATATAAAAATCTGTGCCCAAAACATTATATTCTCTGTATTTGAAGTGGATTGCAATCCCTGACACTTCATATTGTAAGAAATCTTCCGTCTACATGGTGCCACAGGACTCTGGGTTTTGTCACATGTATTCAAGTAATCAACATTCCCACCTCTTTGAGCAAAGTCTCTAAGAAACATCAGTGGTCCAGCTCACAGGATGTAGCCATCTATACTCTATTGGCTGCACAGTGGTTCTGGCAGAATTTCATCCCTGGTCTTTCCTGAATGCTACTTGGTGGCACATAGGACTGAACCAGGAAAGTTGTGCATAGGAAGCATATTGCTGTATCAGCAGGGACCAGCCCCCCCCCAGCTTAGTAATGTTTCAGTCCTTAATGTCCCCAGCAACAACAGGGAAAGATGTGGTCCCCTAAATTCTGTTTGGCTACAGTACGATTTCATATTTACTACTGGGTAGGTAGGCTGTCTAGGACTGACAGCCGCTGTAGTCCAACACAATCTGGACAGCAACATGATGCTTGTCCTTGTTGCAGGCTTACACATCCTAGAATATATAAAATTGCCTGCATACCTTCTCTTTCACGTTCCTTCAGTTCAAGATAAAGTGACTTGGAGTGCATCAAATGGCCATGTCCTAGCTCCTAAGGCTAGCAAAACTGTTATGGGTGAAAGCGTCCATCTTTAAATACACCTCTAGTATTGACACGTGCAGCAAATAAAAGGTTTACTACCACCTCTTCTAATTTACCTGAAAAGAGCTGACAGCAAGTCTACATGCATCATGTCATCCTATGTATTTGAATGCAACATACACTGAATTAAGATAGACCCAAGTTAAACCAACGTGAACTGTTGCCAAAGACACCCAAATTAACCCCAAGCAGCTGGACCAGGTGCACAAGATCAACTGTACACTTAGATTGGACAATGCTGGCTCCCTTCAATTCATAGTTCAGAAAACATAATGAACTCCTGTTCATTTACAACTTAAGACTAACTTGCACTGGGAGAAATAGAGAGGAGCACCACTATCAAAATCCCCTTGGGATAACATAAAATGAGGAACCTCTGGTTATTTTCAAAACTGAAGTAGATGTGCAAGGACAACACAATTGAAGTAGATGGTAGACATCAAACTGACCTTTTAGACTTTTACAAGTCCTGCCTTTCTCTGTCAATAAAAAATAAAGATCTTCTCACTTCTGGTCCAGAGGGTTAATTAAGGCAGATACTGAAGGCACTGAATCAGTTTCTTCTTCCTCATTCAAATGCTTCAAATGAATAAATATAAGCCAATGTCCCACTCCTGTTCAGTGCCCTACATGGTTCTGGCTTCAGCAGGAATCTCATTATACTATGATGGCATATTTCCCTTGTTCCATGCAGTCTCCCCCTTCCCCCCAATCATTATGTATAGGGTGTTATTTCCACTTGAACTGTTCCTGGTACTGCTTCATTTACACATCAAAACACACCCTTATCCACTCTCAAAGCAGGAAAGTCTTTATAGAGAGGGAAAGAAGGAGGGAGGGGACCAGCCTCCTTTCTAGTTCAAAGGTAGGTGAGAATTTAGGAAGCAAGGAAGAAGAACTGTGACAAGACTATGAATTAAGAGCATCCACGTCAGATGGCTTAAAAGGGAGTTACAAAGCACACATCTACTAAAACTTGGTTTCCACTTTTATTATTCCACATGGTTAACAAAAAGGAAGATTACATTGCGAGCCCTCTATCTTTTTACCTCTCCCTTTTGCTATGTTGGGACACTTTCATGTGTTAAATAAGTTTACAACATAGACCTATGTTACAATGACAGCTCTGTGGAAACAAAACAGAAAAAACAGCTCACACATCTTGGCTCCAAAGATGACTTTTTTTTGAGTGAAAGGAGGCTGAGCTTGCAACAGATCATAGCTCTTTTAGACTTTCCACTCAGTTACCTGTTATTGTTTTTCATTCAGCTGGGAAATTTTTCACACTGTTCCAACCTCTCAAGAGCACACGTCTTGTTAATTCTAATTTCTATTAACCATGCACTCTATGTGCATTTACTTAGGAGCACGGTCCACTCAACACAGTGAGTCTGCTGACACAAATTACAAGTTCTTGATGCTTTAAAGCACTAAGCCATGGCAAATTAAATTTCAGTGTTTAAAATCTGGAAATTACGTGATGGACCCCAATGTGCTTAAAACAAGACTGGCAAAGAATTCTGAGCAAATGAAGCATTCCAGCTCCCCTGACTTTTAACGGTTAAGTCTAGTACAAGAATTAAGTGCTTAATTACCAAGGTTTGCACTCAAGAATACTTATTTGTCAAACACTAAAATGGAACCGAATTTCAAGAGCAGAAGTGTCACACCTCAAAATACATGCAATCAGTGGTGAATGATTTTGTTGTTTATTTTTTTAAGATTAAAATAAACATTTGACAGACTAACATACATATCACAACAAATCCAAATATGCTAGAAAATGTGCACATAAGAGGCACCCTGCCACCAATATTTTAAATGCTCACCTAATTCTAACCTGGCTTCTAGTGTCCTCTTCCTTCACTGAAGGAGAGATCCTAGACCACTAAACTCATCAAGAGACTAGCTTCACCAATCCCTTTAGGGATTTTCCTTCTTCTTTTTTTAATGCTACTGCTAAAAAAAATTGAAGATGTGCATAAACACTCAGCTTCATACCTTTCATTAGATTAAACCACCCGGTTCTCAAATGCACAAGGGATTTTTTTTTTCGTAATAGAAAAAAAGGTAGTTACTTCTGGGGCCACTTATAAGAGCCAAAAAAGGAAGAAAAAGGAGGAGAAAACAGGTTAAGTTGCAAAACGCTGCTGCTCATCAGTAAAAGAGCTCTGCTTGCCCAGGCTTCCGTTCCCTTTTCACCCCACATCCCTAATAAAAAGAAACAGGCGTACAAAACCCATCACCCACACTCACAGAGTAACTCATTCAGCTATTTAGCCTGTCAAAAATCTGACAGTGGAAGAGTGCCATCTATGCAAGTCCTGAAACACAGAAATTTTTACGACACAAATGCACCATCTGAAATCATCATTGTCTCTATTCCAATGGCTAGAAGAACACAGTGCTCCAAGTATTCTCCCTGTTAGGTAGGTCTCCGTTGGTTTCGTGTGCAGTTCATTACCAAGGCCTCCACACGGATTTGGAAAGGCTGGAGGAAGGCACATTTTGCGTTCTAGACCGGTCCAGTCCATCCAAAGTGAGGTGGCTCTGTTCGGACTCTGTGTCTTCCGGATCGGAGGAAGTCTCTTCGCTGGAGGACGGTGACAGAAGAGGCGAACTGGGCAGGTGAAAAGCTCCAGGCGACACTCCAGGCATCTGGGACAGGCCATCGCCATTCGGCCACGGGCTGCTGGAGGGATCCGTCAGGACGTCCACAATCAAGTCCTGAAAGCTACCTTCGTTCAGGGGCATGGACTCCAAAAGGTGATTCAGGAGCTCCGCGGCAATGGTTGAATCAATCCCCGGACAGCTGGAGACGAACGTATGGACTTCGTGCATGCACTGGATATACCCAGCTGCAAAGCGTTCACTGGCCTCCCACTGTCGTTTGTCATCTTCTGACACCACCGAAGAACAAGGAAGCAAATGTCACAAAAACATCTCCTGCTCTTCCCCTTTTATATATATAGTGTTTTATCCTCCTAGGCTGAGGAGACCTTAAATTTTATCACTATTATCCATCCCCCATACCTGTCAATACCTGACTTTAAAATTAAACTCAGAAATCGCTAGCTGACCAAAAAGCAGCCAATACACCCCAAAACATGCTTGGAAATGCACTTTATTTCCTAAGGGAACCTTCCATCTTTCTAGAACTTCACCCGGCTTCATTTTTGAAAGAACAGTCAACAGGCCTTGGATCAGATCATGCACTTCTATTTCACAGCTTGAAGCAGCTGGAGAAGTGCAGAAATTTGGCTTCAGGTCTCAACAACAAGGTGCAGCAGCAATGCGCCTTAACACAAGCACACCTCCATTTAGACATATTTATTTTCAATGGGGGAAAGGGGTTAAATTATTCTGGGTCCCCTTCATTTGGAACCAACAGAAGAAGCCAACAGAGCAGGCCAACAGGGAAGCGCTTAACAATCAGAACACAAGATGAGAACAGAGGATGGGACACACTTTACTTGAACAAATACCCAAGCTGTGTAAAAGACAAGAGATTATTGCAAAAGTAAAACAAGGGAAATAAAAACAGAATGCAAAAAGGGAGGGAGAGAAAATAACATATACTCACCTACTGGGAGGTGAGAAGGAAGAATGAAAGGAGGAATGAATAAGGAAAACACAATATGCAACTACCAAGGAGAATGAGAAGCTTAACACTCCTTTTAAAATACAGAACAGAAAATAGTTTAGGTCCCACCAAAAGGACAGTTGAGAATGGAGAAATAGCAAAAGAGAACATGAATATGAACCATCCGTATAACTAAGCATGGGCCTCCAGTAACTGCCCAAACTTTCTGCAAAACCTCCTGTCTTTTGTGGCATTCTCAACATCTGCGAAGTTTTTATTTGGCATAAAGTTTTGTAAACCTTCGCCCGGCCCACTCCCGGCAACGGAAGGGAAACTGGGATGGGTGGTGGTGGGCAAAAAACTAAATTCGAGCTTTCGGCAGTCCTCCGCCACCCCATGTTACAGCCACGTCGGAGGCAGCAGAGTGGGGAGTGGGGGAGAGGGGAGATGGAGTGGCGGCGGGGCGAGCACTCACCTTGCGCTCCGTTTTGCAAAATGGCCTGCACCCGCTTCACCGTCAGCTCCAGCACCTCGGCATTCTCCATCTTCGCTTGAAACTATAGGAGGGAGGAAAAGATGCTCACAGGCAGAACGGTCGCCAATCCCCAAACCGACCCCGACTGCCCTTCCCCCCCCCCACCCTCCTCCTTGGCCCCAACTTACCTCCGTGTCTGCCAAGATCAGCCGGAGTTCTTGCAAGCTCTCGTTGATCCGCGCCCGTCGCTTCTTTTCCACCAGCGGCTTCCGCGACTGGCCAGCGGGGCGGGGGGAGAGAGAAAGAAAAAGAAAGAAAATGGTGTGTAACGACTCCTGATCGCGGCAGGCGTGCAAGGATGCATGCGATCGTGCATGCCTGCCCAGCATGCAGGCCTCTCTCCTCCGCCGCTGCCGCGCGCGCGCGCGCGCACACACACACACACCCTTCAGCCCCCCCCCCCCCGCCCCATGGCCACCTCCCCGGGCTCCAAAGGGACCGGTCACCTTCCGGTCTCCTCTGGCTTCGCAGAGATCCTCCTCGTTCCTGCTCGATCGGTTCTTGCTGGGCCGAAAGGAGGGAGCCATGCTCGGAGTGGGGGGGGGGGAGGACGGAGGCGGCAGGGGAGGGGAAAGGCAAAGCAGCTGGGAAGGGATGGAAAAGAGAAGCCAGCGAGGAAGTCCCGCAGCAGCCGCCGCAGCAGCAGCGAGCGACGTTGGCAGCCGAGGGAGCGGGTCGAAAAAGCACCGCCGCCGCCGGCCGCAGCAGAAGAGGGCAAAATGGACCCCTCCCCCTCCCCGAAAAACCCTCCGGGCGCTCCCTTCCCCCCCCCCCGCCGCCTTTGACCCACTGCCCCGCCTCTTTAAGGGCCGCCGGCAGCGGCGGCGGTCGTATTTATACCCTCCGATTTGCATGTCAATGAGCTTATTGGACGCGGCGCGCGCGGAGGGAGCCCGAGCGGCGGCTGAGAGCACCAATGAGCAGGAGGTGCTTTGTCTCGCCCGGAGCGGTCGGAGCGGCGGCGGTGCTGGCTCCAGGACCGGCGAGGAGGCGGGTAATTGCGCGTGGGCTGCGGGCCTCCTACGAGCGCCCTTTTGGGTTCGGTTTCTTTTTCAGTTCCGTCACCCGCTCCAACACCACCAGCAGCCCCGTTTCCCTTCACGGGCTTCAGCACATCTGCAGCTCCTGGGGGAAGTCTACATTTAGTACAATGGTACAATAAGGATCATTAGCCATAATTAATAATTAATAAATACGCCTTAGAACTGCAGAGACCCGATGGATCACCGAGATCTGCTGTCAAAGAGCCACAGTGGGGAACTGAACTCCCAACCTCTGACGCTGCAGCCAGAGATACCTATGAGGGGGAAAAAGGCGAAAGTAATTGACGTTGTGGTGCGAAATTCAAAAGTTCAAGTGTTCATCCCGGAGAGTCCAACATTACAGGCTGCTGGTTCAGCCCATGTGAACAAGGGATCAAGTCTTTCGCAAAGTTGATGTTTCTTCATTGCACATTCAAGATCAACCCAACTTAAAATATGTTGCATTACAAGGGAAATAGCTAGCAACAACATATTGATCCTGCAAAGAATCTATTTCTCCATTAACATAACAGATGACCATGTAATATCTCCTAGTCAAAGAGTCATTCAATCCTATATTAAACCCTGCTTCCAGTACAGGGCTGTTGAAGGATACATTTACAGCATTAAAAGTCAGTGCACCAATACTGTAATTCCAATCATAGCCATTGTATATTGCCATAGTTTTGAGACAAATGACCACACTTGCCTCTCTCCCAAATAAACATGTTTTACACCTGTTTATGCACAACACACACACACACACACACACACACACACAGAGCTTCTGAGTCACATGTTTTGCAATCAAGGAAGGCTTGTTTGTTTTACATACAACCCCTGCAGCAAAGAAATTGTGTGTGTGCATCTGGCTTTGAAAAAATGTTACAGTTTTGATATTCCTTTTATAAAAGTGAAAAAGACATTCTGTTATGGGGGAATGGGTGGACTCAAACTACGTTAAGAAATGTTTTTGAAATGTTTTACTGTCTATCACCAGGGTAGAAAACAGTGATTCTAGTAGACAATAATAATTGGTGTTCTCTACCATACCTAGGGTGACAGCCTCGTTGAAAAGCAGGAAAGCGTGTACAGTGCTGTTCTCAGGTAAACCAAAAGACTGAAGAGACCACCAGCGGAGAACCTACCGAAAGTGCTGGATGGATGGCTCAGTGGTTTAGGTATTGGGTTGTGGTGCCAGAGGCAGGGGGTCCAGTTCCACACTGTGCTTCAGAGGGGCTGGACCCAAAGATCCACAGGGTTTCCTCCAGCTCTGCAGCTCAAAGGTTATCATGATTGCACCTCTCTCCCGGCAACTGCTGCATAAGGCAGATGTCCTAAAGAGAAGGCCAACCCTGAGCACTAAACCACCATTAAGGAAGCACATGAACGACACACCAACTGCCCTGCTGCAGCATTGCTGGTGTTTGCTAATCCTTATGCTCCTTTTCCTGCTGTTCTCCCCATATAGAAAAGTAACAGGTACCACGGAACAATGGCTCATGATTCTGTGTATGTTTCACAGGGATAGCACCTGCACTTCTCTTAAACCCAGTGCAACCAGAAAAGGAACTCCGGGCACAAACCTGCCTTTTTCTTTGCCAGGACTCAGCTAGCAAGGATGTGGACAGTGCAGACCTCCCAGATCCAAGGTGGTAGGGCTAAGAGAGAACAAAACAAACTTATGTATGGTGGGCACCAGGTGGCTCATTTTGCCTCTTGAACCAAGAACAGTTGAAGGCTAGGCTCAAGTCTGCCCCATTTTAGCTACCATTCATAAGTCGGTGTGAATCTTAGAATCTTAAAACTGCAGGGCTGGAAGGGACCCAGTAGATCATCAATCCCTCCCTTGACAAGGAACCCAGTGTATCAGGGGGATCAAACTCGCTTCTCCCAAACTTCCGGCTCCATAGCCAGATAACTAAATGATTTCACTGTCTCTTGTGCAACCTATGATCAGCAATCTTTTCTTGCAATTGTATCCTCTGTTGGGATATATGTACTTCAATACATTAGGTATCTATTCTGATCTATTGATGATTATGTTTACTAACTGGTGAATAAAGAGACTTTCAAAGTGGTTACATTTTTCTGTGTTCAAGAACAGAAATTGGTCATCATCAAAAACTGTTCTAAGATTTCAAAGATCTTTCATGTAGCTGTCCTAAACCAAGAATTTATCAATGCTTTTAAAACGCTGTTGCTTTCACAGAGTGTCTCCAGATGAGTGACTCCCACAAGTGCCTAACAGCTAAACACTTCCTAAAATTCATTCTCCTTCTACTGAAGGACTGAAGGGTTAAATTGTTGCCCTTTATGCCAAGGGCTCATTCAAATTTCTAACGTGCCTCCAACAGCACAGTCGTCTCTGTGGAAGTGTCCCTTGGGTTCTTTGGACTTGACTAGTCCTTATGAATAAATTTCCATTTTCTGTATAGGAATGTGCACTTTCCAGTCCATTATGTGGAGACACATTATTGTTTCTCAACAATGGTGTGTTCATTATTATTAATGAAATGGGAAGTATGAGGTCATTAGTCATCAGAATGTAAGGAAGGAATATTAGCAGTCTGGTCATTAGGGCCCCCTTTAGCGGAGTCAATGCAGAGCAGTGTCTTAGGAGGGGAAAAAAAGTTTCATGTGCTGTCAGCTTTTTAGTGTTTGCTAGAAAGTACATATGCTCAGAACTGGCTTGCCATGCCCTTCTTCTGACAGTGCCCTGGGGGACTGTGCCGCTTGCCCAAGGCCACATGGGCTGACTCTACTCCCCAGAGGCACAGTGGGACATGGAAGTCCCATGTTCTGACTCCTCAGCTGGATACCTGACATATTCTGTTTATATATAACGTACGTGTTTCTACAGATTGTTTTAGAAAGCAGGCCTGGTATAGAACATAAGAACATAAGAAGATCCATGCTGGATCAGGCCAAAGGCCCATCTAGTCCAGTTTCCTGTATCTCACAGTGGCCCCACCAGATGCGTCTGGGAGCGCACGAGACTAGATATCTATCTCCTGATACCACTCCCCTGCATCTGGTCCTTGACGTACCCCGGTTTTAAGCCTGGAGATTACACATATCCATAATGGTTTGTAACCTGTGAGGGACTTTTCCTCCAGGAATCTGTCCAATCCCCTTTTGAAGGCATCAAGGCCAGATGCCATCACCACATCCTGTGGCAGGGAGTTCCATAGACTAACAATGCGCTGGGTGAAAAAATATTTTTGTCTGTTCTTACTCTCCCAGCCCTTGCAACTTATGTCCTGAAAAGCCAGTCCCCAGTGGGCCCACTCCAAAACTTTGAGAGGAGGTACATCCCCAGTCGGACTACAAGCCCTCTTAAGGAGAATGTAGTACTTTGTGAGGACCCATCCCAGTACATTTGCACTATGTCTTCCAACCAGCACAAAAAGTACTCCTTTTCTCTTTCTATGTGCTACTGCATTGGCAGATTTTAAAATTATTTTGGTGGGCAATGCCGTTGATGCTGGGCCTTTGTTTTCTGCCATCTGAATGCACACTGTTGGTAGTATCCTCTCACCAGAGAAGATGCTGTGAGACAGTCAGTTCTACTTGTTCCTCCCCTTGCATGAATAGAAAGCGCCATTTAAAAAGCGGGAGGGCAATCAGCAGCTTACAGAATCTCAAGCCATTCAGCAGGGCTTAGTCAGTGGTGGCAAACCTTCGGCACTCAAGATGTTTTGGACCACAACTCCCACAGACCTTTGTTATTGGCAGTCTAGGCTCGGAATTCTGGGACTTGTGGTCCAAAAACTTCTGGAGTGCCAAAGGTTCACTACCACTGGCTTAGGTGGAGCACTTCAGCCATGAAACGGATCTGATGTCGAGTGTAGAGATAAGCATGAACCAGCTCCTTCCAGTTCGTGGAAGGGCAGAGAAGCCTGCACTGTTGCCAGAACTGGAAGACCCCACTAATGCCAGAGCATCAGTAGAACAATCAGTAATTGTAGAACAGTGAGGAACTCACAATGCCAGAACAGTAGAACAAGTGGCCAAGTGTTGACTTTCAAGAGCTGTAGTGGCAGTATGCACCTGCTGAAGCTAGTCCATTCCCTTGCCGAAAATCTGCCTAGCCCTGTGATAGTTTTGATGCCCAGGTGGCTGACATCAATGGCCAATAATGTTTTAGTATTTCTCACTGTGGCCAAGTTGCAGCAGGGCTGATCTGCCGAAGGAACTGTTCATAGTTTTGCAGCTCTCCTCCCTTGTACACAAGTAAATTTTGTTCCAAGGTGCTGGGAAACCTTCCTGAACTGGTTTTGAGGTGACACCAAGATATGTGAAGAAGGAAGATGAGAGAGAGCCCAATCCACTGGGTGGGTGGACATGTCCTCAGGGCAGCATCTTCCACTGTCGCCCAAACTGTGTGCAGTACTTCCTGAAAATTCATGACCAGGGATGGCCACATAGGCAACCAAACAGAGATGGCAGGATACTGCCAATAAGGACATGGAAATTGTTGACCTGCGCCCTGAAGATGAGGTTGATCGATTAAAGAGGTGTTTCAAGATCCAAAAGGTGGACCCTGCACCTGCAGGGAAACACGGAGGAAGAGGAGGAGGAGGAGGAGGAGGAGGAGGAGGAGGAGGAGAGCTGTGAAGGAGAGGGTTGAGAAAGAAAGTCCAATTGCATTAGCTGTTAGCTGCAATGTTAGATTTAGGCTTTATTTTTAAACAAATGTAAGAGGCTTGCATATAATGATTTAATTCTATTACCCTACCCTGAACCAATGTTATTCCTTAAAATGTTTTGTCTCTTGGTTTAATTGTACACAAGATTGTATCTCACGCTTTCCCACAAAACCACGGGGGGGGGGGGGGGGGGGAGAGAATACAATTATATTAAAGCCAACCAACTTGTAATGAATGAAAAGTATGTGCTAATTAAATGTAATATTTCATAGCAGGTATATATGCATTGATATTCCTCTCCCACTGCCAGCACCACCATCCTTTGATGAGAACGGGAAAGGACAAACTAAAATAAAAGCCCTACCCTGACGTAGTTAAAAATTTTCTCCCTTCCTCCCTCATTTAGGCTGCTGCCTTCTTTCCTTAAACGAAAGAATGAAATACTCCAGCTTTGTGAATGTAACTTGACGCTGATGACAGTTGGCAGCTGCAGTCCTCTCAACAGACTGAATCAAATAAAAGCATTAGGTCTTGTCCCCAAGGAGAACGACAGGTGTTCACTCTGCCTTCTTTGTTTCTTCTTCCCCCTCCCCAAACCGGCCTCAACTTTGGCAATGTATGCCATATTTTCGCTAGTCAAGAACATGAAATGCATCTGTTGTGTGTGTGAGACAACGACATCATAGATAACCACAAAAAAATTGCACACAAAGATGCTACTTCAAACTTGATCTGAAATAATTTTGAATAGGCAAAAAAGTGATCCTACTTGCTTTAATTTTAATGTTGCTGGAGATCATTCAATCATCATTCGATCTAATCAACAGACTATATGTAAATCTTGATATCTGGAAACCCCATTAAGCCAGTGCATCTATACTAGATGGGACTATCAACTGGAATGAGATCCTGGACCTCTTAGTATAACTTGAATATACCAGCATGTTATTACTCTAGTAAATTGAATATAACTTTAATGTTCTGGATAGCCACTATATTGTTTTAATTATTATTAAATGTATTTTTGGTTCAAGGATAGCTTACACCAGTGTTTTTCAACCTTTTTTGGGCCAAGGCACACTTGGCTCATGAAAAAAATCACGAGGCACACGGCGGCGGCGGCGGAGGAGGAGGAGGAGGAGGAGGAGGAGGGAGGGGGCGGGTGGGGGGGAGTGTTTTGCACCTCCTGGGTCTCGCCGATGGCGAGGGACCACCGCGGCCACCTGCCTCTGGAGCGGCAACTGGGCTCCTCCTGGCTCCCCAAACCTCCCACCCAGCAGGATGAGGCCGAAGCCCCTGCCCTGCCTGGGAACCCCAAGGGCCCACCGGGGGGTTGGGGGGTGGGGTTGGGGGCTCCCCTTCCGACCGAGGGGCCCCGATCCCCGGCCTAAAAGGAGGGAGGGAGGGAAGGAAGGAAGGAGGGGGCCCTCCCCCCCCCAGCCCGCGTGCCTGGAGGCTCACCCGGGCGGGCCAGTGCGGGTAGCCCTTCATCTTGGCGAAGACCAGGTCGCCGCACTTGTACTCGCGCTGCCGGTTGGAGCGGGACATGGCGCCGCCCACTCCTCCTCCTCTGCCCCGGGGCCTCCGGCTCCTCTTTCGGCTCCGGCCGCCTGGCCCTGGCCCTGCCACCGCCTCCGCCTGCTGCTCCTGGTGGTGGGGCTCCTGCCGGTGCTGGTGCCTCCTCCGCGGCCCGACCGAGAGCGCCTGCTCGCCGCCGCCGCCCGCTCGGGCCTTCCTTCCGGCCGGCCGGCCGGCCGCGGTGTCGGCGTTGCAATGGCGACCGGCCGGGCCTAGCGGGTTTGGGCGGCGCGGCCTAGTCCGGCGGACGTAGCCCCGGTCTCGCGTAGGAGCCGCCGCGGGGGACATGTCGCTCGTGGCTTACGCCAGCAGCGAGGAGGAGGAGGAGGAGGAGGAGGAAGAAAGCGACTCGGCCGAGGAAGAGGAGGCGGAGGAAGAGCAAGGGGGCGGCGGCAGCGACGGCGAAGAAGAGCTGGAGGCAGGCGCGGGGGCGGAGGGTCAGGCCAGGGGGCTTTTCTCGGCCTTGCCGCCGCCCAAGGCCGTCCCGGGGCTCTCTCGGCTCCCGCCTCCTCCACAGACGGCCTTCCCCCCCGGGCCCTCCTCGCCGCCGGCCGTCGAGCCCAGCCCGCCCTCCAGGCCCCGCAAGAGGAGGCAGCCAGTCCGCATCGCCGCCCCGCAGCTCCTCCTCCTCCACGCGGGCGAGGTGAGAGGAACCCCCGGAGGTGGCCAGCAGGCAGGAGGGCGCAACGGCGGGAGGAAAAGGCAGCCTGCCGCCGCTCCCCTCCACTCTTTCCCCGCGCGCGGCCGCAGGTGCTGGGTGGGGGTGGCTGGGGGTGCTGTGTGCCTGGGGCGGGGGGCTCCTACCTGGCTCGGCCTCGTGGGTCTCCCGGCTCTCTCTCGCTCTCCAGTCAGCCTCCTCCTCCTCCTCCTTTTTTTTCTCCTTCCCCGCCCACGGCCAGCCTTTCCTTGGCGCGCAAAGCAAAGCACGCCGGGAAAGGTAGTCCGGTCTCCTCCCCAGGACCTGGGGAGGAACTACTCAACCGCTGCCTTGCTGGTGTGGGAAGAATTTTTCCACGGCACACCAGCCAAGGTCCAACGGCACAGCAGTGTGCCGCGGAACAGCGGTTGAAAAACGCTGGCTTACACATGTTAGGAGCCTTGTGGCGCAGTGGTTAAATGCCTGTACTGCAGCTAAAATTGTGCTCACGGCCTGGGGTTCAATCCCAAGTAGCAGGCTCAAGGTTCACTCAACCTTTCAACCTTCTGAGATTGGTAAAATGTTTACCCAGCCTGCTGGGGGGGGGGGATGTGTAGCTGGCATAATTAAATTGTAAACTGCCCAGAGAGTGCTTGAAGTAATATGGAGCGGTATATAAGCAGACCGCTTTGCTTTGCTTTTTGTTTTAATGAATTCTGGAAAACATAATATTGAATAGGTAAATATTTGGAAGGACAGGTGGTTTTAATACTGTAGTTCCAACTCCAGCAAAAGTCAGCTAGGTGCCCAGATGCTATTAAATGTCAAGAAACAAATGGTTGTTATCTAACACCATGATCTTAGAGAAGTAACTACCTGAGACTCCATGGGCATATTTAAACTATCATCAGAACCCCTGTAGGAGACAAGGGGAGATCATATCTATATCAGACAACTGAGAAGTACAAACAAATGCTAGCTTTTGCCCCGTCTGTGCATTCTTCAGACAGGATACGACTTATTTGTGGGTGGTGCAGAAAAAATAAGTTCCAAAGATCATGGGTGCTTTTGTCTGGCGATGTTGAGAAAATTCAGCCAACATTGCCTTGACTCTGCAGCCCAGATTTTGGAACTGGCCTACATATCTAGCCATGATTTTTGGAACTCCTGTACTTGTTGTCTAGCATCTAATTTTGATATTTAGTGGTCTCATAGAGGTATCACCTACCCTTGCCTTCAGATTGTGTACAAGGAGCACACAGCTCCCTCACCTTTTTTTTAACAGTAGGAAAAAGACTTAAACAAGCATGTGCTCAGAGTGCAACATCGTGCGCCAAGGCATTGCTTCATTCTCAGAGCTGTTTAAGAGAACGCTCGAGTCCAGAGGGAGGAAATGTGTGGCCTGTCCACATGTTGTTGGACCCTATCCAGTCTGGAGGACGGCAGTACACCTATCTAGACTGGAAGAGGCAACTGGAGAGGCTTCTCTTGTCTTGAGAGCACACCGTCAAAAGAAGCAACTCATTTGTGAGAAGTACAGCCCT
The DNA here is from genome assembly GCA_037367245.1 of Phrynocephalus guinanensis. Lineage (NCBI taxonomy): Eukaryota > Metazoa > Chordata > Lepidosauria > Squamata > Agamidae > Phrynocephalus > Phrynocephalus guinanensis. The sequence continues at coordinate 92,145,476 of CM074735.1, read as the reverse complement.
CTTCACTCTAGGCTATGTTCTTGTGTTGGACTTGACAAGGATACAGCTTGGAACTTTTGTTCTGTTCAGTTTTCATCATCCCTTCATTGACAACTGCTTAGTGAAGGTTCTGGATAGCATGGCTTGGACCGTGCTGCATGTAGGGCTGGCCCTGTTATGAGGCAGAGTGAGGTAACCATCTCAGAGACCACAAGTTTGAGAACATCAAAGTACTGGACATCCAGCTATTCCTCCTGAGTGCCCTCTTTTCTGGTGTAGAACAGATCTTTATGTATCATTTACTTTGCCTGGACTTCCTAAATTAGACTACCAGCTCAGGTATGATAGAGGACTCTCTCTCTTTCTCTGTCTCTCTTAGTTTCTGTCTCCTAGTGCTGAAGTAATATTAAATGGCTAGTCTAGTTTATTTTATTTATTTTATTTATTTTAATGCTTATATACCGCCCATCTTCCAGAGGAACTCCGGGCGGTTTACTCCTCTGTATGGACCTGAGGGGATGGGAGATCTTGTCCTTTTCCTCTAACCACAAAGTATCTTGAGCCTGCCTTGGCTACCTGTCTACACACACACCCCTCCAGGAGCACAAGCAGAATGAAGAAGAGGGACATAGTAAAAAGATAATCCCTCTAGTTTTACTTTGAGAATGAGTCGCCATTGACAACAACTCACCAGCGCGCGCTCCAGTCGAGTAGAGCTGTTGTTCAAAAGGAAACAGAACAGAATCATAACATCCTCTATCACAAACTCACAAATAGCAGGCCCTGTAAAACCAAAAACAGAACCCCTTTAGCCTTTTCTTCACTGTGTTTCTACCACATTATGTATAATCATGCCACAACAGTAGGCTGAGTGCCACTTCTCTCCAGCCTGCCTTCTCTGTGTTTAAGACTGTTCCCCATTAGCTAGTCTCCTCCAGGTTTTTATGTCCTCTTAAGCCATAACAACCGCATTACAACTCTAGTTGCACCTCCGTGCATGTTACATAATTGGTACACTTCAGTCTGGTACTGAAGGGCCCCTGTGGAAGCTGCTCAGCTCTTGCCAGTGGCCAGTTCACTACCGTGCTGTGGATAGCACACCCCTTGATCTGTCTGCTGCTTTTGACACCACACAGCACATTGTCCTTGGAATGGCTGGGACAGATGGCACAGCTGTCTGGAGCTGGTCTGCCTTCATTCAAATATTAGCTGGCGAGTAGCTGCTAATTTGCTAGTTAAACATTCCACCCCCCACCCCCCACCCAGATTTCTTGCTAACAGGAATTGGCTGGGCTTTTGGAAGCTTTGCATCCAATTTCTTTCTTTCTTTTTCAGCGTTCTGTTTTCATGTCTGTGTGAAGGCATAATTCGATTGTTCTCATCAAGCCTGAACATTCCCAAGCGGACCACACTGGCTCACTCCTTGCTGCTATTGTCACGGTACCGACAGCCTGCCTCTAAAGCACAGACTTAACATGTTTAGCTTCGGCAAGACAGGGCCAGCTCAGCAAACGTTGCTGCCTGAAGCAGAACAGCCGATCATGCAAACTGCACACACGAGCCAAAGTGCATAACATTCAAAGACGGACATGTTATTTTACACAGAAGGCAGAATAATCCTAATGTGTCCCCCCTCCAGCATATGTGTGTGTGTGTTGTGTCGTTACAGTCGTGACCGACTCTTCGTGACTCCATGTCCATGTAGTTTTCTTGGCAGGAATACTGGAGTGGTTTGCCAATTCCTACTCCAGGCGCCTACAGCACCCGGTATTCCCTGGTGGTCTCCCATCCAAGTACTAACCAGGGCCGACCCTGCTTAGCTTCCAAAATCAAGCGAGAACGGATGTGCTTATAAGTGCAACAAAATAAATATCAATCTGCTGGCCTCCCATAGCATTCCAAATCTGCTGCCTGGAGGTGCTTCACGCTGCTTACAAGCAGGGCCCTTCCTGTAGGAAGGATAGAACAGTTGGTTTTGGTTTTTCTCTTGAATGCTTCCCTCTTTCGCCCATTGGCTTATTTCAGCAAATAGAGCAAGGCTATCTGGCTGAGTCCAGAGTTCAGTTCATTCCTCTTTTCAGAGAAAGGACAGGTGCTGCCTCCTGCCCAAATGCAGCGACCAGGTTGCTCCTAAAGAAACCTAACCTGAAACCACAAACTGGAAACTATTCTCGGCAAGTCACAATTCTTGGGCAAGATGCTTGTGTAAGCAGACTGTGTGTTCTCCATGCCTTGCTGGAGGGAACTAACTTTCTATAACCACTTCAGTCCTGCTTTAAGTCTGGTTTTGGAACAGGCTGTCTTGGTCATCCCTGGAATGACTTACACCACCAATAATTTTATTGTTTTATAGTTTTTAATATGCCACCCAGAGACCTCTTGGTAATGGGGCGGCTAAAAAAAATCTTGTTAATAAAATAAATAAATAATAATAAATAAAGGGATGGAGGTGTGCAAGGATATGGGCTCTCTCAGTGGCTTTTAACTCCACTTGCCTTGGTATCCCTGCAGATGGTTATCAAGGAACTCATCTGGAACGTCACTGAAGACAGAAACAGCTTCTTGAGAAGATAAAAGACTTGATTTAATGTTGAACAAGGAAAGAGAGACTTAATGTCTCTAGATATAAGTAACATATAAGAAGCAAAAGCATAACCACAACAAACAAACAAACAACAAACAAGAGGTTCTTCTGATTACACTGGAAGGCAGAAGGCATCTCCTAGATCTTACCTTTTTCCCATAGCACTTTATGAGCTTTCTCACCAGGAATTGTTCTAATTTTAAATTCAGCATGAACAAATCAAACGTGAATATGCCTTTCTATTTATTTAGGTCTATGTAGAGTTGTTTGCAATTGTCAGAACGTGTCATGTCTCACCTTGCTGAGTCAACATCAGAAGATACCTCTAATAATAATGCTTAGCCTAAAGAGCTAAGCAAGTATTTAGAAGAAATTGGAGTTGACAAAGCCACCATCGGTCAGCTGCAGAAAGCCACCTTGCTGGGATCTGCTCGCATAATTCGCCGATACATCACTGAGCGTTCGACTAGTGATTTGTATTACAAAATCCAGCGTAGTTAGCTGTGTGGTTAATAATAATTCAATAAACAAGCTTTAGTAGATTTGAAACCACATCCTCAGGTTTGTACCAATGTGAAGAAGTTCAAATCCAAAATTTCAGGTCCAAATAGAGTGCCTATTATTGTGTTTGTATTTTAGTTTGCTTTGACCACACCACTACCCTTTACTACTCCTCAGAAGAGGAGGAGGAGTGCCTCATGTGACCAAGAGAAGCCAGTGGGGAAGGGGATGTCAACTCTGCAGTCATCAGTATCATTCCAAAAGTGTCATGAAGCAACAGAAACAGGGAAGTATCAGAGGATAAAGAGAATGCTGCAGATATGGGAATCATTTACCCCAGGAGAGTTGAAGAGGCAAGAGAAAAGTACAGCCAGCATTTCAAGCCTCTCTGAGTGGTAAACAAAAGGAGGTAGTCACCAAACAGGAACTGAGTAAAGCTTGGAAATTCCATGGATACTACTGGTAGAGGTTTTTATAGGAGGCAACATGGAAGCTTCACCTGTCGCCTACTATCCATGCGGTGTGACCAGATTCCTAGCATTTTTTACTACCAGCGTGTTGACGATCTTGCCTTGGTCTGCTCCCTATGAATGTGACGGGCGCATTTAGATTGCAGTAAAGGCCCAACCCATGGATTGTACCAACCTCCTGCTTGTGAATAAAGTTTGGCTTAAGACAACTCTTCTCCAGAGCTTGTTGCCTGACATGTAATAGAACTGCTGCTCTGGTCCAACTGATTCTACCACAGTATTGGCCTTGCCATAATTTTACTGCTCTGGAAATATTGGAGCTGGTAGATGAGTAAACAAAACAAAACAATATTTTTCCCATTTAAGTTAAGAAAATAGCTTTCGCTTTAGCTGCAGTTTGTCCGCTTGTAACCAATGAAGTTACTTAAATCAATGGGTAGAACAGGAAAATGTTTTGAAACATATAAACATTAAAGCTGCCTATCCTGGCAAGCCATCTAGAGATGGGCACGAAACAAAAAGCAAAACACTGTTTCCTCATTTCATTAGGTAACGAATTAATGTTTTGTTAGGTAACAAATTACTTTGTTACCTAACAAAACAGTAGGACATGTTTCATTTTGTCACGTAACACCCTTTCCCCCCTTAGAATGAAATTATTTGTCCTAGAAGAATAAATGGCAGGGGAACTCAAGCTTTTCCCTGAACGCCCCTCAAATTTGGAAAGGTTTGGGGGTCAGGGAGCTGAGTTATGAAGCTCCAAAGGGGGTGCCCCTAGGAAAATATCTTTCTAATCTGAATTGGGAGCCAAGCTGCTACAGCGCTATGCTCATCAGTGGCTTGGCTTCCAAAGTTCTGATTCCAATAGAAATATTTTTTTCCTAGGGGCACCCGCTTTGGAGCTTCATAACTCAGCCCCCTGAACCCCAAACCTTTCCAAATTTCAAGAGGTTACCTAGCATCACTTGAGAAAGCTCCCCTGCCATTTTGGCCCCTAACGATCCAGGGGAGCGTAGCGTTCATTTCATTTAGTTTATTTAATAACGAAACTACTTTTAAAATTCGTTACAAACAAAATAAAATGAAACTACTGCAGAAATGAAGTGAAACACTATTTCTCTGTTTCATGCCCATCTTTAAAGCCATCCATTGTGCATAAAGTTGAACTTTTCTCCTCCGTTTCCTTTCTCCTGTGGAGAAATCTCATAGAAGGATCATTCTAGGTTCTTACTTGTTGCCACTAAAGGCACTTGCCAGCGGCTCCATTGAAGACATTAATCTTATTACAAATTGGACAAGCAAGCAAAGGGCTAGAGGGTTACAATTCCATTTTAGAAGTGACCAAACGGGCCCATAAACCAGACACACACAGATAGGCATTTACATGCGTGCACACATAAAGACAATTTTCCTTCACTTTTTCTCTATTGAAAACTGTATGCAAACATTTTTGCATGTCAGTTTTTTCAGAAAAGGGACTTCATATTTATTTATTTATTTATTTATTTATTTATTTATTTATTTATTTATTTATTGAATTTCTATCCCTCCCATCTTTCCGTAGGAACTCTGGGCGGTTAACAGTGGGCTGATCAATTCAGCCAGATAATACAGATAACAAGACACAACCACAAACAATTTAAAAAGTAGTGTGCACCCTTGGCGTAAAAACTTCTAAACTAACTAAACAACTGAACAACTAAGCAACTAAACAGATGGTGGGGGGGGGGAGACAAGACTAAGCTAAGTCACCAAAGGCCTCGCGAAAGAGCAAGTTTTTTAACGCTCTACGAAAGGCCGTCAGGGACTCTGCAGAGCGCACTTCGCTAGGTAGCCGGTTCCAGAGAGATGGGCCGGCCACCGAGAAGGCCCGGTTCCAGGTGGAAGTTTTCCGGGCGTCTCTAGGGGTGGCCACCCAAAGCGAGTGCGCCCGCGACTGCCGGATTGGACGGGCCGAGGTTGATCGCTGGACAATCCGCTCTGACAGGTAGTCCGGTCCCAAGCCATGGAGGGTTTCCTCAGATCCTCAAAAAGGTCTATGACCCTAAAAAGATTAAATGCCATTGGGCCTGTAGAGGTGGAGTATGGTATAAATTCTGTACTGTAAAGCATGATTATTTCACACTACTTCTACATGTGTGCAATCTCTACCTTGGGACCTCACTTTGAACAACACACCCTGAAGACTCAGCATCTCGGCAAAATTTGGAACTTGTTTTTTTCTTTTATTGTGCTACCTCAAAGGAGAGGTAACGACCCCAAAAATAGGAGTACACAACAGATCGAAGATGTTTCTTGTGGAATAACGTAACTTTATTCAGAGAACATGAGCTCATGGGTGTCACAAGGAGTGAGACAAAGAAATAGAAACTTACATGCAGCCTTTATAGTGGCAAGGGTAACGGAACCTATGGCTAAGCATTTGATTGGTCCACAAAAGTGAGACATAGGAATAGAAACTTGCAAAGGAATAGAAACTTAAATACAGAATGAAACCTATTGCTAAACATTTCATTGGTTGCTTCACTAGCAAGGTATTTAGAGGCCAGCATAAGAGGCATGAGGCATCAAGCATAGCTGCATCAAGTAAAAATTACACTTTTCCAGTCACAGTGGGGATGGGCATCCATAACATCTAGCAGCCACCAGGTTGGAGAACCGCAGATGTGTTCTCTCTGCAGTTTGTAGAACTGAGGAAATTTTAATTGAGGAAAAGAAATCTGCAGGCAAAGCATTCACCCTGATAATTAAATTTCTTTTCCCTCAGGAATGCCACCCATAAGTATGCAACTACCAACTTGTTAAAAAATTTCCTTTCGGCTGAATCTTTGCTTTCCTTTGCTTTTTTGTTTAAATTAGTCTTTGCAATTATTTATGTTATAGTAAGATTGGTATACTGCCAGGTCTTGCAGATTTTACACATGACTGTGGGTTTAAGAATATTCTGCAAGTTATATTTCTACATAAAGACAAAAATCTCTTGCCCTTCTTTAGGATTTTTTTGTATTCAACTGTTGAAAAGATTGTGTCTTTCAAAACAATACAAATCAAAACCCAGTCCTGCAAAACGTAACTCCCGAATTGCTGGCTGTTTTTCAGTGCAAACGTGGGTGGAGTGGGGTGTGGCGGCGAAGGAACCTCAAAAACTATTTATGATAGACAGACAAAACCTTTATTGTACAATCAACATCTCATTGGCATATTAAAATATCTAAGGTAGCACACACCTCTAAAGATCATCGTCTCCTTGATCAGGTGTACTGTTAGTAGAAACGACAGTGTTTTCTTATATGGGTGTTGAAGTCAGAGTGGACCACAGCCTCCAAAATTCACAGCTATGCTGGGCAGGGGATACTAGAGGCTGTACTCAGATTTGTCTCCCAACCTCTCAAATGCAGTATTCTTTAGAAAATCCACAACACTTTCTAAGCAAACCACAATTCTGCAGCATGAATTGTTGGTGCCGCAATAAAGGTTTTTTTTCAAATCTTAGAAGAGCCAGCTATTACAAAGGAGGTCACTTAGGCTTCCCATTGGCCAATCATGGCAAACTTGTACCCAGGGAAACTTACTCCCTACGGCTAGAATAGGGGTGGCCTTATAGGTAATGGTGGACTAGAGCCATCGTCGTCATCCCTCAGTAGTAGCTGCAATGATTCAAGTTGATTGGAGCTGTTTTTCAGCAAGATCTATGGACCAATCCTGAGCTAGAAAAAAGGGTACCAATGGAAGCTACAATGATGTCAACAAAATAATGAGCAAAGTGGTTACACAGGTGTGAAGGAAGCCTGGGAAATGACAGTTGATAGTTGGTACTGTGGGAAGATGAATTTTGGAGAGAGCTGGAGAAGGAAAGTTAGGCCGTCACTTCACGAAGAACTTCTCTTCGCAGCGTGATTGCCTTCGCTATGAATTCGAAGGCGGTCACGTGGTAGTCACGTGGTCTCCATTCGCCCCCACCCCTCTTTCCGTGTCCTCACCGGGCGAGGTTTTAGGGTCGAATCCAGTAGTACTTCACGTGCTCCCTTCGCATTCGGAAGCTTACTTGCAACGTCCGGTTTCTGCTTTCTTTTATTTTTTTAAAAAAATTACCACGGCGTATCGATGCATCAATACCCGGCTGTCATTTGCGGTCAGAGGACTTGTGGGCGGCCATCGTGTTTCCCTGAAGCAGAGCTGCTGGGTTGGTTTTTTGGGGGGGGGGCGGGGCGGGGAGAGGCTTCTCTCAGCTTCATCGCCCTGTGTGCCCCGCCGCCGCTCTCTGGGTGGGCGCGCGCGGGGGTGTCTTGCTGCGGCGGCGGCACCGACACCCCATCCCCCCTCCCTCTGCGCAGCCCTTCGCCATCCCTTGCCAGCGGAGGGGCTCTGCTCACGTCACCCGGGGACGCTTGCCCCCCCTCTGTTGCCCCTGCCCCGTGTACAGAAGGCAAGATCAAAAGAACGGGTTAGCCGAAATATCTATGCATCGGCATTTCGGAGAAAAAGTAAGTTAAAAAATAAATAAATATACTTTTTAACTGGCCACACGTGAATTTGGATACGAAGCGGGATGCGAAGCGAGGGAGATTCCCGGCCTCCGGCAGGGGAATCTCTCGCCCCGCTTGGAGCACGGTTTAGGGGCGTGGTCGGGGCGTGGTCGGGGTGGCGCCGCATCCAAAATGGAGGATCGTGCGGACAAAACCGACCGATTCGCGCAGAAATCACGGCTCGCCGCGCAGCGAGAGGTTCGTGAAGTAACGGCCTTAGTTAGAGTGTATTAGGGAGAAGAGAGGAGGCACTGAACCAGGGGGCACATTGTTGTTCAAGAGAGCACATACACACCAGCTCCGTCCCATTCTTTGTTGGGCAAGGCATCATCAAACATTTGCTCTAGCTGACCTGGTGGCAGCATGTTTGCTACACTTCTAATGTTTACTTTCTGGGCTACCTCAAACCCTTACCATACTCCAGCTGTTGTCTCCTCACTATATTAATAAATAAGAAAGGTGCCAGCTGGCATCTAACGTGTTCCATGATAAGATAAATGACAATGATTTAATAGGAGGGCAATTCCATAAGAAATCACCCTGCAGGTGTTAGACATATTCTTTCATCTCCTCTACCATTATACCGCCTTTCCCCGGAATGCTGTGGGGGCATTGATATATAATTACACTGGCTAGATAGCTCAGTAGTTTAGGAATCTGGCTGTGGAGCAAGAGATTGGGAGCTTAATCCCCTACTGTGCCTCCTGCTAGAAGAGGCAGCCTGTGTGGCCTTGGGCCAGTTGGGTGCTCTAAGAAGAAAGGAAATGGCAAGCCACTTCCAAGTCCTCTCTACTCGGAAAAAAACTGAAAAGGGTCGCCATCAATTAGAATCAACTTGACAGCACTGGAATATTTTTCTTGTAGGTAGGAATTGGAACAAATAGCAGAATTGATATTTGAATAAATCCAGGTTGTAAAAACATGTGTTAATTCATGGCTTAGTTCCAAACACCGTGGGGTTTTAAAAACAAGGACATGATCAGACTTATCACAAATCACAATTAAAAGATAAATTCCATGTGCTTCAATAAAAAATGTCTCTATACTGTACGGAGTATTTGGAGACAAGAAACCAAAGAGGGTTGGGCAGAAATCCAAACATTCTGATTGCTGTTCAGGGGAAATTTACTTTCTTTTCCTTTTTACCTCAGTGTGAATTAAGTTCAGCATCTAATTGCATTTTCATGTCACGGCTGTGTTGAATGGCATATATTTTGATCCTAGATCTTTCCCTAAAAGAATAAGACTCTCTCTCTCTCTCTCTCTCTCTCTCTCTCTCTCTCTCTCTCTCTCTCTCTCTCTCTCTCTGTGTGTGTGTGTGTGTGTGTGTGAGAGAGAGAGAGAGAGAGAGAGAGAGAGAGAGAGAGAGTATTAAACTGGACCCAGACGAGCACTAGAAAGAGTTAGCAGATCTTAGGCTTGTCATCACTAGACAACCCCTCCCCACAGCTCTTCTCTCTGTCTCCCCCTCCCCCTCCACCATCTGTCTGTCTCCCATTGTGAACACTTAGCTTCCTGGTACAGCTTCTGCTTTTCTTCCCACCCCCACCCCCACCCAGCCCCACTTCCCTCCTCTGTCCCTCAGCTCTTTTGCCCATAATGCTCTCCACCACACTGTCAAGGGCCCTCAAATGCTTGGTTGTGGCATGGTGGTCATGATGGTGGTGGTGGTAATGAAAGTGAGTCCACTCTACCAGATTTATTTATTTATTTATTTATTTATTTATTTGTTTGTTTGTTTGTTTGTTTGTTTGTTTGTTTGTTTGTTTTAGATTTTTGCTGTCATTTGTATTTCTCTCTCTCTCTTTCTCTGTAGAGTAAGGGGTATGTTTCTCTTGTTGGCCCTTAATGTTAGTTATGAGAGGGTCCTTCAGCTTTCCCTTCTATTTAAGAGCATTGCAGAATTCACCAAGAGGAGGACTGCCTCGCTTAAATTGTTGAAATCAAAGCCAAAACCAAAACGTGTCTTGTGGCACATTAAATAGTAAATTGTTTAATTAACCAGAAGCCAAGAGGCCAGTATTCTGTTTGCCCATTCCACGTCCTGACCATCTGTTGTGTAAGTGGTTGGACTTGTTCTCTTGTTCTGAATTCCCGTCGGCCCACCCCTTGTGAGCCAGCTGGTTTCTAAGGAGGTGAATTGTGCCTGCCTTTTTGGAGTTCTTGTGGCCAATGGCTTCAGGGAATGGAAATTCTCCTCTGGTTTCTTCTTCAGTGTCGCTGCACAGTGATGGCAGCAGGAGTCGGATGAGGATGTCTGCTGACACTTCACGATTGTGATTAAGAAATGAATCTACACATGTATTTGACACTTGTCTGTGCCCAGGTTAAAAACCATTAGTGCCTCCCCTACTTCAGTGTTCTATCATTCTTCCTTGATCCCACTTTTCATTAACTTTGGTCTTTCTTCTTCATCTCCTTCTCCCTCCCTCCCTCTCTTCACCCAGGCTGGTATTCACCTAAATGATCAACACAGTACTCATTTCTTCCACTTCACACAAAAACAGAGCCCCCTCGTTAGATGTTTAGAAATATCAATTTCACAGTTATGCTCATTCCATTATTACAGTTCAAAAACAGTATTTATTTTTGTAAATGTTTTTGAAATCATCATTTTGGCATGATAAAAGTATGAGAGTAGATAAAAGCTTAGAGGGCAAAATATGAATGGTATAGGGTGCAATTTTATATGGGTGAACTGGATTGGGCTGGATCAGGCTCACTAGGATCACGTAAACCCACATAGAGGTGCAGTATGCTATTTGGAGTGATTCTTGCATCCACATTGGGTGATTTGGGTGATTTGGGTGTGGGAGACCAAATTGTACCTCAAACTATGCCATTTGAATATATATATATATATATCAAATCCATTTTTATTATAACCAATGGCCATTACATCTATATGCAATTGTATTGTATACAAATACAATAAAAGCAGTATAGCAATCAGTCAATATCCAAGTATCTATGTTCAAGGGCAACACGTAATCATAAAAGATTACAGTAGAAGCTGACTGTATTTATTGTATTCCTTATTGTTTAACAATATAAAAGTTAAAATTCAAGTTAAAAGTGTATGCAAATATGTTAAAAATCTCTAAAATGGTATCACCCTAATCATAATTGTACAACCTATTAGAAAAACTGTCTGTAATCAACTTAATACCTTGTATTTCTTCAAACACTCCCTGCTCCCTCTTGATTGCTTATCTAGCTAACCCTTAGCTTTATAGCCATCTTTCCAAAACTGGCCACTTTTTTTTTAGTAATCTCTTTACTCTTATTTTCCAAAAGCTTCTGTAAACACTCTTCCCTATTTCTACCCTCCAAGGAAGATATAATCGGTTTGATAAACCAGTCCCTGATATGATTATATATTTAGCACTCCAGGAGCACATGGCTCAGCGTCTCCCTCACCACAAACACACAATCGACTCTTATAGGAAATATTATTATATCGTCCCAGCAATACTGCAGAGGGCAACAGGTCCATGTGTAATAACATAAAAGCTCTTCTAAGTTTTCTAAGTCATTTAAGTATGGCATAGGTAGGACTCATAATTCCTTTCGCTTTATTCAAGTTATGGCCATTGACAACAGATAATGTTGCAAAAATCCATAGTACCCTAACTTGTGTTCCAGTACACGGGAGGGGGACACGGGGACATAGGTATCTTGCAATGTCAAATGCACTAGACCTGTGGTGTTATGATTGAGCTTTAACCAATATGTGATAGCTGCTAGCCATATCCTGGCTTCAGCAGTTACCAGCCCTGTTTCTAACCTTATGGCTGCATTTGATGCACTTGTACGAAGCTGCAATGAATATATATATATATATATATATATATTTCTGTTATTGTTTCATACTGTCATGTTGGAAACCCTGTTGTTCAAAGTGAGATACAGTATTTAAAGGAGTGGTTTTACCAATTCCACTCAGTGGCAGTAGCCAGGGCTGGTGCTAGGTTTTTTTTGTGTCCTAGGCGAGGGGCGGGTGGGGCAGGGGGCAGGTGGGTGACGGGGTGGCAGGGCAGGGGCGGGCGGGTGGCAGGGTGGGGGCGGGGCGGGGGCAGGGTAGGCAGGGTGGTGGTGGGCAGATTGCGGGGTGGCGGGGCAGGGGGCGGGGCAGCGGATGGTGGGGGATGGTGACAGGCACGGGGGTGGGCGGCGATGGGCGCAGCGGGCGGCGGGCAGCGGCGGGCAGCTGGCAGGGGGGCGGCAGGCTGTCCAGCGCCCTCTCTCCATTTTGGCGCCCTAGTTAACTGCCTAGTTCGCCTTAATGGAAGCGCGAGCCCTGGCTGTAGCTGAGGCCAAATGCTTCTTCAGGTGCCTCGTGGCACAGTGGTTCAACAGCAGTATTACAGTGAAGATCCTGCTCATAATCTGCACAGGCTCACATAGCTGGCTCGAGGCTGGCTCAGCCTTCTGTCTTCCGAAGGCCAGTAAGCGTACTTTGCTCTTTAACTTTTACATTTTAAATTAATTTACATCAACTTAAACAATTTTCTTCTTGATCATTGGACATGTATCTAAATACATTTTTAAAAGTAATTTTTCAAAATCCAAAGATAGCACCTACTTTGCATTAACAATGCTAGTCACCTTAATTGTACTCAGGCCACCCTAGCTTAAAATTTCTGGCCAGAGGCTGCTCTTTTGCTTTGTAATCTGACTGTTTAAACTAGCCACCTGCGGTGAAGTGGACAGCTATATGGTAATGAGAATTTTGCTTTGGTCCTGCACAGACATGCTTTGGAAATACACTATTCCATATATCATATCCCCCCCCCACTCCAACTGCTTCTGAAAGCATTTCATTGGTCATAGATAACAAGACAAAAGAGGGTGCATTTTGGTTGAACCAGCTAAATCCCTTTTGTTTTGACAACAGAGGGTGGGCATCTCTCTCTTTCAGTACCTTCTGTTTGCTGAGAACTAGATCTGAGGAGACTGCACGTAAAATGTATTTAGCTGAGTGTTTCTGGGGATGGGTATATGGCGATCTCTTTAACTTTGGATGGAGACACAATAATAGCAATAACCATGTGTCGTCAAGTTAGTTATGACCTATGGCTATCTTTTTCCAGGGTTTTCTCGGAAGAAAGTACTCAGGAGTAGTTTACCATTCCTTTCTTCTGGGGGGCGTCCTGGGACTGTACAACTTCACCAAGGCCACCCAGGTTGGCTCTACTCCCTGGTGGAGGCACAGTGTAGATTTGAACTCCCAACCAGATACCTAAACTACTGAACTATCCAGTCAGCCTATGGTGATTTAATATAACTCTCTTATGGAAGAGCCTCCACTGGTAGGAGCGTCACCTTTATTTTGACATGTCTCCATCTGTTTTAAAGCTGTGAGGCAGGCAGAAATCCAGCAGGTGAAGGCCTTCTAGAAAAAGTTACATCGGCAGAATTTCTACTTGTCACTGAGCAGCTACAACCCCTGCAATGCAGCTTGCAGCTAAGAGTTAAAATAGCTGCATAGCCTTTACCTGTTGACTCCTGCCTCCCCTTTTGGCTCTTGTCATTGCTGTGTGTTGAATTTTAGATTGCAAGCTCCCCGAAGCAAAGTTTGTCTTTTGCAATATTCCGTGTTTATGGGTGTCTCCATTATCACCCTCATCTTCGTCGCGGTTGTCGCCCTGACCCCGATGACAAGCAAAGGAGTCTTTGCAGGAAAAGACCCGGCCACATTATTGTAGGCAAGGTTGAACAGTCCTTGCTGATTATTTGAATGTCCAACAAAGGGTAGACTTAAAACCTGCCCAATTTGCCTGTCATTTCAGCAGCCTGAGCACAAACAATGATACTCTCTGTTGTGAAGGAACCCTCTTGTTTTTTGCAGGTGTGAAGGAGAGGCACAGATTCTGCCTCCCTAGTTTCCATCAGGAAAACCAATACTCCACCCAGAGGACAGTTTTCATCTTTGCACCCTGAAGCTGACCCTTGTGCGTCTAATGAAAAAAAGTCAATGAGTTTCTGTAAGCATGAGGTGCACCTTCTTGTTTTAGAAGGCTGCAGGGAAAATGAATGGTGCAAAATATGAAGATTTTAGACGAGAGCCTTGTAGAGTTTATTTATTTATTTATTTATTTATTTATTTTATTTTATTTGAGTATTTTTACCCCACCTTTCTCCTTGAAAAAGGACCCAAGGCGGCTTACAGTAATGAGGGATCATGTACAGTCCAGTACAATTAAGACATGTTCAAGTATTAGGGAACAAGGAACTGAGGGACATCTTACAGCAGGCATGCCCAAACTTTGGCCCTCCAGATGTTTTGGACCACAACTCCCACAGTCCTTTGCCATTGGAATTCTAATCTTAGAATTCTGGGAGTTGTGGTCCAAAACATCAGGAGGGCCAAAGTTTGGGCATGCCTGTCTTACAGCATCAATAGACAAACATTACATTAAAGCAACATGGTTATAAGTAGTCATAAACACAAAGTCTATGTGAACCCATCAATTCATATGAAATACATATGGTAGTCCATCATAATTGCCACACTTTTGCTTATAAACAGAGCCCAGGACTACACCCCCCTGAACTCTTGGGGAATCCCTGTTCATGGGTACAACTACGTCTCCCAGGGCTGAGAGAGAAAGAAGGAAGGAACATCTCTAGAAACATTTGATAGCATCACCTAGTGGGGATTGTTGGATAAACGGAAAGCTTTTGGGAAGCAGTGACAAAACAAAGACCAAAACCATATTGGTCACATCCAATCAAGCCCAGGAACGATTGCATTATTTTGGTGAAAATACTGCCTGCCAGACATATGTCTGCAAATGTTGTGTTCTGTATAAAATGCAAAAATACTTCCAGTCTCCAATTCAACGGATGGAGTATTCATATGGTTAGAGTGCCTTCCTGTCTTCTGGCCGTGGAATATGGAAGGACACTTGGCATCAAAAGGAATTGAAAGCCATGGCTCCCTCTTCTGGTACTGAACAATTCATGTTACTGATACTAAATTTGAGTTTTGTGCAGTACAGTAGCTTTCCATTAGCTTGCTCTAGATCAGAGCTTGGACAGGCTGGTTTAAGGATGTAATTACTTACTGTTCTAATTCAAAGACCCCAAAAGCAATCCCACAATTATACAGAGCTTGGAAATAATGCATTATATTTAATAGGTTAGCTTTAAATTATCCCTTGTGTCTTAAAAGGAGAAATACATCTAATCCTCTGGCCCAAAAGGAACCAAAATAAATACTTGTAATTAACAGTTGTTGTTGTTTTAAATACACACATCACAAGCCTGTTTTGCACAACACCTTTTGTCACTCCCATCAACGCCCACAGCATAGCACAGCACAAGCCTGCACTTGAACCAATTATGGTATAAGGAGGTAGCCACTTTGTGAGACTACATCCTTATAAAAAGTGTCTTGTAGTTACACTGGAAAAGAATTGAAAGGCTTATTATTAAGTTACAGTTGTAATGAAATGTCATATTGCCTTGGTTATTGGGAAAAGGGAGTTACCATTTGTAACTCCTTACTTCCAAACTCTTCTCTACATTCCCAGTCTTGCATAGACTTTACAAATTAGCATATTACTAAGTGTGATGCTAAAACGTGGTGGCTCAGCGGGCTAGAGTACTGAAAACTGTCGGCTGCAAGGTTGGCATCTCAGCAATTCGAATCCCGGGTGCCACACACTGGAGCAAGTTCCAGTTGTTAACCCCAGCTCCTGCCATGTAAATGTAAATAGGTACCACCGTAAAAAAAGTGGGAAGGTAAAACAGTGCTTCCTTGCAGCCATGCTGGCCACATGGCCAAAGATTTGCCCAACACTGGCTCTTCAGCTTGAATACAGAGATGAGCACCGGCCCTAGCGTCGGATATGACTAGCATGCATGTGCAGCAGGAACCTTTACCTTTATCTTAAGTGTGATGTGTGCATATTTTTAGACAATGCAGCAAACTTATAGATCTGTGAAGTCATAATATGGGAACTTGTGGCTGATGGCAATCCATCCCAGTCAAGACTTTTAGGAAAACTTCTGGTTTGCTCTTACATTCCAAAAATGCATATTTTTCTCATGGATCATGCATGTATAGCAGCACTGCTGACTGCCATGATTCACAGTAAAAGCAAAGTGTTCTGCTTATATACCGCCCCATACCACTACAAGTAGTCTCTGGGCGGTTTACAATTTTGATTACAGTGTGCAGGCTACACATTGCCCCCCCAGCAAGCTGGGTACTCATTTTACCAACCTCGGAAGGATGGAAGGCTGAGTGAACCTTGAGCCTGCTACCGGGGATTGAACCCAGGTCGTGAGCACAGTTTTACCTGCAGTACAGGCATTTAACCACTGCGCCACGAGGCTCATATTAAATCAATTAAAAAGCAAGCAGTTGAGGAAATGCTACTATAGAGTCAAATGAAAATGTGGAACTTGTTGACAAATCTAAGCACCTTAGGTTAAATGTGCAGTAGCGAGGAATCAGTGCAATGCAAATTCAGGATACAGATAGCCCAAAGCAGCTTCTTTAAGATAAAGATTGCAATAAAGAGCAAAACTTCACATTAGCTTTGAGAATGTGCTTTATAGGGTACTGTGCATTCTCAGTTCTACCATATAGCATGGAATCATGGACTTTAATTATAAACAAAGATCTGAGTACATACTGTATTTGTAATGTTAATTTTTCACAGAGCAATAAGAATTTCGTGGATCAAGGGAGCAGCCATGTTAGAATTACTAATGCTACGAACCAAGAAATCATGAAACTCATAAAATGCAGAAAGTAAAATATAGTAATACCTTGGATAAAGGATGCCTCGGATAACAATTTTTTCGGATAACAAATGGACATTTCCAGGTATAGGGCTGCCTTGGATAGTGAATGTTCCCTATGGGCTGCTTTGGGTAACAAATGTTTCATAATGCCTTGCAAAAAAATGTGTGCCCTGCATGCATTGCAGAATGCATAGTTTGTGGAGGGGTGGGAGGAGTTAGAGCTTTTTTTATGGTTTTTGTTTTAGGGTGAGGGATTTGGACCTTTCAAACTTGGTAAGATAAGGAGCTAGCTTTTATTAATATTTGCACTGCTTTTCTTTGCATTTTGGCTGGAAGAGGCTGGGGTAGTCTTGTTGGTTTCATTTCTCTGTGTTTGCAGTCTTTTTTCAATGCTCTGCAGGCAAAAATGGGTGGGATTTTTCTTCCTGCTTATGTTTGTTTGTTTGCATTTTCCCCCATTGCACTTTGGGTGGGAACAGGCTGGAGTAGTCTTGCTGGTTTCTCTTGCCCATGTTTGCATTGCACTGCAGTGCGGTGTTCTGGGGGTATGTATTCCAGCACTGCAAGCCTTTCAAGTGCATTTTATAAAGAGGTCTGGACACCCCCCCCCCCGATTTTTTGCCTTTTTCCAGACCTCCAGAATAGATTAATCGGTTTCCCATTCATTTCAATGGAAAACCACATTTCGGATAACAAATTTTCCAGATAACAAATTGCCTCTGAGAACGAATTAAATTTGTTATCAGAGGTACCACTGTACTTCACTCATATAATAAAAGCGAGGAACTACAGATTTTTTTACGGCTGGTCATTCAAAATAAAAATATATGGGAGGAAGTTGATGATGGAATAGGTTTTATTGGCTGAAGAACCTTGCAGAGAGATTGGGAATGCATGCAACATCATATAAATATGTTACATCTGAAGTCAGAATAGCCTCAATGTTCACACGCCAATGGGAGAGGAATGAGAAGAATCAGAGATAACCTTGGTTTGTTTGTTTGCTTGTTTGTTTGTTTGCTTGCTTGCCTGTTTGAATTCTGTCTACTTGGGTTTACTTAATATCAAGAAATCTGGACAAATTATATTCTTGCAAATATGAATATATGTGCTCAGTTATTAAGGACCAGTTTGGTATATCACTCTCACAGTCACTCTCACAGTTGGGTAATAGGTATGGAGTTGCATTCCAAATATATTTTCTTTGATCATGATCAAACATCCCTGGTCTAATTAGCTTCATGTACTGGCATTAATGTTACCATAAATATGTTTTTGCAAGTTGCAACATAGATGCCCAGCCCAGCTCTGTGTGACATTGAAAGTGGATGAGAAGTGTAACAAGTAAGACTATCCATCACGTCTACAGCATCTCATAAAACAAATTTGTGCTTCCACTACAGGGACTACTGGAATTCTCAACATGTTCATTTGGAAGTAGATCATAAAGAAATCAACGAGCAGGTCAGTATGTTAACACATAGCTACCAGGCTGAATTCTCTGTTAAAATTCATGGTGGAAGATAGCTCTGGATCTATATTATCAGCAGATCCTAGCATGATTTGCAGTAGGTCAGCAAGAACCTGCTACTTTTTCTTAAGTATATCCCCTAAGATTCCCCAGCCAACAATTCTAGTGGGAATTGTAGGTGAAGCAATATTTTTCCCAAACTCTTCTTCTTTTAAATCCCAATTGCTTATCAATAGCTACATTAAAATGATCTTCCTCTGTTGCTTGTTGCGCTGCTTTTCAGCCTGGTGCTGACCATCTCACAATGCTTCTCCCTTGGCAGTAGAAATGCAGCAGCACATACAGTTACCTAGTGTTGGTGAAATGGCAGCCCAGTGTCAAGAATGGGTAACGTCCTGCTAATGGACCAGATATGGCCTGCAGGGTAGCCCCCCAACTCCACCAGCCCACCTGCAGATGGTGGTGGTTTTTGCTGTTGGTAATCAGATGATATTTATAGCCTAGATATTGGGCTCTGGATGTCTTAGCTATGGTTTTCAGCACAGGAAGCTGTTTCATAGAACTCAGTTCCCAGAGTCAGCCACATTCAAGAGTTCAAATGTTTCTTCGTATACCTGAATAGGCTTGAGTGGTAGATGAGATATGGCTGTGGGGGGGGGGAGCCCAAGTAAGCTAACAGTTCCATCCACCCCCATGCCACCCTCTTTGCTTTGTCCTCACCTTGTCCTAACCCTAACCCTAACCCTAACCCCCCACTCAGTACTGAAACATGGCCTTCTAGCTTCTTCCTGACTTGAAATATGACTCCCATCATGCAAAAGAAACAAGGGTCCTGTTTTAGTCTCATGTCTTGCTTGGCATGCTCTGTTTCCAAAACCTGTGGCTCATGATACCTTCTTTTCTCTGCCTACAGGTATGTGGGGTGTGATGAAGGCTGTGTCTTTTCATCCTGCGAGATCACCCTTCCCCGCCATCGGTTGGCCAGCTGGGCTCAAGGGGACTGATGGGCGATTGCTTGTGTTCCTTTAAGAGCCTTGCTTTCATTGATGCTCTGGGGCTGTGATCCACCAGATTGCTGGCTTTCGTCCATCTTTTCTGTGTGTGCCGACTTTGTACTCCATGCTGGAAAATATGTGGGAGCCTGTCTCCTCCTTCCCATTCCTGTCCCCCTCATTGTCCCTAGCAGAATTCCTCTTCCTTGAGGCCAGTGAGGGAGGCCATAGGGCAGTGGTTCCATCCCAACCTGGGGGTCGAGACCGCTTTGGGGGTTCAACGACCATTTCACAGGGGTTGCCATGAGCCAGTGAAGAAAAAGGCACAAATTATTTGTGTATGGAAGAGGAGGGAGAGGAAGGGGGGAAGAGTGAGTTACAGCTGGAGGAGGTGTCAGTCAATGGCACCGGAGGCTGCAATTGGTTGAGGGTGCCTGTAGAGCAGGCATGTCCAAACTGCAGCCCTCCTGATGTTTTGGACCATAACTCCCAGAATTCTAATCTTAGATTGCCAATGACAAAGGACTGTGGGAGTTGCAGTCCAAAACAACTGGTGGGCCGAAGTTTGCACATGCCTACTGTAGAGTGAAGTTCTCTATGGCACCTGTGGCAGTGGCCTGCCAAAGGGGACTTGGGCCCTCTTCCAATCAGGGCAAGGGTCACCACAACATGAGGCACTGTATTAAAGGGTTGCGGCATTGAGAAGGTTGGGAACCACTGCTCATTCTGGTTGGTGGGGCAGAAGGCTCAGCAGAGAAGTTTAGAACTGGGATTGAGAGCTACTGTATAACTACTGGCAGACAAGCAGTCAAGCAGACATGTATAAACATGGAGAAAGCAGGCACTTATTACTCCAGGTACTGCCCCTTTCCCATCCTATTCACTCCATAAATCAGCAGAAAAAATGTTCCTTGGCCCCAGATTAGAAGTGTTCCTACCTTCCTGTCATTTTCTTCTTCCCATCTTCTGTCCCATCCCATCCCATCTCTCCCTGCCACCACCACCCCGCTCTCTTTTCCTGGCAAGCACACCGTCACAGAGAACAAGGCTTGAAGCTCATCAGGGGGAGAACATAAAACTGACATTCCACTCCAGGAAAGGAAACAAGCAGGAACATGCTGACTGAGAGGCACATGTGCCAGGGTGGGCAGTACCCTCTTTGCCTAGAACCATTCTCACGTTGAGGGCCAATAGAAATGTCTTATTTGTAGTCTCTGGCTGAAGGTGGTCTGCTTCTCTCATAGAATCATTAAGCCAGAAGGGAGCCCTTGGGTCCCCTACTCTGTCAAAACAGGAAATCACCACCCACAGCAACTCACTAAGCAGACTAGCTTGTTTTTAGGAGCTCCAGAGGGCCGGTCTTTTTCAAAGCCACAAGTACAACACAGAATTGTCACTACTTGGGCTACAGAATGGGGTGATTAGGAGTGCCCCAGATTACACACATACCACAAACAAACAAACCCTGTTGCCCTCCTGCTGTGCCAAAAAGGAACAAGACATTTCTGAAGAGGGGCAAGATGATGTATTTTTAAGTACTGTGTGTTTATTGGGAAAATGCTTAAATCTGTGACAGTTTTGTTTTGAGCGTAAACTTGAGATGCAGAAATTCAACACACTGAAATGTTTGTAGTATGAAAACCAGTGATTCTTTAAGAAACAGTGAATTCTTCCTAAGCGGGCTATTAAAGGGACAAGAATATAAAGAGTCAAGGTAAAGTAATGTGCATTCCAAGAATCTGGACAAGTTCTTTTGATGAGGGAGAGTATACCCTCCCCATAAGTAATTTACCAATTCTTTATTGGGCTGGCATTCTAGGACTGTGCAGCTTTTTCAAGGGATACACAGTGGGGAGCCAAATACCCCATCTTCACCGTTGTTAAGCCTGCCATCCTGGTGCTATCATTGCTAACGGCTTTTTCCAAAGGAGAAGGTGAAAAGAAAAGACTGTTACAAAAAGAGTGCTGGAACACAAGCAGGTGCATTCTCTTTTCCAAAATTTAGCCTCGCAAATCAGCATGCATAGTTATTATCTATGTTCCAATGAGGTCATCTGTTGGTATGCAAAGTATTTAGCAAATTCTTTAAGTTTTAGTTTGTGAGTTTGGAATTTTATTATCATTGTGTGATATTATTATAAATACAAAGGGAATTTCTTTAAATAGATCTTCTAGTATCCTTTGGGCAACTGGCTTGCCTGATTTAATGTTTTTTATACTTATTGGATAATTCTTCCAAATAACTAGGTAAGCACATAATCTCTTTAACTAATAAAACTTCACGTAAATGTGGGACTGTTAAATAGTCCTGAACATTCCAAAATATCACCCATTTTCTATTGTGCCTTCACGATTTTTTTATCTTCATCTACTTTCTGATAAAGCAAAGGGTTATACAGCCACAGGATTGTTGTGTTGTTGGACTGCAACATCTTTATTTCCAGGTGAGATACAGCATGTTTGAATGTTCCACCATATACCCCTCCCCACTCCAACCTAGAGGAAACTAGCATACTAGAGAAAATATTACTTTTCCATTCACCTACAATGCAAATAAACTTTTTTAAATTGACCATAAATCCCTGTGAGATTCCTATAAAGTCGTACATCCACTTGCGAACGGCTCTGCATACAAGCAATTTAACTTAAGAGTGGAAAATCATTGGCATTTTAACTGCTGCCTTACAAATTTTAGAAGCAGTCTGCTCTACTTACAATTTATTTTTATTTTTATTTTTATTTTTATTTTTTGATTATTATTTTTTTAGATACGGCTGCTTTACTTACAAGTTGTTCGACTTATGAGCATGCATTCAGAATGGATTAAACTTGTAAGCAGAGGTACTACTGAACGAGGGAATTGAAAAATGTCGGTACATACATTTAGGACTAGTGAAAGACTCTGTTTTTTAATATCTATTTTTGCTTCTGCTTTTATTAATCAGTAGTTAATTCTTTTAATAGCATGTGAAAAGGAGTGTTATATAAGTTGCATACACTAAAGAGGACCCCAGAGAAGGTTCTATAAAATAATTTAGATGCATTAAATAAATACAGTACAATAGCAGCCTTCTACAATGCAGGCTACATAGAGGTTTACTTCGGCCGGAAGTACCCTGGTCTTTAGTACACCTACCGGAGCAGATCAGCTCCAAAAAGTGTTTTAAAGAGGCATATCTATAAGATACATATAAAAGAGGGTCTAAGATTAGAAAGAAGATTCTTCCAAGACATTTTTACCATGGTCTCCACATGTCTAGTGACCCCATGCTAATACCACGGTGGGCAAAATGAGGGTGCAAAGAAGATGGCATCTCCCTCTGACTACGTGAGGGTGGCTCTGGACACAATGCCTTTTTTGACCCCCGTTTGTCATCAGTGGCATGGACATGGTCCTGAGACAGGCTGGACCCTGATGGGTTTCCATTGCCACTCTCAGGGATAGAAATGCCCACATCTGCCTTGCAAGTTTCCTCACTCGATCTGGGCAAGGATTTCAGGAGGTGATTCAGTAGCCGTGCTCCAAGGGTTTTATCCATCCATTCACAGGTCAGGAGGAGGTTGTGGACCTCATGCATACACTGTATATATCCGGTGCTGTATCTCTGCTGAGCTTCGAGGCCCATTTTCAAATCTGCTGAAAGAAAACAGGAAATGCTATTGGCTTCCCTGCTCCCACTGAGCTTAATTGCAACCTTCATAGGAGCTGAAAATGAAATGATTTTTCCAAGGCACAGTATAATGTTGCAAGCTATCTCTTTTCTGATGAGAACCCGTACTTTTTTCAGGTAACAATAATATTGGAACTAAGATGTATTTCAAAAAGCAATGTAACAAATAGTTACAATATCACTTTCAGTTGTGACAAAGAATATTTTAGTTATGACCAGAAGTTCCTTTTAAACATTCATTGTATGGCATTTTTAGATACCTTGTTCCAGGATTTCCCCCCAAATTTTATCCTGTTATTTTAGCAGCCCTAGGAGGCAAAGGAAGTATTGCTTTGCTAAGTGTTTTGGATTTTGTGTTTTCTAGGTACATTATCAGGATGTTCTCGTAGAAGGCACAAGAGAGTATTTTTCTGACTTGAACTTAAGATAATGCAATTGTACTGAAAGCTCACAACACAGAAATTGTGTTTGGCAATTGGGTTAGGGGAATATAGATTACTATAATCAGCCTCTTTCAAAGTGATGACCAATGCAACAATGCAATAAATTCTTTTGGAAAAAATAACCCCCTATGCCATGTCCCTTTAAATGCAGATTAAATTTGTAGATAAACCGTGTCCAAAAATGTTATCTCCACAGCCATCGGGCTTTTTGAAAAAGAAAAGAGAAAACCCGGTAATGCCGCCTTAAGCGAGGTTTGCAAGACTTACCAGAGAGGTAGGGAATTTTTTGCCTTGCTTAAAAAATCCACCTTTTAAGGAGGCAGACGTCATGGGACCGGCGTAGATGATCTGGTTTTCTTTTTTCCCCTTTTCTCATAGCGCCAACTGGCTGTTCCTGGGGCCAATCGGGTGCTTTTTTTCACTTCCCTGCACCCCTAGCGCCAGTCAGCTAGTCCTCTGGATGGTCTGGCAGTGTTTTATTATTTTTTAATTTCCCCCCACCCTCCTAGCACCAGCCAGCTGGCCGATTGGGCACTGTTTTTTTCAACTTCCCCCACTCCTAGCACCAGTCAGCTGGTCCTTTTTTTAATCCTAGCACCACCTGCTGGCCATGGGGCTGAGGTGCGCTTTTTAAAAAAACCCTTTGCATGTGGGAATTGCTATCCCACATCTTCAGTCACATGATGGGAGGAAGAGGAAAAGTTGAACCTTCCGAAGATCAGGATCTTCCCCAGGTGAGATAGCAGCCCAAGTAGCAAGGCCTGTGTGAGACCTCTGTCAATGATGTGGAGTGGGACAAAAAATGGGTATGCATTGGAGATGCCTCCCTTCCTTTAAAACCTTTAGACTTGTTTCAATCCCTGTTTGTTATTGCCTGCCCTAAACACTTATCATTCTTTGTGCAACAAATGGGTGTGTGTGATTAAAATGTCTTTCGTTTTTGTCTTAATTTTTAAGTCAGCATCTTCCCCATTTATCTAGGCACAATGAGAATTATAAAAATATCAAACATACATTTGACACACAAGGAAGCAAAGGAGGGACAGGTGCACGGAGCATGTGGGTTCAGAAATACACTCACCCATATTTTTGCTGTTTTGGATAATCTGAAGATGTTTTACTGTCATTTCAAGGATATCTGCTTTCTCAAGTTTCGATTGCTATTTTGAAATGAAACAGGAAAAGATGTCAGTAACAAAAAGAACACCCATTACACTGCTGAAAAAATAAACAGCTTCTGGACATTAGAAAACGTGTGCTTACATCAAGCTGAAAGGCCCCAACAACAGTCTCCTTGAGCTGGTCCAAGCAATTGTTAATCCGCTCTCTTCGTTTCCTTTCAATCAAGGGTTTTCTTAACTGAAACGATGAAAGGCAGAATGTTAAGAATATATTGTGCTGCCTGACGCTTTTGATCTAGGTCTTCTCATTCTTGAGCAATATCATGGCTGTCCTGACCCTGAACATTGCCGCTCCACACAATTACACACAAACCATTCTGTGAAGTTTTCCAGCTAAAACCTTCTTTTTCTTCCAATACATTTATTCCCATTTGATTTTTCAGAATGATTAGCTATAAGACTCTGTACTTCTCAGTTCTCTTTTAAGTGACTGGCATATTCTAATTGTTTCCTCATTTCACTGGAGGTAGAACTTCACCTGCAAATGATGCAATTCTCTGTATGACAACTAAAAATTCACTGATGTGTATGGCGAGTTCAACCAGAACTTGGGACAGCCAGGTTCTAGCACAGTTTGAACCATGAAATTTGTGGGATGACTTTGAGTCCCTCTTTCTCTCTCTTTCCCTTAACTACACTCACAGGTTTGTTATGATGATCAAATGGGAAAGAGGACAGCTACATATGCCAATTGAAATACACTGGACAAGAAATGGACCACAAATGTAACAGCCAATTAACAATATGTGCCTGCCTGTTCTCTGACATCAGCATTTAAACACTGCAGTTGTCAAAGACTGACTGAAATCCTGATGAAATTAGTATAATGTAAAGTCACACCTTTGGCACTCGGCAGTAGAGATGGGCACGACTTAGCGGTATTCCCGTTTCCGTTTCCGTTACTCGGTTCCGTTACTCTACGGAAACGGTAACGGGAATTACTCCGCCAGACTTCGAGCTCGAACCGACGAACGAACAATTTTGGTCTGATTTGTTGTGCTCGTTCCTTGCATCGTGCGATTGCGCGATGCCACGCGGCACAGAAAAAAAGTTTTTAAAAGTTAAAAAAACCCGGTTCCCGGCTGAAAAGCAGGCGGAAAAATGCCTGCCGTGCCTCAGGGCACCTACCAGAGGGGTTGTTTCTGGAGGTCCCCGGCCTCCCCCCTCATCCCCCGTCCTGGGCTGCTCTGGTGGGACTCACCGCAGGCTCGCAGCCAGCAAAAAGCCCAGTCTCGCCGCCGGCCACCCGCAATTAAAGCGCAAGCAAGCGGCACGGACGGCACAGGAAAAAACTTTTAAACTCTCCCCCCACCCATTCCCGGGCCAAAAAAGCAGGCGGAAAAAGGCCTGCTTGACTAAGGGCGCAGGGCACCTACCGGAGGGGTGGTTTCTGGAGGGGGGGGTCCCGCCTCCCCCCCCCGTCCTGGGCAGCCGGACTCGAGTTGCCATTTCGCCATGCCATGCGGTGCGGGCGGGGGGATCCAAAATGGGGCGGCAAACGCAATATTGTTTTTGAAATCGTGGTCCAAAAACACACAAGCACACAACAGAAACACGCGAAAATTTATAAACTGCCAGATTTTTTCACAGTAGCAGTGGGTTTTTTCTTGCAACAAAATGTCTCTCCTCTCCTCCTCTGTCCTCCATTTATTTTATTTTATTTTATTTTATTTACACCTGCGCAGTGTGCAATGATGGGCTGGCCGAGTGGCCAGCCATGTGGGAGTGGACAACCATGCAAATTTTTGGAGCCATCCCACCAGTCGCATGGCCACTTGGCCATGGAGACTTCTGGGATGTGCCAAAAAGCCCCCTAAAACCTGCCCTAGCCCTAGCCCTAACCCTTGACTCCGTACCCATACGTCACAGACTGTCTTCTTAGTGGGTCAGAGAGGCACCCAGAGGTGCAACCCACTAGCCCACCGTAACCTTACCCATCACTAGCCTAACCCTAGCCATTGCACTAAGCCACCTTAAAGCCAGATCTACTTGCTTGCATTGCACTACACACAGCAAGTACAATTCCCTTCTGTGTGAGACATGGTGGTGCCAGAGCCTTGTGAAGGGCGGGCATGACGCTATCACTCTCACACTGGTCTCACTGTCTGCACATTATGTTATGCAATATCCATATGGCTATTGCATAGCATTTTTCAGCAGCAGCAGGTGAGGAGGGGAGACCCCCATGTAGAGGGGTCTCTCTTGGAGCCTGCTTCCCCTTCCTAGTGGCAGGAGGCACCCACGGGTGCCTCCAGGAGCCCACTTTCCCTTTATAGCGGGCCAGAGGAGGCACCCACCCCACAGAGGTGCCTCCAGGAGCCCGCTCCCCCCCCAAAAAAACCAGTACTAACGAAAACGAAAAAACGAACCGACTAATTTTTGCGAATTTTCACGAAAACCGGAAACGACCCGAAACGGGACCGGCCCGACTAACGACAACTCGAAAAAAATTTTTTTCAAGTCGTGCCCATCTCTACTCGGCAGGGTGTTACATCCAGGCAGTCCATAGCACAACTGATCATGTGATTCATGGCATAATTATTGTACAGCCCACCCGTGGGAATTCTTCATGAATATCATTTCCATCTGAACATTATTTCCCCTACCACTTGCATAATGGTGTCTATTAATGCTGTAAGATGCCCCTCAATTCCTTGTTCTCAACTACTTGAACATGTCTTAATTGTGTTGGACTGTATATTGTCCCTCATTACTGTAAGCTGCCTTGGGTCCTCTTCCAAGAAAGGTGGGGTAAAAATACTCTAAAATAAATAAATAAATAAACATTTCACTAAGTGTCCCTCATACAAGCTCGTAATCCTGCTTTTCTTTTCTTTTCTTTTCCATACATGTGCAGACAAGCAAAACAAAAAATATAGCCCTCGACATCCTAATTTCAAACAAATGGGGGTTACTCTCAAGAAAGCGTGCACAGAGTTGTAGCATTTACATTTTCCAGCAATTCCAATTACCAAGGAAGAAACCAGAATCTTGGGCCACAGTTCCAGTCACAATTTGAATTCTGTACATTTATGCAACACTCTCACAGAAGTTTAAGGGGGAAAATGTGTTTTCCCATTAACATATAAGATGGTGTTGTGTTTTCATTAATTCATTTGTATTCCATAGCCCATCTAATCATGTAGATAGTCTATCTAGCAATTAAAGAAAAAAGAAATTAAATCATGACAACTGAGCCATCAAACACTGCTAATGTCATCAGGCTTTTCTATAGTACAAGCATCACCCTGCATTTTGATCACAAACAATTTAAACATGCTGTAAATATGTTCATTTTACACAAACCCATTTTCCTATGTTCCATGTAGAATTTAAAAAGTACAGCTCAGTTTTATATTTTTGCATACATCTGCACCTACACTCAGAACTGATGCATATTAAATTTTGTACCCTAGTCTCCATACTAAATTGCTAAACTGTAATTAAAATTGTAAACCGCCCAGAGACAACTTGTAGTGGTATGGGGCGGTATATAAGCAGATATGTATCTCGTCTAAGTAGCTATAGACATATTTTTGGGGGGGGGGGACCTTAGAAGGTTTTTATATCAAATAGTGGAGCCCAAATGGTCAGGGGCTATACTTGTGGGAAATTGTGGAAATTGTTGTCCAAAAAGTAACTTTTCCAAGTTTTCATGCTTCTAGGTGAATCAGAGAAAGTGATACACTTTTGTAGTGCATCTGGAAGTTGAGTCATGGCAACTGGACTTCTTTTTCTTGAGAGATAGAAATGTTTCACTGCTGACCTAAACAGCTTCATCAGTCTGAATAAAGTTAGTGTGAGTCCTAGCTTTATTAATGGGATAAAGCATCTGGACATAAAAGCAATACACACAAGACCTTCCATATATATATAACCAGTAACCCCTTAGTAAATATTCAGTAAGCCAATTCTAAAATGGGGACATACCTTCCTGTCCTCTTTGGGGTTGGGATGTTTCTGTACACCTCCACTGGCCAAGGCTGTGGCAGTCATTGTAATCCACCACCTCACCTGCCACCCTAAGGCTTAGGGTAGGAAAAGTGGAGAAGACCCTTTTGGTGGCTGGGCTGGTTGTTTTCCTTGCCTTCTTAGGGGCTGTTTCTTACATGAAACCTCTGCTCTGCTTGCATTTATAGCCTGTGATTAGCATGTGAATACAGGCAATGCTTGGTTTGCCCTATTTTCCCACAGGAGGGGTTGAGACCAGAAGCTTGTGGCTATCAATCAACACTGACAGGTCACTTCTTTCAATGGCTAGATCACATCCATGTATACAGAGAGGGAGGGAGGGAGAGCTTCCAAAGAGCAACAGATGTTCAGTCCCTACAAAGCTTTGCTCTGCAGAAATCTTTTGTTGAGGAGAAGATATAAAAATGGGAGTATTCAGTAGAGGTCACATGGCTTTCTACGCAATTGCCATTCATTTCAGGGGAGGGGGCCACATGATGCCAAAGGCAGTTGGGTTACACCTGGAGTATTTGGGGTAGTGATTATCTCTGGGTAATCTGGGTAGTGCCTGATCTGGGCAATCTAGGTCTCTCAGTCTTCTTCCTGTCAACAGAGGAAAACTTTAAAAATCATTTAATTTACTACATCCTCATGGGCAGGTACAAAGAGATGGTAGTCCCAGATTCTCCTACCGTCCTACTGTCTCCTGTCATACTGGGTCCTGTCACTCACCTTACTAAGCCTGCTGCAATCGGTTAGGGCTCTGCTAGGCATCAAGCGGGTAAGGGTAATAGGACTTATGGGGATGCCAAGGTAGTGTGGTAGCTAAAGTATTTCATTGACTCAGGAGAACTGGGTTCAAATTCCCACACAGCAACATTCACTGGGTAATCTTGGGTCTCTCATAAATCCTCCTTTCTTAAATCCCAATGTGGTATATCCATCCCAAACTGCTATAATTATGGGAGAAACTGAGAGGCCTGAGCAGAAATGATCCATGCTAAATCTATTTTTGCCTCTTGGCTTCTTGCTGTGCTATGCCAACTTCTGAATACCAACATCATTTTAATTGTATTCTACATCTAGCGAATCAGTAAAGGGGTTTGTAGCATGACTGAGGTTGTCCTCTGTGGTTGTCCACGTGATCGTTTTTCATATAAAAGCATCAAGGCAAGCACTGGCCAATTTTATCTGAAGACAACTGCTTCTTTAGTCTTTATTTTTGGATACTGTAAAAACTTGGAAGACTTCAGAATAACTTTTCATTCAGGCAAAGCATGACCTCTGTGATTGTGCCTGAGTGGAGAAAATGTACACGAATGCAAATATGTTCGTGGATTATCCAAGAAGAACTTTGTGATTTGCTTTCTTGTTCTTCTTTTCCTTTTTACGTTGCACACTGCCAGATTTCAGTGAAAAGGTGCTCTCCCTTGAAACACAAAGCTATACTTTCCCCCCTGGGGTTTCCCAAAGCAATGGAGTGCGTATGTGTCTTTCTCCTTTTATTGGCACTCCCCTCTTTTTCCACTACTTGCCTACATTTCACATTATTTGAAAATAAAACAACGTAAAACATCTGTTCCTTTACCTTTCTTAAAATAAAAAGTAAGGGGAATCTTTAAAACAGGGGGAAATGGCATGGCAGATGTTATTGAATTGCCTCCAAAGCAGATGTCTGTTCTGGAAAACAAAAATAGAGTTTCTCTAAGAAAGCATGACTATGGCTCCTCTCTGACTTCGGACACGCGACTGCCCAGCAAGACAAGGGACATGGGAAAACCCAAATGCACAAAGGGCCTATTCAAACAGACTTAATAGCCATGAAGAATCTAATAACCAGCAGGAAAATGGACAGCAAACATACAGCTGAAGGAAAGAGGCAAATTAATCTTTTCTGTGTTTTCCATATGGAATAAGGTAAAGAGAAGTTCTCATGTAACATTTATCAACACAGGTTGAAAAATCAGTACTCTGATATGGTTTCTTACATGAATATATTTCATACAAGAACTCAGAAAAGGGACGTTTTGTGAATAATGTCCTGAATCTCCCAGCTGTTGAGGATACTGAGGAGTTGTAGTGCAGAAATGTAACTTTTCCAAATCTAGGCCCATCTGACTTCCAGCTTTTTTAAACGCATTATACTGTGTGCAGAATTTTGAATCCATAGAGTTGCACAGTATTTTATTTACAGAATTTTTTATTTACAGAATTTTTTTAGCTGCCCCACTACCAAGTGATCTCTGGGTGGCATTTTAAATCCATCAAATGGATTTCAACGAGAAGAAAGGAAACTCAACTTCATCATTAGGAAGAATTTAGTTGTAAGACATGTTTGACCATAGAGGAAACTGCTGTGTTGGAGTCTCTTTCATTGGACATTAGACAACAAGGTTGGATGCTCATGTGCTGAGATTCTTTTCGAGTAGATTTCCAGCATCTGCAAGGTGAACGAGATGAAACTGGAGTCCCTTCCAGATCTACAATCCTATGACTCTGTGGGGATCAGGAAACACTGGGCAGGAATTTGGCCAATGTATATCACCATCCAACATGGTAGTCAAAGCAGTAGGGTCTACAGAGGGAGAAGCCACATGCATCAAAGAGGCTTTCTTGTGTGAGTACATAAGAAAAAGTCAAAAAGATACATGAAGGCCTTGGGGCCTTTTTACACGACCCCTAAGATCCGCTGGTCCCTTAAATTTGGACCAGAGATCTTGAGGGTTTGTCCCTCTCCCTGCGTTCCCACCCCCTCCACACTTCCTTGTTCTGTCTGCGTGAGGGGAGGGAGAAAAAAAGGGAGAAAAGAATGCAATCTTACCTCTGGATTGCCGGTGGAAGTTGCTCCGACCCCCGTCACTTTCTGGTTCCTCTTAAAGGGGCGGGAGGCAAAAAACAAACAAACAAAAAGAAGCGAGGAGAGCCCGGCACTCTCCGCATCAAAATTTTTCACTCTCCCAGAGCAGGTACCTGAAAGGTGCGCTGGGTCACGCTTAGGTGGGTGGGGTCGCAATTAATTTTCTCTTAGCTCCGGAGCTGGTGGGGAAACATTTTTAAGCTCCGGAGCTGGGAGCCATTTGCAGCGGAGCTTAGGGGTTGTGTATAAACGCCCTTGTACTGTAAATATTTGGGCTTGCATGCTTACTAGTTCAGATTACTAAGAATGCTGCTTTTGCTATATATGTATTATTTTCATCCATAACCACACATTGACCGAGTAGCATACTGTTTGTGGTGTTTTTGATGAATGTTAACATGAGAAGCTGCTCAGCAAGACACGATTGAGGTCAGCAAGAAGACTGAAGGCAACTAAATCATGTTCTGAATAGCCAAATTTGCTGACTACACTAAATTATACAGGGTAGTAAAAACTGAGTGAGCTCCAGAGGGCGAGTGAGAGAGTGGGCATACCAGTGGCAAATTAGCTTCAACATTAGTAAGTGCAGTGTGATGCATGTTGGGACCAAAAAAAAACAAAACCCAATTACTTTTATATACTGATGGGGTTTCAACACTCTGCAACAAACCAGGAAAGGGACCTTGGTGTCCTGGTGGACAGCTCAATGACCGTGTCAACCCAGTGTGCTGCAGCAGTGAAAAAAGCAAACTCAATGCTAGGGATCATTAGGAAAGGTATAGAAAATAAGTCAGTAAGTGTCATTTTGCCTCTTTATAAATCTATGGTGAGGCCCCATCTGAAGTATGGCATATAGTTCTGGTCATCATACCTCCAGAAGGATACTATGGAAATGGGAAAAGTGCCGAGGATGGCAACCAGAATGATTAAGGGACTGGAACACCTTCCTTACCATCTGAGGCTGCAACGGCTGGGCCTCTTCACTCTTGAATGACAGTGCCTAAGAGGCGACCTGATTGAAGTTTATAAAATCATATATGGTGTGGACAAAGTAGATAAGGAAAAACTATTTTCCCTATCGCACAACACTAGAACTAGGGGGAACTCTATGAAACTTTTTGGTGCTAGATCTCAAACAAATAAGACATAGTACTTTTTCACCCAGAGGATCACTGGTCTCTGGAACTCCCTGCCAAAAGAAGTGGTGACAGCTGTCAGCCTTGACAGCTTTAAGAAAGGTTGGTAAAATGAGTACCCAGCTTGCTGGGGGGACAATGTGTAGCCTGCATACTGCAATTAAAAACTGTAAACCGCCCAGAGATTACTTGAAGTGGTATGGGGTGGTATATAAGCAGAACACTTTGCTTTGCTTTGACAATGGTGGAACCAATTGTTTTGGGAATGAAGAGTTGACTGCTGGAACATTCAAGAGACAATTAGACAACCCTCTGTCTGATATACTTTGATTTGGGTTTGGGTATTGAGCAAAGGGTTGGATTCAATGGCTTTATGGGCCCCTTCCTATTCCATTATTGTATGATTCTATGATCCTGAGACCTGCTCTCAGCTGTCAGGCTTTTGGTCATAAAACCTCACAGAATGGGCTGCTGCTGACCTGGGCATGATTTTGGATAAACCCTTGAAAAGTATTTGTAGCTACCCAAAGTGTGAAAGCTTGCTTCTGTGATTGTAGCAAAATTTGGGGATCACATATCATCCACCTTGAACCAAGTGCATTTGCTTCTAATTTCCTTCCATACTGTGCTGGTTGTGATCTTGACTGCCTTTAACAGTTTGGGTCCAGAAGATCTGGGCTGCCTTTTCCCGTATGTGTCTGCTTAGAGTGTAAGACCTTCGGCAGATGCCCTGATGCCTGTTCCTTCAGTCTGAGAAGCTAGGTTGGTGAATATAGGAGATGAGGCTGCCAACTTCAAAGATGTTTGGCTTGTTGTAGAGTTTTAAATCTTTGGTTAAATTTAGAGTTTTTGCTCTGTTTTTGAAGAACACTGATTTTTTAAAAACTTTTTTTAATACTTGAACATCTGTCCTTAAGATTTTTAAAACCATATTTATTATCTCTGAGATTTGCTTTGGCAAGCCTCTTAATTTGATAAGGAGTAAGTAAACATCTTTAATAGATAAAATTAATAAGCTTATTCTGCCACAGAGATTGGTTAACAGAATTGCTTTGCTGTGCTGCTAACTAAAACCTATGATCATAAGAGCATTACAATTGTAATGCGCTTTACGTGGGGCTGCCTTTGAAAACGGTCCGGCGATTGCTACTGATACAGAACCGGGCCGTGGTGGACTCATATTACACCAGTTCTGAAAAATTTACACTGTCTGCCAGTTGCTGCCCGGGCCCAATTCAAAGTGCTTATGCTTACATATAAATCCCTATACGGCTTAGGACCTGGTTATCTAAAGGACCACCTTCTTCCATACAAGCCTGCCCATATACTAAGATCAGGCCAGGAGGCCACGCTGAAGGTGCCATCCCTTAAAGAGGTGAGGGGGGTGGCATGTCCTTTACCTCCCATCTTTGGAATGCTCTCCCAACAGAGATCCACCTGGTGTCGACGCTTTTGACTTTTCAGCACCAGGCAAAGACCTTCCTGTTTACGCAGCATTTTAATCAGTTTAATGTTCTTTTAGCTGGGCGCACGAGTAGCAGGATTTTATTATTTGTATATTGATTGTTTTTTAACTGTTATTTTGATGGTTTTAACATGTTGTTTTATTGTTTTAATATATTGCTGTATGCTACCCAGAGACCGCTTGGTAATGGGACAGCTTTAAAAAACTGTAAATAAATAAATAAATAAAATAAATAAATAGATAAATAAATAAATAAATGAAATGAAATGAAATGGGGTGAGAAAGTATTGGGTTGGGTGAGGGAGAAAAAATGTACTAGAACCCATGGAATATGATACCTCCTCCCTTTCACCATTTCTTCTCTGTTTCCCTTTTTGGTTGTTTTACCACAATTCTTAGCCATCTTAGCCATTCTTGCTGTTTTATCATATCTGTGAGATGAACCATTAGAAAAGGTTTCAACCAACAGAAAGACATTTCTAACATAAGGGGTTTTATACCTAACCCTAAATTTTTATACCTAATCCTAATCCTTTGTGCCCAGTTTGAATTAAAACTTCATTGATGGTCATCCTACTCTTAATAAAATGGACAGTATGTTGGTAATTCTGTGGTTTAGAACTGCTGTGTGCAAACTAGTAACTTCCCACATTGATGGTGGGAATGCTGTGAACATAATATACCCAGGAATACGTGCACAATCTGCACTAGTGAAAGGGATACCCAAATGCAGAGTAACAAGATGGGGATCCTTTGTTCAGTAATACTATGAGCGAGAAAGAGCTTGTATTGTTGTAGATCACAAGATGAAAGTGAGCCAACAATGCAATTACAAAGAAGGAAGATTTTATTTTAGGGTGCATGACCAGAAGTACAGTCTCTCAATCCCAGGATATACTAATTTGTCTCTAGTCAGCAGTGATTAGGTATAATCTTGAATATTGTGTCAAATTCTGGATATCACACATTAATCAGACAAATTGGCACAGGTTCAGAGTAGGTGGGAAAGGATGATTGAGGACTGGAAACCAAGCCCTATGTGGAAAGACTGAAAGAACTGGTGCCCTGAGAAAAAAAAGAGTCTGAAGAGTGATATGATATGATAGCACTCTTCAAATACATGAAAGGTGTTGTGTGGGGGAGGGGCAGGATCTCTTCTCAGTTTTTCCCTGGAAACACTAGTGCACATGGTTTTCTATTACCCACTCCATCATGACCTCCGGTCAAAGCATCTTACTCCCATTTTACAAGCCCTGGAGGGGAAATCAGACCTAGACAAAATTTGTTTTATGTTAACTGTAGATGGGACAACCTCTATTGAATCAGTGGCTGACTTTCTCAGCAAAATTGTGAGGGAACATAGCTCTATATTTCACTGAAATTTTCTATAAATCTCAGCATCAAAATGTTTGTTTTATTTTTATGTATGCCAATAGAGGTTCTTCTTCTTCTTCTTCTTCTTCTTCTTCTTCTTCTTCTTCTTCTTCTTCTTCTTCTTCTTCTTCTTCTTCTTCTTCTTCTTCTTCTTCTTCTTCTTCTTCTTCTTCTTCTTCTTCTTCTTCCCAGGTACAGGGCACATAAGAATGGGTTTGTTACAGGAAGTCAGATTTTGGTAAAATATCTGAAAAAAACTCCCCAACTGTTAGAATGGTATGACAATGGAACCAATTATCTGGAAAGGTGGGAAAATATCCAACACTGGGGGCATTCAAGGGAAAGCTGCATCCCCTTCTGCCAGATACACTTTAATTTAGATACTTGCGATGAGCAGAAGATTCCGTTTGATGGACTTATAGGCCTCTTCCAATTCCATTATGCTATGATTCTAGAAACTATTAATGCTTTTACACGACCTCTAAAATCCGCTGACAACTTAAATTTGGACCAGAGATCGTGGGGTGTTGTTCCTCTTCCTGAGTTCCCACCCTTCTACACTTCATTGTTCCTGTCTGGGTGAGGGGAGGGAGAAAAAAAGGGAGAAAAGAATGCAGGCTCACCTCCGCTCACCTCCGCCTGCCGTCGCAGAAGCCCCATTAGGAATTCCAGTCTGTTAAAGGGGCGGGGGAACAAAAAACAAAAAACAAAACAGAAGGCGAGGAGAGCCGGCATCCACAGCTTTACAATCCGCATCGGAAAATTTTTTACCTTCGGAGACCAGGTACTTGTAAAATGCGCTGGGGCGCGCTTAGGTGGGCATGGTCGTACTTAATTGCTTTTAAAGTCCGCAGCTGGTGGGAAAACAATTTTAAGCTCCGCATCTGGGAGCCCTTTGTCTCAGATTTTAGGGGTTGTGTAAAAGCAGCCTATAACAAACCCCCTCCCCAATTTAATCCGTATCTATTACACTGGTTCTGATAGTCTGTGCTACAGTGGCAGTATAATAGATTGTAGGACCAGCTTTTCTTGTTTTTCCACCTATTGCCAGACCGAAAAGTGAAGGCAAACAGATTATTTTAATACTGTGCTTCATTTCCAGAAAAGCCAATCAATCCTAAGACACTTAAAATAAACATATCTGGATGTTCAATTTAGTCTAAGATTGTTTTTTAAAAGTATTAGAGTATATGTACATCTTAGAAAACCAGTTAAAATTATAGAAAGAGTAAAGAAGAACTCGGTGGTTTAGGCGGAGTTTGGGAGTGTGGTCCCCCCCCCCCGTGCCTTCTTGACAAGGGATGGACTTCATTATTCACAGGGTCCCTCCTATCCCTGCAGTTCAAAGATGATGAGGATGATATACATTTAATGTATATCGACATCAGGGGAAGAGAGTGAGTGCACTGGAAAATTGAATGTGAAGCTATAAAGCTGTGCATCACAGGCTTTCTCCTTTGCAGTATACAAAGTCATAAACAAAAAGCATAACACCCCCCAAAAAATTATTAAAATATTTATTTTTTGTCCTGCCTTTCTCCCCAAAAGGCACCCAAGGCATCTTACAGCTAAACAGCCTCATTCTCCAAGAGTACAATCCTATCCTGCATTTAAAGTATCCTAACATGGCACATTGAATACAGGATAGTGCATTTTTTTGTCAGATAAACCAAGTCTGCCATGAGTCTCATCCAGGAGTTTCCGCATCCCTTCTTCTTGTGTAAGCGCTCTGCTGGTTCAATATGCCAGACCTTGGGTGCCAGCAGCCAGGTCGTGAGAGGGTTAAATCATCCTGGCTGGCTGCTGGGCCAAGGACAGGTGGCAGGCCTGCATCTGCCCAGCACAAGGCTCCATCTGTGCCTGCATAAAATCCTTTGGAGCAGTAAACACATCCGTAAATCAGGACTTTAATTACAGACAGGCACACACACACAACCCGTCTAGGCAGATCTACAGGGTAGAGGGCTACAAAGAAAGAAAGAAAGAAAGAAAGAAAGAAAGAAAGAAAGAAAGAAAGAAAGAAAGAAAGAAAGAAAGAAAGAAAGAAAGAAAGAAAGA
Organism: Phrynocephalus guinanensis; assembly: GCA_037367245.1. Taxonomy (NCBI): domain Eukaryota; kingdom Metazoa; phylum Chordata; class Lepidosauria; order Squamata; family Agamidae; genus Phrynocephalus; species Phrynocephalus guinanensis. The sequence goes on along the minus strand of CM074735.1, from coordinate 92,108,057 downwards.
AAGAAAGAAAGAAAGAAAGAAAGAAAGAAAGAAAGAAAGAAAGAAAGAAAGAAAGAAAGAAAGAAAGAAAGGGGGGTGTCTTTGCAACATTGAAGTTTTTGGAAGGTTTGTTGGTGGTGGTTATTTTGCTTGATTAGGAAAAACAAGGCAGACTTGGTCATTGAATGTGTGTGAGGCTGGGAGGGGAGGGTATTTGGGCTGATCCGATCAAGTCCAGTAACGTCTGCCCAAAAGCTGAACGCAGAAACCACAAGAGGGTGATTTTTATGAACAGAGTATGTTTGGAAGGGAAGACAGGGGGCATACTGCTGAAGATCAATGAAGATCCAGAAGCCATACTTTAATTTATTTATTTCCTGCTTGTATCCAAACCTGTCTGGTGATGAGGAGAGTGGTTGCTCCTCTTGTTTCAATGTGCTTCGCTCTCCTCAAGAATTAGAATGTTACATATTTTTGGACTACTCCCAGAACACCCCACCCACCCCAACTGTCATGGATTGGAAATGTTATTTTTTTCAAACCAAAATTGCTAGAATCCTCAAGCCAGCATGTCCTTGGCTATTGCATAATGCCACTGCAAGCAAGCATTGATTTTTCCCATTAGACTTAGGACCAATCCTGTAATGTATAGTGTTATTTTAAGAGTAAGGCTTACAGCAGTGAAGCCAGGTGGACCTGGTAAGGAGGAAATGCCCAGTGGGGCGAATTGGGGGGTGGAGCTATGGGTATTTATGGGATGTGTGTGTTTGTCTTGCATCTCGCTTGTGGAATAAAGGAACCTTTTGTAGCATGCTGTATGTCTGGACCCAATATCTAATACTGGCGACTAGGGGGATTTTTTTTCTCGCCTGCAAACTGCCGTGGGAGAAGAAGAGCGTTAAGGAATGGCTGCAAAAGGACAATTAGAGCCTTTCGATCCGGCTTTGACAGACTGGGAAACCTATATATCAAGGTTTGAGTTTTATCTTGCTGCTAACGAGATAACAGAAGCGGAGGCAGTCAGTTCGGCTGGACTGCATGCCTTTGAAATAGTGAGGGCACTGTGTGCACCGCCATTGAAAAATGTAACGTTGAAATCATTAAGGACAAGCTACAAGAGCATTTTGCGCCTCGGCCATCAGAGATTGCTTGCCGGCATGCATTCTATAACAGGAACCAAGAGCAGGGTGAGTCAGTAACTGAGTATGTTACATCTCTCCGACAGACTGCTAGGCATTGCAACTTTGCAAACCTTGAGGAGGCGTTGCGAGATAGACTGGTCTGTGGTCTTAGATGTGAAAAAACACAACGGAATTTGCTGGCAAGGAAGGACCTGACTTTTAAATCTGCATATGAAGAAGTTCTGGCCATAGAAGCGGCACAGAAATTTACAAGAGAAATCCGACAGGGAGAGACTGTAAGTGCCACACCGCCCTGCAAATTGGAGAGTGTTAATCAGCAGCGCCTGGGTACGGAAGAAGAGGGAGGAGGAGTAATGCAAGTCTGGCATCAGAGGACTCAAAGAGCAAGGCCCCCACCAGGGAATGCTTGCGCCGGGTGTGGGGGGCCTCATCAGAGAAAGGTGTGTCCTTTTCAGAAGGCCAGATGCCATAGATGTTCCCAGCTGGGACACCTGGCCCGTGTCTGCCGGACCATACCAGAAGGGAAGACACCCAGAAGGGGGAGTTGAGCAGCTGGAGCAGACAAGGGGGGGTTGGACCAGCGGGGCGAGTGTTATGCTCTTACCTCACACTCGGCTGAATTGTTAAACAACTCTGGAGAAAGTTTTGTAATGACTTTACAGCCAGCAATTCAATCGAAGATTAGAGTGACTGTGAGAATTTATGGGGGACCGTGTGAAATGGAGGTGGATTCTGGCTCTGCGTTATCTGTTATTGCAGAGCAGAGATTACAGCAACTGTGTCCTAAGGGGTGGAGGAACAAACTTGTGCCATGTAATGTTTTACTTAAAGATTTTCAGGGAAATCAAGTTCCAGTGATAGGAATGAGTACCTTGCAAGTAGCCTACAAGAACTTTAGGGGGCCCTTAAGAGTGGTAGTGGCAAAAGGGAACTTGCCAAGCCTGCTGGGGTTGGAGTGGTTTGAACCATTGGGTATTCATATTTCTGGTATTCAACAGATTAAGAATGTGGACATAGCTGGCATATGTAAGGAATTTGCATCAGTGTTTGATGGATCGTTGGGGACATATACTGGGCCACCTGTGTCACTTGATCTGGACCCAAGGGTGCCCCCAATCCGGTTAAGGGCACGTAGAGTTCCATTTGCACTTAAAACCAAGATTGATGAAGAATTGGATCGGTTGATAGCTCAGGGGGTCTTAGAGGCAGTACCACATGCTCAATGGGAAACACCTATTGTGACACCCTTAAAGGCAAATGGGACTGTGTGAATTTGTGCCGATTATAAATGTACAATTAACAAGGCGTTACAACAGCATGCATATCCAGTACCTGTGGTTAGTCATCTTCTGGCATCACTAAATGGAGGGAAGATCTTTGCCAAGCTTGACTTGGCACAGGCATATCAACAGTTGCCAGTGGATAGTGCCACGGCAGAGGCACAGACAATTGTAACTCATAGGGGGGCGTTTAAAGTAAACCGTTTACAGTTTGGCGTCTGTGTCGCCCCAGGGGTATTTCAAGGCATCATGGAAGACCTTCTGCGAGGGTTGCCTGGAGTCATACCATATTTTGATGACATCTTAGTGGCTGGGGGTTGCGAGAGTGAGCTAATTGAGCGACTCCGTATGGTACTGGGCAAACTGCAGGGGGCAGGGCTAAAGGTCAACAAGGAGAAGTGCCATTTTGGAGTGCCCCAAGTGGAATTTTTGGGATTCCGGATTGATGCTTCTGGAATACACCCCACTTCAGAAAAAGTTAGGGCCATTTGGAGTGTTCCGGAACCGAAAACAAAGAAGGAATTGCAGTCATTTTTGGGGCTGGTGAATTTTTACCATGCATTTCTACCACATAAGGCATCAGTGGCAGAACCATTGCATAGGCTGTTAAAGTCATCTACTCCTTGGAATTGGGGACATAGGGAAGCGAGAGCTTTTAGGGCGGTCAAGGAATTGTTATCCTCAGAAAGTGTCTTGACACATTTTGATGAGAAGAAGCCATTTATCTTGGCTGCCGATGCCTCCCCATATGGAATTGGGGCAGTCCTGAGTCACAAGATGCCAAATGGTCAGGAGGCTCCAATTGCGTATTTTTCCAGGACATTGTCACCAACAGAGCTGAATTATGTGCAGATAGATAAGGAGGTGCTGGCTTTGGTGGCTGGAGTCAAGAAATTTCATGACTACATATATGGGCGGCAATTTTCTCTTGTGACCGATCATAAACCCCTCTTAGGAATTTTTTCATTGGAAAAGCAAACCCCACAAATATTGTCCCCTCGAATGTTGCGGTGGACAGTATTTTTATTAGCATATTCATACGACCTGGTGTATTGTCCAGGAAGGGGACTAGGCCATGCTGATGCTCTGATTCGATTGCCACTAGTAGACCCAGTGGTCGATCCAGCTCCAGCCCAGCAAGTGTTATTATTGGAAAAATTGCCTAAGCCACCAGTACGGGTTAGAGAGGTAGCAGCTTATACAGCGAAGGATCGCATATTAGCCCATGTGCTAAATTGGGTATGGAAGGGGTGGCCACAGGGCCGAATGAGTGAAGAATTTAAACCATTTAGTAGTAGGCAGAATGAGCTTTCAGTGCATAGAGGTTGTTTATTGTGGGGTAATCGGGTTATTATTCCAAACAGGTTGCAACAACAAGTGCTGGAGGCACTACATATGGGCCACCCAGGCATAGTGCGTATGAAAGCACTAGCACGGAGCTATGTCTGGTGGCCCAAGATGGATCAGACAATCGAAGAATGGGTGAAATCATGTCAGATCTGTCAAGAATCACGAGCCGCACCAGTACAGGCCCCAGTGCACCCATGGGAGATAGCACGAGGCCCTTGGTCCCGACTCCATATAGATTTTGCTGGACCTTTTCAGGGGCAGGTATTTTTTATTGTAGTGGATGCCTTTTCTAAATGGTTGGAGGTAGTCCCAGTGGCTAGCATGTCTACGTCCACCGTGGTGCGTGTACTTCGGCAATTGTGTGCTACACACAGGTTGCCAGACACGGTGGTCTCAGATAATGCGGCCCAGTTTACATCTGCAGAATTTCAACAGTTCATGGAAAATAATGCTATCAGACATGTGACTTCAGCCCCCTTCCATCCCGCGACAAATGGTCAGGCTGAGAGGATGGTGAGAACAGTAAAAGACACACTCCGTAGAGTGGCCAGGGGGAATTGGCAAGATCGATTGTCGACATTGTTGTTGCAACAGCATGCTACACCCCATTCCGCAACGGGGCGTAGTCCGGCGGAATTGTTAATGAATAGAAGGTTAGTTACAGTCCTGGATAGGTTACACCCAGATTTGGCAGTAGAAGAGTCACAGCAAGTAGAGGGGAATGCGCGGGTATTTCATCCGGGGAATTTGGTTTATGCTCGTAACTACAACGGGGGCCCTAAGTGGGTACCAGCCACGATTGACAGAGCGACTGGACCAATATCCTATCGAGTGGTTACAGCAGACGGCCAGGAATGGCGACGTCACGTGGACCAGTTGCGACAGAGATGGTCTGGGAGGGCAGTAGCCACAGGGGATGAATTAGAGGAATTGGAGGATGATATATCAGTGGGTACTGCACCTAATAGAGTAAGTAGCATGCCTCAGACCATGACAGAACCATCAACAATGTCACAACAAGAGGATAGAAATGCTGAGGAACGTGCTGAGACATCAAGGGCAGGAGAAGTGGAGCCATTGGAGCCAGACGGGCAGATGGAGGACAACAGCCTGAGACGATCTCAGCGAATACGGGCACCACCACCCCCCGTTACTTGCAAGACTATGACTGTAACAGGGTACAATGTTATTTTAGGGGGGAGGGGTGTAATGTATAGAGTATTGTGTTATTTTAAGAGTAAGGCTTACAGCAGTAAAGCCAGGTGGACCTGGTAAGGAGGAAATGCCTAGTGGGGCGAATTGGGGGGTGGAGCTATGGGTATTTATGGGATGTGTGTGTTTGTCTTGCATCTCGCTTGTGGAATAAAGGAACCTTTTGTAGCATGCTGTATGTCTGGACCCAATATCTAATAAATCCTACCCCTGTTAACTGGCTTTAGCTTATAGATAGGAAATGGTGGTGGTGGTGGTGTGAGGTAGGCATTCCCAAAGATTTATTATTTATTTATTTATTTATATTAATTTATTTAAATACTTATATCCCGCTCCATCTTCCCGACGGGAACTCTGGGCGGCTAATAGCGCAAAAAGCTAAAAGCTAAAAAGGCTAAAAAGCTAAAAATAACAAGGCCACCAAGCAAGGGCAGTGGAGGGCAAGATGGCGGCAAACGGTAAGGCAAAGAAAAGAAAGAGAAACTAACTAATAAGGACACCATATGCTTCTTTGAAGAGGAAGGTCTTCAAAGCCCTCTTAAAGGCGGGCAGGGACTCCAGCAGGCGCAGCTCAGGAGGGAGATGGTTCCAGAGCGAGGGCCCCACCACAGAGAAGGCGCGGTTCCGCGTACGCGTTTTCCGCGCCTCTCTGGGTGTGGCCACTCTCAAGGAGCACGCCTGCGACGATCTCGTGGGTCTGGATCCGGATGCCCTCAGGGAGATGCGCTCCGCCAGGTATCCTGGTCCCAAGCCGTGGAGGGCCTTGAAAACCAAGACCAGAACCTTGAACCTGATCCGGAAGACAACGGGAAGCCAATGCAGGCGGACCAGGACTGGGGTGATGTGCTCGAATCTACGAGCACCCACCACCAGCCTGGCCACCGCATTTTGCACCCGCTGTAACCTCTGTAAGATGATACTTAGCGCTTTATGTTAGCAAAATCAAAGTCCCTGACGCAGCCAAAGTTTCACATTAGAGATGGTGATGCTCACCGCCATTCACGCAGCCCTGACAATTGCTTTCTGTTTGGGTGGGAAGTGGTTAACTAATGGAAAAAGTAGTCAGCTTGACTGTAGTCAGCATCTTGACTGCTGCCATAGGTGTGGTCAACATTCAGGCTGCTCTTCTCTTTGTAAAACTTCGCATCCTTGTTCCTGCTGCCAATGCGTGCAAGATAATATGCAGCAATACTGGGCCATTTCCCAGCCTTATGAATTGTGTGAGTACAGGAGCACAATATCCCACATTTATAAACCGGAAATATTTGATGAACTAAAATTGCCACAAAAGTCTGCAGTGGTGCATAGTCAGCATTTCCATGGCAGGGCAAACTGATAATCTGTAAGTACTTACACAGACTTCCGCTGTGAACATTCAGACGGTTACCTGCCTTCTGGATGGGGTGGGGACATGGGTGGACAAGACATACACATGTTACCACCATAGTTTAAATCCTACCTGAATTCAGTCTTTAACTGTGGAACAGCCTATTGTCTCTGAATTGACTTGCCCTTTGCGACTCGCTCAGTCTGCTTTTAACACCAGCCGTGTTCATGGCCAGCACCACATTTTGCAACATCTAATTGTATAAATTAGCAATGCATTGTATGGAGCAATATGCTTATTTAGATAACCCTGGGTCCTAGAACAATGAGAAAGGGCCCTTTCGTCACACCATGCATACTTGCATAAGCCTCTGTTGTGTTTGTTTCCATCTGTTAGCCTTTTCCCAAATTAAAAATAAATAAATCCCCCCAAAATGTATAACTTTCCCTTTCCCTCCAAAAGTTGTTACTTTACAATTTTAATAGGATCAGTCCTACAATATTTTTAATATGTTTCTCAGCATCTGATGTTCTTAAAGAAAAGCAGCTCTATCATCAGGAGCATAAATAATATAAGGAAGGAAGAAGCATGCAAGTGCATGAAGCCAGGCCTTCTTTCCTGAAGATAGACCTGCTGTTTCAAAAGAAAACTTCCTCCAAAATAATCTTACTCCTCCTTAAAAAAATGGGCAGAGTCTGCCCCCTAGTGTCAAGCTGTGTTTTCTTTTTCTTTGGGAAAAGAAATGTACAGTACTGTGTAACGTATTGGCATTAGGCACAACTTGGGCCTTAAAACTACTCCAGTTTTACTGGGCCCTGATTTGGGCTTGAAAGCCTATAGATTATTTTTCAAACACTCAGTGTCTCTTCTTTTTATTTCTCTTACTATTTTACATCAGCACTCATCCTGTGTCCAACAATAGCCATGCTACATTGATTTAACTCTGCTGAGCTGTTCCGGTGACCAAATATGATTTAATTAATATCTGATGTGTCATCTATCCGTAGTGAGGCAATGCTTTTTGAAATGCCAGCAATTCATCTGAAAAAGTTAATGTTGGAAAAGTTAAATTTTGGGGAACAGAATTAACCAGCTAGCATGCCTCCCTCTGATTGTGTGGTCATGGCTGGATAGCTCAGAAAATTAGGTATTGAAGGTGAGCATTTTGATTTGCAACTAGGTCTGCAGGAAGAATATCCAAACTGTCTGGCCCTAGGCAAGCTGCACAGTCCCAGGGCACTCCCGGAAGAAGTGAAAAGAAAACACCTTCATATATTCTTTATCTAGAAATCCTGGAAACACCAGAATTGACTTCACGTGATTATTATTAAGCCACAACTGACTTGCCAGCAATCATTATTGTTATCATCACAGGGCAACTGGTGGGTAAGGCAAGTTTATATCAATGAAAAGTAATCACTTAGGGCGTTTATACACGACCCCTAAGCTCCGCCGCAAATGGCTGCAAGCTCCGGACAATAAAAATGTTTACCCACCAGCTCCGGAGTTTGCAGACAATTAAATGTGACCCTGCCCACTTAGCGCGACCAAACTGCACTTTTCTTGTACCTGCTTTTTTATAGTGAAAATATTTGATGCGGAGACTGCCTGAGCTCTCCTCGCTTCTTTCTGTTGTTGTTTTTTGCCTCCGCCCCTTAAAGAGGAACCAGGAAGTAAACGGAGGTCGGAGCAATCGGAGGTAAGCCTTTTATTCTTTTGTCTCTGTCTAAGGCTTTTTTTTCCTCCCCCCCCTCACGCAGACAGAACAAAGAAGTTCCCAGCGGGTGGGGAGGGAGGAACAGCAACGAACCCTCAAGATCTCTGGTCCGAATTTAAGGGACCAGTGGATCTTAGGGGTTGTGTAAAAAGGCCCTTAGGATGTTAATGATAAACTAAACAAGAAAAATATCAGGGATTGTTCAGGAAAATACATGTAGAATGATAAAAAAAGGATAAAAGCCTTGTTGTTGTTGTTCAGGGGTTCAGTCATGTCCGACTCTTCATGACCCCATGGACCAGAGCTCGCCAGGCCTTCCTGTCTTCCACTGCCTCCCGGAGTTTGGTCAAATCTATATTGGTTGCATCGATGACACCATCCAACCATCTCATTCTCTGCCGTCCTCTTTTCCTTTTGCCTTCAATCTTTCCCAACATCAGGGACTTTTCCAAGGAGTCCTCTCTCCTCATGAGGTGGCCAAAGTACTGGAGCCTCAGCTTCAAAATCTGTCCTTCCTAGAGGTAGTTTATAGGCATTGCGGAACTACTTTCCCAATCAGCTCTCCATGGCAGGAGAAAGAGGATTAAAAAAAAAAAAGAAGTGATTGAAGGAGGAAGAGACCTAAAGGCAAAATCTGACAGTACAGTAGGACCCCGGTATCCGCTGGGGATTGGTTCCAGGCCTTCCCATGGATAATGAAAATTGTGGATAAGAGAGAACATCAAAAAGCTCCAAAACTTCTGTTTTGTGACAGTAGCTTGCTTTACAGCTGCTGTTTGGGACAGTAACTTGCTTTGTGGCAGCTGAATTATTTATTTAATTTTCCCCCTGCCAACCGTGGATTACTGAATCAGTGGATACGGGGGTCCTACTGTAGTCTCTTAACAGAAAACCCAAAGTGGCCCAATTGCTCAATCTCACTTCCTTACTTGATGGGGGCCTACCCTGCCCTGGTACTTTACCTATGGCATTACTACATTTATTCTAAAGAGTACATCATTTCCAGGCATCTGCTGCTCAGCACAGGGACAGCTTGTTACTGTAAATACACCTCAGTCTCAGGTAACTAATGTTGAATGGTCTCCCAATGAATCCTGTATTATTGGACAACCTTGCTTTTCATGTACTCAGTCGCAACAGGGAGTCGATGACAAAACCTAGGAAAAATACTTTTAAGCTCATTACATTTGGAAAGTGTCGCAGCATGTTGTTGCCCGCCACAGAGGCTCTCATCTCATCTTGTCTAGACAATGTCTCATTCAGCAGGTGCAGAGCTAGCCTGGAAATGGAAACCAGGGTGGCACAGCAGCTTAACCCACACTCATTTCCTGCTTTATGCTGCTGCATTTGTTCATTTTGATTGGTGTTATGTCAATTAATTAGCTCCTCGGCTAATCAGAACAGATGTAATCCTATACCAGGTGTTTGTTACATTACGGATATGAATTTGATACTATAAAAAAAGGGATTGTGAGAGTTATTTTGAAGAAAGTTTACCAATCGTGCGAGCTCTTTGGGGTAGAAAGGCAGGCATATTCCTACCTGTGTTTATTCTCCATGCTGCAAAGGAAAGCTGTCGTTGCTCTTGTACACCATCCATTCACTTCCATCCTAGAGCCACTTTATAAATTAAGGACGTCTAACCCTATCCTGCTATTAAATGAAGTGGAAAACCCACGTGTGGTTCATTGTAGACATGTGCACACAGCCCTCTCCTCTGTCGGCTTGGTAGATAACTAAAGGTTGGGGATTGAGCCACTCTGTTCCTTTTTGCTGGCACTTCAGCTCAATCCTTGTCCATGTCTGTGGTTCCATGTATGCATTTCTTCACGAAGCCCCCTTTCCTCCAAATGGGAAAGTGGAAATAGCAAGACAAAGTCAGACTGAAAGGGGAAAGCAGGAAAGGAGGGCACCAGCCAGGGTCTGCAGATCTGGCTGCGCTGTTTTAGTTATTTTTTGTTTTTATTTCTTCCCCTTTCTTCCCCGCTCCCCTTAGAAGAACAAAGGCTTAATCAGCCCCTGAAGATAGGAACTGAAAAGAGAGGGAGGAACTTGACAACGGCAATGGACAGGACAGAATTTTTGCACTTCTACATCTTTTGCCTTTTCTCTCCCCCCCCCTTCTTGTTCCCTTGAGGGAAAGTGAGTGTTGCTGCAGGTGCAAGATGATGATGGATTTAATCAACAATCTTGCAGCTAGAGAAACAAGGAAACTTCATTTCTAGGGCAGAAAGCATAATCCATTTAATCCTCCTTCATCTTTCTTTTCCTTTCCCCACTCCTAATCACAAGGCATAAATGTGGGGTTTGACATGCAGGATCACTGGGGGGGGATTATGCTTGTCCTCTCTGTGATTCAGAACTCTTTGCTCCACCCTGTGGCTGCAAACCTCCTGTAGCTGCAACACACTCACATGCCCCTCTTTCTGTTCTCATCCACACTCCCCCCCCCCCCGTAGAGGCTAGTTGCCCCCCTTCATTCTTACACAGTGAAGACTATGCCTTAGAGGTGGTTAAGATCCTTCTTCTGCTTTAACAGCTGGATGGATCTGGCCCCACCGTAAGATAAGATTGAGGCAGATGTATCTGGAGTTGTGTGGGCAGCGTTCCTTTGAAGCCTCATCCTTTTGCTGAGCCAAGGATCCAGCAATCACAATGCTTAGTTGCTTTTGGATCAGACTGGACGGATGTGGTGCATAATGTTACTGGCAGCAAGGCACTGATGGCAAGGAAAGTGTTCCGGCTTCAGTCTTAGGTCCACAACATGACTGAGAGTGGGTAAAATGTGGGTGGGTTGTGGCTGGCCTAAAATCAAGTAGAAACACTTTAATTAATCACAGTCTTCTCCCTGCCAGTGATGTCATCACTCTCACCTGAATATAACGTTAACCTACAGGATCTGGGCCATAGATTACACAGACTGCCTTGTATGGGGGGAGGTGTACCAAATCATTTGGTTATTCATATGTTTTAACCTTTGCTCTGGACAGGAGGCTAGTATTAGGAAAGAAAACAGAGTAGTTTCCAAGGGGCAAACATTGTCAGACAAGGGTGTATTTGACCTCCCTTTCTGTCTAATCCACATGCAGATAATAATATACCAAAAATGGGAATTACAATCAAGAGAACAGAAAAATTGCTGGGAGAAACATTGGTCATTTACAAACAACACCGTATTACTGGCAGAAACACAAAAGCAATGGCTTGAATGAGTATTGAAGATTATGAAGAAACAAAAGCCGGATAATAGTTGATTGAGACAAAAATAATGGCTGCAAAAAAAAATCAGAATTCTAATGCGGAAAATGAATTTCAGTTTGTTAAAACTTTGATCCGGTCCTTGTACAAAACGAAGACTGCAGTCAAGGAATCAGAAACAGACTGGGACTTGGAAAGTCACCTATGAGGAAACGTGAAACAAGCCTAAAGGTGGTGCTGCTTGAGGTCAGGGCTAAGGTCACCCCTACTCTGATATTTCCCAGTTACTATCTACAGAGGTGAAAACTGGGCAGTGAAGAAAGCCAGCAGCAGCAGCAGCAGCAGCAACAACAACAACAACAACAACAATTTATGAAGTTAGGCAGCTGCCGAGGAATGACCAAACTAGATGTGGGCAGTTGATGAACTTCTAATGTTAACACACACACACACACACACACACACACACACACACACACACACACACACACACACACACACACACCATATATTAAGATATCTGCCCTGCTTAGTTTATGTATTGTCTATCTCTGTGGCATGTCTTTTCTGTTGAGCTTGCAAAGGATAGTGTTGCTCCTCTGTAGGAATATTTGGATACAGTCTTCCTCAGTCTAACGCCCTCCACATGATTTTGTAACCATCTCAGCATTCCTAGCCTCCCACCCCACCCCCCAATGGCTGAGCTGGTGAGACTAGAATGTAAAACAGCAAGACATTGGAGTTCTTTTACTGCTGCAACATCTCTCGTCGGTGCTGTGCATTGGACAAGATAGGATCCCTCCAAAGGATAAGGCAGGGTTGCTTCTAGAATATGCTCCTTTCAGCTGCCAAGAACAATAATACAGTAACCACAAAATAACTCCGTGTTACCATTTATAGAAACTACCTGGCCTGTGGGCAGCTTATTGCAGACTGAAGTGGTGGCCTGTAGGTGGCAGCTTCTCAACGAAGAATATTCAGATGCAGATCTTGCCCAGACTAGTAGGACACCTGCAGACCAGACCACCAAATCCTCCTGGGCAGGAGCTGGCAGAAAGAGCCTTTCTGTCCGGTTTAAGCCTTAGTTCAGCAACAGGGTCTTTCAGTGGCCTAGTGTGTTCATGCATTCATAATTACCCTTTTTTAAAGCTGACCTGCTCTTTGATGTTAACTGCCAGAGGATCCAACCCCTGGGTCTTGAAGCACTTGTAAGAATGCTTGCAGCGCAGGGTGCACAGGGAGCAGCTCTACAAGAAGTTACCTGCCACCTGGCAACTTAGCAAATGGCAACTTGGTGGTATCATACAGCAGTCCAACGTAGCAGTCACAAGTCAAACTGATTAGATCTAGACATACACAGACAAAAGAATAAAAATCAGAACCAGCAACAGAAAAGAAACAGAAAAATATGTTTGAACATGGACATCTTGTACAGTAAGCAGTATGCACAGAGCAAAAATCTTGAAGCTTTTTGGACACATTTCTGAAGCAATATTCATTTAATTCAGGGGTCCTCAAACTAAGGCTCGGGGGCCAGATATGGCCCCCCAGGGTCCTGAATCCAGCCCGTGGGAGCAACTGCAGACCCCCCCCCCGCACACCCCCACCTCGCTTTGAAAGCGAGCAAGCGAGCCAGGTTCCACTGCTGCTTCTATAGATGAAGCAGTTCAAAGCCACTCAGATGACTGGTGCGCCAGCCGTGTGTGGGGCAGTTTAAAATGGGAGGACCTCCTTCTCTCCCCACCACCACCTAGATGATTGGTGTGCCAGGCGCGCACTGCTTCATTCAGCTGAGGGGCACCCACTTACCCCCTCCCCGTCGCCCATATGACTGGCGCACCTTCAGCTGAGCAGGGCAGTTTAAATTGGCAGAGCCTGACATGGCCCCCTGCTCCCATCACCCCCCAGACGATCAGCCCTTCAGCCAAGGAGGGCAGTTCAAAGTGGTAGGCCCAGGTGGAGGTGGAGGCAGAGGAAGAAATGGCGAAGAAGCTCTGGGCAACATGTGAGAGAGTGCAAGCAGAAAGGAAAGGAAAGTGGGAGAGGAGAGAAGAGAGGAGGGTGGGAGGGGAAAAGAAGGAACCGGAGATGCATGGCCCACATCAGAAGCAGCAGTGACAGGCTAAGACCACTCCCTCCACCCCTGGATTATCAACCCAATCAGTGGTGGGAGGGTTGGCGGGGGCGATCCAAAAGGCTGCCCAGCATTTAGGCCTGCCACAGTGCCTGGTGGGGCCCAGGATAGCAGGCTGTTGCCACTGCCGAAAGCAAAGCTCCATGCTGGTAGGAGAGAGCAGGGCTGGGCATCCATGGGTCAGGCCGGACACAGCCTGAACTTGCCGTGGTGGCATTGCCTGGTGTGTGTGTGTGGAGGTGAGACCTGAGGGGGGAACCCATTTGGAGGTGGGAGGGGTGGCGGGGACAATCCCGAAGGCTGCACAAGGCAGGGGGCAGCTGCCTAAAGCTCCAGCAGGCAGGATGGAGGTTCGGCCACACTGCTGGGGTTGCTCAAGTTCACACACAGGTAGGAGGAGGCCAGCGCTGGGAGTTTGTTGGGCAAGAAACAGACCATGATTGTGTGGCACTGCTGGCTGTGGGAGGGGAGAACACAACTGTGGGTCAGCCGCTGCTCCAGGGAACACAGTGGGCAGTCAGCCAAAATTTCCCCTCTCCCGCTACTGACGACAAGGAGAAACCCCCACCTGTCCCATGCAGCAAACCTTGTGGGGCGCTGCCCGTGCCCCACTAGCTCCTTCCGGTAGTGGTGGAAGAAGGAGGAGCATGATGGCCACCTCCTTTTGCAGAGATTTAAGTAACCAAGGAGTTTTAAAAACTCCAGCAATAATATAGAGCAAACAACTATTACTATTATAATTATAATTACATATTCTGAATAGGAAATAAATATCCATTGCTGTGTTATCTATTGTAGTATTAAATTGCAATTAACATTAAAATACTTTAAAAAAAAAAAACCTCAGTTAGAATACAAGTAATATTGTATCCAGCTGAAACACTGTATTTGAGTGAGTGAGTTGCGTCGTTACAGTCGTGACCGACCCTTCGTGACCCCATGTTCATGGAGTTTTCTTGGCAGGAATACTGGAGCGGCTTGCCAGTTCCTACTCCAGGCGCCTACAGCACCTGGTATTCCCTGGTGGTCTCCCATCCAAGTACTAACCAAGGCCGACCCTGCTTAGCTTCCGAAATCAGGCGAGTTCGGATGTGCTTAGGGCATCTAGGCAGCTCTGAAACACTGTATTTAGCAGGCCATAAATCCTTAATAATAATAATAATAATAATAATAATAATAATAATAATAATAATAATAATAATAATAATAATAATAATAATAATAATAATCTGTAACTGTTCTTTGTTGAGCTTTCCTTTGAAAAGAGTCCCAAAGCTTGGAAGCTGCCATAGAGAAAGCCCTCTCCAGCACCTCCACTTCTCCGCAGGTGGCAAGACTAAGAGAAGGGCCTCTCCCATAGATCTTAAAAGCTCAGGTGGCCTGCAGGGGAGAGTATGGTTTTCTGGATAACCTGGATCTAGCACATAGGCTTTCATAGTCAAAAGCAGCATTTTGTATCCTGCTAGGAAACGGATAGTTGCCTAGATGCCCTAAGAACATCTGATATCGCCTGATTTCGGAAGCTAAGCAGGGTCGGCCCTGGTTAGTACTTGGATGGGCGAACACCAGGGAATACCAGGTGCTGTAGGCGCCTGGAGTAGGAACTGGTAAGCCACTCCAGTATTCCTGCCAAGAAAACTCCATGGACATGGAGTCACGAAGAGTCGGTCACGACTGTAACGACACAACACACACAACACACATAGGAAATGGATTGGCAGCCAATGAAGCTGTTGCAGAAAGGTTGTTATATGTTCCCTCTATAAGGTAAAGGTTCCCAACACACACAGGGGTGGTGTTCATCTCTGTTTTTAAGCCGAAGAGCCAGTGTTGTAGAAGTCCATGGCCACGTGGCTGGCATGGCTGCAAGGACACACTGTTTTACCTTCCTGCTTTTTACAGCAGTACCTATTTATCTTCTTGCATTTACATGCTTTCGAACTGGTAGGTTGGCAGGAGCTGGGGTTAACAGTGGGAGCTCACTTTGCTGCATGGCACCTGGGATTCGAACCGCTAAGCTGCCGACTTTGCAGCCGACAGTTTTCAGTGCTCTAGCCCGCTGAGCCACCACGCCTCTATATAACAGCCATTGAACCCCATTGTTTCCAACCTGCTGTTTTAAGAAATTGCCGTAGGTAATTAGGATACAGAAATCTAAAAAGCCTAGTCAAAGAAAGCAAAACTATCCTTCTGTCTGTGGACAGCCTGCTGTAGCCCACGTCTGGCTCCTGACCCACCTGCTGGACACCAGCAGTAGGCAACACCATTGCACCACAATGTTCTTCTTGGGCAGTCACAAGGCATTTCTCATGGCACAGGCATCTGTGAATCACCTGCACGCTGCTCTCTGCCCTTCACGATAAGTAGCATGGTGTGGCTGATGTTTCTCAATGGCAACCTGTCTTTCAAGTCTCATCCCTGCCTCCTTTGTCAGGAGGAAGAGGGTTGCAACACTAGACCCTTGAAGGCCGGTTAAATTGAAATGAAAGGAGGAAGCTCTTGGCACTATTCTTACTTAAGGCTGTCCTTAGATTGATCATCATTCCTTTCACCCAGAGAGAAAGAAAGAAAGAAAGAAAGAAAGAAAGAAAGAAAGAAAGAAAGAAAGAAAGAAAGAAAGAAAGAAAGAAAGAAAGAAAGAGGAGGAGGAGGAATGGTAAAAGGAAAAACCAAGCATGTTTGTTCACAAGTTTCCAAAATATTAAACTGGTATTTGTCAGCAGGTTGAACAGAATAGTATGATCACAGCTTAAGAAGGTATGTGACATAATTTAGCTTTTGCCACTGGAATGTCCTGACTAGGAGAGGTAGTTATTTTCCAGACATACTCCCCCGTGTTTTCCTACTTCAGCATTGCAGGACCCACACAGGAGTGAAAGCAACTGTCATGTAGAGCTTCTCGGTATGTACATAACTTTGTGTTTTCAAGGTCACTTTCCTTTGCTTTTCTCAAGTTCCTGGAAAACTGGTTTTGATGACAAAGTAGGAACTGTTTGTTGGCTGAGTAAGTCCTTCTATAAATTCTTCACAGCCTGCAATAAGCATATCTCTTTTGTGGCCATGAGGCAACTTCCTTCAACATCTTGGCTTGGAGCACTGGCCGGTAGTGTGTATGTGTGTGCCAATACCACATCCTGATTTCCAAAGCTGAACGACATGTACCACACAGCTGCCTCCCTGTGCCAAGCATTGTATGTTTTGTTTTGTTTACAAGGAGCAATAATTTGACTGCATACTTATGCGAATACTTTAAACTCTGTGAGCAGTGCATCCAGTAGCATCAGAAGAGGTGGTGGCAGGAAAAATGATTGGTGTGTTTTGGGGGGGTCATCAGAATTATAGTGTCACATTTAGGCAACAAGAAATATATTTCAATTTCTTGAAACTCATCAGTGACAATAGTGGTCTTTGGTGTAATCAGTTCCCACAGAGCTTCATCTGGGATGATTTGGATTCAGTATTTTATCAGGAAATTGACAAGCTACAATTGAAGACAGGAGTGCTTTCCATCCATTTCTCACACAGGGTTTCTCTATAGCCCAATTGAAGAGTTAGAAATACTGACTCTGTGAACAGAGTGGACATAATCCAATGTTGTCACCTTACTCACAAAGTTCAGTGTGGATCTGAAGAAGAAAGGGGACAGTGTGCTTATAAGCACCAAGTGCAAGCAAGCAGGCATGTCCAAACTTCAGCCCTCCAGATGTTTTCGACCACAACTCCCACAGTCCTTTGCCATTGGCAATCTAACCTTAGAATTCTGGGAGTTGTGGTCCAAAACATCATGAGGACAGAAGTTTGGACATGTCTTGTAGAGTATGAAAGCAGAACCTCCAGTTCTCTTCAGACCCTTCCCTGGAACTGTGAAGAATGTGAAGATGGAAGGACACAAGAGACAAGGGCCCTGTTCAGGTGCGGACAAAAGCTGCTGCTATGACTCTGCTTGGAAAGGAGTGCCTAGCTTCACACCCCTTCTGTTGCTGCATTCTTCAGGGACGGGCGCAGCCTGGAAGGAGATGTGAAGACACAAACTGGCAGCCTAGGCAGGCTCCTACAGTCGGTTAGTGAAATGAAGACCTTCACACCCCATTGGATCATGACTTCTCTCTTGTCC
The DNA here is from genome assembly GCA_037367245.1 of Phrynocephalus guinanensis. Taxonomy (NCBI): domain Eukaryota; kingdom Metazoa; phylum Chordata; class Lepidosauria; order Squamata; family Agamidae; genus Phrynocephalus; species Phrynocephalus guinanensis. The sequence continues at coordinate 92,090,604 of CM074735.1, read as the reverse complement.
ATTCTTTATGTTTTAGATATGGGATGAAGACTATTTGGGCTCCAGATACTGTTGGAATGAAGCCAGTGGTACTGCGGGCTCAAAAGGTCAGTCTATCCACCAAAACATATCAAATATAAAGATCAATAGGGTCAGCGACATGGCAGACTACACCTTAATATTTTCCTGCTCCCTCTTCCCTGACAGCTGTTTGCACAATTTCTGTTACAGGGGTAGCAGTTTTGTCCTAATATGATGCCCCCCCCGATGCTTTGTTTTTATACAAATAAAACAAACAAGATCAAGCTCTTTGGAGCATGCCCGCTCTGGACTAGATGATGCCGTTTCCAATGCCTTCCAAGTTTGCCATTCTCTTATTTACATTCAGATACTGAAGTCTTCATCTCAGTCATTTCTTCTTGAAGCATTAGGAGTGACCTCAGTTATTTCTCCTGACAATGAAACATGACTTCCCTCTACCCTACGGACTGTTCCATTGTTTCCAACTCTAGTGCATATTCAGCTCCATTCATTTCAAGTTCCACTTGGACTGGAAGACCAGGAGGGGGGAATTTGCCTTCTCCTACATGCCTAATTACAGCTGGAATGTGAGGGAAGAACTACGACTTGAGTGCTTCCCCAGGGATAAAGGATATACCTTGTGCCACCAGCTCAGACACAACTCTTTTAAAAACAATGCAGTGGCCTGTGAAGTGTGAGAAAGCCATGGACTGCAAAGCCTGCAGAAGCAAAAGAGAATGCAAAATAGGAATGTGACCTGAGTCTTGATAAGTGGTGCAGCACTGTAGTAATGTTTGGATCCTTTCTCTACAAGACGCCCTTTGATTCCTCTTTTAGTAATCTGTTTCATTTTTAAAGTCTGTCCAATAACATACAACAGATGCACAGCTGAATTCAAACTTGAGATGTTGGGGTTCCCCAAGAAAACAAAAAACTAACCCCAGATGGTACATTTCAAGATAAATATCTTTGGCCACTGTTTCTCTTCATTCCTTCTTTCATGTTGCCTTTCTTTTCCCCAAATTCTACTTTTGTCCAGCAAAGCACATCCTATGAAATCTATAATGGATGAGAGATCTACAAACATACCCCTTCATTCTCCCTCAGCCCCCTATCAAAGGAATTAGCATACATTTACATTACATTGTCCCTATTGGTCTGTCTCTCTTTTCCATGGAGAATAGGGTTTGGAATGTTTTAGACCCCCTTTCCCCCCTTCTGAGTAGCGAGTGCTACAGTATTCAACCTGTTCAATTGGTTGCTAAGCACCGCCACAATAAATCCGCCCATAAACAACAGCAAGAACAATGAAACCAAGCCTTGCAACTAAATTGTGCACTACAAACACATATATGAGGTTAAATGGCATTCAAATATATATGGTCTGAGGGTGTTAATGAACACCACACATTGTTTCCTCAAGAGACTAGATGTGCTGGGATGTTACAATTACCCACAGTATTGTTCACTGCTTCAAGATAAACATGATGTTGGTGTTAATTTAATACAACTTCACACTACTTCATGAGCTGGTCTGGCCCATTTTTTCCCGCCAAGCAAAATGGTAGCCATCTGTGACTAGTAACTTTCTGGGTAATGCATGACATAAATAGCGGTTACAAAGTAGTTTTTAGTTAGAACACATCACTCCTAAATTACTAAGCTGTAGCAATTACCATCTAATAACCTTCATATCAAGTTGAAAGGTCATTTCTAGGCATTTTAGAGACACTTTGGCAGGAGTTTCTATGTCATTCTCTTGTAAGCCCTTCCCTCCCTATCATTCCACCACAGCAGATATTTTGTGCCAAAACTGGTAGGCAAGCCCTGGGGGCTAAGGTGCCTATTTTGGCCCTCAAGGTTTTCTGTGTTTTTCCATCAAAAAGTAGAAGTAATTGTTAAATACAATTCCAGTTTATGCAAAGCTTCCCCTGCACTAAACCAAGACTCTGCACCTCACACTGGAAAAGAATCTAAACAGCATTGTACCTCTCAGACTGATATATACTGTATACTGTTTACTTTAGAAATTCACTGTGACTTGCTATACAGGGAATGCTTTGTTGTACTTTGTTCTCATGAGGGGGATCAATCATTTCATAATTCTAGGGCAAGACGTTTGACTTTCATTCTGCTTTATAAGCCTATTCAAGTTTTCTTAAGAAACATATGCTTAATTAAAAATTAGTAAACTAAGCAGCCTTAGTCATTCAACCTCTGACAATTTAGGCAGTCTTAGACATGTCAGCTGAAGTAGACCACTACTGTTGCAACCCAAGTGTAGCTGTTTAACTAAGAAGTTTCATTTGAACTATCCTGTCTTCTGTTGCACCCAATGGAAATTTTTGCAAGCGTTCCTTCTACTATGACAGTGAAAACAGAAGTCATGACACTCTAGCATATAATGATAATGTAATGGTTTCCCGTAACAAATATTTATTCTTGCATGTTTAGCTCAGCTATCAAGCTTTTAATGTATATAAAACTGTATTCTTAACCTTCATAAACCTTTTGATTGTTAGCTATATATTTTACTGTTATTTCACTTGCTCTGATCTGAAGAATCTTCTTACCATAGTCTCTATGTGTGCTGTTTTCAAAATATCACTCTCTGCGCACAAACATACAAAAAATGCAAAATGAAGCTGGCCTTTAAATTATGTTGCAGTGAGATTTCATCTATCAGATGGTTTTAATTTTCTCGTTCAGACCAGTTTTATATGTTGTGAGTTGTATCTCAGTGTGTCTTTGTTTAAGCGTCAAGTCTAATCTTATATGGCATGCACTTCATACAATTTCAGAAATTGCTGTCATTTACACTTTATATTATGTTGGAAACATTATTTAATTAAAAACAGCATGTCACCAGCATGTCATCCAAGTGCAGTTCTCCAGCTTATGCTGAGGGATGGCAAAGCAGTAAAAATTCCATCTCGGCAAGAAGCTGAAGAAGAGGAACAAATGATAATTGTGATACAAGATTTCATACACACTCTGGATTTAGTTGGAAAATAGGGAAACAATATATATTTCTTTAAGAGCTTTGAACATTTTTGGGTTTGTTTGTTTGTTTGTTTTTGCTACAACACCCAGAAGCTTTCTGCATTTCACCCTCACCTCTGAACTCTACATTGCACCATCATCCTTGAAAAGACTTCTTATTTTTTTCAGATTAAGCTTCTCCTTATTTTGACCTGTCTTAATGGGTATATAGATCACATTTTGCATCACATTTGGTATGGTTTGGTTTGAACCTAATTTCAGCAACCACATCTTTCTATTTAGATCAATCAATTTTGCCCCTTTAAGAGCTTTCTGCTCCTGTTTAGCAGGTTGTAGGAGCTTGTTTTTTGTGTGATCCAGCTCAGTTTTCCTGCTGTGTAGCCTGTATGAATAGCTATTCCCAAACTCAAATGGAGCTGTGGATGGTATTACCCGAGGTGACAACCGTGTGATGTATTAGGTGGCTGGTGATATTAAAAGGGAGGCTGGAGAAATATCCTACTCTATTGCATCTTCTTTTTAAAAAATATTTCCCTAACTGATGCAATGCAATTCTAATCCCAAACTAGGTTGAAGCATTGTCATTTTAATAAGCCATTTACTTTATTTAACTTGGAAAAAGAAAAGGATAGTGGCTCACTGAATGGTGGCTGCAAGAGAATTGCTGGGAAGGATGCCATCAGCTTTCTCCTGACAAAGTAGCACAGCCCCAGAGGAGGAGAAAAGGGAGGTTACTTGCCTTCCATCTCCCCAACCTCCCCCCCCCCAGTATGTTCCCCTCATGCCACTGCTGTCCTCTGTTGTTCTCTCCTTACTGGGCAAATTACTCAAGGGAAAATTGGGAACTCCTAGCTGATGAGTAAACTAAGGATCCTCAAAGATCTGCCTGGGTTCTTCTTGGGGGAGAAGCACCATCCCCAGTGTGAATAGGAGGATGGGTCTTACAGTAGATAAGAGTGAACCAGATCACTGCAAGTTCCCCTGCCTAGAGGGTAGGGCTTTGTCCTCGACTTCACTAGCATAGAGCCACACTAAGCACTAATGTTTATGAATGCTTAACCATCTACAAGCTAACCTCTGGGGAAAGATTTGGTCCGATATCATCAGCCTATGCTTTTGGCCCAAACCCTTGAGAAAACAAATCCTATTTTTAGAAGTTGCAAGATTCTCCTCTCTCCCCAGCTGCCAGTATTTTATCAGCTAAAATAGGGAAGCTTGCACACTCGCTGTGCAACTGCATTTGGTTCTAATAAAGGCATTGTCACCCTGTTGTTTCACTCCTACAGAATCAACACAGCTTTCCATCCTTTTTTGCGCAAGCAGGATTAGAGTAATCACTTAGACAGGTTCTATGGATATTTCAAGAGTTGGCCTTACCATCGGCCTCATGGAGATAATCTCAAATGAGATTCAGGATTGATTCCTATTTAGTAGATTTGACAGGGGAGGGGGGAAATCACTAAAGCATCTCAGTGGTCATAAGGTTAAACATTAGGGGAAATGTGAGTATGGGAGTTGTACAGCATAAAGTGGAGGGGAAATTACTTGCCTGCTTCATACTGCACGCTGGAAGAATCCAGCCAAGTGATATAGTAGGAAATGCCAGGTTGATAAAAAATGGTTGCCTCTTCTCACAATGGAGAGTTTAAATGTGGAATAAACCATGGAAAAAGGTGAAAGGAGAGCTGCAAACATGGCTAACTTTAGATGGATTAGAACAGACATGTCCAAACTTCGGCCCTCCTGATGTTTTGGACCACAACTCCCAGAATTCTAAACTTAGATTGCTAATGGCAAAGGACTGTGGGAGTTGCTGTCCAAAACATCTGGAGGGCCGAAGTTTGGGCATGCCTGGATTAGAAGAATGAATGGTGGACAAGCTTCTCAATGGCTGCATTACCTTCCAGAGCACAGGAAATATGCTCTTCTCTGCCAGGTTGCCACAGCACACAAGTGACAAGGAGGTTTCCTGTAGGCAACTCGTTGGCTCTTCTAAGAATAAAATGCAGGTCTGATTCAAAGTGCCTCTGATGATGCTCTTACAGCGGTGTATTATATAGGGCCTCGTGGCACAGTGGTTAAATGCCTGTACTGCAGGTAAAACTGTGCTCATGACCTGGGGTTCAATCCCCGCTAGCCGGCTCATGGTTGACTCAGCCTTCCATCCTTCCGAGGTCGGTAAAATGAGTACCCAGCTTGCTGGGGGGGGGGCAACGTGTAGCCTGCACACTGTAATTAAAATTGTAAACTGCCCAGAGACTACTTGTAGTGGTAGGGGCTGTTTATAAGCAGAACACTTTGCTTTGCTTTGCTTTATTGCCAGAAAGAACTTAAGGCTTTGCTTTATTGCCAGAAATAACTTAAGGCAAATAATTGAAGGCTTTGAGGAAATATAGGATATGGAATATCTGCATCCAAGACACCCTCGTTCTGCATTTGTCTGCCCCTTTAACACCAGATGAAATATATGCTGAAGCCCAAACTTTAATTACACGTTGTTGTTGTTTGAACTCGTGTATGCACACCCTTATATAATTGATGCTGAAACCATTTTCCACCTTCTTGCAAAGCTAGTGAAGAAACTGTAAGATGAACAACAACAGCTTGGCTCCCAGGAGGCTGAAACACACCTGCCTAGGAACGCCTGCCCCAAGGCGGAGACGTTAATGTTGCATTCTGTTAAGCACCACAGACAGTGAACTGTCCAACTGCCATTTCTTCAAATAAATCAGTAAATATGACGGGTAGTGTCTCACTAAAATGAAGCATTTTTACAACCGCCCACCCCAAGTGGGAGCAAGCAGTGCAATCCTATACATGTCCACTCAGAAAAGTCAATTGAATACAGCAGGGCTTAGGGTGTGGTTACATATCATGATACTTCTGGGTTTGCATTGGGTTTAGCATGCTTGAAATTGGTTTAAAAAACAGTATATGCTTATAGGATGTACAGCTGGGAGCACATTCTTTTGGCCAGGAAGCATGTTTTTTTGTTCAAAAAGCAAAACATGTTAAACTGCCTTGACAGAGTTGTTTATTTTAACTCCATTGTGGGTGTGATTCTTTAAAAATCATTTTGGCATGTGCATTTGCCTGTCAGGAAAAAAAAGGTCTGTGAGGTTTGTCAAGGAATGGATGCCAGGATCACAGGAGCCAGGCAGCAGCAAATGGTGAAAGGCAACCAGCTCACGGGTAGGAGGCCCAGGACAAACCTTAAAAGGTAATGGGTTTCTTTGCGGGGCTCACCCACACTTGCAGCGGCTCCCTCCCACAGCCATTTGATGCTGCCACCACTGGTGCCATAGTTAATATTTGATTTTTTTTTCAATAATTATTTCAGGCTGGGGTAGCGGTAGTTCATTATTGCAGATAGGAAAAATAATAATACACTAGTCTGCAAGGTTTCCCTGAAGCCCAAAACTTGGCATCCATTATTTGAGACGTCCCACAAGCTGGGCACACATGTCAGCATGAGAGCACAGGACAACGCCTCAAAGGCAATGATATTAAAAGCCCATGTAGCCCCCTTGAATGATACACAAAACTGCTTAAAAACAGATTAAAGTTTGTCCCAAAAGGATGCCCAAAACCCTTGTGACTGCCATGTGATTTTTAAACTGACTTTTAAAAGCCCTGATCTATTTCAATACAGTAACTGCACCCCTAGTCCCAGATCAGTAGGTTAAGGATTCATCAAGAAATGGGATGTCAATCTGAGTTGTATAGGGCCATATGGGTGGAGTGGGCAACATGTAGGTAGAGGCTCAAGCAAATCCCCTCATCTTAACTGAGCAGGAGAAGAGAACTCTTTGAAAACAGATCTGCACTTTTATAGTCTCCCGATGACCCAACAAGAGTTTCAGTAGCATAACTGAAGAGGAAACTTAGGGTACCTTTTGTCAGTATGGTCAAATGACTGAGAATCAGAAATCCCCACCAATTTAATACAAGTCATCCAGAGACCTTTCAGCAGTTCCCAATCAACCATGCCCAGGTAGGAAGATTAGCTTCACAGGCTGGGCCCTTAGGGGGGCTGTCATTCATCAGACTGACAAGCACAAGAAAGAGCCTCACTTTGGAAATTCTGTAACATGAGATTTACTTAGCCCCCCCCTCCTTGCATTCAAAGTAGGCCTTAAGGGCAGGGGCCAGAATCCTACACGTATTCACATAAGGATTGCTGCAGTTAACTGCATCCAATTGAGGGAATGGGGGATTGTTTTGGTCATGTTCCTGGCCAAACGTGCAAACAAGATGCACTCTGCCAATTAGCAAGATATAGTTATAGCAAATTTCAATTAATACAAATGCTGGCAAGGGTTGTTCATAAAGGTCCATTGTTCCATTTAATAGTTTGAGTTAATCTGAAATTAACTCAGGCCTTTAAATGGGATGCTTTAAAGTATTACTCATTTTATTGTTGCTTTTAAACAGCATTGCTGAATTGTAGCGTTTGACTATATATATATGTATGTATGTATGTATTGGAGGGGTTTTAATGTTTCTTTAATGCATAAGCAGGATTGAAAGCATTTAAACTCTTTCAGAGATAAATAAGCATTTTAAACAAACAAACAAACAAAGGCTTTGCCAGGAGCCACCAAATAATAACGGATCCACCAATGATCTGTCAAAAATCTCCTGGCTATTTTTAGGCTTTTTTCTGCTTGTGGTTTTTAAAGAGGTAGTTGTGTCAGTTTGTTTCAGCAAATATAACAAAAGAAAAATCACATAAAAGCCTTGTGCCATCCTTAAAACTTTTAGGCTTATTTCAGTGTGAATGTGGGTTATGATTCAACTGAAGATACAATACATTGGCTGATATCTTGTTGTTTAGTTAGTGTAGTAAGTGACAACTAAATGAAACTTAATAGAATTGATAGAGATATGGTGACTCAACTCCTCTGTATGTTCCATTGATTCAACAGGCCATCTATAGTTGCAACTTAATAGCATCATTTCCGGCATTTGATTACAAAACGGAGACTGCAGGCTTAGATACCCGGGTGTACATGGTCACAAGACACCTGAAGCCGACTATATCTACAAATAGCAGCATGCTTACACAAAGACCAGGGCATTGTGTCACACTATATATGAACAATGAAACTGGTGATTTAAAGGCTAAAATACTTGTTGATTCAAAATCTCTTCTTCAGAAACAAAGAAATCTAGAGATCTAAAGACTGAGAATGACTGGTTGAGAGAATGTGTTTATGTGGTTAAGCTATCTATGAGAACATATGTCGTGTAGGAGATAGAGTTGGACAAGGGCTCAGGAAAGTTGGGTCCAAATCCCTGTTCTGCTATGGAAACTCATTTGGGTGCACTCATGGTGCACCACTAACCATCTTATTTTGGGTCCCGTCAAGTTGCCGCCAAGTCATCAACACCCTAGTGGGGATATCAAAGTCAGTGAGATATTTACGGAGTGGTTTTATCAGTTTCACTCCATCCCTTGCGATTTTGCATGGCACAACAGGGATGGGAACCCAGGTCGCCTTAAGTCTTACTTCGTCACTCTATCCACTGCTCTGTACATGGCCCATACAAATCAGAGGCACATTAAAAAAAGGTTGTGACATGCGTTTGATGAAACTGAATGTGTCCCAAAGCCTACAGATACCTCACATCCATCCAATTACGCACTGCAACTGAGGAGGGGGTGCAAGAAGGAACGACCTCGCTCAGTTCACGACCTCGTGAGAGCAGGAAGCCGCGCGGGGCCGGCGGGAGGTTGCGGGAGGTAGCGGGCGCGATGCCTCCTCTCCGCCGCAAGGGGCAGCAGCGAGGCGGCGGGAGAGCTTGCCGGGCCTCTTCCTGCTTCCTGACGGCCGCTCGTCGGTGCCTCGTATCCGCCACCGGGCTGGGAAGAGGGGAGAAGAGCTGAGGCGGAGAAGGGAAAAGGAAGGGGGAGCGAGCGAGCGAACGAGAGGGAGCGGGAGGAGCGGTCGTCGCTGCGTCGCCACGGGCCGCGGGGCGGGGAGGGGCGGGGCGGGGGGGAGAGCGGCCAGCGAGGCCGACCACTGAGCCGCAGAGAGGCCCGGCCCAGAAGCGCCGTCGCGGGAGGCGCCCACCCAGAGCCCGCCGCGGGACGACGACGACGACGACGAGGAGGAGGAGGAGGCCGAGGAAGCCGCCGTCTCCTCGCCGCGGAGCGGAGGTACCGCCGCCTGGGGCTGCTGGGGCCTTGCGGGCCGCGGAGGGACCGAGCCGAGGAGGCGCCTTTTCCGCCAGGCCTCTCGCTCTGGCTTTCTCTTCGGCCCGGCCGGAGGTGGGAGACGCCCGCCCGCCCGCTCGCCTTCCCCGCCGGGGGGTTCAGCCGTGAGAGAGAGAGAGGGGGGGGCAGCGACCCCCGCCCCGCTCCGTTCCCTTGGTGGGCCGCCGTTGCCGGGTGGGAGGGGGGGGCGGGAAGGTAGGCGGCCGCCGGGAGTCTCAGGGAGGGAGTGCCTGGGCGCGGGTGCCTCTTCCCCCTTCCCCCCCCCCTTCCACACCACCACCACCCACCGCCTCTTGGCCTGCGAAGGCGGCGAGGAGGAGGAGGAGGAAGAGGAGAGCAAGGCGGTGTCTCCTCCTTTTCCTCACCGCCTCCTCCCTTCTCCTTCTCCTTCAGCCTGGGGGCGGCCGAGGCTCCCGTTCGGCCTTCGGGGCGGGTGAGGGCGGCGGGGAGAAGGCGCACCAAGGGGCTATTCCGGGGGTGGGATCCGCGTCAGGGAGGGAGGGAGGGTGGGGGTCCGAAAGGGGACGGAGCTTTTGGTCGGGCTCCCGGCGGGGAGGGGGGCGGCTGCTATTTGGGGAGGGGGCCGGGCATGTGTTGCCTTTGTGAGTGAGCTCCGTGGAAGAAAACTTTCTTGTGCTCGGAAGGGCTTTGCGGCTGAAACCTGCCTGTCGGTTTGGGGGGGGGGGGGGGGAGGGAGAAAGAAAGAAAGAAAGAAAGAAAGAAAGAAAGAAGGGGGTGGGGAATAGAAAAAAAGAAGCAAAGAAAGAAAGGCCTTCTGGAATCCGGAAATATTGCTCAGCTCGTTTTTAGAAGGAAGCTTTTCAAGACGGCGGACAACAAAAGGCGTGAGCACGTATTGTGTTTTTCTTGGGCCCGACGGCGCTGCACGCGAAGAGGCCGAGTTTTATGTCGCCTCCTCCTAGCGCTACTTCGTGGCCAGGTGGCTTCAACAACTGCTTGAGATGAATAAGCCTTAGAGACCTTTTTTTTTTAATTCCGGAGAATCGCTGTGATAAATAGTGACGTTTAGAGTGATTCAGAGTTCGTTTCGTATAGGGGAGCCATGTCGTCCCTGCTTAATAGACTTGACTTATTGTGTAGCCTTCCTTGTTGCAAAGCTTCATAATAAGGCTTCTTATTTATTTCATAAATCATTGTTCGTGTTTTTTTTTGAGGATTGTGTTCATTCCTCCATAACATTGAACAGAAAATGCTGTTTCAACTTCACTTCTAGGATGGCATCTGGCTATCCTTTCCAGCATTAAGCAGAAGGAAGGGGGAAGACAATGTTTTACAATGATCATTTACAGAGAAGGGGCTGGTATTTTAACTTAACGTGTTTCCAGTCTGGTCTTTAACCTAAGACTGACTGAGCTACTTGGTCAGACTGCCTTATTTCAATGGAGGACTCTTCTGAAGTGTGTGATCCATTGCAAAAGTTCCAAGAAATGAATATACGTAGTATAAAACTTCAAATTAGCCTCCGTTTGGGTCCCTTGCAATTGTAGGATGTTGTCTTAGCTATACAACAAATGGATCTCTCAATCTCTCTCTCTCTATCTCACTGTCTTTAAAACACACCAAAATTCTCACATTTATGAGAACAGAGATGTTTTAAGCCAGCTCTCCATTGCTAGAAGAAAGTGAATGTTAAATAAAAGAATTCTGGCTTCCAGCCAGCCTTCCTGCTTATGCACAGGTCATTGTTGTGGTTGTAGATAATGTGTTTTGGTCAGACCCATATGCCTGCTTGGAGGGGGGGCAATGTGTAGCCTGATTAATTTAAATTGTAAATCACCCCTTACAACTGTCCCATAGTGCTTGTAGCACTATGGGAGGTATATAAGCAGAACACTTTGCCTTTTAGATAGAGAGAATGAGAGAGGGATGTGTGTATGCCATATGTAGGCCTGAAGGACAAAAACATGTAAGATGTTTTTCTACGTTTGTGTATTTAGTCTCATTACTGTTCTGATTTAGTTGTTTCCTGGAGTACTGCTTGTATAAAACAACTGGAAATGCACTCTTCTAGTACTTAATTGTGTGTTTCTCTAGAACTACCTATGTTCTGGGTCATTTTTACTGGGAGACGCAAAAAGGTTTGTTGAAAAGGCCTTTTGTGTGTGGTCTTACTTGGACAGTGTATTCATTAATGATGGGGGACATGTTGCTAAAATGTGCATTCTTAATTTTATAATATTTTCTATAAACCTTTTATTTGGAATGAAAATGGAAGTTTAGTAATCAGTAATCAGACCCTAGTTTCCAAGTCAAAGTGAAACTAGAGCTCATTTATTTCTGTGAGTATGCACATTACAGTTCCTGCCTTAATGATGATTGTACATTGCTTTTAGATGTTGAAATTGGAACATTAGCAAACTCTAGTAGTGGGAAAGATTGTGGCTGAATATATTTAACAATCATAGCAGGTGTGCAGTTTGAACATTCAAGTATTAAAGTGTACCTGCTCAGTTTTGATAATATAGTTATGTTGCCATAGGAATGTTTGGTTATAGGAGGGTGACACATTTGTCCAGAATTTATCTGAAAACTTACTCTTATGAGATGTTCATAGGCTGTGTGCTATTTTATCCTAAATTGCATAGCAAAATTCATAATTGTAGAAGAGTTGGATATAACTTACTGCTGTCTAGTAAATGTTTAATTTGTGTTTTCAAGGAAAAATTGGCAAGAAATTCTTGGAAAAAGAATGTCAGGATAAACATAGTAACATTTCAGCTTGTTTTATTAACAACATAATCATAATGATTTCAGCATAAAGAGAAATTCCTATCAAGGAGCTAATAATGAATTCATTCACTGGAATTATTTTTCACAGCAGTTGATAGTAGCTTCTGCTTCTTGGGATCGAGCAACATTTCTTATGCCTATAAATAAGTACTTTGGATATGTTATGGTAATTACAGAACCACAAAGTATAGGATTGTAGACAGACCATTGCAAATGTATAGGATACATTTGTCACTTTTTGTAACCAAGCTGAACTTATTTTTGGATAGCTTTACTATAAATTGCATTTTCTTTTCTTCAGTAGTTGGTTTCACCACAAATATTCTATAAGGAACTTAAGCTTGACAACACGTGGTTACATAGAATTGACTGATGTTTAACATGTTGTTTTCATTCTTCTCTCTACTTTGTAACTGTAGAACACAAATACATGTGCAAAATATAAAGTTATCTGATGTGTCTACTCAGAAGTGCTTTGAAAAGTTCTTCGCTAATTAGATTTCAAATTTAGTATTTAACTTGACATAAGCTACGTGTTACCCCCCAAATAAATGTGGATATATCTGTCCTCTGCATGTAAAATGGTTCAGTTTATTAAAAATTATATGGAATAAGACAGAAGCAGACATCTTTAGTGCTTTTAAATGGACTTTGAGATAGAATATATATAGTTTACACTGAATGAGCAATTAAATATTTTTGTATAAAACACATCTAGATCTGGGTTTTGATTTATAGATGAATTAGATCTCAAGGATCACTGAGACAGTGCTGTAATGTAGGTTTGTGAAAAGATAACTGTTTCTACTAGTACTATGATATTTCTGTCTTACTCTCAGTGCCATAGCACTGCTAATTAGTGTCAGAGTGGAAGATTAATTTATTATACAAATTTATTGATTGCCACCAAAATGAGGAATATATTGGGTGAAGACCAAACACAACCACTAATCTATGTACAGTGACACATCCATTTACGGTTGCTTCGGCAACTGAATAATTTGACTTATGAAAGCTGCTCTCTGCTCCACATGACAGCTGACTTTGACAGGTCTGACCTATCAAAGTCACCTATCGTCCAGAGTGGAGAGCAGCGCTGCCCATCGTCACCTCTTCCTTCTTATTGGTTGCTTCCATCTCTGCAAAAGATATCAAAGTAACCAAGAAGGAGGAGGAGATGGCCATTGTGCCTCCCTTCCAAACTGCCTGGCTGGCCAAAGTTGCATTGTTCCCAGAGAATGATGCAATTTCAGGCAGCCCGGGCTCCTTGCAAGGAAAGTGCTTACCTGAAGGTAAGCACTTCTCTTGCAAGGTGCCAGGGCTGAGCGAAGATCACAAAGACCATGGGTCTTCGCCCATCCTGGGCGCCTTGCAAGGTAAGCTGCAGCAGCAGCAGATCGCCACCGCCAGGTCCCTTGCAAGCCTCCTGGGCTGGGCGAAGATCAGTGGGTCTGTGCTCTGACCACCAATTTGCTCAGAGGTAAGCCCTTCTCTTGCAAGGTGCCCGGGCCTCTCCCTCAATCAAGGTCAGCCTAAGGCTGCTCCCCCCAGCCCGGCTGATTTTGGCAGGTCCAACCTGTGAAACTCAGCTGTCTGGCAGGGCTGCTGAAAGCAGCCTTCAGCTGCCCTTGATTGAGGGGGCTTGGGACAGCCTTCCCATAGGAATGCATTAAAAACCTTTTAATCTGTTCCCTCCTGAACGGAGTAATTGATTTTCAGTGAATTCCTATGGGGAACTGCTGTTTGATTTACAAGTTGATTGACTTCCGAAGATGCCTTCGGAACGGAGGTACCACTGTATATGACAGAAGAATTTGATGATTTAAGAACCCAAGCTGCCTTTAAAGAAGAATGAAATGGTTGGTTGAAGGCTATTCTGTTAGAATTATAAGTGGTTAACCTTGGACATGTGTACAGTATCAACCAAGACAGGAGATTTAGAATGTAGTTATGGTTGGAATATGCAATCTAGTACCTGTTATTCAAACTTAGTGACCATATGCATACTTATGTGCTGTCACATGGCACTGAAGCCTTAGAGCAGTGTTGACGAACCTATTGCATGGGTGCCAAAGGTGGCAAGCGGAGCGCTTTCTGTGTGTATGTGACATTGCCCCCTCACAGCCTCCGCTTGGATCATGTCAGTGTGCTCTGTGCAGAAACCCGGGCAGTGGCTTGTGGGTTCATTTGTAGCCCCAGTTTATTCTCCAGCAATGCCGCTGTTGGATGCCCAGAGTATACTGTGACTATGAACGAGCCTACAAACCGCAAGTACTCCCCCTGTTTTTCCTGAATTTCCCATGGCCACAGCACTATCACTGTGGCCACGGGAGATTCAAAAACCTGCTCTTCGATCCTCGCTTTCCCGAAGAGTAGCACTCCATTTGCCTCTCTGCCATGGGAAAGTGAGGACTGAAGAGCAGGCTTTTGAATTTCCTGCTGCCACAGCGAGGGTGCTGTGGCCATGCGAAGTTCAAAAGCCTGCTCTTCAGTCTTCACTTCCCTGAAGGGTAACACCAGAAGCATTTGCAACGGGGTACAATTGTATTAGGTTAAATTACCATATTGGCACTTTGCGAAAAATAAGTGGGTTTTGAATCACAGTTTTGGCATTCAGTCTCAAAAAGGTTTGCCATCTCTGCCTTATTAACGGAATATTTTCTATCAAGCTGAAATACATGTTTAATGACATACTGCTCAGGGTTATATACTTGGTTGTTGATAATGTCCTGTCAGTTAACTTTCAATTTATAGTGACCATAATGGATTTCATTAGATATGTGAGATGCTCATCTTGCATACCCAACACCTCACATTGCTGGCCAAGCAGCAATTTGAATCTAGATCTCCAGAGTCCTACTCCGAACACTTCTTTGGCTTTTTGTGCAGTTGCACTTCTAATTATATTTGTACAAAATATAGTGCTGAGATTCTATTTACTGCAATATAAATAGAGACCTGGATCAACATTTGCATTTTAAATGGAGGTTTTCAACTTGGTGATTTAAATCTTGATTTATGTTGCTTGCTTATATCAGTTCACTCATCCTGTATAAATGAGTAGATTCAGAATTAAGGCGAAAGGGAAGAGCCTCCTAATTCACACAGAAATAACAGTAACAGTTTTTCAAAAATGAGAATTCTATTTTGGGGGCCTTCACATGTGACTTTATTTTGTTCCCAGTTCTACTCACCATACAGTATTTCAGTTTTTAAAATAGTTAGCTTAATGTGCTGTAACACTGTGTGGTTTCATAATTAAAATCTCTTGTATAGGAGACTATGATTAGACTCATTTTCTAGCCAGTATCCCCAAATATGGGTTCTTAGAAATTGCTGTGCTTAAAATGCCAAAACCCCTAGTCTTTGTGGCCAATGCTCAGGGTCCCTGGGAGGTGTATTTTAGCAAAATCCAGGGACCCCAAATTGTGAGCTATTATTCTAAGCAGTAACACCCTTTATGTACAGTGCATGTATCTTTGAGTAAGCATGCATAGTATTGTGCTGCTTAATAATGGTACATTTTCCTGAAATTTCAGTCCGAAGACATAATTTGAAATACTGTAACAGAAAAGCATGTCTTGCAGTATGGAAGGGAATATATTCATTTAAAATATAATTTTTACCTTAGGAAAACTTTAAAAGAGAGAGGGGCTGTAACTTGATAAAGAAATTGTATCCAGTTAACATTACGTTTTAGCAAACAGAGTATAGTGGTACCTCGACTTAGGAAGGCTCTCCACAGCCATGTCAGACAGGTGATTTTGACAGGTCCAACCTGTCAAAATCACATGTCTGTTGCGGCTGCCCTTGATTGATGGAGATCGCCACCACCTCCTCCTCCTTCTCCTAGGTGCTTCGATCTCTGCAAAAGATATCAAAGCACCTAGGACAGGCATGTCCAAACTTCGTCCCTCCTGATGTTTTTGGCCACAACTCCCAGAATTCTACGCTTAGATTGCCAATGGCAGTGGGAGTTGCTGTCGAAAACATCTGGAAGGCCGAAGTTTGGACATGCCTGACCTAGGAGAAGAAGAAGGTGGCAATCTCTGCCTCCATCTCCTCCCCCTTTCTTGGTCATTGTTCCCTGCTCTGTCCAACAAAGTGGTGGGGTAAGCAGGGAACAATCGATCTTTGGTCAGCCTGGACACCTTGCAAGGAAAGCCGGAATGGACTGATGATATTCGGCAGATCGCCACTGGCACCACCACTTGCTTTGCAAGATGCCCGGGCTGTCCGAAGATCCATCGGTTCCTGCTCTGCCCAACAATTTGTTGGGCAGAGCGGGGACTCCTCCTCTTCACCCAAGTCTCTGTGCGAAGAGGAGGTGGCTTCCCCTCTCAATCACCAGCAGCCGAAGGCTTCTCCATGTAGTGGAGATAGACACCTGATTTTGACGGCTCTGATCTGTCAAAATCAGCTGTCTGTCGGCCGGGGCGGGAACAGCCTTCCACTGTCCCTTGATTGAGGGGTTTTTATACAGCCTTACCATATGAATGCATTAACCCTCTGGATCAGATTGATTTTCAATGCATTCCTATGGGAAACCGCTGTTCGACTTACGAAAAATTCGACTTCCGAAAATGCATTTGGAACGGATTAATTTAGTGAGTCGAGGTACCACTGTATTTAAAGACAGTACTGTATCCTTTATTTTAAACAGTATCTGCATGTAGTGTAACACTCATCATTTTAATTGAAGCATTCATTTAGTGGATGATGTTTGCATTCTGTAGTTTTTTAACTATGGGTATTAAAATGGTACATTAAAATCTGCTCATTTGATCAGAAGCACCTTTAAAGTTGGTTAGAGGTTTGAGTGATGTTAATTGCTGCTTAATCTAGTGATCTAATAAAATAAGCATTACTGCTGTAATAGAGACTTAAGTAATTCACTGCGTTTATCCCACAAAATTCAAGTGTTAACTCGATCTATATTGAATGTAATACATTTTAATTTATAACCAATGTTAAGGACATTTTGAAGCACAGGAACTTTATAGATGAAGTTTTGGATATCATAGATAGGTGATTTGGATATCTTTTACTAGGTTAAAATTTTAAAAGAACAAGGAAAGAAAAATTTGCACAGGTACTGAAAAAATTAGGAGAGCTGGAGAGAACTTGCCTCGTGCCTTTTGCTTCTTTGAGCTCCTCATGTGGATTAAAATTGGTTTCCCCATCCTATTTTTATCACTTATATGGTACACATGTTTCCTGCTGATAAAAACAGTTTTATTAGTTCAGTCTAGAAACAACCACCCAGTTGAAGAATCTTTAAAGAAGTTTGTGTGGGCAATATGCTATTATACCCAATATATTCCAGCAATTTTAACTCTGTACCTGACTCCTTAGCCAGTCACAAAATAGCCCCAAAGCCAAACCCTAGTTGTTAAAACAGAAATAAATAAAAACTTGTAGAGGAACACCTTTTTCAGTGGGAAATAGTATTCATTTAATTATGCACTTGACCTTTACAAATTAGGCAAATTTGTATTGAGTCCAGTAATTACAAACTTGGTGACTTTCCTAGTCACCAGTATTTCTCCCTCCTCTTCTAAGCTGTAGAACAGGCACCAGTGCACCCTAGCCAGGCCTTCCTTCTGTTCCTATCTATGAATGTCACCTGTTTTTATCAATGAATGTCACAAACCTGCTCTGCTTGTGCCACCTGTTTTGTAGGTTGGCTGGCCATGCTTTACATCATATGATGTACTTTCAAATACTGCTGCTGTTAGCTCATTGTATCATACCAGTGCTAGATAGCAGAGCCGTTCTCATATCTGACTGAGATGTTTTGAAAATTGATCATAGGTTATCAGATTGTAGGTGGTATAGGTTTATCCGGTCTGTAGGCAGATGGGAGAGATCAAGACGTGTAAGGCAACATTTGTGTGCCATATGAACATGGGAGTAAGTCTTGTGAATTAAATGGGACTTACCTCTGCTATAAATGTATGAGATTGCACTCTAAATCTTAGAAATTGCTTCTCAGCTGAATAACTTTAAAGTGTTCTCACTGCTCACAGTAACCTACAGCAGTTAATATCCCATGATCATATTATTGATACCTTTGTTTTTTTTGTTTTTTAAATCTTATATACTGTTTACACTTATATTATCTCTTGCTTTTTATTTTATTTTGTTGACTTTGTTCTTGTTCACCACCTTGAGTTGCCTTTGTACAAGTTGGCAGTATATAAATCACAAATAAACTAAGCTAAATCAGTTTTAACGCTTGCAGCCATGTTTCTTTGCACAGATGTACTGAAATAGCTTTTTAAGTTGTTATTCTTTTTGTCAAGTGAGGAAAGAAAGAAAGTAACGAGGATAATCAGGTCTGGAGGAAGGAAAGGTGTATGGGAGAGAAGCAAGGAGAAAAGGGTTGGGAGAAGAGGACAATTGCATTCTTTGTTACATCTCTGTTTAACCATATTACTTTTATACTCTATTACTGTGTGTATTATTAGCCTTATCATCAAATAATTGTTGCTCTTAATGGTTCTCATCATCATCTATTTCTTTGAACCTCCCCCTCCCCACCCCATCCTCTTTCATAACTTCTTACATATCCCTCTGTAAAACAGGTCCCAGCTTTTACATGCTTTCTCCATAAGTTGGTTCTTTAACTGACATTACAAATGTGCATTTCCACAAGTTGCAGGCATTTTTATCTCCATTCTTCTTGTTTCAGTAGATGAGATAGATAAACATTACATGCAAAACAAGATAATACTTGGGTAAATTGTGATGATTATGTCGTAATGAAAACCCCAAATTCACAATCTCAAAAAATTAGAATATCGCATGACATCAATAACACAAGGATTGGAAATAGAACAATATCAGACCTCTGAAAAGTATAAGCATGCATTTGTAGTTAGTACTTGGTTTCGCCCCCTTTTGCATCAATTAGTGCCTCACTGTGGCATGGCATGGATGCTACCAGCCTGTGGCACTGCTAAGATGTTATGGAAGACCAGGATGCTTCAGTAGCAGCCTTCAGCTCTGTTGCATTGTTCGGTCTCATGTCCCTCATCTTTCTCTTGGCAATACCCCATAGATTATCTGTGGGGTTCAGGTCAGGTAAGTTTGCTGGCCAATCAAGTACAGTAATCCCATGGTCATTGAACCAGGTTTTGGTATTTTTGGAAGAGTGGGCAGGTGCCAAGTCCTGCTGGAAAATGAAGTCAGCATACCCATAAAGCTCGTCTGTGGAAGGAAGCGTGTAGTGCTCCAAAATCTCCTGGTAGACGGCTGCGTTGACCCTGAACTTAATGAAGCAGAGCAGACCAACACCAGCAGATAACATGGCTCACCAAATCAACACAGACTGGAAACTTCACACTGGACTTCAAGCATTGTGCATTGTGTGCCTCTCCATTCCTCCTCCAGACTCTGGGTCCTTGATTCCCAAATGAGATGCAAACGTTGCTCTCATCAGAAAAGAGGACTTTGGACCACTGAGCAACAGTGTTCAGGTGTGGCTTGACAAGAGGAATACGACATTTGAAGCCCATGTCTAGGATCTGTCTCTGTGTGGTGGCTCTTGATGCACTAACTCCAGCCTTAGTCCACTCCTTGTGAAAGTCCCCAACACTTTTGAATGGCCTTTTCCTTACAATCCTCTCCAGGCTGCGGTCACCCCTGCTGCTTGTGTACCTTTTCCTTCCACACTTTTCCCTTCCACGTAACTTTCTAATGATGTGCTTTGATGCAGCACTTTGGGAACATCCAACTTCTTTTGCAATCTGTACCTTTTGGGGCTTTTCCTCCTTATGGAGGGTGTCAGTGATGGTTTTCTGCGCAACTGTCAGGTCAGCAGTCATTCCGATGATTGTGATTCCTACTGAAGCAACCTGAGAGACCATTTAAAGCAGGGGTCCTCAACCTAAGGCCCCGGGGCCGGATGCGGCCCGCCAAGGTCCTGAATCCGGCCCCTGGGACCAATTGAACCCCCCCCCCACCTACCCTCTGCTTTGTGAGCAAGCCAGCCACTGCAGCTGCTTCTATTGCTGAGGCAGTTCAAAGCAGTGGGCTATGCCGCTTCTCCCACTCCCCACAACTACCGCCCAGATGATTGGCATGCTGGCTAATGGGGCATTCAAAGTGGGAGGGCCACAGCAAGGTCCCCCACTCCCCCCATCCACCCGCCAGATGGTCAGGGCGCCGGGTGCAGCCTAGTGGGGCAATTTAAAACAGGAGGGCTGCGGCAAGGTCTCCCACTCCCTCCATGGCCCCAAGGCCCTGAGGATCCATCCACTTGCCCCTCCCTCCCCCTTTTTTCCATGTTGGCCTTTTTTGGGGGGGGGGGACTGTGGTCCGGCCCCCAGTGGTGTCTGGGGCGTGGTGGACCGGCCTGCTGTTTGAAAACTTTGAGGACCCCTGATTTAAAGGCTCAGGAACCCTTAGCTGCTTAGAGTGGGACACTTTGAGCCTAGAATATTGAACCTTTTCACACTATTCTAATTTTCTGAGATTGTGAATTTTGGGTTTTCATAAGCTGTATGCCATAATCATCACAATTCTACCAAAGTTTTATCTTGCTTTGCATGTAATGTTTATCTAGCTCATATATTAGTTTCAGCTTTTGAGTTGACTTACTGAAATAAATGAATATTTGCACAATATTATATTGTTTTTTACTTTCACCTGTAGTATGTTAGTACAATTTTGCAGGAAATCTGCTTTTGTATCCTTTTGCAAGTTTATGTCAATTCTCACCAAGCCACTGCTACTTATTCCTTCACCTCCTTTGACTCTGTTATAAGTGCCAGTCCAATGTAGATGGTAGTTGAGTTGATATGCCCTTACAACTTTCTTAGTCCTCTTGTACTCCCCAGGGCACCACATGACAAGGCTGTTGTCATTGCTCTGATGGCTTGTTGTGGAGGAGGGCAGGATATTCATTGCTTTGAAACTAGCACTATTTGCAAGTTAGGCATTTGGCTCCACAATGTCTAGTAAAGCTGAAAAATTCTGCCTTGTATCCAACACTAGAAAGATGCACTGTGTCATTCAGCTTATGGGGAGGGGAAAGGAGGATTCTGAAGCAGTCTGTTTAATTTTGCCACATACAACTTTAAAAATAACAAATCCTCAAAACAATGTAGCATTCATTTGTGGCATCTTTACTAGCACAAAAGCCTCAATGTGACCCTTTTACTGTCTTGAGCACATACAAGCAAACTTTACTTTCTTTGTCCCCCCCCCCACTTTCTACATATCATTTTGTTTATTGTTTGCGTTATTTCACCAGCTTGAAAGAGAAAAGACTTACTTTTCTCTTTCATTTTGCATTGCATTTAGTTTTGTAACATGCTGATCATTTGGAATAATTCTGGATAATGTGTACAGCACTTTCATTTTCAGTCTGTTTCATATCAGACATCTATTCTTTGTAATTAATATGGTTAGAATGTTTGAACTGCTTTATGAAGATGGAAAAATATTTTGATAGTCAACATTTTTTAGTCCAGAGAGAGCAGTGCTTTTATTTGTGTTGAGATCATTTTGCAGAAATATTTTAAAATAGTATCCAGACCGTGAGAGAAAGTGTAGCTTTTTAGTTTAAGATATATAAAAAGGTAACTTTGGAAAGTCTGAGCAATGTGCTTTAAGTAGTTGCCTTATGAGAGAGGAGTTTAAAAGAAATAAGATTGTGCACATTAGATTTAATGTGCCCCTTAGTTCATTTGGTTTGTAATGTTAATATAAAACTTTCATTGGTTAGTTAGGATAATTGTAATATAAGTGCAGCTCAGCTCTCAAACAGTGTACTGATAGGTGATTAATATACATTGATTTGGGATAATGAAATGTCAGACTCCCAGTCATACTTTTTTTGCTCATTTTTGTGGTTTTGGTTTCTAATTTTCAGACCTGTATTGTGATATGGTAATGCTTCATTAGTGCCTTAAAGTGCCTCACTCTATTTTTCTGTGTATAAGACGCCCATAAGCTGGCTGTTTACAGAAATGAGGTATGGGCAGTTTCGCAATCTCATGGTTCTCTTTTTGGCTTACTTCCATGTAGAAGACACCCCACAATTTTTAGTCTAATGATTTTAGACAAAACATAGTCGTATACATGGAAAATGTGGTATCTCTTCTGACTTTTATATCCTTATTTCTTCTGCAGTTGATCTCTTGTTCTGCGAAGATTAATACAGTAAGATTGGTCATGATGAAATGATAGGAAGGGAAGTTTAAAGACATGCAGTTGAATTCAGATTGCATTTGTTAGGTTATTATTTGAACAGGGTGTACTTGGTGCAGTATATAGCCATACAGTGTCATGTATAGCTGTAAAATAGGGCACCAGGGTATGCAGAATGATGTTATTCTTATGTGGCTGTAGTGTCAAATGCTCATGTAGAGATGTCTGTGAAAAGTTGTTTAATAAAAAGTTGCTAAAAATGTCTCAGATGGGAGACATAAAATGTATATATTTAGAATGTATCTCTTAAAGCAGCTCATTTAAAGGCTTAAGAACTGTCTTGTTTAAAATTACCTACAGAAGAATCTTTGCACCCCTCACTGAATATTTTACAAAGGTAGCATTTTCAGCAAGAGCCCTTAGAATGATACTATTGAAAGAACTTTAATGGATGCCATGTGGTATTTTAGATGTCAAAATCTGTTATCCTGAGTTTTGCCTAGAACCAAATAGCCCTTAGTTGCTATGAGGAGACAGGTGTGGTGTTGCAAATAAGCTTGTTAGTCTGTGACTTATTACCAGCCTTCTTGCCAGACATGACCACATTACTCATGTTTATCTAATCGTATATGAGAGGGAGGGGAAGAAGATGTTTGCTATGTTGTCTGAATGTGATTTTTACTTGCTACAGACCAGTATAGATTAAAAATAATAAACCTATACATTAGGACTGTGGAATCTCCTGCATATACTTGAAGACAGTCACATATATAATGCATTGAATTTCTGAGGCTACAAAGAATGATTAGTGGCTGCTAAATTGGCCACAATAATAATAATAATAATAATAATAATAATAATAATAATAATAATAATAATAATAATAATAATAATAATAATAATAATTTATTATCTTTGTGTGTATATACTCAGTATACACATACAATGAAATTTCAGACACCCAGAGACCAGATTCAACACAAACACACACACACACACACACACACACACACACACACACACACACACATGCCCGAACACTCTCACACACATTTAAAAATCCCCTCAACACACGCACATAAAAAAATCCCCAAACACTCCCCCACCCCCACCCCACCCCTAAAAACACAAGCATCTACACAACAGACTAGGTAATACTGTCCCAGTGCTCATTGCTGGTAGTCTTTAAGTTCATTATTAAGTGCAATTATCGCTCTGGGATAAAAACTGTTCAGAAGACGTGTGGTCCGAGTTTTAATTGCCAGAAGGCAACAGTTCGAAGAAATTATGAGCAGGATGAGTAGAGTCTCTCAGAATGTTGTGTGACTTCCTCTAACAGCGTGATGTGAAGATGTCATCCAGGGTTGGTAGTTGGAGCCCGGTAACATTCTGGGCAATTTTAATTATTATCTGTAGAGCTTTTTTTGTCTGTTACAGAGCTGCTCCCATACCATGAAAACATGCCATAAGTTAGGACACTCTCAGTGGTGTTGTGATAGTAGGACATAAGTAGATGCTGAGATAAATTCATCTTCCTGAGCATTCCCAGGAAATACAGCCTTCTTCACAACCATGTTGGTGTTTGCAGTCCATGCGAGGTCCTCTGAGATGTAAGTGCCCAGATATTTAAAGCTACCAACCCTCTCCACATAATACCTCATCAAATGCAGCTCATTAATTAAAAATATATGGCCATAACGGCCACAACTCATAAAATGGCATCTATTTCTGTACATTAATTGGGGTTCACTTTTGGGTAGATTGTCTTATATTGTTGCCAAACTAAACTTTATGATTGTTTCAAATTATTTATTATTCCCCTGTTTGGGATGTACATCTGTTCTCCCCTCCCAAATTAAAATATTTCCATGTATAAGACCTTATTGGGGTCTAAAATTGTTAGACTATAATTTGAGGGTCATCTTATACATGGAAGTAAGCCGAGGAGAGAACCATGCAGTTGTGAAACTGTAATTTTGGGTTGGAGAAGTGAGGGGTCGTCTTATAAACGAGGGCATCTTATAGAAGGAAAAATATATGGGTATATCCCTCCCTAGGGAACAATGTGCCCAAGTGAAGATAGTTGATGCTTCATGTTATGGAAGGACATTTATGCATTTTCTCTTTATATGACATTATTTTTCTCTCTCCTCTTTCTATAATTTTGGGTCAGAAAAGTGGGGGTCGTCTTATACTTTTCCATTTTATAGGTGGAAAAATATGGTATTTTACAGTGACAGGGGGATATGGTGGAAAGCAGTAAGCATAAGGATAATAGTGTCTAGTAGACTTTGTTTTGAGATAAAAGCAAAAGCAAAGTGTTCTGCTTATATAGCACCCCATACCATTTCAAGTAGTCTCTGGGTGGTTTACAGTTTAATTACAGTATGCAGGTTACACATTCCCCCTACCCCAGCAAGCTGCGTACTCATTTTTCTGACCTTGGAAGGATGGAAGGCTGAATCAACCATGGGCCTGCTCCCGGGATTGAACGCCAGGTTGTGAGCACAGTTTTACTTGCAGTACAGGCATTTAACCACTGCACCATGGGGCTCCTAAGTATCCATTTCGTCCCTTCCCTGTATCTAGTTAGGCCTATATACCAGCTTCTCCCTTATCATTGTCAATTTTCATCCTGTTCTTACTTAATCATGACCAGGCTTTAAATCTAGTTAGAAATGTTGCATAACTGGAAGGAGTTTCAAGCTGTCAGTAAATATATGCAGAGGTTGGCTTATTCACATCCAAGAATAAATAGTGAGCAATTTGTTGTAGTTTGTTTTCTTAACTGCTTATTTTTAGGAGTTGTTGACCTTGGCAGGTAGTAGCTGTTTGAAGCTGTACTGCATGTAGTTCATTTGAATGCCCTCTTTCCATTTAGAAGGGCAGATTTTATTTATTTATTTTTATTTATGAGTATTTTACCCCACCTTTCTTCTTGGAAAAGGACCCAAGATGACTTACAGCAATGAGGGACAATATACAGTCCAGTACAATTAATACATATTCAACTTTAAGAACAGGGAATTGAAAGGTATCTTACAGCATTAGAAGGCAACATTAACGTTGAAAGAGAACATGAGTAGTTAAGAAAAGAGTTTAAATTTGATGTAGTCATGGATAGTAAACCATGTAAAAGTTATGAGGGATGGGAACTAACAATTGATAACATGGTGTCAATGTAGTCACACAAGGAGAGATACAAACACAAAGTTATGAGTAGTTATAAACACGTGTGTGTAGCCATGTATGGTAGTCCAACTTTCAGGGAAAGCTTGCCTGAAGTGAAAGGGCTTTGTTTCCGGAAAGACAGCAGGGATGGTACAGTCCTGGCCTCTAGCGAGAGAGAGTTCCAGAGTCTGGGTGCAGCAGCCGAGAAGGCCCTTTCATGGGTTCCCATGAGATGTACCTGTGAGGGTGGCAGGATGAAGAGAAGGGCCTCTTCTGATAACCTTAGCACCTGAGCCGGTTCACTCTGTGAGATTCGATCTTTGAGGTACAGTAGTCCCTCATACATCGTGGTAGATAGGTTCCAAAACCACCCGCAATAAAGAAAAATCTGTGATATGCGGACGCTGGGGGGGGGGCGGTGCCAGGTCACCATCACAGAGAAAAAAAGAGCCAGCCCTCCTGCAAGCCGAGGCACCGGGAGGAACGAGCGGGAGGGCTCTGCGTGGAGCAGGGTCTGTGTGTGTGTGTGTGTGTGTGTGTGTGTGTGTGTGTGTGTGTGTGTGTGTGTGTGTGTGTGTGCTTGAAAATCCTGAGAGTCCCTCCAGGGCCATCCAGCAAGGTCTCTTCCCCGCCTCCCTAAGCCTGTCAGAAGTAACCCTTGAGATCCCAGTAGGGGAAAGGCGGGGGGGGGGACACTTGCTGGCTTGCTCCTGGTTCCCTTTTGCAGCTGCAGCCAAGGTAAAGGCAGGGACAGCGGCGGCAGCTTAGAAGGCTTTTCCCCTCCGGTTCAACCTCTTATGCCTGCTTTCTTTCTTTCCCTCGTGCGTGCTTAAGTGGGTGTGTTCTCCGCAGAAGAGGAATTCATCCAGCCCTGGAGAGGGTGGGAAGGGAAAGGAGCCAGCGTGTTTGGGGCTGGGATGAGTGAAAGGAGAGGATGGTGGGGGCAGCAGAGGAGGAAGAGGAAGACCTACGTGCGTGTGCACGGGATGATTAGGAAGGGGGAAAGAGAAAGAGATGTGGAGGAGAGGTGGTGGTGATGTCTTTGTCAGTGAACAGCAGCCTCCTAGCAAGTAAAAAGTGATCAGTAGAGATGGGCACGAAACGAGCGATTTTTCGTTTTTGTCTTTCATTTCGTTACGCAATGAAAACGAAATGATTTTTTTTAAAAACAGAACGAAAACGAAACAACCAAATTTGCCATGTTTTTTCATTTTTGTTGCAGCAGATGCATTGAACTAAAAAGAATGCTAACGAAACAGCAATTTTTCGTTTTCATTTTTGTTTTTTCGTTTCGTTACCTAACAAAACGAAAATGAATTTTTTTGCAAAAAAAGTCACGAAAACGAAAACGGACCCCTAAACGACCAAACGACAAATGAAACACCATTTTTTTGAGCCGTGTCCATCTCTAATGATCAGCACAGATCCCTACCCATGCTGACACAAGGTGGGATGAAGGTCCGATCACGTTCCACTTGCTAGGAGACTGCTGTTCACTGAGAATTCCATGGACAGGCTCCAATGCATCCAAACACCCACGCCGCCCGAGACTTTTTGTCCCTTCTCCATTTAAAAGCATTGCAATGCTTTCCAATGGGGAAAATTTCTCCATTGAAAAGCATTGGCAATGGTTTTCAATGGAGATTGCGGCCGCCGCCTCCAGAAGCCTGGGAGGCGTGCGGGGGGGGGGATGGCGGGGAGCAACACAATGGCTCTCCGGGGTCGGGGGTGGGTGGGGAGCGACCCGATCGCCCCCCCCCCCAGCGGTGCAGGTACTGCAATCCTGCGAAGTAGCGGGACCGGAACCGCGAAATGGCGGGGGGTCACTGTACCAAGGACTGTCAGCTGTTAATCACTGTGGTGTATATTTCCATTTAGTTGCCCCTCATTAGTATTAGTATAGTGGTATATTTTAAAGAAATGCCATGTGAGGTTCAACAGGTATCTGAATGTTTTAAATTTTAAATTTTTTTATTTGTGTAAATTATTAGAAAGACTATTATGTGATGTGTATTAAAGTGGAAAAGCATGGAAAAATAAATATCAACAAATGTTCTGTCCAGGTATTTCCAGTTAAACCCTCACTAGACATGTGAAATATCCAGGAATTTTTGAAGCAGTGGGGGGAAAGTCTTTGGAAAAACTGGAGTGGAAATAGTATTTTCCCAGTTTCCTTAAGTTTTATATCTGCCTTTATACTTTGTGGCAGGAATTCCAGAGGGCTAGTCTGCCTCCAATGTGGAGTTGGCAGACTGGGCCACAGGTGTCCTAGAATATCAGTCTACTGTTCACATCGAGTGGGTAAACAGGGTCCCAGGGTCCCAGTCTATCTAAAGGAGTCCTGATAACTTCCTTTAGATAGACTGGGCAACAACTTAGCACTGTAAAATGATTACCCAAACAGGCATGCTATGACACAGGGCTGTTCAGCTTTGAACAGGCCAAGGTCTACTTTATCCGTCCTAAAGTGCCTCAGGGCTACTACACTAAAACCTCTACTTACGAATTTTATCCATTCCGAGCACATGCTCAAAAGAAAAAAAACTTTTGTAAGTAGAGCAGGGGTTTCCCATAGGAATGCACTGAAAACCAATTAATCTGTTCTTGAGGGAACAGATTTAAATGCACCATGGCCCTTGAACTGCCCCGCTCGGCTGAGACAGTGGGCTGGCAGACCCAGAACTTTGCTGGGGCAGTGGTGGTCCTTGAGATGGGGGAGGGAGGGTGGGGAACTTTTTAATTGATGACCGGCAGGCTACGTTTGAACCCTTTGCATAACAAATCAGCACTACATGGGACTGCATATAGGATAAATATTGCTCCAACTTCAGATAATGGAAAAACAAAAACAGAGTGGCTGAATGAACTGATAATGTACCAGTGGCTGATTTTCTCCTATAAGATGCTAGTGCTTGATATAGCTGATGAAATATAATCTGTTATGGCAATATTGTGCCATATAAATTGTAAGTTACACTTGACACTGAGTAAGGGTTAAGGCCTTTTTGCAGCAGGGGTACTCTTCCTTGGCTGGATGGAGTTCTCATCCCACTTAGGCATTATGTTAATAACTTAATGGTGGTTTCAGGTATGAGCAAATTTGATCACAACTCCCCAGTTCTGGTCACCTACATTGGCTTCCTGTCTTTTTCAGGGCCAGGTTCAAGGGCCTCATGTTAGTCTATAAGGCCTGTCACATTTTGGGGCCCCGCCAATTGTTGAAGCTTTTCCCCCTCAGAACATAAGTCTGTGCCACCCATTTTTCAGCAACACTTCCTTTGGGTTGCCACACTGAGAAAAGCAAAGAACTCTGTGACCATAAATTATCAGCCATGGTCCCTTCCTTATGGAATTGATAACTGGTAGAAGTATGTCAGGCCTCTTCTCTCCCATCCTTTATGAGGATGCTTAAGATTGTGTCATCTCAAGAAGTATTAAAGGACATCTTCTGCTAAGTCCATTCAAATTTATGGTTTTTGGTGTCATTTGGATTTTGTGCACTTATTATATACCGTAAATGTATGTGGAGATGTTTCATTTGTTGTGTGTTGATTATTGTTTTGTAAACTGCTTAGAGTAGTGCTTTGCATTAAGACAGAGGTAGGTAGACAGATAGATGGATGGATGGATGTACAATCACAGTTACTTAGCTGAGGAAGCTTCTCTGGAGCAATCTGTTGATGGTTATGTTCCCCACCCACTGGAGAGTTTTTGTCTCCACTGAATTGACTGCTGTGTAACAGCTGAACTTGAGGACCAAAAAAGAAAAGAAAAACCCAACCCTGAATATGTCTTGTGCAGTTGCAAAAGCTGTTGTAGAATTGCCACACCACAGAGGGAGTTACTTTGCATATCAGAAGCCAATGGTTTGTCAGCTATTGTTGGCTTAATCCAGGCTCATCTCTACATGTGTCTTGTACAGCAAGCACAAAGGACTTCCCTGTAATTCCTGTAGTGTCTTGTTGATGCTGGAGTTGGGAAGTAACAATACAGCAGCTTACGAACACAACTGTGGTGCTTTTAACAAGAACAACTGCTTTTGTTTTCCCCTGGTTGGTCAACATTTATGTAGCATTATGAATATAGAAAGCATGGAAATGTTTTTTTCTATTCTGTTTTAATAGTTTTTGTGAACTGTAGAGGTATTTTTGCATGTTTGTGTTAAACTTCAGTAGGAAAGTTACTTGTTTTGGTTCTGTGTGCATTACTCCATGCAAAACAATGCAAGTGAACCTGTATTGTTGCCAGCAGCGGCCACATGATGGCCATGGCCAGCAATCTCAAACACTCTGAATACTACTGAATGCTATCATTGTGTCAGCATTGCCATCTGCCAGCTTAACATTTAAAGCTTTTAAAGCTGTTATTGCTGTTTGTTTTATGATGTAGCGTGTATTTCTTCCCATTGGTGCTACCTTGTTTTACCTATGACTTATCTTCTATTCCAGCGTTTTTCAACCACTGTTCCGCGGCACACTAGTGTGCCGCGAGATGTTGCCTGGTGTGCCGTGGGAAAAATTGAAAAATTCTAAAGAAATTCAACCCAGGGCCAGCGGGCGGCCTACAGCTGGGAGGCGCTATAAATAGCGTCCAAGGGCCAGCTTGGCTCCTCCCCCCCGAGGCCCGCGGCGCTGGCGTCACTTCCTCCCCGGCCGGACCTGGCCCCGCTCATTCTCTTAGTGTTTGCCCTGTGCCTGCCGCCGCCGCCGCGACTCGCTCGCTTCTCTCTCCCCCCCCTCCTTTTTTTACCCTGGACCACCACCACCCCTTTCCTGGGAGCTATCAATGGACTGAGCCGCCCGACAGCCCGCCCGCCAACACGAGCCGGCCCGGGAGCCCCAGCCCAGAACAAACCACCAGGTGAGGGGAAGGGGAGGAGGGGCGCCCGGCTGCCCCACGAGCACCGCGGCAGGGCTGCGAGGAGGAGGGGATGGAGGAGGCCTCCGCCGGGCCTGGGCTGAGGAGGCGGGCGGGGGGGCTACTGGCACGGCTGGCCGGCCGGCCGGCCGGCCTTTAGGGTCCGGGAGGGGAAGAGCCGTCTCTGAGGGGCCCCGAGATGGGTTCTTTGAAGTCTTGCCCCTTTCTTTCTGTCTTGGGTTGCCCTCTTCTCTCTGTGTGTCTTTTCTTTCTTTTTTCCCCCACCTCTCTCTTTCCATTTGTACCCTTTCCCCTCTTCATAGAAACGTGCTCATTTCTAGCCTGCATATGTGTATGTCTAGCAGCCTGCCTACTGTAATTAAAACTGTAAACCACCCAGAGACTCCTTGAAGTGGTATGGGGCGGTATACAAGCAGAACACTTTCTGCCTTCTTTCCTTCCTGCCTGCCTTCATCCTCCTCCCCTCCTGTTGCTGGACTTGCTGAAGGCATCTGCCTTGGCCACAGTGTGGAGAGCAAGATGGGCTTTTGGGTCTTATTTGTGTTCCTGGAGAGTCAGTGCCCCTTCTCAGGTCTCCACTGGACACAGAAGTCCATGCAGGGCAAAATGTCTTTAAAAAAACAACACAGGTAAGTGGGAACTGGGTGCTAGAGAGCGGGCTGCCTCAATCTGTGGCCCCTCTGTCCTGCTTCTCCCTACACCAGCAATGGCGAACCTTTTAGAGACTGATATAGGCACAGAGTTAAATTTTTTAACATTTTCTAATGGTGGTGTGCCTCGTGATTTTTTTCATGAAACAAGTGTGCCTTTGCCCAAAAAAGGTTGAAAAACACTGTTCTATTCAACAACTTTAATAGTACAAAAACACAATTATTGCCCAAACAGATCGCCTTATCTGATTGTGTTCCCCCCTCACCCAAATATGTACATGCAGTTACAAATTTTATTTGGCCCAATGGAAAGCTGTGGATCTTAATTGGGACTGAGCTTTGGAGATGCTCACATTGCTCCAGAATGCAACAATTGGGAGCATGTCGGTTGATAGGACCTGGTCCAGGATGGCTTTGATTTACATCAAATTGGTTTAAATCATGATTTAAATTTTTAACAATAGATGCTTTGACAACTTAAATATGAATACTGTACAGTATTGACTTTTTTAAAAGTAAAACATAATTTAAATTGTGATTCATAGCCATTTGATTTAAACAAATCATTGATTTTTATCCACCCTGGGCTTTACATTGTCTTGGTGAAACCCAGGTCAGGGAATAGGGCATGTTATTCTTCTGAGTTAGTGAAGCCTGTGGTATATTTCCTTCCCCTTGAGAAGGGAAAGTCAAATAAATCTGGAATGCCAAAAAAAGGGGGGGGTTATCTGTGGCAAACATATTTAGTCCTCTGAATATGTGCTACTGATAATATATTTTTATAAAATTTTAATAGAATACCAGAGGTGTTACTGATCTATAAAAATCTTGACACGTCTCTTTGGTAAATATTTTGCTACTTTGAAAATGGAAGAAAAGCCTTGACGCTTTTCAGATATGGAACCAAAGGACCTGGTAATCTGATTCAGAAGGAGAAAGTGTGATCTCGGGATGTAAGAAAATAAATTGGGCCAAAACACTTTTGGCAATTTTAAATTTTAAACATTATGATAAAGTGTTGATGGTTATAGTTTATATTACTGCTCATACGTATGTTACATGAGTGACATAGCCCAGAGTCCTGTTAGCATTTTGTATAACTTGCCATAATTAATTGATGAGGTTGGAGTTCATCTTGATTGTACATGTGGATGTGTGACATGGCTGATGTGTACCACAACTCCTTGTCAATTAACTTCAGTTAACTGAAGTTAATCTTAACTGAAGCAATCTTAATTGAACATGACTAAGATTCTGGCCACTGGTATTGACACTGGTTCATTATACACAGAGAGAGAGTGGGGGGGTTATAGGATAGGTTCCTCCCGCACATGCATGCTGGTATTTCTGTAGAGTCATGCATCTGATCTGACAGACAGTTGCAAGTGAGTGGCAGGTGGGGGGAGTGAAAGCTATTATGAAAGCTATCTTGAGTGTAGTAGAAACAATAAAATGTATCAGCCCTGCCTCATTTTTAAAATAAAATGGTTCTGGATGATGCTATTTTTAAAGAAAAGATGCAACCATGCAGTGATAAAACTAGCAATGCATGACAGAAGGGATATGACATGATAATTCGGCATGAATTTGAGATATGAGATCAGTTCCAAAGTTGATATTCTGACAGCCCTTTCAGACCAGTCCTCTGAAACAACTGATTGTTACCTAGCTAGATATTTCAACTAAAATCCAGTGATCACTGAGTTCTGTTTATTTTCTTTCCGTATACAGTGGACCCTTGTATAACAAGTGGTTTGTTTAACAAAAAAATCCTGCATTGAGCAGAAGTTTGTCCTTGATGATCTTAGCTCTGTTCTTCTATGATTCTATTAAGTACTGTATAGTAAGAGCTTAGGACTAGCAGCAGGACACCTACTGTAATGAGCTGCGACACTCTGACCCATGCTCATTTAGAATGAGTTCAGACTCTTATTATAATATAGTCCTCCAGGATCTTGAAATATGAATGACAATATCTATGGTTTAAGTGTCTCCTGACCTTTCACTGTCATTAGGCAAGTTGATATCTAACAGCCGTATCATCTTCTTAATAATAATAATTGTGTGCCATCAAGTGAATTCTGAATTATGAGCAGTCCTTTTCAGGGTTTTCTAGGTGGAGAGAACACCAAAGTGGTTTACCATTCCTTTCTTCTGGGGGAATCCTGGGGCTGTGTAGTTTGCCAAAGGCCATACAAGTTGTCTCTTCTGAGATGTAGAGAGCAGAATTGAACTCCCAACCTCTTGCTCTGCAACTAACTTGCCAATGTCATCTTAAAACACCAAATAATGAGGCCAAGGTGGCAGAAGCTGTGGCCAAGATACATTTCTGTTATTAGAGCCCAAATTATTATTTGTTTGAACTGTGGATAACATACTACTGTTCTCTCCTAATATAATTAATCTGAATAGAAAATTTAAAATATGAATTGTATTTGTTTATTGAACCCAATATTGAGATTGTTAAGCTTTTCCAGATCTCTGTATCTGTCAGCCTCATATATATATTTTTCTCTTATTTTCTAACCTTGGCTTCTTCAGAGATTTATTTGTAGGGACAGTAACATCACAGTGATGGTACCAATTATGCTCTGGATTGTGATACTTTATCCATTAGATTACCCTTAGTTTAGCAGAATTCATTTGGATGTCAACTCCTTTCTTAAAGAAATCAGCCCTGAATGTTCACCGGAAGGACAGATTTTACAGCTGAAGCTCCAATACTTTGGCCACTTCATGAGGAGAGAGGATTCCTTGGAAAAGTCTCTGATGTAGGGAAAGATTGAAGGAAAAAGGAAAAGGGGATGGCAGAGAATGAAATGGTTGGACAGTGTCATCAGTGCAACCAACATGGATTTGACCAAACTCCAGGAGGCAGTGGAAGACAGGAGGGCCTGGCATGCTCTGGTCTATGGGGTCACGAAGAGTCGGACATGACTGAACAACAACAAAACTGTCATTGTAGATGATTTGGCATGCAGTATGGAACCATTGCCAAAAGGAGAGAGAAAGGAGTAAAATCCTGGTCCTTGGGGTAGTAAGTCACAGTAGGCCGATTACAGTAGTGGGAATTTTGTAGATTCAGATGGCCTACTGTACAGCAACTTACAATTAGAGTACAGTTGGTCCATTTGAATTAGTGGAAGAGTTAACTCATTGAATCCCTGCTGATGCAGTGGCCCTACTCTAGTGTGACTTAATTCCCTAAGCAACAGAATTTCAGCCACTGTGTAGCAGTTAAAAATGGTAATGAAAATGGGTCAGTGGGTAAAAATATATAAATATGTAAAATTCCAGCAGCACAAGAGAAACAGCTGCACAAATCCTGTGTCTGGCTAATCTGTGCTAAGCATTAAAGTTAGCTGTTGGATACTTCTAAAATTTTCAGTATCTCAGCACTTGTTTACCTTTGCATTTCTCTGTGCTGACATAGTGCAAAATTTGCTATCTAAGTGGGGGATCAAGTGAAAGGGAATATGTGAATAAAAGACATATCCCATCAATGTTAGAATAACTCTAAAAAACTGTGAACATAAGAAGAGCCATGCTGGATCAGGTCAAGGGCCCATCTAGTCCAGTTTCCTGTATCTTACACGAGACTACATATCTGTTTCCTGATACCACTCCACTGCATTTGGTCTTTGAAGTACCCTGTTTTTTTAAGCCTGGAGATGACATAATCCCAACATGGCTTGTAACCTGTGATGTACTTTTCCTCCAGGAATCTGTCCAATCCCCTTTTGAAGGCATCCAGGCCAGATGCCATCACCACATCCTGTGGCAGGGAGTTCCACAGATTAACAACGCGCTGGGTGAAAAAATATTTTCTTTTGTCTGTTCTCACTGTCCCAACCCTCAGTTGGAGTGGATGTCAGCTAGTTCCTCTCTCAATTTTTCTTATGCCCTGCTTTATTTTGTACATCTCAATCATATCCCCCCTCAGGTGCCTTTTTTCCAGAATAAAGAGCCCCTTTCCTCATAAGGGTGCTCCCCCAGCCCCGTAATCATTTTAGTTTCTCTCTTCTACACCTTTCCCATTTCCACTGTTTTTTTTGAGCCGTGGTGACCAGAACTTTGCACAATACTCCGGGTGTGGCCTTACTGTCATTTTGTACATCTTCTCTGGTCTTCACTACTCAGAAAAGTTTCGTCATCTACAAACTTGGCCACCTCACTGCTTATCCCTGTCTCCGGGTCATTCATTTATGAACAGATTGAAAAGCACCAGTCCCAGGACATATGCCTGGGGCACACTGCTTTTCACCTCTCTCCATTGTGAAAATTGCCCATTGATACCTACTTACTGTTTCCTGGATCTCAACCAATTCTCAATCATAAGAGGACCTGCCCTCTTATCCCCTGACTGCAATTTTCCTAGCAGCCTTTGCTGCTGGACTGTGTCAGAAGCTTTCTGAAAATTAAGATAGACCAGTGATTTTCAACCTGTGGGTCCCCAGATGTTCCTGTAATCCAACCCCCAGAAGCCTCCACCACTCGCTGTGCTGGAAGGGATTTCTGGGAGTTAATGTCCAGGAACATCTGGGGACCCACAGGCTGAGAACGACTGAGATAGACAATATCCACTGTTTCACCCAAATCCACGTGCCTGAGGAACTTTTCAAAGGATTCTAAATGGTTTGTGAGGCAAGACTTACCCTTAAAGAAGCTGTGCTGATTTTCCCTCAGCAAGGCTTTTTCGTCTATGTGTTCTAAGATTTTCTCTTGGATGAGGCTTTCCACCATCTTCCCTGGGACAGATGTAAGGCTAACTGGCCTGTAGTTTTCCGGGTCCCCCCTCCTTCCTTTTTAAAAAATTGTTGTGACATCTGGTATCCTCCAGTCCTCCAGCACTGTGGCCATTTCAAGAGACAAGATGCATATAACCTTTAAGAGATCTGCAAATTTCATTTCTCATTTCCTTAATAACCCTTGGGTGGATGCCATCTGGGTCCCAGTGACTTGTTGATGTTCAATTTATTAGTTAAACCTAAAACATCCTCTCTTTTAACCTATTGATTTAATTCTTTAGTCAAGAGGGGCCGTTTGGGCTGCAGAATCTGCCCAAAGCCTTCTGTCATGAATACAGATGTAAAGAAGTCATTTAATTTCTCTGCAATTTCCAAGTCCTCCTTTACCTCCCCTTTACCTCTCTCACCATCCAGAGGGCCAACTGCTTTTCTAGCAGGTTTTTTACTTCTAACATATTGGAAAAATACTTCTATTATTTATCTCATATTGCTAGCCATATGTTCCTCAAAGTCTTTCTTTGCCTCTCTTATCATCTTCTTACATTTCTTTTGCCAGAGTTTGTGTTCCTTTTTATTTTACTCATTTGGGGAGCATTTCCATTTACAGAAAGACCTCTCCTTGTCCTTTAGAGCAGTGCTCCCCAACCTTTTTGTCCCCGCGGACCGGGAAATTTTTGAAAATTTTTCTGTGGCCCGGGGGTGGGTGGGGGGTGGGGGGGGGGGGAGAATGCGAAAGGGGGGTCCGGCGGGGAGGCAAAAGGGGGGGTGAAAGCAAAGGATGGGAGGGAAGGAGGAGGGGGAGGCACGAGAGCAGCGGTGGCGGCACTTACCGGCTTGGGGCGTCGGGCGTGCCACTCCCCCCCCCACACACACGGGCGGGGTGGGGGGGAACCCGGTGCTCCTGGGCAGGCGGGCCCCCGCCTCCTCCTCCGGCGCCGGGAGCCGCGTGCGGGTCTCGCTGCTGGCGCCCTGCTTGCTCCTGCTGCCGCCGCCGCCGCCGCCGTGGGCCTCCCCCTCCGCCGGGGAAAGCGAGCGGGGCGCCAGCAGCGAGACCCACGCGCGGCTCCTGGCCCCGGCGCCCCGCGCGCGGCACCCGCTCGGCCATGACGGGAAGCGCCCTCGCAGCACCGACGAGCCGCCTCCTCCTCCTCCTGTTCCTCCTCCTCCTCCCGCCGCCGCCGCCGGAGGAGCAGCAGCAGCCCCCCCGCAATCGCCCCCCCGCCGCCGCCGCCTCCTGCTCCTGCTCCGGTTCCTCCTCCTCCTCCTCCTCCTCCTCCTCCTCCCGCCGCTGCCGGAGGAGCAGCAGCGAGGGCAATTGCGGAGGGGTGGTGGCGGCGGCGGCGGGACGGGGGCGATGGCGGCGGCGGGACGGGCGATTGCGGGGGGGGCTGCTGCTGCTCCTCCGGCGGCGGCGGCGGGAGGAGGAGGAGGAGGAGGAACAGGAGGAGGCGGCGGCGGCTCGTCGGTGCCGCGAGGGCGCTTCCTGGCATGGCCGGGCGGGTGCCGCGCGTGGGGCGCCGGGGCCAGGAGCTGCGCGCGGGTCTCGCTGCTGGCGCCCCGCTCGCTTTCCCCGGTGGAGGAGGAGGCCCACGGTGGCGGCGGCGGCGGCAGCAGGAGCAAGTGGGGCGCCAGCAGCGAGACCCGCACGCGGCTCCCGGCGCCGGAGGAGGAGGCGGGGGCCCGCCTGCCCAGGAGCCCCGGGTTCCCCCCCACCCCGCCCGTGTGTGGGGGGGGAGTGGCACGCCCGACGCCCCAAGCCGGTGAGTGCCGCCGCCGCCAACGCCGCCGCGTCCCTCCTGGCGGAGCCCAAGCGGCCGCCGCCAACGCTGCCGGGGCGCCAGCGTTTGGGGGCGGAGTCGCCGGCTGGCCGGCCTGGGAGGAGGGGAGGGGAGGGGAGGAGGGAGGCAAAGGCGGCGGCGGCTCCTCCTGCGCTCCTCCAGCCTTCCTCCTCCACCGGCCGCCCGCGGGAGAGAAGAGGAGGAGGAGGAGGGCGGCGGAGGAAAAGGGGAGGAGCTTCCCCGGCCTCCCCAGGCGGCCCGGTGCCGACCGGTCCACGGACCGGCACCGGTCCGCGGACCGGGGGTTGGGGACCACTGCTTTAGAGCCTCCCTAACTTTACCCGTTAACTGTGCTGGTGCCCTCTTGGACTTAGAGGAGCTCTTCTTTCTTTGTGGTATGCACTTCTGCTGGGCCTCTACTGCTGTTGTTTTAAACAGGCTCCATGCAGTCTGAAGAGCTTGGGTTCTTTTTACCTTCCCTTTCAATTTCTTTCTAACTAGTTTTTTCATCTGAGGGGCGCCTGCCCTTTGGAAGTCAAGGGGTTTTGTGTCTGATTTGCTTGACACTCTTCAAGGGTTTGGATGCATTTTCTGACTACTACAGTAGTGCCATTGCCTGTTTTCAGGTATGCATCTAATTGCTCCTGATTCCTATCATTCAGGGTTATTTTCTGTGTAAGCAAGGAGATGACTTTCTTCCACTGCTCCTTGCATATTGTCATTGACTTTCCATAGGTCATGACTTGGTACTTTCATCTTCTAGTGGAAGGGTAGTAGCTATTTCCTAAATAGGTATCTTTTTTCTTTTCCATTCGATCATTCACAGCTTCCACATACTTGGAATGGAAACCTTTTCAGTTGCTTAATCATCAAATAAGAAACATTTGTAAGCATATCCCAATATAGTGTATGCAGGACTATCTAGCACACAAATCAGAGAGGTGTATAATGCTGTGTGACAGCTGTTTTCGAAAAGACATATTTCTTGAGTACTGGAGAAATGGTATTTTAATTAGAATGGCGGTTGGCTTCCTATTTTGAGAAACAGAAGACAATTTTTAACCTTAGTTATGTATAGTGTACTTCTCTGCTTATGCTTATTTGTGGCTATAAGTTATGATTGTCATAAATAACAAAAATAGTTTTGTCTACTGTGGGCAGCTGTGCATTGTAAAGATGAGTAGATGTATGTATACCATATATATGTATACTTATACTGTTGTGTGCTTAAGCGGATGTGCACAAATAATTTTCTGGGTTTTAAATCAGTTTTGCTATCACCTGTGTGTGATGGTGTGCATCCACTTTTGTTACAAAATGTTAGCACCATCAATGACACCTTGAATAGCATTACGAATTGCAAAGTTCTAAGTAGAGAATGATGGTCTAAATCCAGGTTTAGAGGCTGACTGCATAGCCCTGTATTTGGTCGTCTGCAGGGATGGACTGGTACACTCCTAAAGGCAATATTTTTGCTAGAGTGAAACAGCTTACCCCTAGAGCAGTCTCATC
This sequence comes from Phrynocephalus guinanensis, assembly GCA_037367245.1. Lineage (NCBI taxonomy): Eukaryota > Metazoa > Chordata > Lepidosauria > Squamata > Agamidae > Phrynocephalus > Phrynocephalus guinanensis. Next base: position 92,051,735 of record CM074735.1, on the reverse strand, counting down.
TGTATCTTTCTCAGCCTCTGTCAGCAACATCTCCTTTTCTGTGCAGGTAGACTTACTCTAATATGGTCCTTTGCCTGCATATGTGGTAACTGGAAAAAAGTGAGCCTTCTGGCTGTCAGGGCTCCTTCTAGTTGGAATTTGCAGTACTGTACTGTATTTTGAAGTGGCTTAAGAAACAAATCACTTCAGGATGTCTGTGGAGATTTGCAGTGATCCAGGTGCGGTTATCTGGGAATTGAGTCATGGCAACCAGTCTAATTTTTTTGTGATATCAAAATGTTTCACTACTCATCCAAGTAGCTTCTTCAGTCTGTGAAAAGTAGGAGGAAAGCTTTCAGTTTATTGTTCGTCTTGGTTTCACCTCATCCTGGTCTAAATAGGCTCATTAGATGGACAGTGGCCTGGGGTTCATGAAAGTCCCACCTATTCAACCCTTCCTAACATCTATTAAGTATGGGTTGTTAAGTTGTGGCTTTGCTGGTGGAGGCGCAGTGCTTCTGATTTGTCTGGGGATTGATGAAAGGATAGCATGATAAATGGCAGACAGATTGTGCCTGCGTCCCCCACCTGTGTTGAGAGAGGGGTTTTCAATACACACATTAATGGCTTACCTGACCCCTCTCTCAAACCACCTATAGAGATCGGCATGAAACGAACTTTTAGTTTGTTTCATTATTTGTTATTTGTTTTGTTAGGCAACGAAATGAATAACAAAGCCCATAGTGATTTTAGAACACACCAAACCGAACCGAAGAAAATGGTTTGCTTAGATTCGTTTCGTTCTTCCCCGCTGGCAATGACAGCCCGGCTTTCATTGCCGGCAGCGGAGTACTGCCTAGAGAGAGCCCTAGGAACGGGACTCTCCCTCAAGGGATCTCCGCTGCGGGTGGATGACAGCTGGCCCGGCTGTCATTCTCCCGCGGCAGAGGGCGGTCGGGAGATGGCCGCGGTCTCGCTTCCGCAAGTGAAGCCGAGACCACGGCTTTCTCCCAAGGGATCTCCACCGCCGGGGGATGATAGCCAGGCAGCTGTCATCCTCCCGTGGCAGAGAGCGGCCAGGAGAGGGCTGCAGTCTCACCTCCGCACGTGGACAGCCCGGCTGTCAGTTCGTTGCAAGGAGGGCTGAGCACATCTACTTTCACTTTCCCCAAGAAAGATCTGCCTTGCATCAGATGCTATCTCCCCCCCCCCTTTTCTTGTGCTCTTCTTGGATTGAGGTCTTGGACTGTAGAAGTTTGCGTCGAAGAAGTTGGACCTCTACCCTAACGATTCCCAGAACACTTTTTCTGCGCACCTCGTTAAAAAAATAAAGCAACAGATTTTTAAACTGCTCCATGCATGACAAACTCTGTTGCCCGCAGAGGAATTTTAAAAGTGTGTTGCTTAGGAATTCCACCTAAGGAAGTTGCTCCATGGTTCCCTACCTGTCTATGGAGCACAGCTGCCACTTCTCGCCTTTTCCACCACCACAACACCGCCTTGCCAGTGACACGATTTTTGGTGGACCGTGCCTGGCTTCCGTTGCCCACCTGAACCCAGGGGGTTGTTTCTTGCCTCTCCTGCTTGACCACCTAACATGGCACTGTGTGGCCTTGAGCGTTGGGGACCCCTGCAGTAGAGGAGCAGGAGGAATCCCCCAATGCTGAGTCCACCCAGTGCCACCAGCACCTGCTTCCACTGGCAGAGAGGGGGCAGCAATTGCGTTTGCCTTTGCAGGTCCAGGCCAAATGATTTCGCAGGCCTTATATGGCCTACAGGCTGGATATTCCCCACCCCTGGCCTGTTCTAAATGCAGCTGTTATTTAGGTTTAGTCATAAGACTAGTGATGACTTCTAAACATAAAAAACAACTTTTTAAAAAATAATAATTCCAGTTAGATAGGGCTGCCTGTTAAGCTAGATCTACAGACTATGAACCAATAACATGTGTTCTACTTGTAGGCTATGTTCCATATCCAAAGAATAATGAAAATAGTTTTTGAAGCTGTTTTTCTTAAGCAGCACATACTATTACAGTTGTCCAGATAACTGGTATAGCATGTCCTCTCTTATTCAGTTTAAAAGTTATTCAGCTTTGTAGTAGTATTTGGCTCCAATATCAGTCTACCTCTTAAATTGAAATGCTGTGCAGAAATACATTTTGTACATGGTATGTTAACATTTAAAAGACAACATGCACATTTTTGACATTGCAGTTTCCGTAAATTCTTCCCTCCAATTTAATCTAGACTTTCCTGCTCTATGTGGATGGCAAAGGTGGAGGAGGTCTGACTGGTCCTCATCTGAGCAAGCACTGAAAGCAGTGAAAGTGAGGGCTATAGGTTTTGCCTGTAACTTCTTCAATCTTTCTGGTGCTCAGTTTAAGGCTTGCATGCAGTTGCCCGTCATTTGCAAACCAAAGCTTTAGAATAGTCAAAAAGTGACTGAGTGATATAGTAAGGCTTGACATTGTGATCATTGTGTTTCACTGTCCATCCCCACATTGTCTCAGTGAAGATATTTATTTACATTTGGTGTGAATGGGCGGTAGTGAAATGTTTCCTGACCTAGACTGGGGGCTATTTTCATTTGTGTCAGGTGGGGACAGCCATTCTTTGTAATGACACTGTGACCTCTGCTCTGTCAGCTTCAACTGTTCTTTTGTTTGCTACAGGAGTAAAAGCCTATCAGCATTTTTGAAGAGCTGGCTTTTCTGTTCCCTTAGAGCCAATCGAGAATTCTAGAAGTCCAGTCACTAAGTAATCTAAGGGAATGTGTTATTAATTAGCACATACACTTTGAACAGTTTGGCTGCTGAAGCATTTGCTGGTCCATGATGCACTTGGATATGTAGACTGTAAACAGTGCCTGGAAAGATTTTGCTGGTATAGAGAATATTTCACATGATTGAAGTGTCTGTTGGTATCTATTTCAAGAAGTTGATCTGCAGGTAGCATTTCATATATTAGAGACTGTTATCCAGAACACTTAACAAAAGTTGGATCCTTTTTTGAAAGCCTTAAAGTATTAATTACAGTGGTACCTTGTATTAAGGAATTAATTTGTTCCAAATGAAATTATGTTAAGCAAATTTTCCTTTATACAAATTCCCATAGGAATGCATTGAAAATGGAGTAATCCCATTTTTATGTTGTACGGATTTTCCTTATAGGCGATTATGTTAAGCAAATTTCTCCTACCCGGAATTTTTTTGTTGTACAGATTTTATGTTATACAAGCTGTTTGCTATACAAGGGTCCACTGTATAAAACTTCTATAACATGTAACAGTGTAAAAAAGGTGGCTCCTAATTCTGTGCCATTTTCATCTTGTTTGACATCCTGTATAAACACAGGCTTCCATGTACACTGTATTTGGCTGGCACAAAGACAAAAGTAAATGATTCTTCCAAATGCTCCAAAATCTTTTTCCTTGAAGAAGAAGGGCTTGAACTGAATTCTCTTTCTCTTTCTTTCTCTCTCTTTCTCTCTTTCTCTCTTTCTCTTTCTCTTTCTCTCTCTCTCTCTCTCTCTCTCTCTCTCTCTCTCTCTCTCTCTCTCTCTCTCTCACACACACACACACACACACACACACACACACACACACACACACACACACACACACACACACACACACACAATCTCTCTCTCTCTCTCTCTCTCTCTCTCTCTCTCTCTCTCTTTCTTTCTTTCTTTCTCTCTCTCTCTCTTATGTACAGTAATGGATTACACATTCAGTATTTTAGTAAAACATAACCCCTGGTTCATAATGTGGAGAAGCAACATAATACAGTGGTACCTTGAATAAAGGAATTAATTCGTTCCAAATGAAATTATGTTAAGCAAAATTTCCTTTATACAAATTTTCCATAGGAATGCATTGAAAACAGAATAATCCCTAATTGCAACCCTTTTTATGCTGTATGGATTTGCCCCATAGACAATTCTGTTAAGCAAATTTCCCCTATCCGGAAATTTTTATGTTGTATAGATTTTATGTTATACAAACTGTTTGTTATACGAGGGACCACTATACATTACTTCTGTTGCCCAATACTGATACAAATTTATCTCTTTAAGCAGTGCAAAGTGTGTTAGACTTTCCTTTGGGGTGGAATTTGCAGAATTTAATTATAAAAATGAGACATTCTTGATAGGCCTTAGGAAGGCTTCAAGTTTCTGAAAAAGTGTGAAATTAAGTTTCTGCCATTTGCTTAGTGATGTTACAGTTGGTTTTATTACTACTACTGTAATTGCATTTTTTTTTACTTCTAGGTGAAGGAGAAATTGTAGAAGAGAAGGCACGTGAAACTTGCAGTCATGCCATTTCCTTTTGGCAAATCACACAAGTCTCCTGCAGACATAGTGAAGAATCTGAAGGAGAGTATGGCTGTTCTAGAAAAGCAAGATATATCTGACAAGAAAGTAGAAAAGGTATATTTTGTATTATCTTATTTGAGTATTTGTTTTATTAAAACGCTGAATCTGAGGTGGAGTAGGGGGCAATTGTAGAAAGTTACTCAATGGTTCTGTGTAATTCATTAAACATATGTCTCCCTTCATTCTCTTTTGATATATAACTTTCCTGTTGACCTTGAAAACAAATGGCTAGAATCTTGATGTTAATGTTATTTCCAGCCCACAGATGGAAATAGCTTTCTTTCATCACTTCTGTTATATATTCCACAGTGTTGTTTTCTGTCTGTGATAGTTCTCCTCTGACAAACCACCTTTTCAAGCACCTCGTCAGAATTTTTCCCCACAGACTTTCTTTAGCTTCATGTTGCCTATATTTTTACTGTTGCCAAATTTTCCTCTCTCATAACCACTGATTGTTAATATGTTAAATTTGCTTACCTGCATGAGATACGAGTTTGACTTGTTGGTCAGGTTTGACAGATATACTTATCTTCTGTGTTTACCTGACTTGGATAGCATTTCTGTTAGCTAAGCATTTCACTGGATTATACTACTAATAATATACCATCAGGTCAGTTTTGTTAATAGTGACCACCGCCAGAACTTGAGGTTGGATATACTGTCTCACGTTTTAATGCAATATTCTGTTCCAGTAGTTACCAGGTGTTTGGGGGCTGTAGCTCCCAGAATCCCTGACTATTAGATCTGCCAGGTATGAAGTCTAAAACATTCAGAAGCCCAAATGTTGAGAATTAGTGCCCTATCTTGTTCAAATACTAAAGCCACCAAACAATGTATAAAAGAATCATTCTGAACATGGTTCTTAATAACTTGTTGGCAAATGTTATACTTGATTGTCAAATTCCTGAAGAGGAGGAGTTGTAGTTTTACTATAACAAGAGGGCCCAAAGTTTTCCATGAAATCTTCAGTTAATTTATGTTTAAGTATTGTCCTCTCCTTGTATCACTATGGCCTAAACACACCCTTGACACCAGCAGATGAAAAACTACACTAGTACAACTGTGTTGGATTTAACTGTTTTAGCAGTACATGTGTAGTCCACATTGTACAATTAGTTGCACAATAAATAATGACTCTAGATCTTTGTTTTTCCTTTAGAATTTATTTCCACTAAAACAACAGAATTTGCACTAACACAGTGACATTATATTCAGGCCTCACTATTCTTTTAAGGATGCTGCAAGAGTTTTGAAAATTTGCATGTGCTAAAAAATAATCCATATTAGGGTGGAATAAACACTGATTTGAAATCAGCTCCAAAAAGCAACCTTATGGTGACAAACTGGGGACATCACGTGGGAGAAGGACTAGAGCCCAAGCAAATATTAAATAGGGCTGCAGGTCTATAAAAAGTCAAATAAAACTTTCTTTCTCAAAGTATAAACCTTCATTGGGAGCATTAAAAGAGAATACTTAGAGGTCAGGACCTCCTGGATAGCTAACATTAGGCTCAGCTGCATTGAAGGAGAATGAGATATGAAATTGAAAATGTTGTACGTGATGATGGTTTTAGATATGCTGGAGTTGAAGCAAGGACAGTTTGGAAAGAAGTAACACAATAAATGTGGAAGCCAGCGAGGCATATCAGTTTTTTTAAAGGGAAGAAAGAAATGTGGTTAAAAAGTTACTAAACAAGGGGCAATAAAAATGAGAAAAAGTTGATATGATTGTAAAAGAGTGGGGGAAATGGAATTTAACAGAAAGGGAAACTACAGCTCATAACTGTTTTGTAAATCTCATATATTATACATTTTCCTGTGTTAAAACTAAAAGCTAGGTTGTAAATTTACCTTTTCTTTATTAATCACATGGTTGTCTGCAACTCCCTTTTTTTGGGTGGGTTGCTAAACAAACGGGGGTGGTGGGGGTGGTCCCCAGGACTCCAGAATGCTATGGCCTTATTTTCTGTTATCCTATGAGACGAAGAAATGTGAATTTTAAAGTATGTTCAGGTCACACATGGAATTTAGACCAAGAAATCATTTCTGAGTAATAGATTCATAAGAAACCAGCTTTCCAGCAAAGAGCAATCATGTAGCCTCTTTATGGAAATAATAGTTTTATTTTAATTCATTAATTGGAAAAGATTTTAAATATGTTCCAGTTGGTTAAGTGACTGTTTCCTGGGGTGGAAAAGGAAAATATTTCCACTGTAACATGTAATATTAAAATTTTACTCAATTACTGCAGCAAGAATAGGGCATCACTTGTATACCTTTTTGCGGATTTCTTTACACTCCCAAATCCATGGAGAAGCAGTACAAGTCTGCACAGAAGAATATGTAAAATGATAATTGCCCACATTTCATTGTCCAGTGTATTTGTTATATGGATTGGTGAACGCATAGAAAGGTAAAAGGCTGGCACTTGTAGTATAGATGAGGGAGATAATTAGTAAATTTGTGTGTGTGTTTGTATGTATGCAAATTCTGTTTAAAATGAGAAAGTGAGCCTTTACACATTACAGTGCAGCATTCTTACTGCTGCTGTTTCTTGGAGATGTTCCAGGTGAAGCATTGGGATGAAGTTGCTACTCTTTTGGCTGTTAATTACTTGTCTCCTGGAGAGGACAATTAAATTACTTTGAAGCTGAAGTCACTTGTTTCTGGAATCAGATCTAAAATCACAATGGGAATTAAACTTTCATAGAGAAGATTTGTGCACCAGCTGTTTATGCTGTTCACAATAGAATAACGATCAGTTCCACCCAAACGTTTGATGAAATATAGTGGGAATGGTTGCCCTTTTGCTTTCTGACTGTTTGGATGTTGATACTGCACATTTCCATTTTAGGGAAGCAGAATGAGTTTTCGCTGTTTTTTCATATTTGCCTGGATAACAGGATCCCTATCCTGAACAAAAAAGAGTAGAACTAAATACACTGCTGTTTCAGTTTCTAATGGACATATTACTGTTTTTAGTATATTGTGTTCTCTTTTCTCATTGGGAAGTGCTTCACTTCCAGTATGTTTTAATTACTGGCTGGAATCTTACTGATATTTGAAAAGGGTAGGAACATCTTGCCACAGCTGATTGATGAGGTGCCAGGGCACATCTCAGAATTCTTAGTCTGATACCTATTTGCACAAGTTAGATGCCTCTCATGCCTTGTTAGTTATCTGCTGTTAACCTCAGCAGATTATGTAAACTATGTGTAAACACTCATAGGATTGTAGTCACTGTTGTAAAAAGACAGCACAAAAGCTTCTATGCTGTGCTTACTGATACAGAAGCAAGAGTAACACCATACCTTCCTTATGGGAAATTTTTCATTTTAAGAAAATAGTTCTGCCAAACAAATCTTCAAGGCTGTTTAAAGTTACTGTACTTTCATGTAAATTCCACTGACTATTCCACTACCTTAAATACTGAGCAATATCCAGTGGTGGACTAATGCTGGGAGAGCCATACATTCCATTTTAACAGGGAACGAGACATCTCTTTCTCTCTCTCTCTGCCCCCATTCATTTTCTGCCCCAGAATAGTAGTCAGAACAGTTTGGAAGTGATATAGGGAACAGTTTGGAAGTAGTTTGGGGGTAGTGCACTTAGAGGCAAAGAAAGTTAGAGTAAGAGGCAAGGGGATGGGTGCACTGTCTCTGTGAGTTCTGATGAGAAATGTGCCTTTTCTCTATCCACAAGTGTTGCAATCTGAAGCTCACAGCTTTTATTAGTTAAGGTATTTACCAGGTCCCTAAAAATAAATGTGATTGCACATAACGATGAACCTGGCTCCATAGCTATATCTGCTGAATTCTAAAGGGACTGATGCATATTCACTTACAGGGACTCTATACAGCATAGACTTTCTATGCGGAGCTTCAGATCTGGGTGTTGGGTTTGGGATTCTGTCAGTTGATATATTTTCTGTGAGTAAACATACATATTTATATAGAAATTATTCATGTGAAACACTGGGCAAAGTTGTATTACTCTCAGTATTGCTAGCTAGAGACTGAACAAGCCTACTGTGTAATGCAAGCAAACATTTTCCATTGAACAGAGGAAAATAATTTTACATCCTGCTTCCAAAATTAGCATTATGAAATCATGGTGTCTCAAGTCCCTCAATCTTCTCTGCTCAAGAAGGATCTTACTGATTCTTTGACTGACCCAACTAATACCCAATCAATTGATATAGTGCTGATGTATCACTTTATATTAAAATGCACCAGGGTCCTCAAACTTCTTAAACAGGGGGCTAGTTCACTGTTCCTCAGACATTGTTGCGGGCCGGATCATGGCATCTGCAAGGCTCTGCGTGGGGTTGGGGGGGGTGCTCATCCCAAAATCCAGTTTGGGGCATCCTTTCCCCTCCCTCCAAATGCCCGGGACACCAGCCATGAGTGCAAAACAGGAGGTAGGGGGAGAAGAGAGCCCACCTACGCGTCTCTGCAGCAGTCGCCCAAGCAATGCGTGTGCAGGCAGAGGGCTGGTTTAGGTTCCGGCGACGTGACGGTACCTGAAGGAGCCGCAACAGTAGAGGTGGAGGGCACCCTCAGCAAGGCGGTCCGTGGCAGTGGCAGCGGCAGGTGCTGGCCAAGGCTGAGGTTGATGCTGCTGGCGATGGTGTGTCACACCCATGGGGAGGCAGGAGGCGGCTCTTCCTCGCCCATGTGACAAGGAGGGAGGCGAGTGGCTAGATGCTGTTGTGGCCCACCCCTGGCCTTTTCCTCCTCTGTTTCCTGCTGCCGGCCTAAATGGAAGAGGGTCATGGCTAGCAGCAGCCCCAGTCTGGCAGCCGACATGGAGTGGGGCATGCCGTGAGCCCTGGCCGCCGCCGCCGCCTCCTCTTTGTTGTCCCCTTCACTGTTGCCCTTGGCAGCCGTAGCTGAGATGCTGCTGTTGCTGCTGCTGCTCTTCTTGCTGGTGTCACTGCAGCCGGGGCCTGGAGTGTGTGTGGGGGTCTGCAGTTGTCTGCGGCCTGGGTTCTGGACCCTGGTGGGCCGGATCCGGTCCACGGGCCATAGTTTGAGGACCCCTGAAATAAATATTTCATTCAATATGGACATAGCTCCAACGTCATGTGCAAGGTGGAGAAGGAGTAAGTTACATTTGCTAGGATTCGTAAGTATGTCTATTTGTGGAAAAGAAGCAGTGGCCCAGCTACTCAGTGAGGATGAGAAAAAGATAACAGAAAAGGCAGGAATTCTCAGTTCCTACTTGAGCTCAGTCTCTTCCCTAGAGACAGCCAATGACCCTCTAGGGAAATCTGAAGTACAAAGGGAGAGGACAGAATTGCAATTTGTAATTGATAAACATATAAGGAATATCTTATTACTTTGAATGAGTTCAGATCCCAAGGGACTGCATCCAAGGATTGTATGCAATTAGGATCAGTAATACTATGAGTGGGAAAGAACTTGGAATTGTTGTTGATCACCTGAACATGAATCTGATGTGAGAAATGTGGCTGCGAAAAAAGTCATGCTGTTTTAGGCTGCATTAACATACACATACTCTCCAAATCCCATAAAGTGCTATTCCCTCTATTTGGCACTGGTAAGGCCTCATCCTGAGTACTAGCTGCTGCACTTTAAGAAGGATGCCAACAAACTGGAACCAATTAAGAGGAGGACATCAAGGATGATAAAGGGCCTGGAAACCAAGCCCTGTAAGGAAAGACCAAAAAACCTGGCCATGTTTAGCATTGAGAAAAGGCATCTGAGGGGAAATATGATAGCACTTTTCAAAGAGTGGAAAGATGATCATACAGAGTTCTCAATCATCCCAGAGTGCAGGACACATAATATTGGGCTCTAATTACAGGAAGCCAGATGGTTGCATAGCAAGAAAAACTTCCTAAGTGTTAGAACAGCACAATAATGGAACCAATGACCTTCTGAGGCCACCAATGCTTCAGTGCTGGAGGCATTCAACAGAAGTTTGGACAATCATCTGTTAAATCTGTTTTGATTTGGATTCCTGCACTGAGTTGGGAGTTTTACTGGATGGCTTTATAGGCCCTTTCCAATTCCATTGTTCTATACTGTAATTCATTTGTTAGTTAAACAAAACAGTTTGGCAGTATGCATTGTAGTCAGTGCAATCACTCAAAAGCACTGAATGTTCTACCAGGTATTTATGAACAATTTTACCTATGACTTCACAGTTTTGAAGACTTTAACATAAAGTATAAAGGAAAGTTTTTGAGGATAGACATTAGAAGCAGGATTCAATGCTCAGTCTTCTGCCAGTGAAACTCCTTGTAAGGGAGAGAGGGTGACAGTTCCTTTCCAGGACCCTAGAATCTTTCCACAGCTTATTTTTGTGCAGTTCTTTTGGCTATAGATAAGGAAAAAAGAAAATGAAGGTCTCATGCTACAGTCTTTGTGGCACACTGGCTTTAACCCTTAGAAGTAGAAATTAAAGGGTTAGGTAAAAAGCTGTTGAAAGAAGGATGGGTGGTGAAACAATCTTACAGGATCTGAAGATTTAATGGCTGTTGGAAAAATGGTATGCCTGGAATCTTTGTGCGGATCTAAGCAAGACTCAAGGTTGAGGCTGGGTTACTGAATGGACTGATTTTTGGTGGTTATTTCATTTCCTACTTAATCCAATATTGCATGTCATTTTACAGCTATTTTTCATGTTATGTCAAATGACATGTTGAAGCAATAGGAAATACCACATCATTAATCCTACATCTTTTTCATAAGAACAGAAGAACAGCCTTACTTGGAACATGCCACAGCCCATCCAGTCCAGCATTCTGTCTCACACAGTGACTCAACATTTGTTTCAGGGTATTCCCAAACTGATGTCTTCACCTGCTTAAGATTCCCTGCAAATGGTATTGAGAGAAATCCTGCCTGTCCCTCCGACCCAGAGGTTGTCCTTAGGCATCCAGAATGATAGCCATTGATACCTTGTTCTCCATGAAGTTGTCCAATCCTTTCTGAAAGATGTCAAGGTTGACTTTTCTGGCAGGGAGTTCCACAGACCAGTGATCCTCTGGGTGAAAAAGTACTTTCTCTTATTTATTTGAGATCTAGCACCCTAAAGTTTCATGGAGTGCCCCCTAGTTCTAGTGCTGTGAAATAGGGAAAACAGTTTTTCTTTATCTACTTTGTCCACACCATGTATGATTTTATAAACTTCAATCAGGTCACCTCTTAGGCACCATCATTCAAGAGTGAACAGGCCCAGCCATTTTCAATATGCTGTCAGCATCAAGTTGGTGAGGGGAATTGCACTTGAAGTGAATTGCATTTCCCCCTTTTTCTCTTCCCTTTTTGGGAGTGGGACTGGAGTTGCGATCTGCTGCGAGTAATATTTCTGTTTCTCAGCAGAGGGAACAACATAATGGTTGAAAAAAATTCCCTGAATTTAACACCACGTAGAGACTGTGTTTATGGAAGGGTAGTAACTCCTTAAATACCTCTCATGTCTTAAAACTCTTGTTAGGATTGTTATAGTTTGGGAGGAACATAATGGCACCTAGTGCATGTGTGTGCATGTGCATGCATATATGGAGTATTCCTAGGGAATCGCATGACTTTCTGGGGCACATAGATGTTATGTTTCCTCTAGCTTTTGAGTCAGAATACTTCCCATTTGACTTGACATTTAAGGTAAGGTGGAGTCAGGAAAGCCTACCCTGCTTCAACATTTTCCTCACCTCAGATAGAAAGTTTACAGGAAACACAAGCTTCATCTTTTAAAGATACTGTTGCAGGGGACAATCAGATTTCTCAGGTGCTGATCCTGTATTTATAGATATTTAATCTGGATTGAGTGACCAGAGTATTAGCTTTTCATGTTCCAGTGTCAGTTCAGACAGCAGTGCCTCATAAATTTCAAATCATATTATATATACAGAGTGGTAATCTAGGATTTTACCTCAAAAGTTGTGGAAGTTAAAGGGACATATTAGAATTTTGTAAAATTCAACACAGAAGTCTTAAGGCAGCTCTTGGCTTGCTTTTCTAATGTAGGTTGATCTATTCTGATCTTCTTGGTTTACCCCAACATTTATTTTTGCTGCCAGTTGTTGAGTTGTGGTATATGTAATTGGTCTCAGTGCTGTCAATATTTACTTAGCTATGGAATAGGCTCTGCTAGTGTTCTGTCCATTCCTCAGTACTACACATATTCTCTATCCCTCTCCCCCCCTACACACACACACACACACACACACACACACACACAGATTTACAGCTAAGGTGTTACTTTCTAGGTCTTTCAATGGGAACACATTCAGATGGCAATTAATTCTTTTTTTAAAAAATAATACTTCCTAAATTATCTTATTTTCCCACAGGCTGTAACAGGCAAGGAAACATCAACTCACCTGTAGCCTGTACACTTTTCTAGTTATGGAGTATTTCAAACTCTTGTTCCAGGGTCTAGTGAACTGACCCTGCCATAACAACAAAACACACACAGTATTTGTAACTGTTTCAGCACATACTGACTTATATAAACAATTAGGAGTAACATTATTTTTCCAGTGACCAGAATTCTGTTGCCATTTTTCAGAAATTGTTGCTCATTTAACAAAGTGCTGGTTGTGTTCCTAATCTCAACCAGCACTTTGTTAACTGAGCAACAGTTTCACTTGTATAAGTGATTGGAAATAAGCATTGACATTGTAGCTGTATAATTTTACTGTAACTGTTATAATTTCTTGGTTGTGTAGTCTTATGTTGACGACATGTTGCTAGAAATACAATGTCTGTTCTGATCAGCAGAGCACTATTGGTTTTAGAAAGAGTTCAAAGTATTTTGTTTTCCTCCCTGTTTAGGCTACTGAAGAAGTTTCAAAAAATCTAGTCGCCATGAAAGAAATCTTGTATGGCACAAATGAAAAGGAACCTCAGACTGAAGCTGTGGCCCAGCTTGCACAAGAGCTGTACAACAGTGGTCTTCTTAGCACCCTAGTAGCTGATTTGCAACTCATTGATTTTGAGGTAAGCACACGCCCAGATCTATCACTCTTGAAGATCATGTTCCCAAGAAAGATAATAAAATGTTCTTTCCTGTTCCCTATTTCTTGGATGTGACCTGGTCGTGTGTGACTTTGGTTGCAGAAGTACTGTTTCTATGCATTCTTCTAAAAGTTAGAACATTTCCTTATTTGTAGCAACAGAAAAATAGCATTGTTGTGACACAGTCTAAATCCAGTTGTATTCGTGTAGTTTAACACTTGTCTTGGAAAGTTCATATGTACCGAGTTCCTGAAAGGCTTATGGGGAATAAAATCTGTCAAGATATTGACATACTTTGTAACGTTTTACATCTCAGTTTCAGGCCCATGTCCATGATGTTGCTAGTTGATCTTGCTTCATGAATCCTGACCATCAGACAGTTCCCCTCCCCCTTTAATTGCCATTGGTTAGATTGATGTGTTTGTAAATGATATAATGGGAGACTCAGAGCTCTTGAAAAGAGTAATATCTAGAATAGAAATCTTGCAGTAAGTCTACTGAAGTAACTGCTGTAGGGAACTCATGCATTGATTCTTTGTTTGAAGAAAGCTATTCCTTTTATGAAATTCAAAAGAAGGCCCCACAAGTTCTTGTGCCTACAAAGTATTACATTGTAATAGAATTGCACAAGGTACCTTCTGTGGACTTCTTGGTAATTATGTTGGCCAAGTACTTTCAGTCATGAGATGACAACTATGTACTTTTGATTCACTGAACATTACTGCAGCAAATCTAATTTGTACTGGTATGCTAGGAAGCATTTTCTACTAACTTTTTGTAAACCAGAGAGCAGATTGTTGTTTAAACGAATCCGTATATGGTGGATTTACTTTGGAATGTCATGTCCCTTTGATCTTTCTGTTGTTCATACCTCATACTTTTATGAATGATATTTGTCCCTCAAAGGTGCATTCCAGGATAGATTAATCCGGAAGAAAACAAAACCACAATTGTAATTGTGGAACTATTGTAGAACTAGGTTGCTAAGATAGAACAAATGTGGAAACACCAAATAGCATTAAATAAAGAACTAGAGTACATAATGCATTAAGCTCCTAAACTTTTCTTTACACAAATTACCTACATGTATTCTAAAAAATTGTACCATGACAAATACGCGTGTAGCATAGAAGCATGTTCCTGATCATGTTCAAGTACTTAATAGGTTGCACACATTAACTAATAATGGTAACAGAGCAAGCAAGGTTACAATCAGGAAATGAGAGATAGAATTTCCTGTTACCATATATGCTTGAATATAAGTTGAGTTTTTCAGCCCTTATTTTGGGCTGGAAAAAAGAAAAGGCCCTCAACTTATATTCGGGTGAAGGAGAAACAGTGGGTTTTTTAAAACTTTTTTGCTCTCCTAAAGCAAGCATCAATGTCTGCCATTGACGCTTGCTTCGGGAGAGAAAAAAAGTTTTTAAAACCTGCGGCTTCTCCCCCCCCCCCCAAATCGGATGCACAGAGAAAGAAGCAGCAGTTTTTTAAAACTTTTCTCTTCCAAAGCAAGCGCCAGTGTCCACCATCGGCACTTGCTTCAGGAGAGGAAAAAAATGTTTAAAAGACCCACCGCTTCTCCCCCCCCCCCCAAATTGGAAGAAGAGGAGGAGGAGGAGATAGAGGAGGAGGAGGAGGTAGGGAAGAGGAACTTCCAGCACCAGTTTGGGGAAGGCAGCATAGGGAAATATTGATTCAGGTTATACTCGAGTCAATCAATTTCCCCACTTTTAAAAGGCAAAATTAGGGGCCTCGACTTATACTTGAGCCGACTTATCCTCGAGTATATACAGATAAAAAAACTACTTTCCCCCTTCCTCCCCAGGGTGAGTGGTAGCACTATTTATGTGGCTATTGTACACGTGGGTCAAATACTTATAATCAGAAGTTGGCATATATGTCTCTGTAGCTATTACTGGACTGTAGCTGCCATAATACCTTACCCATCAACCAAGTTGTCTAAAAGGATGGCATGAGTCAAAAATCACACAATTGCCTATTGGTGGTACAATGTTGTCCACTCACTGCTACTGTGATAATTCTGTTGTCTTACTGCCTCTCTTATATATGTGGGGTGGGGGGGGTATTTAAAACAAAAAAGCAAACAGTATTTTAAATAAGCCAGTTCTTGGTTCCAGACTAAAAGAGCAACTGAAGAAGGCAGAAGCTCAAATGTCTCACAGATACAGTTGGATATTTTTGATGTTTAGATGAAAATGCCAGTATATACTTAAAGAAACTGAGATTAAAAACACTTAATAGCTGAGAGAGAAATTTTCACTTGTTAAATTACAAAAATGTAAAATAAAGCGGATACTTTTATGAAGTCCCCAAATTCATGGCAGATATCTGTGCTAGGTCTGCCTGTGTGAGGTGACTTCAGACTTGGATTGTCAATATCATCTAGGGGGTACAGTTTCAAGCACTATCCCTTTCGGCTTGCTTGGAATCTTTGATGCCAAACTTTAGACAAAGGATTTGCCAATTATTCTGTGACTGCTCCTCCACATACAAACACATTGCCTGCTTCAAACACACAGAGTTTTGTTTTGGCTGTGAGACACAGCCCACACAAACACAGCAATCTGTTAGAAAGTTTGGGTTATAATTTTAGTTCATTCGCTGGGTAGAAAAAAACTAATTAAAACCAAATTAGTTACCGTATTTTTCTGCCTATAAGGCCCTCCCATATATTAGACCCCCCTCAAAATTTTGTAATTTTAAGACCCCAAATTAATGAAAGTAAAAAAAAAACCCACCTTGAGACCTCCACCCCCACTCCCACCTTGCTGTTTCCTTTCCACATTTCGAAGACTCCTCCTCCAATTGATGGTTCCAAAAGGAAACCAGGGAGGAGGATAATCAAGACGGAAAGACAAGAGAACAGCAGGAGGTGGGGATGGAGAAGAATTCAAACTGACCTCGCAGTTTCACTTTCTGTGCGATAGTGCTTGCTTTAGTAACATGCTTTTCAGCATGGAAAGGTAATTCTTAGTGGGCTGCTCTACTCTGAGGCTTTCCCTGCTGAAAAGAAAGTGCCAGTTTTGCAAAAAACATAGTGCAGAGGCATCTTCAAGGCCCAGGGAGTAAACAAAGGAAGGGAAACAGCAAGGTCAGTTTGGGATCTCTTCCAACCCTCCCCCACCCCATAGGAAATGCTTACTTATGTGTATACAACCCCTCCTTAATTTTTAGTCATGATTTTAAAAAATTGTGTCATATACACAGAAAAATACGGTAAAATAATTGTTTTACCTGGCAAGCAAGTTTTTCTTCAGTTTGAAATCACCTCTCAAGAGACCATATTAAATTTATTTAAAATATTGCTTGTTTGTTTTGGTTTTGGTTGAGTTGATTGATTTACCATATTTTTATCCTGCTTTGCTTCTTGAAAAGAACCAAGGTAGCAGGTGACTGTTGAGAGAATCCAAATTGGTACTGTGGGTGGCCAACTAGTACTTACAACAAACTAGAGATTCTGCATTTAGTTTCAACAGATCATTTACTTGGATCATTTTTTGCAGCCTGCCCTTGTTCTTTCAGAATTTTATTGATCTGCCTACATTTCATTATAATTATGAATGCGAAACAAAATGTTTGGTTTAGGGTTTTTTCCATTTTTTTATTTCTGGAGGCTTAAATAGCTGTTTTACAATTCAAGTGTGAATGCATTTTTCATCAATAAAATGTCAGTAACTTTTTGTCCGATACATGACATCTCTGGAATGTGGTATATGAATCCTGTGAAAAGGGCCTGCACTGCTGTAATCATCTTTTTTGGATTCTGAAAACTAGGTGCTAAATATATTTTATTGTCACTTGCATCGGTTATCATGTATTTTATTCTTCATCTCTGCCATTGTTTGCACTTTCTGTGTGTTTATCATTGTAGTGACATTACATCAGCTGGAAGTAGTAAATACTTCAAACAAATAATGAATTGTTTGTTGTTGTGAAGCTACCAAGTTCATTATGTAACTAACAAGGAAATGATGTTACTGATGGCATCCAGAAGAAATCATGGGACTCTGGGTGAAGTTGGCTAAGCTCCTAAATAACACAGAATTGTTGTGTTACGTGGGGGTTTGGTGAGGCAGTTTTCCAAAATACTGCTCTGCTCATTGCCAGAACAAAGAACACTAGTGCTGCTTTGGTCCAATTTACAGTGGAATTGCAATGGACGAAACAGATTATTTTGTTACTAATTTTCACTTACAGTGTTGATCACAGTCAAATGCCCAACTGTTTGGGATGAGGTCTCTGTAAATGTTCTTCTGTGAGTAGCTATTATGTGATACTGTTGAATTATACAGGTTCTAATAACATAGGCCTGCCCAACAGGTAGACCGCAGGCTACTGGTAGCCCGTGAAAGGTTCAAAAGTAGCCCGCCGGCCATCAATAAAAAAGTGAGGGGATAAGTTCTCCACCCCTCCCTCCCCCATCCCAAGGACCACCACTGCCCCAGCAAAGTTCTGGGTCTGCCAGCCCACTGTCTCAGCTGAGCGGGGCAGTTCCAGGGCCATGGCGCTCCAGAACAGATTAATTGGTTTGCAATGCATTCCTGTGGGAAACCGCTGCTCTACTTCCAAAAGATTTTAGTTATGACCATGTGCTCGGAACAGATAAAATTCATAAGTAGAGGTTTTAGTGTAGTAGCCCTTAGGCACTTTGGGTCAGAAAAAGTAGACCTTGGCCTGTTCAAAGTTGAGCAGCCCTGTAATAACATATGGTGTGTCTTTCCAATGGAACCATCCTCTACAGAGTGCTTCCATGTCATCAGTCCTTACCCATGTAGTTGCAGCATATACTCACCCTGGATGAATAGGAGCTGCTCAAAGACAAATGGCAGAGATATCTACAGCTATTAATAAGTGATAAACCTTATGTTTTTTATTTGATTCTTTGCCTCCCCCCCATGCTTGCCATGTATATTGTCCCAGGCAAATGTGCTTCTCTCCTGAGGAAATCTGCATAAAGAAATAAGTCATATAGACTTCTTTCTATAATAATTATAATAGTCCTTAATATGACTTATGCATGCATTATGGACGTGAAGCCCTAAAACATATCCTTGCTGTTTCAATACAGTACCAGGGTAGATTATCTTCATACAAAACTGCATGGGCACAGTTTTAGCTGACTGACCCACTCACTCATGCAGATTAAATATGTTCCATTTGTTATGTAAACAAACAAACAAAAAACAGTGTAACAGCTCAGCCTGTAGTACCATAGTTCATGCTAAGCACTGGCCATGGTGTGTACTAGGGCTGGAGTTGCTCCCAAAGAGGAGGCTTCTATAATTTGACTACCTGTTCTGTAGGATTAGTGGGACACCCAGAAATCTCAGCATCCCACCCAGATTCAGTTCTCTCTTGTCCTTGCAGCTCAGTTGAGACAAGTGATTTCACACGCTCACTTCCATCTGTCTCACAGGCAGTAAGCAAGCTCTCAAGGCTTGTCTTGTTTCTTGGATTCTGATAGAGAAATGAGTGTGTCTGAATGGTTGTTATTAGAAGCTGACTTCTGAATCTAACAGTTCTCTCAAGTTTCACCAACTTCCAGGATCGCTAGTCCTTATAGCTCAGTTCACTAAATTGATCTGCTCCATTTTGGATTTAATCTCTGAACAATAAAATTGCCTTCGGGTAGGGCTTTTTCTATGCATGTCTCCCCCCACCCCCGCTTTCCTGTATCCTAAGAAAATATGTTGTGATAGCTGTTGTTCGAGGTTTATTATCTCTAACCCTCAACCCCCCCCACACACACACATTTAGTGGCAGTGGCAGTATCAGAGTTCCCTCCATTCTGAGAACGAACAGGTTCTCTAGAGCTTTCCTCCTCTGATTTGTTGCACTCACTGATTGGCTACTTGTTCCTATCGCTTAGGGAGGAATGCTTTTTCAATTTCAGGTCTGGTGTAATTAGTTGCTACAAAATCTACTGCGTTGGGCAATGGAATGGCTACTATATAGAGACACATCACTCCATTTTAAGATACTTACTTGTAAATTCAGCACATGGGCCTAAATCCAATTGCAAGCCTTGGTTGAGTGGGTTCCCTGGATCAGTTGTTGAATGGCAAGACAACCCTTCTGTAAATCCTGTTGATGCAGTGGGTCTACTCAAATTGGGACTAGAACTACAGTGGTACCTCGACTTACGAATCTAATCCATTCTGAATGCATGCTCTTAAGTCGAACTACTCTTAAGCCGGGGTACCTATCTAAAAATTGAAAAAATAAGTTGAAAAATAAAAAAAATGAAAAAAATATATTTGTAAGTCAAGCAGACCATATCTAAAATTTGTAAGGCAGCAGTTAGAACGCCAACAGTTTTCCACTCTTAAGTCAAATTGCTCTTAAGTCGAACTGCTGTTAAGTTGGGGTACCACTGTAGTTGCATTCATGCCATACTACCTCATAAGTAGAGGACAAGAAATAGACAATCTGGGCATTGGTTGTAATCATGGACTAAGATGATTCCTCTTTTTAACTTCATTGACTAATGCAGGAGAGAGAACTGCTGGATTGCTCAGTAGTTTACTTCTCTTGACTGCTGAGCCAGAGGTTGGTAGTTTGATTCCCACTTGGCCTCATTGACGAGAGCTAGACTCGATGATTCATAGAGTCCCTTCCAGCACTGCACTTCTAAGACTATGAATAAGGGTGGTTATCCAGTAGTAGCCAAGCACATCTATAGCTATAGAATCATCATTCATTATAATAATCTTAATTCACTGGAGGGCGAAATCCTGTAATCTGAAATATCGTTGTTTAAACTGTCGAGCAGAACATTTATAATACTGTATGTTTATATTAAAATGGCCATCCCTTTATGAAATACATGAGGAGTTCTTGGGCTGAAGTCATTCTTCTTAGTTAATTCAGTTTGATGTTTTAAGGACCCGAGGTTATATCCTTCTAATTTTGTCCATTGCTGTATGTGTCTCCAAGGTTCTAATACTTTTTGTCTTGCATTTTGTCAGGGTAAAAAGGATGTGGCTCAGATATTCAACAACATTCTGAGGAGACAAATTGGTACCAGAACTCCCACAGTTGAATATATCTGCACTCAGCAAAATATACTGTTCATGCTGTTGAAAGGGTATGTATACTAAACACTGTACTTTCAACATAAGATTGGTTCATATAATTAATCTTGCATTTGAGGAGCCAGGGCTAGTCTGCAGCCATGCAAGTTATTTTCAGTTGTAATTGTTGGTGTCAGACAGATTGTACCCATGTGACTGCTCCCATATAGATGGTGAATGTCTGGGAAAGGAGAGCCACAGTGATAGAAGAGAATTCTGGCTGTTTTCTTGTACCATGATAACTGCAATTTTAGAGTTTGTTTCTACTGAATCTAAGAGTAAATGATCATCATGGAGAACAGATATTTTATTTAATAGAAAATGTGAGACTTTTTTCAAACTAAAAGCATTACTTTTCTCACTTCTGAGCAACTGAGGTTTTGGTGGCAAACTCTGTGGTGGTGATTTTTTTTTTGAGACCCACATGGTTAGAGGCACCTGTGCTAGTGTGTTGACTGTCCCTACTGTAGAGCAAGAAAACTGACAAAATGTCAGGGATTCACAAAGAACAACACCTAGCTTTATAAGCGATATAATGGGCTTCCTAAGAAAACTACATTTTGTTTGTGATCTACCAAAAACCTGATCTTGACTATTATGAATATTTTCCTGGATGTGGCTGCAGAACATGTAATAAGGACTATACTCACTTTAGTCCTGAAATGCTGCTACATACCTTCTACCTTTCTAAACCTTTAGACTAGGGATGGGCAGGAAATGAAAAACAAAATGCTGTTTTGTCATTTCATTACATGAGGAAAAGAAGCAAAACGAAGCAGCATTTTGTTATAGACGAGACAAAACGAAACGGTTGTTTTTCCATTGAAATGAACCATTTCGTCCCATCATTTTCAGGCTCCTGCTGAGCTGTCAATGGCTAGAGCCCTTTAAACCTGGCCCATTCGCTACCAGAGGGTCCTCCAGGTACCAACTGGGCCAGGTTTAAAGGGCTCCAGCCATTGACAGCTCAGCAGGAGTCCTCAGAAAATGGTCGGGATTCAGGGCATGGAAAAAGTGTTGAAAAAACACAATCTACAAACAGTATTTAGACGCACTCCAAAAATACAACAAATGCTACGGTCAGCAAAGGACAAGAGGAACCCACTCGCCACTGCAGGAGTATACTGGATACCTTGTAGTTGTGGCCAGATATATATTGGGACCACAAAGCGCAGCATCTAGACCAGAATCAAAGAACATGAAAGACACTCCAGACTAAAATAACTAGAAAAATCAGCAGTAGCTGAACACACTGAAACAAACTGGACATGAAATCCTCTTCCAGGACACAGAGCTACTGGACACCACTAACAATCACTATGTCAGACTACTCAGGGAAGCCATTGAAATCCAAAAACAGAAGCAAAGTTTCAACAAAAAAGAAGAAAGTCTGAAAATCAACAGACTACAGACTGCAAAGGGTGAAACTTCAATTATTCCCACCCAAGCACAACAAGCACCAGCTCACACAATAGAACAGCTAGTGACACCCATCAACCACAGGGAAGGGTCCCTGTCACCCCTGATTGCAGTTAAACTTCTCAATCCCTCCATTACAATACAATGCCTAACACCTATTTTCCTACATAGGACAAGTTTCCCCTTTCCCACAACTTTAAAATCCCGCAGTCTCACTCACTCTATACCCCAGAGCACAGAGAGAACTCCTGGTTCCCTGAGCTCCTTGACCTCTGAAGATGCCAACCACAGCATCTGGTGAAACGTCAGGAAGAGAAACTTCCAGAACATGGCCAAACAGCCTGAAAAACTCACAACTATCAGATCCCGGGTAAAAAGCCCTCAAGAATACACTAATTGAAAACCTGTGGCCTTACTCTTCTTGTAGATTCTAAGGCTCTGTAGGGCTCCCTTTTGTCCTGGGGAAGCCATTGGGTAGGGTTATTTGGTGCCATTTTCAGGCATGAGACATACTTTTGGCTTAGTATGGCATTTTTCAAAACTAGAATTAACTAGAAAGCTTGTGAGAGAATGAATGGCCATTTTCAGCCAAATATAGTATGTCAGAATTTTTTCAGGTGACTTCTGGAAGCCCTATTCCCCCATATCCAAGCCTGAATATAAATTTATTGATTCCCAGACTTTGGGGGGAAGTTGCTCAGCCAAAACATTTGCTACCCACTGAAAAAGGTGTGTATAAAGTTAGCTTTTTCAGAAATGTGTTCATAGATCTTACTTGCATGACTGTTGCTATGTCCTGTTGTGCAAACTAACTCAAACATTGAATACAGTACTCCTTGATTTTCCTTTGTTGAACAGGGTTTGAGACTAAAGTCCTACACTAAAATTCCATCCCATTCCTTTTGCAATGTGATTTATACCCTCATAGATTTTGAACACTGTTCCTTCAGTATGGCCAAATAAAGGCCAATTCTTTGTCTGTGCTCCCCGCCAGATTGCTACTTCCTTTCCTTTTTTATCATCTGCATTGTTCCAGCAGAACATCATGCTTGATATTTTTGTTCTGCATCCAATCATACTGAAACAAACATGAAGCAGTGTGTTAAGATGTTTGGAACGGAGGTATTTGTGATAGTTCTGTTCCAAAAGGAACAGACAGCTTTTGTGTTTTTTTAAATAATTCTTTGAAGTCATTTAGAAATATTGAGAAGTAATAAGATATGAGACTTCATTCAGCCAAAAATCCAGCCAAAGTTTTTGGGTATCTTTTGCACAATGAAATCCAGTAATTTTCTTGGACTGTTTTCTGTGAGGATGATTTGAATTGCACGTGGCCTAGTTATTTTTTAAAAAATATGTTTCCTCTCACCATCCAGTTTTTGAGTAACAGTGTAGATCTTATTTTGTGCTCTTTGCTTGATTTGTACTGTATTTCTTGTTGTAAGAAAGTCCCTGTTCCTTAGGTAGTGAGAAGAAAAAATATTTATTGATGAAATATTAGAGAACAAACAAAATGAAAACTGCTGAGAAGACAATACAAGGGTAACACAATCTTAAAATATTAGGGCACAATTCATATCCCAGAACATAAAATCAGGATCAAGAAACATATACTGAACAGATGAATTTTTGTATATTTTTTCAGCTTTTGACAATTCATTTTGACAATGAATCTATACCTAAAAAATACAGAAAAATTCCATCAAATGTTCCAATCACTTAAATAGGTTAGATCCAGCCTAACTGTATTATGCTCAAGTTTCTTAAAAGATTTCTCAAGTCAATCCAGGACTTCCTCTCCCCTCCCCAATATTATGTATTAGTAAATTTTCACAGATACTGTACTGTAATATCTACTGTATGTTCAATCAACAAGAAAGAAAGGGGTTTTAGCTCTACCTCCTCATTATTTTTGTCACTTTACACAGGGAAGGTGACATAACAATTAGTGTCTACTCTGACTGTAGGAGGTCTCCATGTGACTTGGAACACTTACTGTGTAACTCATATGGAATGCCTCCATTGGTAGCTGTGGATTTTGGTTTCAGACTACTACACTCAATGTGTAGAAGGGCAGTGAAATTGGAAATAGAGAGGGTTGGGAGTAGCGTACTTTCCCTGTTTACGTACTGAGTGAAAACAATTTTTAACACTGAAATAGGACTGTAGAATATAAACATACAGAGTAAATGCTTGGTGTAATTGTATGTTTTGTGGGCTGTCAATTTTCCAAATCTAGAACATTCTATTACCCTGTTAATGTTTAATTGAAGAATGGCATAAAATTTTAATCTGTGTAACAAGTCTATATGTGAAACTGGGAAGCCCTTTTGTCAGTCTGAACTCATGTTCAAAATTTGCATATTTTAAATACTATGAAAATCATTTTTATAAGTTAATTCACCAAACATTTGCAGAGTTTATTGTACTCATACGTGTTCCTTTATTGCTGAAATGTTTTGAGCAGGTGATTGGGAATATGCATTAAATATGTTTCTGTTATTGCTTTTCTGTGTCAAGTATTCATGTTGATTTCTCGTTAACAGATACGAATCCCCAGAAATTGCACTGAATTGTGGAATCATGTTAAGAGAGTGCATCAGACATGAACCCCTGGCAAAAATAATCTTGTGGTCAGAGCAGTTTTATGACTTCTTCAGATATGTGGAAATGTCAACATTTGACATTGCTTCAGATGCTTTTGCCACTTTCAAGGTAATTCAGTCTGTTTCTTAACAGCTGTATACCAAGCTTCAGAAAAATATATAACAATGCATATTTCAGAATGGCATTCTGATAATCCAGAGAAGCAACCACAGATTAGGGTAAATGAGATCACAACAACATTGGTGATAAAAATGGCTTTAAGTCTGTTTGGTGGTGGTGGTATTTACAAGTGTGTTGGGAAGTCTACTGCTTCTCTTTATACATATACAGCACTGGCCAAAATCATGGAAACCCAGTTCAGTTGTTTGAAAGCATGTTGAATCAACAAGGAAGAAACAACTGAATCATGAAATAAGGAATTATTAAACACTGAACT
This sequence comes from Phrynocephalus guinanensis, assembly GCA_037367245.1. Classification (NCBI taxonomy): domain Eukaryota; kingdom Metazoa; phylum Chordata; class Lepidosauria; order Squamata; family Agamidae; genus Phrynocephalus; species Phrynocephalus guinanensis. The sequence goes on along the minus strand of CM074735.1, from coordinate 92,026,831 downwards.
GATACATTTGGATAGACTTGGAAAATAACTATAAATATACAGATCACCATGATTCATACTTGGTACCTGTTGAGGAGGCCTTAATGATATTTATGATACTTGAATATACTAGGAAACTGAATATAAATATTTATCTCTACCCCTTTGTCCTGGTATGAAAATGTTGGTGGCCAAAACTAAGGAAAAAGGTTTGGAATAATAACTGGTGAAAAACCAAGTATAGGATGCAAAAGGTAATAATAGAAGCATGAGTTTGAAAGAGGACTACAAGGTCATTGAGTCCAACTCTGCTCAAGGCAGGAATACAAATCATCGGATATGAAATCATGATACCTCTTAAATAACAGTATATTCATTTCTTTGCAGGATTTACTTACAAGGCACAAGTTGCTGAGTGCAGAGTTCTTGGAACAGCACTATGATAGGGTATGTATTTTTATTTCTTCGTGACATCCATCTGAAGAGTTACTCACAGTATGAAAATGTAATAGAACCTTCCCTTCTAGAGGAATACTTCATATTCAGATGTATCCAAAATCCAGAAACTAATCGATTTGATTCAGATAGATTTATGAAACACAGAGATTGAAATAAAACTTGACTTCTGAAGATTCCTTAGGAATTTGGGTACAGAGGGACAGTGCAACTCCAAAAACTGATACACAAGTCACCAGGTTTTCCAGAAAAAAAGAGTGTTGCTTGTATACCACCCTGTAGTGCTTAAAGAACACTCTGGGCAGTTTGCACATTAATTATGCAAGCTACACATTGCCACCCCACCCCCCAGCAAGCTGGGTACTCCTTTTACCAACTTTAGAAGAATGAAAAGCTGAGTCAACCTTGAGCCAGCTACCTGGGATTGAACCCAGGTTGCAAGCAGAGGTTTTTGGCTCCTACCCCAATTCTTGTAATTGTTTTTACACAGGTACATCTCTATAATGCCTGCTAGTTTCATTTGTGTGTGTGTTGTGTCGTTACAGTCGTGACTGACTCTATGTGACTCCATGTCCATGGAGTTTTCTTGGCAGGAGTACTGGAGTGGCTTGCCCGTTCCTACTCCAGGCGCCTACAGCACCTGGTATTCCCTGGTGGTCGTCCATCCAAGTGCTAACCAGGGCCTACCCTATTTAGCTTTCGAAATCAAGCGAGATCGGATGTGCTTAGGGCATCAAAACATATGAAAAAGGAAAGTAATCATTCCCCATATTAAATGTTAACATTCCACTTTTACCATTTATTGTTCTGAAGTGTTAAGGGTATTTTTTTAGTTAGGGTCATCCCTATTAAAATACATCATTTTTAAATAGTTTGTTGTTGTGTGCCATTAAGTCAGAACTGATTTATAGTGACCTAATAGGGCTTTAAAGGTAAGTGAAATATGTAATGAGAGGCTTTAGATTTCCACTCCCCCAGTGAGTTTCCATTGCTGAGTAGGGATTTGCCTTATTCTGTCCTGGAATTCTACACTAAAAGGATACCTTTCCTCCTTTTTTGGAGTCAGTCAACCCATTTGGGTGAACTCAGTGTTTGCAGGTATATTCTGCTCTTATAGTGGGTGTATTGTAACATTATGTCAAACAAGATGAAAAAGACAGTGCACTATTGGTTCTAATATTAATTTAATTTAATTTAATTTAATTTAATTTAATTTAATTCAATTTCTATACTTTCCGAGGGGAACTTGAGGATATATGTGGGATGAATTAAGATTTGTATTTCTGAATTAATAATTATATTCAACTCAAAGTTGAATTAGATTTGAATATGAAATGATTTTTCTAAGTTAAGGTGCCCACTGTGTCTTGTGGTGGTTGAAAGATACTGCTATTTCTTTATAATTTCCTGTTTCTTAAGTATTTTAATGTCTTTGATGTGCAACTTGATTTTTCAGTGTTTGTCTGCAAATTTTTGCAGTTGGTGGGAATTCTGTTAATTACATATTCCAGCTTAAGTGCAACAGTAGAAATTGCAATGTTAAACTGTTCATAAGGGCATGTGTAACAACTTGGCTCCATCTACTGGCCATATCTGATAAGAAAAATAAAGTCACTTCTATGCTCTAGTATCCTATGGTTGCTTTAAAGTTTCCTCCAACTACTAAAAGATCTGCTGAAGAATCTCAGTTAATGTCATAAAGAAATCAGTGTAACATTTTAAATAGCAAGACATTTGGAATATTAAATCCTTATCTCATTCTCTTTGTTTTGTATTTGTTTTCTGATTCAGTGAAGTTATGCAAAACCAGAGTACAGTATTTATTCTAGTTGGGGAGCAAAACTGATTTTTCTTTCCTTCTTCAGTTCTTCAGTGAATACGAGAAATTGCTCCACTCAGAAAACTATGTGACAAAACGACAGTCACTTAAGGTAACGAGATTGTAAAAGTTTGCAATTAAGCTAACTTTAGTACTATTTTGACATCATTTTTTGGCAGCTGCTGGGTAGCTCATTGGTTTAGGTCTCTGGCTGTGGAACCAGGGGTGAAGAGTTCAGTGCCTGGCTGTGCCTCCTTGACAGGAGATAGACTCAGTGAGCCACTGGTTCCCCCTCCAGCTCTGCAGTTCCAAGACTACTATGATGATGATGATGATGATGATGATGATGATGATGATGATGATGATGATGATGATGATGATGATGATTTAGAAAAGTAGGGAGGGAAGTCATTTCTCCTGCTTTGGCTGCTAAACTTAACAATTTTTTTTTACTCTCAGCCTCGATTCTATATTTTACGAGACAAACATGTTCACTTCATGTCAAGAATCATTCACGTTTGCTGCCAAGTTGATATTGCACAATCTTAACAATGTGCCTTATCAACAGTACTCTATTATGGATGTATATATTTATGTAATTTGCAGGTATGTCTATGTCCATTTCCTTTTTGGGTTTTAAACCCAGTTCATCATGATGCCTTAGTTGTGAGAACAAGCTGCATTAGCCAGTACTCTGTACACACTAAGTTGTAGAAGTTTCCTTATATGGAATCCCAAAACCAGGGTAGGTGTGTTATTCCCCAACCCCCAAACCCATGTTGCTGCAAGCCATTCAGTGGTGCAGTATGCCCCTAATATAGATAATGAGGATGTGCTTCTTTTTAGTGCTGTAAGTAATATGGTTGGGTAAGACTTTTCTGCTCCATGGTACAAAGAACTCAATAACTTCTGGATCTTGACAAATAGAAACAAGAGTCAACAGAGAATAGAGTTTTCATTGCAACCCTTGCCTTAGCTGGTTCTGATTATATCTTGTGCTTTATCGTTATTATGGGGAACATTCCTTTCAGTTATCTTTTTCCCTGTTTTTCATTTCTGTAGCTGCTTGGTGAATTACTGTTGGATAGACATAACTTCACAATAATGACAAAGTACATCAGTAAACCTGAAAATCTCAAACTAATGATGAACCTTTTACGAGATAAGAGTCGTAACATTCAGTTTGAAGCCTTTCATGTCTTTAAGGTAAAAGTTGCTTTTAAATAGACTTCCTTCAAATTGAAGATAAGGGTAGTCTTAACATTGAATAATGCATCATAATGGTAAAATAAAACCAAATGATGGGAATTTGTGGTGGTCCATTGGTTCCATTGTATAAAGTAAGTTATCTTCCAGAGCCTTGATACGTCCATAAATCCGTTTACTTCAAGAGTGGCATTTCATTTTTTTTGAAGCATGTTTGTTTGTCTTCAATTTATACCACCACCTAGTACAATGTGTGGGGCGTGGTGGCTCAGTGGACTAAGGCTTCCGAAAACTGTCGGCTGCAAAGTCAGCAGCTCGGCAGTTCGAATCCCGGGTGGCACGCAGCGGAGCGAGCTCCTGCTGATAACCTCAGTTCCTGCCAACCTAGCAGTTCGAAAACATGTAACTGCAAGTAGATAAATAGGTACTGCTGTAAAGAGTGGGAAGGTAAAACAGTGTTTCCTTGCTGCCATGCCAGTCACATGGCCATGGACTTGCACAGCCCTGGCTCTTTGGCTTGAATACAGAAATGAGCATCACCCATAGAGTCGGGCACAACTAGCACACATGTGGTGGTGGGGGGGGACCTTTACCCTTTTTTAGTACAATGTACTCTTTGGTTGGTGCATAAATACCTTTAGTTTAAACGAACCTGGATGACTGAGAATCTTCACAGACGTATAACCACATCATGTTTGAAGGCTAGACAATGGATGGGCAATTATTTCATATGACTAAATATTGTATGCTATAGCAATTTATTATTTATAGTGCTATAGTATGCACTATAAAAGCATACATTAATAAGTGCACTTCTATTTCTGATTTTTTTTAGAACTTGGTAGGCATGTCTCCTTGTAATTCATACTGACACAACAAATAATTTTCTGATGCATTGAGGTGTCTGTTAATTCCTTGTATTAATCATCTCTCTTCTTTGCAGGTGTTTGTAGCCAATCCCAACAAGACACAGCCTATATTAGATATTCTGCTAAAGAACCAGACCAAACTTATTGAGTTCCTCAGCAAGTTTCAGAATGACAGGACCGAAGATGAACAATTTAATGATGAGAAGACCTATTTAGTTAAACAGATCAGGGATTTGAAAAGACCAGCACAGCAAGAAGCTTAATCTCTTATAAACCCCTAAAATATTAAATCCAAATTCAGCATTTGCTGTTAGATATTCAGCATCAGGCACTCTTATCAATTCATGAGGAACATTACTGCTAATCTGCTGTTCAGTGAACAGTGTTTTTTTTCTCTTTATTTTTTAGTCCAAGTTGACAAAACTAGCTGCTGCTTTCTTGCACAATGTGGACTTTCTTGGTATTTGTGTCTGAATTCAAGCACACTGCTTGTTTTTGGAAGTCCAGGGGGTGGGGGATTATTGGTTGATGAAAGCAAATTTATAGATAATAGTTTGGGACAGGGGGAGAAGGTATTAGACTAGTTTAAGTGATGAGGTGCATGCTTGCAAATCTGATTCAGTCCGTCTGTTTGCACTTAACCTTGTATGAGATGCGAGCACAATGTGATCTGTGCATACTTGGCACCCTAATATAAGATTGTACGCCTTGATTTTTTTTAAAAAAAATGTGCAGTGCTTTATTTGTAATCAGAAGGGGAACTGTATCTAAGATGTGAGCTTACTGGGATGAACAGTAGTCCCGCAAATAAAACTGATACTGAAAATTAGCAACTTCTAAAGGAGTGAGATCTCAGACTTCATAAGGAAAATGTGTATATGCCTTTCACTGCTTTATAGTTTGTTTTTGAGAGAGTGATTTTTTTGAGAATTGAGCTGTAGACGTGGAAATGTTAAGGGTTTTTGTTAGTTTTACTTTAAATGCGTTTCGGACAGTAGAGCTTAGCAGTGACACTTAGCGTTTCATTTCAAAAATGCTTGTTGGTTTCTTTTGTATATATCTCCTAGGCTGCTCATTTCTTTAAAAAATGATTTAATTTGTACAGCAGAGGAATGTTAATGTATTAGTCTGTAACTTTTACCTGATACTGAGTTTTGCAAAATGAAAGCTCATGTGTAATTAATATGATGAATCACATGAAAATGCTGATTTCACATTTCTTAAATACTGCAGCATCAAAAGGAAGAGAATCCATTTTTCCATATTCACTGGCCTAATGGGGTGCCATCTGTTAAGGTAGACTAAAATGTAGTGCTGGAACCCACTAACCTGTATTCTTCAGTGTTGGCCTTATCCGTTTATATTAGTGCTGTGTTCAGCCACTTGCAAATTATGAAGATTATGCTAAATTATCATTTTGTTTTTCTTGTGGGTATATAGAGAAACTCTTCTGTTCATATAGCTAATACTCAGTATGATAGTTGTAATGGTAAATAACTTATAATTCCCCTTTACTTCCAAATCCATAATTTCATAACTATCTTAATGTCAATATATTGTTCCTTAATGCTGCAAATTATCAGTATTTATTTTTAGAAAGACTGATTTTGCACCACTTTTTTGTTACTGTGATCATAACAAAATTTGCTAAATATATCTAAACTATGTTATCAAAATGGCATCTGTTCTTCTTAATAGTAGTACTGAGATCACAACCAGCCAAATTATATGGATCAGGAGTGTGAAAGTTCAAATTCTGCATGATTGAACATGACTGGGAATGCTATACAATTATTTATTGCTTTCTAGCTTCTTTCTGATTAAGTTATTTCAGAAACTAATCTCCTGAACGACATTTTAGCCAATTCTTGGAAGCCTTCATGAAAGAAGTAGGCAAATAGCTCCAGCAAATCAGTCCTGGCAGTGCTGAATATTTCCACTTTGCCATGCTTCTTTTAGAGAATCGTACATAACCTGTCCTCTGCAAAGTGATTCATACTGTCTATTGAAAGAAAGAAAGAAAAGGAATCATAAACTTATGTTAAACTATTTGCATAAGTAGACAAAACTGGCCATGAGATACTGTAGTTCAACATTGTGTCCTTTTGGGGGCAGGGTGTTGTTTTAAGACGAGGAAAACATTTGGCAAATTACTATTCATTGTGCAGAAAACTTTCACTTTATGAGGGGGAAGTAGAAATGCTAAAAGTTCTGTATGTGTGTATATAAAGAAATTAAAACGGATTTGGATATTGGTTTTGCTTCTCTACTATTTGGCATGGGAGGAAATGGTGGAAACCTTTTTAAAAAAGAATAATTGATTACTTGGAGTGTTGGCATTCAGAAGTTGTATTTAAGACCATTTGATGTGCTATTCATATTAAAAACTATTGTACTGGAAATGGTTTCTTATCTGCGTGAAGGCTTAAACATATTACTAAAAATTATTTAATGTGAGTTTAAAAAACACACACAACTAATGTATACAATTGTAATTCTTCCACAAAGCATTTCATTCCTTCAAATGAATGCATTTCTTATTAGAAAATCTGGCTGGCCCCATAATTTAAATTGAAATAAAATTTTGAAGAAACACAGTTGTGTGTTTATGATATGTATCAAGGAAAAAAGTTCACCTGAATCTAAGCATTTCTGGCGAACCGTTCTGTACTTCTCGTGTACCATAAAACATTGCCACAGCGTTTTACAAGCTTGGTGCAAAACAACAAAGCAAAAATAAATATGAAAATACTAGCTTTCTACTTGGCCTCCTGTGAGGCAGACTTCTCGCCCTTTGGTTTATGTTCAGTCTTTAAAAACTGTTTCAGTTCAATATTGATTTGGCTAATAGCAGCAATCAGGTATGCATGGGATTAGAAAAGTTGTAACACTACATAGCAAGGGTATTTTCCACACTTACTTTCACACCTTCCTCCAAACTATCCAGAAAATTAATTATATGACAGCTGCAAAAGAACTAAGTCTTGCCCGCAACAACTACACCTTCCTGGACCCTGGGAACAACTGTTAAGTCTATTATAGTAAGATGAGCAGTGGCTTCTTTATAAGAAAGAGTCAAAATTACATCCCAGGTTGACTTGAGAAACGTTGAGGCCTGTTCTGATTCAAGCCACTTTCATACATACAATTTCGTAAGAGATTTGGTTTCTCTGCGGTACTTCCTAGTACCCAAAGATGCATGTTTTGTGAAAAGTTTAATTGAAATATAATTAATTTAAAGTTAATTTTTTCTGGGTTTATTATTATGCACTTGTGTCATTTAACACAGTTGATTCAACTCTAATTTTGCATATATTTTAGTTACCATATTTGTAGAAATAAAACACTCATTTTTCTAAGATGTTCATCTTATTCTTCCAGCAGAATCAAAGAAGATACATCATAACTTTAAATTACTAGAACAGTTGAAGTGTTAAAAGAGGCAGCCATGCTAATCTGGGCAAGCATATCAGTCAAAAATAAAAGAAAAATACAAAATAAAGAACACAAAACCCACTTTGGAACCTTAAAGACTAATTGCCATATTTTAAGATTTCATGGACAAGTCCACTTCCCAGAAAAGTGGAGTAAACTGTTGGAATTTAACTGAAAATCTGGGGAATTTGGCATTATATTCAACTAGAGTTTTGTACCAAGTTGTAAGCTACACTTGAACAGTCTTCACTGTGAGACAAATAGAGATGCTCAAAAAGGGAACATGAACATTAAAATATGATACAAAGTCTGTCAGCTCTGTGACATTCCTGGAATTTCTTCAGAGCTCTTGTCCTTCTTAAGCTGGCAGTGGTGGGTAGATGGGCAGGAAAGATCACTAAGTTGGCTAAATTAAAAGGCGATTTGCTTGTCACAGCTGTATCTCTAGGACTCAACTTCCTAAAATATCTTACAAATCAATAGCTACCGATTTACTTTCAGAGTTGCATAGCTTTGTTGTGGAAAGGAAGGATTTTACCCGGTGTATTGAGGCATCATTCATACAGTTTCTAATTTCTACTCATCAAGTTCCTTTAGTGCAGAGGTGGGCAACCTCAGGAGCTCTGGAGGGCAGTTTTCTGCTCCAAGGATCTGCCAGGTGCCTTGCTGGCCCTCAAAATCAGCTCAAGCCCATATAAAACAAAACAAATGTTTCTGAAAATCACACCCATTTTCATTTTTTGTGGGTTTGAGTTTATTGGCACATGGGGAGTACATCTATTTTACTGCAATACCATAAATTCCTAGCATTTTCAAAGAGCAACAAATGACTCCTCTCCAGAGGTTTTGTTTTGTTTTCGTTTCATTGTTTGCAGGCAAGAAGGGTCATTTTTTTTCTTTAATTCCTCTCTGACCATGTTTGGGGCATTATCCATTGGCAGAGAAAAATCCTTGCATTCATGTCTTCTAGCAAATCTGCCGAATTGGCTCTTTAGTCTTCCATGCACTGGTAACATAACAAAGCAACGAGACTGGCATCCCTGCTTTGTTTTAGGTGAGTGCACATTCCAGCAAAGGAGGCTAAGCTGCAAGCTATTATAATATGTGACATACAGTTGAACGTTTGCATCTTTCCTACTCTGAAATATTCATCCTCAGGCCTGATATGGGCCAGTACAGCTAAACTGATCCATGACTGTTTCACTCCATCCATTCACAGTGTTGATCCGTGGTGGCATAAAACTCTGTCGTCAGTGGTGTTGGCCCTCAAATCATGGCAAAATCCTCCCCATTTTCTCTAGAAGGTGCAAAGAGTTTCTTGAGCCAGACATGGAATGAGAGCACTGGGGGCTACATTTGGGGGCTCCCAGACCACAGGTCGCTCCTCCTAGCTTACATTGGCCCTCTACCCTTTCTGTTGGGCTCCAATACAGCCCCCCCCCATTTTTTTTTCCTTTCAAAAAGCCTCCTAAAGGGAACACAATTTAGAAGGGGAACAAGGCTATTGAAGAGGGAGAGGTGGTTGCTGACTCCTTTACTTTGATTTGCTGGTCTTGATCTGGATGTGTGCTTACAGCATCTCATTCCTTGAAATTTCTAAACCAAAATGAGTGTGGGGAGTGAATCCTTGAGGTGTCACGAATGAGAGCAAACACAGATTTGGAGGCAGTAGAACTGCTTCTAGGCCTGCCAATTGCAGATCCAGCCCAATGAATGTGCTCAGGATCTGGGAGGTAGTACAACAGCTCCAGCAGCTCTTGTCATTCCTACCAAGGTATGTACGTATATATATGTGTATCATACCACCACCTTACGTAGAGCACATAGAATATGTGGAATTTTTACAGGCCCTGGGCTGCAGCTGGGACTTCTGGGAGACTCACAACCAAGTTGGCAGAAGAATTCCCCACTGTGTAATTGCTTATTCAGCAAAATGCTTGTGCATTGCAGGGTTCACGCTGCAGGCCCTGCATCACTCCACATGGAAACATGGACTCACAGGAAAGCAGCCACCAAACGTCCCACGTTTCCTCCCCTTGCTCCTGGATTTTCAGCAAGCCAATGTACAAATGCAACATACATGCAACCTTTCCCCTCATCCAGCAGCCTGAGATTCAGCTCCCTGCTTGGAGACCTGGGACAAACAGGAGGTCTGAGCCAGTGCCCAGAGTCAGCATCCTTAAGACTGCAGTTAATGTAGCAGGTAGTTTTCCAGTCAACTGCCACAAGATCAGAGTCTCCCAGCTGCAGGCATAGCCTTACGTGATGAGAAACACCCAAGCCACAGTTTTTATTTGAAAGAAGGGATCAGTATGAATATCTCAGTTCAGTTCCACACAAACACATGTACATTTACTAACCCCAAGCCCATGTGCCAATGCAAATATTTAAATGACAAGTGAATTGAATGGCCCCTGGATACAGCTTCCCTTCATTCTATTGACACTTCATGAAGTTGCTGCATATTTTCATGTTTGGAACGCTAGAAAATTATCACACTACATTGCCTCACACTAACTTGATGGGGGCCGGGAAAGTGAATGGCATAATTCTATGAACTATGAAATAGAAAAGTTCACATGCTTAAGAATGGAGCAGCAAGCAGGCATACTTGAGTACAGTATTATCCATTACTATGTGTCTGTCAAGCAGTTAAAAAATCTTCCTATTTCTTACTGGAATGTTGCCAAAGCTCAGTATTTAAGTCACACCCCAAACTGGATTAGTTAAGGTCAGGAGAAGTTTAAATTATTTGTCCATTTCCTTCAATCGCTCTCTAAAGGAGTTCTGCAACTGCTACAACAACATAACTAGAGCTTAGTACAAAAGCAAGTAATTCGCTTTCACAGATGTGTATAGCAGATATGTGTTGACCCTATAGACTTGATTGCGGTTTAATTTGGACAAGATTGCTTTTATCCAATGCATAGTTAAGTGAGTGAATTCAAAGCCTACTACAAGAACCATAAAAGAACCCTGCCGGAAGCTTGTCTGGGCCAGTACTTTGCTAACAGGAAGGACACAAAATGCATTATCACCCTTCCATCCATTCCCATAGCTATATGGACCTAGAGCACAGGGTATTAGAGATAACAGTCAGTCATCCTGTTTAATAGTGGTCACCAGGTGCCTTATCCAGCATTAATATGCACTGCCCTTTCTCAGACTTGCTCAGCTTGGTGGCAGTTAAATGCAGCACATTTCCCCTCTTGAAATCTTGTAAACTAGATTGAGAGTAAACCTGCAATGTTTGTGATTTTTTTTTTACAATGGGGACTACAAAAAGACTTGATTTGAAAAGCTCTCTGTTCAGTTCCTATCGAAATGGGTGGGTGGTTCTTTCAAACACTTCACTTGCCTCCAGGTACTGAGGAAGACTGGTGGAAATTGACAAGAAAGGATAAGTGAAAGTCTGCTATGAGACTACAGGTAGGTGGATTTCAATGAACATGGAAATATGCCATCTGGAATTGCCCCATGATAGTGTTGAGACGAATATTTATGGGCTATCAGGTTGCTTCTGTCTCATAGCCATCCACCCAGAGTCTTTTAGGGATAAAATGCTTCAGCGGTCCTTCCTTCTGGGGGTGCTCTGGGACCAAACAACTTGTTCCAGGCTGCATGGATAGAAGAGTATTTCACTCCATTTCCATCACACACACTCCAAGCATTGGGAGTTGGGTTCCGTCACTGGAGACCCTTAGTAAATGTAGCAAAACAAATGGAATATTCCCTCCAAGGTAAAAGAGTCCCTGTGTCTCGGCCATGTAGGAATAACAGCACTGGAATCTAGTTTTCTGACTAAGGTACATTTCAACAGTGTGACCTTGCCACCCGCTTTGTGAAGAACAATGTCCCTGCTGTGATTTAGAAGGATCATGCTGTTTCCACTGAATGGAAACAAGGCACAGGGTTCCCAAATGGGATTCAGTTGAATGACAGGTGAATTAAGGCTCAGACTCTACTCCACATTTGCAAATAACAAAGAGATTGCATGGCCAGGGAACAGGTAGACTTTCAGATGTTGTTGGACTGACTTTCACCAGCCAGTCAGCACAGTCAGGATGAAGTACAGTAGGATATGTTGCCCAATGTCATCTGGAGGGCCAGTTATATCATAGCTCTTTCCTAGTAGCAAATAGTATGAAATAGAGATGGGCACGACCAGGAAAAATTACATTTAGAGTTGTCGTGTGTCGGAGCCGGCCCGTTTCGCCTTGTTTCCGTTTCCCGCAAAATTTTCCAAAAATTTGTCGTTTCATTTGTCGGATTTTTGTCTGTCGTTAGTACTCTGGGGTGGGTGCCTCCTCTGGCCCGCCATGAAGGGAAAGCGCGGGCTCCTGGAGGCACCTCTCTGGGGTGGGTGCCTCCTCTGGCCCGCTACAAAATGGCATGCATAGCCAATTGGATATGCATACCATTAAGTTGCAGTTGCAGCAGGCAGAGGCACCTCGGGTCGGGTGCCTCTATGACTCACTGCCTGCACTTGGGCTGGGGAAAGAAGTGACAGAGGACCCCTACGGGCGCCTGCTGTGACTCACTAAGAAGGGAAGTGTACTTGCTGTAGTGCAATGCGAGTACACAGATCTGGCTTGGGGTTAGGGGTTAGCGCAAGGGCTAGGCTTAGGGTTACTGGTAAGGTTAGGGTGAGTTACTGGGGTGCACCTCTGGGTGCCTCTCTGACCCACTAAGAAGGACAGTGTACTGGCGTATGGGTTAGGGTTCGGGCTAGGGTTAGTGGCTTTTTATGCCTGACTGGCACATCCCAGAAGTCTTGGTCAAAACCTGGCCAAGTGGCCATGCAATTGGCGGAATGGCTCCAAAAATTTGCATGGTCCACTCCCATGGCCAGCCCATCATTGCGCAGGTGTAAAAAAATAAAAATAAAATAAAATCAATGGAGACGTTTTGTTGCAAGAAAAACCCACTGCTGCTGCTGTAACAATTCAGGCAGTTTTAAAATAGCTATTTTCGCATGTTTCTGTGGTGCTTTGGTGTGTTTTTGGACCACGCAATATTCAATAAATATTGCGGTCGCCCCATTTTGGATCCCCCGCCCGCACCGCATGGCATGGCGCGAATTGGCGACGGCGAGACGAGGATGCGCAGCCCAGGAGAGGAGAGGGGGGGAGGCCGGGGACCCCACTCCCCCAGAAACCACCCTTCTGGTAGGTGCCCTCACTGAGGCAGGCATGTTTTCGCCTGCTTTTTTGGCCGGGAATCGGGGTTTTTTTATTTTTAAAACTTTTTTTCTGTGCCGCGCCGCTTGGCGAGTTGCGACTCGACGAGGATGCGCACTTTGCGCAGCCCAGGAGAGGAGAGGGGGGGAGGCCGAGGACCCCCCCCCCCAGAAACCACCCCTCTGGTAGGTGCCCTCAGGCAGGCATATAAAACTTTTTTCCTGTGCCGCTTGACATCGCGCGATCGCTGCGATGCCAGGAACGACAACGAAAAATCAAACCCAATTTTTCTTTAGTCGGTTCGAGTTCGAGTTCTGGCGGAGTAATTGTCGTTACCATTTCCGTTCCGTAACGGAAACGAGAAACGGAAACGGAAACGAGAATTTCACCAAGTCGTGCCCATGTCTAGTATTAAACCATGCTTACGACCTGCAGCCGACCTTTTGCTGACTCCTGATCTCCATGGATCAAAGACTGAACAAGGGTCCTCCCTTGGTCCCACTCCAAAGTTTCAGATGGCTCCTGATGCCTATAGGTTCATACCAAGAAAACAGCATTGGGTGGACCCAACGTGCTCCTGTATGAAAATGTGATGTATACTGTGACATCATGGTAGTGTAAGAAAATGCAGTTTTCTTTGGGCACTTGTATTTTACATTCCATCCTCCTGAATATTTTGTTTTGTTGTATTTCCTGTTTTACCGTCCTTGCCCCTTTAAAAAAATGACACTGAAAGATAGTGAGCTACAATCAGGAAAGGACGGAGGCTGATTTCCTATTTTTGGAAGTAAACAAAATATCAGTAGAACAAGGTTGGGGACCACTGAATCTGAGTGGTGTTTGTTTCCTTCAACATTTCACCTCTGATAATTTTTATGTATGATGCACTATAACAGAATAATTATTTAGATTTATAGCCACTTTTAGACTGACTGTCCCTCATCTTGACTGAAGTAACCCTTCCTATTAAGTTATTTAATAGCATATTTTCAAATTACCATAGCCATCACTATGCTGTCTATGGCATCACAAAGTCATTACTGAGCAGGAGATTAAAAACAATTTGGATCCAGAGAGAATATCCGTTCTTTGCAATCAAATTCAATTGCCTTTACTCTATCTGGTCCAGAGCTATGGGCACATGGATCTCTTCCAGCGGTCAAACCATTTCATCAGCTTACCACCCAGAAATGATGATGCCGTCCAACAACGTCCAGAGTCCTTGGTGTCACAGATGCTAATCCGAAGCCTACCTGGGTACCTTAAAGTGTGGTATTGTATTCCTAGCTCAGGGCGCTATTATTAATTTCTCTCCTCTTCCTGCTACCTATCTCTTTTATACCTACCTACAACAAACCTGTGAGCAAAGTACAAGGAGTTAGTTTTTTGTACTATAACTGTGAGAATCCCCCATGGACTATGCTGCTCAGACAATTATGATAATTATAGTCCCCTGAAAAGTAACTTTTCCAAACTCCAGCTGTTCTGTAGATAGGCTGGGAAATAATATTTGAGCCAAGATCATCAACTACAGTTCATGGTTCAGTATGGATTTTGGCCTGAATCACAGAGGTCTAAGTTCAGTTTACGAGTTCTGTGGCATCAGGCTGAAATTAATTTATAAGGAACCGTATTAGGGCTTGCCCAGTAAATGAGATATTTAAGGACTGGTTTTATCAGTGTCACCCTCACTCCCCCAGCCCCAACCCATGAGCTTCCAGGGCCTAGTAGGGATTTTAACCCATGTTTCAAAGCTCATTGCTCTGCTACACCACACTGCATTATTCCATTTTGTTGCATTAATATACCATTCAATGAATACAGTAGGACAGTGGTGGCCAAACTTCGGCCCTCCAGATGTTTTGGACCACAAGTCCCACAGTCCTTTGGCAATACAGGTTTGGGATTCTGGGAGTTGTGGTCCAAAACATCTGGAGGGCCGAAGTTTGGCCACCACTGCAGTAGGATCACAGTATCTGCAGGAGATCAACCCCAAGCCCTCCCTGCAGATGCTGAAAACAATGGATATGCCAAGTCTCTGTTTTTCTCTAGTGGCCAGTTCTGGTAATACACATTGAAAGTGAGTACAGTATTTCTGGAGGGTTTTGTTTAGTATTTTCAAGCAGCAAATAACTGAAACCACAGGTACTGGTCATCAGAGGCAGTAGCCCTACTGTATATGTAAAGTTGTATATTTCTGTTCTTTCTCACAGGCCTTTTTCTTAAAGTGGAGGGCTGTGCACAGTTGGATCTCCACTAAGGCACGATTATACCCACACACTTTTACATTATTGTGGTATCGGGGGTTAAACTGCAGGACTACATCCAGGACTCTCCTCAGCACTTCGAGTTTGATCCCAGGTTCAGGTAGCTGGCTTGAGGTTGACTCAACCTTCCATCATTCCAGGGTTGTGAAACTGAGTATCCAGCTTGCGAAGCTGGATAAGAAATGTATTGGCTGCATAATGAAATTGTAAGCCTCCCAAAGAGTGTTTCATGCCTTATGGGGTGTTGTATAAGCAGCACACTTTGATTTTGTTAAACTGTAACCTTTGCCAGCCTGGCGGCTGGTGAGGAGTGGTGGAGATTGTAGATCAGAAGCATCCAGAGGGTCACAGATTTTCCTTCTGCAACCTAAAAGTAAGGAGCAGTCTGGCATTAATACGATGCTGAGAACATCATATTAATGTATTGATTTTTGTCATGTTAATTAAAAATACGAAAAAAGAGGGAAGGTGTGCACCCCTGCAGAACATGAACTAAATGCTTAACACGATAATGGCTTTGATGTAGTAAATTTTGTTTTCTTCTGATCTGGGACAGTTCGTGGATGTGGATGGGATACACAGCCCTATAATTTTAGCCCCACCACAAACAGTTAACTGCCTCTGATACTCAATACTGGAAGGGGCCCCAAACAAAGAGGCTTCTGTGAGGCAGCCAAACATTCTAGCAGGATGTCCTTGCTACAAAGGCAAGCTCGGTTGCTGCCTCCCTTGCAGAAGTTTCACCTAACAAACCGATGGGTTTGTAGTTCATTGGCTACTTAAAACTCTGTTACATATTCATTAAAAGCAGTCTGAAAGGGAGGCGAACACACTGACCTTAGCTGTTCAAAATTGTGCTTAAAAAGCCTTGCTGGTAGTTACGGTTCAGAAATGATAACTTGGCATCAAAACCAAGAGAGCTTTGAGCTGCTAATTAACAAGTCTTACGTCTCATGCTCTTCACATAGGTCATCTGATAAATTTGGACTCATGAGTTTCCTTAAAAACAAAGCAGGGCTAACCTTGGAACAGCAGAGAGGCACATATGCATTACTACTTGTATTTACAGTAGGAAGGCAATAATGGAACGACCCAAAGCTTCTAAGAATGGGTGTCTCACATTCTCCATGCATTTAAGTGGTACTGAGCCAAGTAGCCACCATCTTATACTGTATGTGTGCGTTTTTCCTCTAGACGTATCACTTCACACCTATCCATATTAAATTTCATTCTTGTGTTTTCAGCTCAGTCCTTAAACCTATAAAATATATTTTTGAAATTTATTTCTGCTTTTCAGGGTATTATTTCACCCAGTTATGTGGAATCTACAAATCTGATAAAAATCCCTCCAACCCCTCACCCAAGTCGTTAATAAAAATGTTGAAGAGCACTAGGCCTTACGATGCCTGCTTGCAAATTCCTCCTAGTTGAGAAGGAGACACAGGGCCTTTTCACACGACCCCTAAACTCCGCCGCAAATGACTCCCAGCTCCGGAGCTTAAAATTATTTCCCCACCAGCTCCGGAGTTTACAGATAATTAAGTGCGACCACGCCCACCTAAGCACGTCCCAGCGCACTTTTTCATGTACCTGCTCTCGGAGGGTTAAAATTCCTGATGCGGATATAACAGTAGTGACTGCCAGGCTCTCCTTGCTTCTGTTTCTTCTTTTTTTTGCCCCCCGCCCCTTTAAGAGATCTGAATGCAGTGCTGGGAGCAAAGCGAGATGGCAGAACGGAGGTGAGCGGCATTCTTTTCTTCCTTTTTTTCTCCCTCCCCTCACGCAGCCAGCAGCCAGGAGTGTGGAGGGGGTGGGAACGCAGGAACAGCGACAAACCCCTAAGATCTCTGGTCCGAATTTAAGTGGCCAGTGGATCTTAGGGGTCGTGTGAAAAGGCCCACAGATAGTCACTCTCTGAGTATGATGCTGTAAAAAAAAATTGGGCACCTAGATAGATAGATAGATAGATAGATAGATAGATAGATAGATAGATAGATAGATAGATAGATAGATAGATAGATAGATAGATAGATAGATAGATAAAACTTTATTGACATTGTCCTATACAGAACAATGAAATTAAAAGAAAAACGAATTTAAAAGATCTACATCAGGAACATCCATATAGAAGAATGTACCACAAACATATCCCACCCTGCATTTATGCAGAAAATTCCCTCAAAACATACATTTCCCTGCATTCAAAGCCATAACTGCTTTCAGATAAAAACTGTTTCTCAAGCAGCTGGTTCTAGTCTTAATGACCCTATACCTTCTTCTAGAAGGCAGAAGCTGAAAAAGATCATTTCCGGGGTGTGTGGGATCCTGCACAATCTCTATGGCTTTCTTATAACACCCGGAGGCATATAGTTGATCTAAAGTAGGAAGAGTACACCCAATTATCCTACCTGGTACCTACCTGATAGTTATTATTTTCCAGCCCAATCTGAATTAGCTTATATCATGGGGCACTTTGTCAGAACCTTTGCTTAAGATGTAATATTTCTATAGTATTTCCACTGTCTAGTCAGAAGGTTATCAGTAGAGATGGGCACGACTTGAAAAAAATTTTTTTCGAGTTGTCGTTAGTTGGGCCAGTCCCGTTTCGGGTCGTTTCCGGTTTTCGCGAAAATTCGCAAAAATTAGTCGGTTCGTTTTTTCGTTTTTTCGTTGTCGTTAGTACTGGTTTTTTTGGGGGGGAGCGGGCTCCTGGAGGCACCTCTGTGGGGTGGGTGCCTCCTCTGGCCCGCTATAAAGGGAAAGTGGGCTCCTCACCCACTAGGAAGGGGAAGCAGGCTCCAAGAGACCCCTCTACATGGGGGTCTCCCTTCCTCACCTGCTGCTGCTGCAAAATGCTATGCAATAGCCATATGGATATTGCATAACAGAATGTGCAGACAGTGAGACCAGTGTGAGAGTGATAGTGTCATGCCTTCCCTGCACAAGGCTCCCGCACCACCATGTCTCACACAGAAGGGAAGTGTACTTGCTGCGTGTAGTGCAATGCAAGCAAGTAGATCTGGCTTTAAGGTGGCTTAGTGCAATGGCTAGGGTTAGGCTAGTGACGGGTAAGGTTACGGTGGGCTAGTGGGTTGCACCTCTGGGTGCCTCTCTGACCCACTAAGAAGACAGTCTGTGACGTATGGGTACGGAGTCAAGGGTTAGGGTTAGGGCTAGGGCAGGTTTTAGGGGGCTTTTTGGCACATCCCAGAAGTCTCCATGGCCAAGTGGCCATGCGATTGGTGGGATGGCTCCAAAAATTTGCATGGTTGTCCACTCCCACATGGCTGGCCACTCGGCCAGCCCATCATGCGCAGGTGTAAATAAAATAAAATAAAATAAAATCAATGGAGGACAGAGGAGGAGAGGAGAGACATTTTGTTGCAAGAAAAAACCCACTGCTACTGTGAAAAATCTGGCAGTTTATAAATTTTCGCGTGTTTCTGTTGTGCTTGTGTGTTTTTGGACCACGATTTCAAAAACAATATTGCGTTCGTCGGCCCATTTTGGATCCCCCGCCCGCACCGCATGGCATGGCGATGGCGACTCGCGAGTCCGGCTGCCCAGGATGGGGGGGAGGCGGGACCCCCCCCTCCAGAAACCACCCCTCCGGTAGGTGCCCTGCGCCCTTAGTCAAGCAGGCATTTTTCCGCCTGCTTTTTTGGCCCGGGAATGGGTGGGGGAGAGTTTAAAAGTTTTTTCCTGTGCCGTCCGTGCCGCTTGCTTGCGCTTTAATTGCGGCGGCCGGCGAGACTGGGCTTTTTGCTGGCTGCGAGCCTGCGGCGAGTCCCACAGAGCAGCCCACTAGGACGGGGGATGGGGGGGAGGCCGGGGACCTCCAGAAACAACCCCTCTGGTAGGTGCCCTGAGGCACGGCAGGCATTTTTTTTCCGCCTGCTTTTTGGCCGGGAACCGGGTTTTTTTAACTTTTAAAAACTTTTTTTCTGTGCCGCGTGGCATCGCGCGATGCAAGGAACGAGCACGACAAATCAGACCAAAATTGTTCGTTCGTCGGTTCGAGCTCGAAGTCTGGGGGAGTAATTCCCGTTACCGTTTCCGTAGAGTAACGGAACCGAGTAACGGAAACGGAAACGGGAATACCGCTAAGTCGTGCCCATCTCTAGTTATCAGATCATATACTTCTGTCTCCCACCTCCCCCCCCGTTCATAGTTGTGTCTTTAGAATTTCCCTTTCTTAGAAACTTCCACCCACCATGGACTCAATTTTCTGCAAGGATTGCCAGCCATGGGGCCTTAACACTCTTCTGAGTTTATTAAAACTGTCTTTCCCAAGACCATATGTGGCTACATTCTTCTTTTGGTTTCCTTTGAAATGAAGGCCACAGTGCCACAGGACTGGAGGATAGCAGATGTCATACTAATTTTTTTAAAAGGAAGGAGGAGGGAACTAGGAAACTACAGGCCAATTAGCCTTACATCTGTCCCAGAGAAGATGGTGGAAAGCCTCATTCAAGAGAAAATCTTAAAACACATAGAAGAACAAGCCTCGCTGAGGGAAAATCAGCATGGCTTCTATCAGGGTAACTTGCCTGACAAACCTTTTAGAATTCTTTGAAAAGGTCAACACGCATGCGGATTTGGGTGAACCGGTGGATATTGTCCATCTTAATTTTCAGAAGGCTTCTGACACAGACCCTCATCAAGGGCTGCTGAGAAAACTGCACAGTCGGGGGATAAGACGGCAGGTCCTCTTATGGACTGAGAATTGGTTGAGATCCAGGAAACAGAGAGTATGGGTCAATGTGCAATTTTCACAATGGAGTGAGGTGAAAAGCAGTGTGCCCCAGGAATCTGTCCTGGGACCTGTGCTTTTCAATCTGTTCATAAATGACCTGGAGACAGGAATAAGCAGTGAGGTGTCCAAGTTTGCGGATGACATGAAACTTTTCCGGGTGGTGAAGAACAGAGAAGGTTGTGAAAAGCTCCAGAAGGATCTCTCCAAACAGGAAGAATGAGCTGTGAAATGGCAAAATGTGTTTCAGTATAGGAAAATGTAAAGTAATTCACATTAGGGCAAAACAAATATCAAAACTTTATCTAATTCATGAATTCTGAGCTATCTGTGACAGATCAGGAAAGAGATCTTGGTATGTTGGTGGACAGTGAAAGTGAAAGTTTCCACCCAGTGTGTATGGCAGTGGTGAAGACGGTGGTGAAGCCCACACTAAAGAAAACTGGCCTGGCATCGGATAATTTGGCCAACTATCGTCTGATTACCATTGTTCCCTTCATGGGCAAGGTGATTGAGAGGGTGGCCGCTGCCTGTCTTTAGTCATTCCTGGAGGAAAATCACACCTGTTTCAAGCCTCCCATACTTCCCCCAGGACTGGAGCTGCCCCGAACAGGCCTGTGAGGGCATTCCTGGACCTTCTGGAGGCCCCAAAAGGGCCTCCCTGCGAACCGGAAGTGACTTCCGGATCGCTGAAAATCATTTCTGAGGCCTCTGAGAGCCTTTCTAGGCCTGTCGGAGGCCTCAGAAATGATTTCCGGTTTACCAGAAGGCACTTCCAGTTTGCAGGGAGGCCTAGGAAGGCTCTCACAGTCCCGTTTGGGGTAGGGCCAGGCTGGGAGTAAGTATAAGAGCCCCCAACTAGGTCCCCCCAGGCCTGACTCAACCTGCATCTGCATATCACGGATTTTCAATTATTGCAGGTCAGGTCAGGTCCCTAACCCCAGCGATAGGCGGGGGATCACTGTACCTGTAACCACGCCTTCTCTGTGGCTGGCCTCTCGCTCTGGAACCATCTCCTGAGTGAGTTGCGCCTTGCACAGTCCCTGCCCACCTTTTAAAAAGCACTCAAAATCTTGCTTTTTAGAGAGGCGTTTGGCGACCTTTAACAGTTTTTCTCTCTCTCTCTCCCTCAGAGCTGCCATCGTGCCGATGTTTCTTTCGACTATATTGTCGGGGGGGGGTTGTCTCTGTGTGTGCGTGTGTGTCTCAATTGTTGTATTGATTTTATATTGTTGTCTCATTCTTCTTTGTAAACTGCCCGGAGTTCCCTTGGGAAGATGGGTGGTAAACAAACAAACAAACAAACAAACAAACAAACAATATTATTATTATTATTATTATTATTATTATTATTATTATTATTATTATTATTATTATTATTATTATTATTATTATTCCATTGTAGGGAACATCAAAAGGGGATTGAAAATAAAACAGCCAAAATTATATTGCCATTGTACAAAAAGACAGTAAGGCCACACATGGAGTACTGCATACAGTTCTGGTCACCGCAACTCAAAAATACATAGTGGAATTTCTGTATAAAAACAGTACTCCACAAGGAATTCTGGAATTTTTATTCTAAAATAATGACCATTCCTAAAATATATTCTTTTGTTCGGCAAATAAGTGTCAGGAACAAGAGGAGGATATGTGAGGAGGAGTATTGATGTGTGCTGAGTGCAATAGCAAAATCAGACTTTTGAAAGATAATAAAGAAATGCCAACTTCAAAAATGCTAGCATTCTGTGTATGAGGTTCTGAAATAAACCTTGTGTTTGCCTTTGAAATTTTAGCTGCCCAAGAGTTTAGTTCAGTGTGGTGGTTTAGTTCAGTCTTGACACATGCTCCATCACCTAGGCAATGAAGCTGGGTGCTATAGAAACCCAAAGGCTGAATTACTCACCAGCTAGATTTTGAGGCAAGCAGACGGTTACAGTTTTACAGGGGATGTTTAAAGCAACATTTTCCCTTGTAAGCTTATTTATTTTGCTTTGTTTGTCTTTATTTCTTATGATCTGTCTTTTATTTCAACTAACCTTGTTGGAAGTGCAGACCTAGATGTGATTCTTATAAGGCAGGCATGTCCAAAGTCAGGCCCGGGGACCAAATGTGGCCCATTTACAAATTTCAAGTGGCCCACCGCCTCTTCTCCCCACCAGCTCAGCCTGTCATGCATCCCCGCCAGCTGACCCTTCCCCATACTGGATGGAGACATCAGCTTGCAGTTTTATGTTTTGCCTGCCCTCCCTGCCTCTGTCCACCTCACCCCTCAGCCACCTTCCCAGCCTACCCACCCCCGGCTCCGTTGCTGCAGCATCCTCCCTTCATCGATGCATGTTATAGAGACTTGTCCAAAGTCCGGCCTGGGGGCCAAATGCGCCTGAATGGTCGGCCCCCACACATTTTCACCTCACCAGATCTGGCCCTCCTTGCAAAAAGTTTGGACACCCCTGTTATAAGGTAATACTCACTGTAGGACACTCAATGTGGCATAGTAGATTGAGTGACATGTTAGGAGGAGTCACGAGGCTGGGTCTGAATCCCTGCTCGGACTTAGAAGCTCAATGGAGGTGTGACACTGGTAAAACCACTTCTTAAATACCTCAGTTACCTTGAAATCCCCATTAGGGTGGCTATGTAAGTTGAATCTGACTAGACGGCATATAACAACAAATTCTCATTATACTCTGTGGGGCTTGGCCCCAGAGGAGAGCGCCTAGTATTGCAGAGGTACCTTTACATAGCATTCTCCCATCTCTCGGGATGTATTCATTTTATTTGTCAACTAAAACTGTTTTTGGATTGATTGACTGAGACAAATTTGGAGAGGTTACCGTATCATAAAGCACTTACAAAAAGTATTTCATTCTGTGTGTCAATGTGGCTGAAAAAGCAATTTAGGTGTATATTGGATGAAATGCAGTTGCTGGAGCAGGCCTGTGGAATCAACAAAGCTGGTGGAGGAGCTTTATTATCTAAATCCCCACTAATTCAATGGGCCTACTCTAGTCGAGTTTACTTCAGACACTGACAAGTAGTATATGTGCTCTATAGAAAACCCACTCAAGGTTTTTTTCCCTTAGCAACAGAACTGATGAGTCACTGAGCAGCCCTAACATGTTTTTGATTGCTGTACTAAAAATGTCAACAAACTGGTGGCAGTTGAACTTCTTTATTTCTGTTTTTATCAAAAACCATAAGCTCATGACTGATGCGGAAGAGGAACAGCTGTGACATCCGTAGTTTGTTTTGTTTCTAAAATAATACTTTCTCTCTGTTACAAATTTTCCCCCTTTCGTATACTGCCATATCTAGTGGCAATGAGAATGACATGTAAACAGCCAACCGTAGATGCCTGCTCCGAAGTAGGTCTCACTGAGTTAAATAGGGTTTATTCTCAGGAGAAACACAACTACTGTACAGGCTAAAGCAACATTGCTGTGCCTATAGACTTGAAAGCAAAGTACGCTGAACTCCATAGAACCTACTTCTAAGTAGGTACATATAGAGTTAGGCTGCAAATCTAACAGAAAATATAAGAAGCAGACATAATACCAGATGCAACCAACCTAGAAATGTGAACTTAAAAAAAAATACATTTCCCAAACACCTCAGCAAGCAGTGACACAGGCTGAAGTCTCCATTGAGCCATGCAGGTCACTAAGTGACCCTGGCATGCCTAGTCTTTTTTCTCTTGGGATGACGGATAAGGATCGAAGCTGCCTCCCCCAGCACAAGTACCCTGCCCCCCCCCCATGATGAGCTTTCCATTTTAACAACATTCTTTTTATCTAACGACAAGCAGGGGTTTGCTCCACCACCACTTCAAATGGTTCTTTATAATGGGGCCAAGTGGCCAAACTTATTTAGATTGTCCATCCCCGGAGCTGCTGAAGCCTCAGATCTTAAGGGCAGCCCCATAAGATTTCTCCAGGTTGAACCATAGGTGAAGGTGTGGATGCTTGCAAATGCTCAAGCCCCCACAACATGTATGGAGATCCCGTTCCTTCTCTTTCACTTGTTCCTTTGGAATGATGCCCTGTTCCTTTCTCCCCATTTTGACTCCTTCTGCCCCCAAATCTCTCTTTTTCCATGCCACCAGGCTAGCTTGTACCCATGATTCATCCCTAGCTTCTTTCAAATCTCTTCAGTTTCCTATTCTCTGTCCTCCACCAAGTCTGAAGGCTTACTATCTGGGCATCTTCCTATTTTGTAGTTTTGGAGGAGGTAGCTGTGTTAATCTGTGCAAGCATATCAGGCAAAATCCAAAGAAACAAAACAAGACAAGGCAAGACAACCCCACCACCACCACCACCACCACCACCACCACCATGTGGTACCTTAAAGACTATTAGATTTTAATGTCAGCTTTTGTGGACATGTTTCCATATGTTTGACAAAGGAGATACGTCCACTTGGTCTTTATTGTGCCCCGTGTTTTTCCCTTGTTTTGTTTTGTTTCTTTGGATTTTGCCTGATATGCTTACTTTGTATTTGTTTTGCCTCCCTTAGGTAGGCTAAAAATGACCCCCCTGCTCATCCAAAGATCAAAGCACCACTTGTTCATAATTCCTGTCTCTGCTTTTCCCTCCTCCTTTTTCACCCTCCCTTCCCCTGTTGTATATTCCTCCCCTGCCTTTTAAAAAAATCCTCCCCCACTTCCCTCTTCTCTTATTAAAGCAAAAGAGGGAGTTGAGCCGTGCGGCCATCACAAAACACAAATGCAAAAATAGGCTACAGGTGATACCTTTATGGGCCACTAATAAAAAACATTGCAAGCTTTTGAGTGCAAAACGCAGGTCCCAAATGTTCAAACAGGGCAAAAGATGTGTTATGCCAGGCTATTCTTAAAGTTCTTGGCTAGATGATGTTGAGTTATTGGCTAGATGATGTTGTACACCAGGCATGAAGTTTCCTTGGAGGCAGGAAGTATGCATGACCCATGTTCCTTGGTTTGAAGAAGGGGGAGGTGAATCCCAATGCTTAAGCAGCTTTTACAACTGTCCTCCTTCTTCCTGCCTCCAAGGAAACTCCTTTCCTGGCTTACAACAACATCTAGCTAAGAACACATCACCTAGCCAAGAACTTTAAGAATAACCTGGCGTAGCACATCTTTTGCCATGTTTGAACATGTGGGACCTGCTTTGAAGAAGAGCGTTTTGCACTCGAAAGCTTGCAATGTTGTTTATTTTTATTTGTGGCCTATAAAGGTATCGCCTGTAGCCTCTTTTCTTATTGGCTCCTTTGACGCTCTTGACTCTCTGCCTCCATGTATCCATATCCCGATAGTGCTTCTATTCTCGGTCTCTCCTTCCCTTTGGAGCTCATGGAGGAGTGTCTGTTCCCAACCCATATATCCCCATGTTCACCAGCAAGCTGCTCATATCATGGTCTTTGGTGGCAAAAGAAGAGGAGGGAGGTTTACCTCTGGGAAGGCCTTCAGCCTCACCATCCTTCTCACAATGAACTATATGAAAAAAGTTCTTTCAAGAGAAAGATGGGGGAGGGGTTGTGTACCCAGGTTCATAACAATAACTTCTTGCTTGAAAAAAAAATAGTCTTGAGATATTTAAATGGACGATCCATATTCATAAGAACATAAGAACAGCCTTGCTGGAACAGGCCACAGCCCATCCAGTCCAGCATTCTGTCTCACACAGTGGCTCACCATTTGCTACAGGGTATTCCCAAGCAGAAGTCTTCCCCTGCTTAAGATACTCTGCAAATGGCATTGAGAGATATCTTGCCTACCTCTCCAACCCAGAAGTTGTCCTTAGGCATCCATAATGATAGCCATTCAAAGAGTCAATATCCATATGCCACTGAGTACCAGGAGTGCCACTGGTGGTGTGGACTGGGAACTGCAGTTCAGAGCAGGGGAAAATGCCTGTGTGTACCTTTTCATCTCCTTTGTGCAAACTTCCTTGAGCTCCATCTGGTTGTCCACAGGAGAAAGAGCCAGGAAAGAGAAGTGGATGCGCCTTTGGTTTGGTTTAAAGATGATTCTTCTGTGCTAAAAATGTGACTGCAAATGAGTGTGGGAATTAGTCCCGTGGGAAGCCCCAATCTGTGAGGCTTGGAAAGTTGCTTGCCAAATGTAGGAATTAAACCCAGGGAAGCCTTAACGTTTAAGGCTTGAGAGTAGATGTGGGAACCCAGCAGGAAAGCTTAGCCAGCAAGCCCCCCCCAATGGGTTGGAAAAATAAAGACTCCGACAAGTGTTCTTCTTGGTGCAAAATGGAGCAGCTTCTTCTTTATCTCCTTTATTCTTGATTCCCCCTTGATTCTCCCTTGATTCCCCCTTGATTCTCCCTTGATTCTTGATTCCCGATCTTCCTGCCGCACCCCAGCAAGGCTGTTTTATTGAAAACCACATGACTACAAATCCCATATGACTTTGCAGTAATTTCTTAACCAATTAGAAACTTACACATCTACGTAATGCCTAAATAAAGTTACTTCTTTGTCTAAATCTTAACACACTGAGCATGAGCAGGAATGCAAACTACTGCGCATGTGTGAAATTAGCCTGGGAACCTGATGAGAAGTGAAACATAGTATCTGAGCATTGATTTAGTACAATATGCCTTTGTTAAACTGTCCTCGCTAGTTACGTGATTTCCAGCTTACATTAAATGGATGCCACAGAGGCACTGTGAGAAAGATTCGCCACATTTCACTCTTTTTGTTTTAAATTTTTTGAAGAATAGGAACACTGAGTTCGTAGTAATCAACTAATTACGATAACACAATAGTATTGGAATAAGTGAGAATATAACTATATTTTCAACCTTCAGACTGTGCTGTAGCCAGTTTCAACCTGAAGGTGGCAGTACACTTGTCTTTGCGTGAAACCAGAAGTAGCAATTAGCAATATCAAAAATCTGACATATAGTAAATATACATTAAAGGCAGCAACTTATGATAATAATGCATACCGCAATACTAAGCATAGCCTTTATGCAATTGCAGCAGTATAAAACCAATGTCATCTCTGTTATCTAAAGTAATCTAATTTCAGTATGAGCCTTGGAAGTGTTCAGTTACCCATATTTAGCTGTTAGCTTTCAAAAATGCTCTAAAACCCCAAAAGATAGGTAATCCCTAAAACTAGCACTATGTTTCTAAACCATTGTGAAACAGCAAACAGAATCTGATAGCTGGAATGTAGTTGAAGCAACACATATGCAAAAATACATGATGATTAACAATAACAAGACAATTCAGTTGTGTGGTACTAGTGTTGTGAAAAAGTAAAAGCAGATTTAGGAAGTCACTTGGTGGTTGGGCCCCAGCTATTATGTTCCAAGCAGAGCCAGCTTGACAAAAACTAGAGGGTGCA
Source organism: Phrynocephalus guinanensis (assembly GCA_037367245.1). Taxonomy (NCBI): domain Eukaryota; kingdom Metazoa; phylum Chordata; class Lepidosauria; order Squamata; family Agamidae; genus Phrynocephalus; species Phrynocephalus guinanensis. The sequence continues at coordinate 91,999,522 of CM074735.1, read as the reverse complement.
AAAGTCAGAAAAATCTCATATAACTAGCAATGAAATTCTAGCTTGTGAAATTGTCAAACAGAGAGAGAAAATTTGTGTGTGCTCTGAAATAGGCCAAAAGGCAGCATTTCTGTAGAACGTTTGAAACAAAGAACAATTAACAGTATATAGATAGCTAGGCAGAATGCCAGTGAAGGAACTGTGTGATTCCCCTTATCAGGAACACAACGCCTGCCAAGAAGCTTCTGGAGTCTTGCCCAGAAACTGCTGTGAGGAAGGAAAAATTGTTAAGACCCTAGAAATTAAAATGCAAAGTATGATTTCTCTGATCCTTAGAAGGAAAAAATACCTGTGAAAAAGAAAATTAAACAGAGGCAATTGTTATAAACAGCCTATTGTCCCCAGTCATTGACAGAGACATAAAAATGAAGGCAGGATGGCAAGACAAGCAGTCTCAGGTGACCTTCTGAAACGCTGATTCAATGTTTCCCTTGCAACAAGGTAGAGATCCATGGCAGTTTCACTCTGAGGCTGATTTTCTGGCAGCAAAGGAATGGAATGTTTTTTAGAAAAAAGTGCCTTTTCAGAACAAAGTGTGTTTTCAGGGCTAATTCACAGTTCACAGCTGGTAAGGATAGAACCGTTGATCTCTGGAACTGTTCCACGAACTTCATCCATGTAACACAGCAATCAGGCCACCACAACGTTCAGTGGGTGGAAACAATGAAGGGAGTTGAGGCACGGCATGGCGACTGTATCAGTTGAGACGCCTTTTCGGAACGAAGGAAAGCAGAGCTTTTCCATGGGGGGTTGATAGAAGCAGCTTCACCCGAGGAAGGGGGGCCTGGGAATTCCTCCCCCTCTTCGTGATTACTGTTCCACATCTCATTAACCCCTTTCATTCCACCGCCACCACCGTCATCTACCTTATCAGAGTCAGTACTCACAAATCGGCACGCATGCAGAATATCAGCCAACGAGATAGTTGAACTGCCGGAGAAAGTAGCAACAGCTAGCTTGCAGCCAGCATTAGAGTTCTCAAAGGCCAATTGTTTAGTCAGGAGTTGTTGAACCTCCGTATTTCCCACCTGGTCTTCAATTGCCACAATCAAGCGATCCTCACCCTCTTTCAGTGCTTCAGAGGGAATTGGGGCATTTTTTTCAGCGTGAGCAGGGGCAGTAGCTTGCAGGACTGGAGAAGCAAGGTGCACAGGCTCGATGGCCAAGGCTGCTGCTGGAACAGCGTCAACAAAGCCAGCACTGAGCAATTTTCCATCATTTGCAACGGATAAGGCTGGAGAGGGCTCAGGCAGTGAATCTGGCAGCTGGCTTGGAAATTCAAGGGCTGGGCACGCTGGTAGTGGAGCTTTAGGAGCCTCAATTAGCCAAGATGCTGGTTTGGGAGGCAGGATGATAGGCAATGGTGATAGCAGAGACTTTATTGCCAATAAAGGATTGTCTGGAGTGGGTCCTTGAAGGCACGCACGAACCTGAAACCATGTGTGCCGGACCTTAAAATTAACTTTGGGATGATTCCGAAGGCAGTAGCCAATTTTGTCCCATTTTTGAAGATCTAACATGCCAGCTAGTGGGAACCAAGGACAAATTTCAGCAATTTCTTTGGCAAGATCTTCCACCTCCTTTAGAGGAGTTTCGTAGCTATTCTTAGTGAGCAGATAATGCAGTTCCTGGCAGAACTTTTGTTGCGGGGAGGAAACAGCATTCCCGCCCATGTTGAAACAGTATCGGTAGTCTTAAAGTACGGGATCACTCACCAACGGGATCGAAGGTACGTCTTCGATGGTGATTTGAGCACGCTTGGGATCCTTTTGCCCGGATGAGGATGGTGAGCGATGGTAGTTGTCTCCTGGCTGGCTCGCCAATATGTGGGAATTAGTCCCGTGGGAAGCCCCAATCTGTGAGGCTTGGAAAGTTGCTTGCCAAATGTAGGAATTAAACCCAGGGAAGCCTTAACGTTTAAGGCTTGAGAGTAGATGTGGGAACCCAGCAGGAAAGCTTAGCCAGCAAGCCCCCCCCAATGGGTTGGAAAAATAAAGACTCCGACAAGTGTTCTTCTTGGTGCAAAATGGAGCAGCTTCTTCTTTATCTCCTTTATTCTTGATTCCCCCTTGATTCTCCCTTGATTCCCCCTTGATTCTCCCTTGATTCTTGATTCCCGATCTTCCTGCCGCACCCCAGCAAGGCTGTTTTATTGAAAACCACATGACTACAAATCCCATATGACTTTGCAGTAATTTCTTAACCAATTAGAAACTTACACATCTACGTAATGCCTAAATAAAGTTACTTCTTTGTCTAAATCTTAACACACTGAGCATGAGCAGGAATGCAAACTACTGCGCATGTGTGAAATTAGCCTGGGAACCTGATGAGAAGTGAAACATAGTATCTGAGCATTGATTTAGTACAATATGCCTTTGTTAAACTGTCCTCGCTAGTTACGTGATTTCCAGCTTACATTAAATGGATGCCACAGAGGCACTGTGAGAAAGATTCGCCACAAATGAGAAGGCATTTCATATGTGCAACTCCATTTTAGCACAGAGAAGATGTGTGATATCAGGTGAATCATTTCAACATGGTTGAGCATAAGGAATTATCCAAGTAATGGGAATACCGCTGAAAATGTTCTCCAATGCAATCCTTGTTTTTCCAGGCAGACATTGGCTGGCAGGACATACCCATGCCCAGAGATATACTCAAATACTGTGTTTTGTGCCATCAGAGTGAACCTAACAAGATTTTCAAGGTTAAGATGTTGACAAAGTGGTTTCCCACTGAGCCTCTCAGTGAAACTGCAGGGCCAAGTCAGAATTTGAACTCAGGACTCCCAAACTCTAATCTGACAATAGATGCACACTGCACAGCACCAACTGTGATTGAAAGGCTGGAGGCATTCAAGATAAAACTTGACACCCTTAGGTCTGATCTGCTTTGATTTGGATTCCTGTACTGAGCAATGGGGTGGGCACGATGGCCTTACAGGCCCCTTCCAATGCCACTATTCTACGAAGCTATGAAATACAGTGGCACCTTGTATAAAGGAATTAATTCGTTCCAAATGAAATTATGTTAAGCAAATTTTCCTTTATGCAAACCTCCCATAGGAATGCATTGAAAACAGAGTAATCCCTAATCGCGACCATGTTTATGTTGTACAGATTCGCCCCATAGGCGATTTTGTTAAGCAAATTTCCCCTATCTCCGGAATTTTTTATGTTGTACAAATTTCATGTTATGCAAACCATTTGTTATGTCAGCGTCCACTGTACTATGAACGAGGGTACTAGTAAGCATGAGCAAAGGTCGCGTTTGGTGCCCGATGAACGCCCCCACTCCCACCCCCACCGCGTTGCTTGTCGCAACCGCCTCTAGGCACGTCGGGGAAAGGCTTCCGCGCATGGAGAGTCAGGCCGAAGGGGCGACAGCGCGCCCACTTCTCTTCCGCGCCAGCCGGCGGTTCCGCGGGCGGAGCTTCCGCCGTTTCCCCCCGAGTTGGTCTTCCCGGACCCAAACGAGGCAGCGAAGAGCGGCGGGGCGTAAGTCCTGGGTGGGAGAAGCAGAGGCAAGGCAAGCCAGCGCCACTGCAAAACCTCCGGCGCTTCCTGCGGGCGAGGGCTAGAAAGGCGCCCGTGCCTAACTAAAGCTGGCAGAAGCGGCGGCGCAACCAGGAGCCTAGAGCGCGCTGGGGAAACGGCAGGGGCGTCGGAGCCATGGTGAAAATCGGTTTCCAGCAGCCGGCTGCAGGACCCAAAGCGGAGAAGGCGGCGGCGACCAGTCCAGCAAGTTATGGGGTGAAAGCTGAAATTCTTCTGCCCCGGGACCTGGTGAGTATGGAAGGAAAGCCGGCAACGCTGTGTGGCATCGGGGGAGCAGCACGGCGTCGGAACGAATCGGGACAGATGCATAATTCTTCAATTCTCAATTAAGACGATTAATTCTCGTGTTAAGACGATTAATTCTCATGTTAAGAGGAGTAAAATTATTAGGGTAGTGTTTCCCGTTGGTTCCGATCAGCTGGGTGCCATTAAACAACAAAACTGGACGTTCACGCAAGGTTACGTGTAGGAAAATTTGAGTCCACCGACCCCCCCCCCAACCACCCGTGCGTCTGAGGCCACCAGTCGGCTGCCTTTGGGTGGGCATCAGCAGGGTCGTGCGTGTTGGGAAACTCTTTGTTGAACACGCACCGGCTGGATCGGGCCCCACGGAAAGGGGCGGGGCAGAAGCGTTTCCAGTCCCGATGGAGGAACGGAATGGGTCGGTTTGGAAAGGAAGAGGAGGCTGGGGTGCGTCTGTTGAAGTCACCCCTCTTGTGTTCAAGAGTGGTCCGGATGGGAAGGAGAGGCAAGGGGAGGGGGGGTTGCACGGGTCCTTTTCTGATGGCTTGTGGGCTTGTTCAATGTGTTCGCCTACCTCGATTCAGCCGGGAACACGGAGGTGAACGGCAGTTATTTATTTATTTTATTTATTTATTGGGTTTTTATACTGCCCATCTGGTAGCGAGGTCAGTTGCTTTGGGCATGGAGGTAATCGCAGGTAGAAGCGCGCTCTCTGTGAACGTAGGTGTACCTGCAGCGAGTTCCTGTTTTGGATTACAGCTGGTATAATCCCCACCCCCCCCAGCCATCAAGGTTTGCCACACTGGTTGTAACACACACCCCCTCCCCTCCAATGCTCAGCCAGGACTACTGGTTTATATGTACTTGACAGAGGAGCTTAAGTAGAGCGTTGCTGGATCAGGCGATCATCCTGCCGCCACACTTCCAGGGTGCGCTCCCAGTCTCAAAGTTTTAACTGCTGCCTTTGTTGATGAGCAGAACTTGTTCAGCCCTGAACCATTTACTTCTCCCCAGTCCTCTCAAGGTTACACATTTCTTTCCAAAGCCAGTGAGGGCTAGTGGTTAAGAGTGTTGAAATGAGATCAGGGAGATCAAGGTTCTGGTTATTAATGAGCCGGGAAACATTTTGGGTCCTCTTGGACCACTGGCTAACCTTACAGGGTTGTTGTGCAGATGCTGAGAGGAAGGGGGGAGCCATAGACATTTGCTTCAGCCCTCTAAAGGAAAATATAGTATTATGACTGGTAAACAAATGAAGCTCCTCCGAGACTTTGAAAATGTTAATTTTTCTTACCCCCCCCCCCGCCCCTCCAGCATCTATCCCACTTGGTGGCGGGGTCTGCTGCTTAATTTTTCTTACGATTTGCCATAAATCCCAAAGGTAGCATTTCTAAATTTTGGCTCAGTTTGGAAAATGTTTGAAAGTATGGCCGAGTGTTTCTGAACATGTGCAGGCTGATATTTTCCAAGTGTTCATGGGTAAGGTCAGAGGATGCTCTTCTGCTGCTCAACAGTTAAGCGTCTGTTTTGCATGATGAAGAATTATGCATCAGTCCCTGGCATCTCTCCTCCTTGTAACTGCCAACAACTGTGGATTAGAATTAATTAAAGCAATGAGGACCTTCTCATTGGAATGCATGGTATATAGACAGCTACTTTACAACAACACGTATTTGGATGTATGGGCACATCTCATGGAAGTTTACACCTACTGTACATTTATATTATATTATATTATATTATATTATATTATATTATATTATATTATATTATATTATATTATATTATATTATATTATATATTTGCTGTGGAGAGCCAGCCTCTGGAGCTTTATCTTTCCACTGCTTTATGCACATGTTATTCCTCTCCATCTGTTCCTTATGCTCCTGCCCTTTAAAAACTGGAGCTATTTGTTTCTAGCCCTTTGTTTTATTTTGGTTTTCATGTTGACTATAGATAGATAGATAGATAGATAGATAGATAGATAGATAGATAGATAGATAGAGTTTTCTTGTTTTCTTGTTCTTTTATAACTTAAGCCCAGTTGCAAAATGTCAATTTTAAAAAATGGGTTAGAATCCATTCACTGGATGGACTAATACTTTCATTCGAAAAGTGGGTGGGTGGGTGGGGGAATCTTACATGCATCCCTGCCCAAGCCCTGCATTAATGGGCAAAGGCAGAAGGACCAGGAGCACCAGGACCTGTCCTTTTTCAAATGAAAATAAAGACAATTCCTGGAATTGTAATCCAATCACATCACACCACAGCCCGTTGTAACCATCCCCAAGTTCAGCTCTTGTTACTGTCATTGAACAATGACATTACTTTATAAACCAGCATCCTTAAAACTGAACAATACTTTGAAACCCCCCCACCACATCACCACTCTATTTGCCTTGCAGGTTTCTGTTTCGTGTTTAGCCAGGTGGCTGCTGGTGCATCTTCCTCTCTGACTGCCCCCACTCACCCAACCCAATTAGAATGAATGAATGACTTTCTTCTTTCAAGCTTTAATCACCAGTTTCAAAGTCAAAGGACAAGGTCCTGAGATTCTGCTCTTTACCATAGTAGGGACTCTGCTTGTGCTTTTCTACGCCTCTGTTTCGAGGCCTTGTTATGTTGCCTCCATGTGTTCTCTTCATCTCTTCTGAAACAATAGGATCTTGGTTTATTCGTTTGTTGCCTTTATTTTGTTACATTCTATTTTTCTTCTTTCCCGCATGTCAGGACTTTCTGCTTGCCTGTTGCAAACTGTGCTGCACAACCCCCTCCCCCCCCCTTTGTATACACAACACAGCTTCTCTTTTTTCTGCCCTGCTGTTTTGGATGTCCTGCAGGACATGTCCTGAATACTTGGATAATGTTCTCATTCAGTCAGATTTCTGAGGATTTCCAGAGGCTTCCACTGGTTCGAGGACTGCATGGGAAATTGAAACAATGAGATTTATATGATGACGGTGTGGGTAAGAAGGGTTCTGTAGCACACCGAGTTTAAATTTAGTTATATTAAATTAATATAATTTAATTTCTCATCTCGGGGGAGAAAGGTGGCATAAAAATAAAGTTTATTATTATTATTATTATTATTATTATTATTATTATTATTATTATTATTATTATTATTATTATTATGGCCAAAATGTGTCCTTGTTCTCTAATTCTTCATTTTTGATGGTGATAGTGAATCAGGGTGAAAATTCTCCTTGATCTCGGTTTGTAAGATATATTCAAGAAATTAACAAAAGTGAATAGCCTCTCCCTTTGCCCAGGATTTTGTCTACACAAGGCAGCTGCTTGATGTCAAGTAAGACAATACATCTATAAAGACCACTGCCATCTTCTTTGATTGGCTGGAACTCTCCAGGGATTTGGTCATTCTTATTGCTGCTATTTGATTCTTCTGTCTAGAGATGGCAATGAACCATTACCAGAATTTTAAAAGTTACTTATTTTGAACTCCCTTCCCAGTCTGTCTAGGGGATTCTGGGAGCTGTTGTCCAAAATACTACTTTTCCTACATTCTTCACTGTGCCACTGAGCTTTTCAGTTTGTAAGAGAGCTGCCTGGCCGTGCTTCCCGGCAGCAAGATAACTCAAACACGAGACTCTGAACACGCTAACCAGGTCGTGGATAAACCTCATGGTTACTGCATCTCTCTGCCACCAGATAAAGTGGAACAAGTTAATGCTAAACAATAAAACCGTTGACTGTATTTATGAAAATAGAATTTGTACAAAACACAGTGGAATTAGAATTTAGCTTTTATAGAATCAGAATTTTGGTTCCTGAATAAGAAAAGCCTTATGGTGAGATCTTCAAAATTATGCAAGTCAAGCTGTATTTCCAAGTAATAGTGTACTGGCATAACTGGTGCAGATTAGTATCAATGGATATGGTGTTTCCTAACTAATGTGAAAGATTTCTCTCTAGTTTACAGACAGTCCAATCGAAGAGGCAACTTGAGCAGTTGCTGAGCTTTGATGAACCAGTGTGCAATCTGACTTTTGTTTCCGGAGATTCCTTGCACAAACAGAGGATGCTTGAAAGTCACTCTCTGAGAAGTTTGATATCATGTTCGAACCCTACAGAATCATGCAGTTTGGCAAGGTTCTTGAATTTTGTTATAGACCACAAAAGCTTGGGCCTTCAGATGCTCTTGGGTTGCAACTCCCAGAAATCCTGGCTAGCACAGATAGGGGTGAAAGTGTCTGGGGATTTTAGTCCATTAACATTTGGGGAACCAAGGTTGGGAACCACTGCTATACCCCTTGAGTGCTAAAGCCCTCAAGCAGAGAATTTGAAGCTCCCTTAGATACCTAACTGCCTTATTCAATCCTTTAAAAAGCAACTCTGGTTTATGACAGTGCTTCTGTACTCACAATTCAAAATGCCAGGAAATGGGTCAATATTGCTGCCCAGTGTTGAGTCTGAGTTGTCAAGCTTTACAAAGCAAAGGGCAGTCTGCATGATGACAACACACATTGATTTGTGATTCATGGCTTAGATTGGTTTTTAACAAAACATTTACAGGTCCAGGTACAGGCAGTTTCTTGATCAAGAATTCAAACAAAGCAAATAATTTCCCCCGAAAAATTTAACCTAAGTATTGCAGAGCATCAGGAATAGATAGCAGTGTAAAAAAAATCCCTTCCCCTGCCCCTCCGCCATGGAGCAGAGGAAATGTTGAACTTGCAGATACTCTGAAAACTTCATGATGCCAGAAATTGACAGAGGAAGAAATCAGACTAAATAAGATTGTTTGTGATCTGTCTGCCATTCAGATATGTCACTGTAAGTGGCATTTCACATTTCTACCCAACCTCAAGTGACCTCAACTGCCTGCTCCAAAAGGGTCACGGCAGATGGGCCCTTAGTCTTCCACCCATCGGAAACCAAACTGAAGAGTCCTCCAGGGGGCCAGTCATCTCTCAATTGCTTTTTGGTATCCATGTAAGGCTGTTGGGTGAGTTCATTAGGAGTCTGGGGTTTTCGTGTCACCAGTATGCTGATGACACCCGGATCTATCTTTGCTTCCATCCTTCTGCTGTAGATGCTGTCCCGTCCCTTGAGCGCTGTTTTTGGTGACATGCTGGGGTGACTGGGAAACAACAGAATGAGGCTGAACGAATGAGGCTGAACCCAGACAAGACAAAGGTCCAGCGGGCGGGTACCCAAGGTGTTTGTAGTTTGGGAGCCCCCCTTTCCTTTGGAGGGGCTGCTCTCCCCACTAAGGATGAGGTGTGCAGTTTGGGCAAATTGCTGGATCAGAGCTTTCAGTGGATCCTCAGATAGCATCTCTGGTACACTCCACCTATTTCCACCTTAGGCAATTGCTCAGCTGCACTCCTACCTTGACACCAGGTCTTCTCACCACATTGTTCCATGCATTAGAAGTTCAAGAACAGACAACTGCAATGCTCTCTACATGGGGCTGTGAAGCTGATATGGAAGCTGCGACAGGTCCAGAATATGGTGGCCCGATTACTGAGTGGACTAACTTGATACCAACACATTTCTCCCATACTGTCTGCCTTACACGGTTTGTTTCCATGCCAGCTTCAGGTGATGACGTTGATATACAAGGTCCTCAACCGTTTGGGACCTTGATGCCTGGCAGAACTCCTTCATCCAATCAGTCCAAGGCAGGGCAGCTGAGGATACTGACCCTGTGACAGGCCTGTAAGGGAAAAGACCTGGGCTATTAGCTACTAAGCAAAGGAATAGTCCATCAGTAGCTATAAAAATGGGATTAGATTGCATTTGTCTTGGGTGTTAACTAGAACCTGGAACTCCCAGTACAACAACAGTTCAGCCAAACAATTTTAATTTTTCCAAGCTCTGGTCTTGAGCAGCTGATCAAGAGCTGATTAAAGAGCATGAAGCAAGTATTTGGTAAAACCTCTAGAAAGCTACCTAAATCTCTGGAAAAGAAGGGACATTGCATTATTTATTTATTTATTCATTTATATACCACACCATCTAGCAACAAGGCCACACTGGGTGGTTACAGTAACTTAGCTGCTGTTTGATGAGTCCTTCCTCAGACTGCACACTGCGCACCACTTAGGTGTTTTGCAAGTGACCAGGAAGACTAGTGAGCATTAGTTAATTCGTGGCAATATGCCACTGAGAATTATGCCATTTTCCTTCCACAATCCTAGCAATACCCTAATTGAATTTTGCCCCACTAAGGAGCTTGATATTGGTTGGAACTCAAAGAGATTTTTAAATATGGCATTTGTGAAATCAGGCTAATTGCAGGGTATCCTGTCCTGTGGCGGGAAGAGCCTCGTGGCGCAGTGGTTAAATGCCTGTACTTCAAGTAAAACTGTGCTCACGACCTGGGTTCAATCCCCGGTAGCAGGCTCAAGGTTCACTCAGCCTTCCATCCTTCCGAGGTCGGTAAAATGAGTACCCAGCTTGCTGGGGGGGGGGGGCAATGTGTAGCCTGCACTCTGTAATTAAATTTGTAAACCGCCCAGAGACTACTTGTAGTAGTATGGGGCGGTATATAAGCAGAACACTTTGCTTTGCTATCTGTTGATCACAAGAGAGCTATCTGGCTTTGATGCAAAGAGGCCAATCTTGATTTGTTTACAAGTGTAGAAGTCTGTCCTAGCTTCTGCATATCAGATGTGCAGATGACATAAAAGTGGGTGGAATAGCTAATACCCTGGAAGACAGAAACAAAATGTAAAAAAATCACAACAATCTTGATACGCTCGAGCACTGGGCTGAGAACAACAGAATGAAATTTATTAGAGACAAGTGCAAAGTTATATATCTAGATAAAAGAAACCAAATACAGTTTACGATGAATCAGTCATACTACATGCAGGAAGGGCCTTGGAATTATTGGAAACCATAAACTGAATATGAGGCAAGATTGCGATGTGGCTGCAAAAAAGAAAAGAAAAGAAAAAAAGGCAAATGCCATTTTAGGTTGCATGAACAAGTATACTATCCAAATACTATGAAGTTACTTCCTCTCTATTCAGTGCTGGTCAACCCTCCTCTTGAGTGCTGTGTCCAGTTCTGGGCACCAAACTTTAAGAAGGATGCTGATAAACTGGAAGTGAAAAGCGGTGTGCCCCAGGGATCTGTCCTGGGACAGGTGCTTTTCAATCTGTTCATAAATGACCTGGAGACAGGGAGAAGCAGTGAGGTGGCCGAGTTTGTGGATGACACAAAACTTTTCCTTGTGGTAAAAACAAGAGAAGATTGTGAAGAGCTCCAGAAGGATCTCTCCAAATTGGGTGAATGGGCTGCGAAATAGCAAATGTGTTTCAATGTAGCCAAATGTAAAGTAACGCATATTAGGGCAAAAAAAATCCAAATTTTATCAACTCATGGGCTTTGAGCTATCCGTGACGGATCAGGAAAGAGATCTTGGTGTGTTGGTGGATAGATCAATGAAGATGTCTACCCAATATGTGGCAGCGGTGAAGAAGACCAATTCCATGCTAGGGATGATCAAAAAGGGGATTGAAAATAAAACAGCCAACATTATAAAGCCATTATACAAAACAATAGTAAGACCGCACCTGGAGTATCGTGTACAATTCTGGTCACCGCATCTCAAAAAAGACATAGTGGAACTGGAAAAGGTGCAAAAGAGAGCGACTAAAATGATTACTGTGCTGGGGAACCTCCCTTATGAGGAAAGGCTAAAACATTTGGGGCTCTTTAGTCTGGAAAAAGGCGCCTGAGGGGGGATATGATTGAGACGTACAAAATAATGAAGGGCATGAGTAAAGTGGACAGAGGGACGCTCCTCTCCCTCTCACAAAATACCAGAACTAGGGGACATACACTCAAATTGAGGGCTGGGAGAGTAAGAACAGACAAAAGAAAATATTATTTCATCCAGCACATTGTTAGTCTGTGGAACTCCCTGCCACAGCATGTGGTGATGGCATCTGGCCTGGATGCCTTCAGAAGGGGATTGGACAGATTCCTGGAGGAAAAGTCCATCACAGGTTACAAACCATGATGGAGATGTCTAATCACCAGGCTTAAAACCAGCACTGCTTTTCTCATTCTATTGTTGACTATGAGGGCTACTCCATTTGCCCACAGTAGTAGATGTGATAGTCATCTGAATTGAATTCAAGGACCAGATGCAGGGGGACAGATATCAGGAGACAGATATCTAGTCTCGTGCGCTCCTGGACACATCTGGTGGGGCCACTGTGAGATACAGGAAGCTGGACTTGATGGGCCTTTGGCCTGATCCAGCATGGCTCTTCTTATGTTCCTATGTTCTTAAGTTCAGAGCGGACAATAAGCAGGGTCAGAGGACTGGAGACGAAGTCCTCTGAAGAAAGAGAAAAGAACTAGACATTTTTATCCTTAAGAAAAGAAGAGTGACAGGAGATATGAAAGAACTCCTAAAATACTTGAAAGATTGTCATTCAGAGGAGAAGGGACAGGGTCTGTTCTCGAGCACCCTGAAGTATGGGACATGGAATGATGGCCTTAAGTAACAGGAAGCCAAATTTTGTTTGAATATCTGGGGAAATGTCCTAAGTAGGTGGTGAGCACTCCGATGGTGTTGGCATTCAAGAGAACATTGGACAGCCATATTTCATATCTGCTTTGATCTGGATTTCTTCACTGAACAAGTATTTAGACCTTATAGGGCGCTTCAATTATTCTGTGATCTCTAGAACTGGAACTTGGGGGTTCCATTCTTTGGTGGTTCCAGCCCTTCTTCAAGGCTGATCCAAGATGGTGCAGCTTAGGACGGCATTGCCCATCTCTTTGCATCTCCGTTAAAGGGCCCTGCAGAGCTTGGTCATCTCCCAAGTGTTTTCATGCATCTATATATGTATGCGTTCCACCTTGAGGTAATGAGGACATGTCTATACCACCCCTGATGTACGGCAGAAGCAAATGCATTCTGTTTGTATTCAGTTCTTTCATTTTAGTTACTTGCTCATACTAACCTGCATACTAAACAGTATGCTACTTTGGTTGTGTAGCAACAAAGTTCGGCATTAATGAGACAAGCAACCATGTGACACAGTTTTGCATGCTTTGCTACCTGCCATCTCTCTGAAGACAGGTGGTGTTTGAGTTTTGTTTCTAGAAGTTGCAGCTGGTAAATATTGAAAACTATTATTTAACTCTCTCTCTCTCTCTCTCTCTCTCTCTCTCTCTCTCTCTCTCTCTCTCTCTCTCTCTCTCTCTCTCTCTCTCTCTCTCTCTCTCTCTCTGTGTGTGTGTGTGTGTGTGTGTGTGTGTGTGTGTGCTGGATTCCTTGTGTATATTCATTACTAAGTCAAGTTACATGGCTTTGCACAATTCCCCCATTTCCTATATTACTGGCTGAAAAATGGATTGCTGTGAAAACTGTACGTGGCGGTGTCACTTCTGTTCCACATCAAAATCCTCCACCGTCTGCAGGCATCAACATATTCATGTCCTACTTTGGAGTGATGTTAAGAAGCAGTACATTTTGTTGGTTTTCCATTTTTCATGGTGTCCTTGCATTCTGAAATCACAGTGGAAGCAGAGGCAACTAAAGAACGGCCATAGGCTCAGACCATTAGTCCTTCTTGCCTAGTCTTGTTCCTTGGGACTGGCAATAGGTCTCCCAGGGTTGCTGGTGGGATTTTGCCCTGCCCTGCCCTGCCCTGCCTTCCCTGCCCTGCACAAGCTCTTTTCTCCCCAGGTGGGGGACTCAGTCGGCTTTCTCTTGTTCCAACCCACTGCTGGATTTCTGCTGTTAAGACTGCTGATTATTCCACCAACATTTCCCCCTGGATTTATTTTTAACACCTTATATATTTCCTAACATTTGGGGGTGGGGGAGAAATCTGATGTATAACATAAAGAAATGAACCAGCAAGTCCTGGCCCATGCATATGTATATGAAACCAACAATAAATGGGTCAAGCCCCCCCCCCTTCTGGATCTCTTCTGCTTCAGTTAGGTCCCTACCATTTTTGTCCTTTATCATATCCATCTTTGCATGAAATGCCCCTTTAATATCTCCAATTTTCTTGAACAGATCTCTGGTTTTTCCTTTTCTGTTGTTTTCCTCTATTTCTTTGCACTGTTCATTCAAGAAGGCTGCCCTGTCTGTCCTTGCTATTCTTTGGAAGTCTGCATTCAATTTTCTGTATCTTTCCTTTTCTCCCTTGCATTTTGCATCCCTTCTCTCCTCCGCTATTTGTAGAGCCTTGTTGGACAACCACTTTGCTTTCTTGCATTTTCTTTTCTTTGGAATAGTTTTCATTGCAGCCTCCTGTGCAATGTTACAAGCCTCCATCCATAGTTCTTCAGGTGTTCTGTCCACCAAATCTAGTTCATTGATTCTATTCTTCACTTCCACTGTGTATTCATACGGGATTTGACTTAGATTATACCTGACTGGCCCAGTGGTCTTCCCTACTTTCTTCAGTTTAAGTTTGAATTTTGAAATAAGAAGCTGATGATCTGAGCCACAGTCAGCACCAGGTCTTGTTTTTGCTGACTGTATAGAGCTCCTCCATCTTTGGCTGCAGAGAACATAATCAATCTGATTCCGGTATTGTCCATCTGGTGATGTCCATGTGTAGAGTCGCCTTTTGTGTTGTTGGAAAAGAGTGTTTGCAATGACCAGCTTGTTCTCTTGACAAAACTCAATTAGCCTTTGCCCTGCTTCATTTGGAACTCCAAGGCCAAACTTGCCAGTTATTCCTTTTATCACTTGACTCCCTACTTTAGCATTCCAATCCCCTATAATGAGAAGAACATCTTTCTTTGGTGTCAGTTCTAGAAGTTCTTGTAAGTCTTCATAAAATTGGTCACTCTCAGACTCTTCAGCACCGGTAGTTGGTGCATAAACTTGGATTACTGTGATGTTGAAAGGACTGCCTTGGAATCGTACCGAAATCATTCTATCATTTTTAGGTTGTATCCCAGCACTGCTTTTCTCATTCTATTGTTGACTATGAGGGCTACTCCATTTGCCCACAGTAGTAGATGTGATAGTCATCTGAACTGAATTCACCCATTCCTGTCCCTTTAAGTTCACTGATGCCCAAGATGTCAATGTTTATTCTTGCCATCTCACATTTGATCACATCCAGCTTACCCTGGTTCATAGATCTCACATTCCAGGTTCCTATGCAGTATATTTCTTTGCAAATTGGACTTTCCTTTCTCTTCCAGGCACGTCTGCAGCTGAGCGTCCTTTCGGCTTTGGCCCAGCCACTTCATTAGCTCTGGAGCTACTTGTACTTGTCCTCTGCTCTTCCTCAGTAGCATGTTGGACGCCTTCCAACCTGAGGGGCTCATCTTCCAGCGTCATATTTTTTAGCCTTTTGTTTCTGTCCATGGGATGTTCTTGACAGGGATACTGGGGTGGCTTGCCAGTTCCTACCCCAGGAAGTCTTATTACAGGCCTCATTGTCACCAGTGTAATTAGCCTTACAATGATGAAAGCACAGTTCAGCCTGTTTTATTTTGTAGACTCACTGATCAACTGGGACACAAAAGTAGAAATGTGCCCCATTTATAAGATATTCCAGACTGGCAAGAATGAATGGCATAGGGGTATTCATATTTACAGCCATGCTTTCTGCCATCTTCGTCCTTGAAGATTAGAGACTCCCGGCATTCTGCCAAGTCCTCCTTCTTATCTAAAAACTCATCAGAATCACTTGCTTTCATTTAACACAGCTGTTGTTATTGAAAAGCTCTGTAAATACACTTCAAACTGTTAGTTTCAAACTCATGGCAAACGACGCCTTACACACCTTCAATGTGTTTTCCAGTGTCCACCATCCACCAGCTGCCGGCCTCTTGGCTTTTCTACCATCTGTCTTCAGACGTGATTCTGCATAATTGTTCAACAAGTATTTGCTTCCACTGTGGTTTCAGTTATCTATGGTTTATCTCAACCCTATATACAACAGCACACTCCATCAGCAACACATGTGCTTTCCCCTTTCTTTGATTAGCATGAGCGCATGCACAGATGCCCTAAGCACATCCGATCTTGCCTGATTTCGGAAGCTAAGCAGGGTCGGCCTTGGTTACTACTTGGATGGGAGACCACCAAGGAATACCAGGTGCTATAGGCGCCTGGAGTAGGAACTGGAAAACCGTTCCATTATTCCTGCCAGGAAAATTCCATGGACATGGGGTCACGAAGAGTCAGTCATGACTGTAACGACACAACACACACACACATGCACAATGAATTCCTGTACATACACAGAGGTGGAAGTCAAGTCAAAACTGCAAGCCCCTGAGTTTTACTGTGGGAAGCAGACTGCCGCAAGAATCTGCTGAATGTGGCTAGAGACTAGAGTAACTCCTGCTCTTCTAGAAAGTTCATATTTCCTTCTAGCATGGAGCAAATCTTATCTGTACCTAAGTGGCTATTGTATTGTCCACCTGACTGGTAGTGCCGTCTCTGCTTTAAACAGGAGGACCAGTCCTTGCCAATGGAAGGCCGGAAGTCTCTTGGACGCATCCTGTACTTGACGATGAGCTTGATGTTAATGCTCCTTGGCTTGATTTTGACCACAGTGTACATCTACAGATACTTCTCCCTTGCTGGTTCCATTACTGACTTAAATGTGGTAGGTATAAAAGAGAGATGTAACTATGATTTTATCTTTATAGTTTTGCAAGAGACCTCCGGATTCTCAAGATTTACACTGATTCCTCTCGTTGCCCACTACCTATTTGTTTTTTGACTGCATCCTCTACCTTGGTTTCATTTGTTCAGTGTAATATTTTAAGATGCCTTTTTGTTACATCTGAGTTAGGATCTTCTCTTTAAAGGTAACGCTTTCAACTCTTCTGTCTGAGTTCTTGGCTGTCTCATCTTCCTCTCTGTCTTTCTTTTTCTGCTTTTCAGTTGTGCTGTCTCGCAACTAATAGGTTACAAAATATAGGTAGCCACTAGAAGAAGCAGACCATATTTTCCTCTTAAGGACGTTCTGCTTCTGATAGCATGTTAAGTGAGTTGTTTAGGTTGGTCCTTAGTCCAGCATTCTTTTCCTCATAATGGTCAGCAGGGTGTTTCCTCAAGGTCACAATCTGGGGTGAGGAGCCACAACTCAGTGGTAAAGCACATATTTTACGCAAGCTCTGAGTTCAAATTCCATCAGAAGGATCAGGTAGCAGAAGGCAAGAAAGATGCTTTGATATTATACTTTTCAGAGTTCCCAACTATTGATCATAGTTGGCGGTGCTGATGGGAATTGTAGGCCACAGCATCTGAAGAGCCAAAGATTCACCACTCTCATTTTATAATAAAAACTGCTTTAAGAGACATCTGCTTTAGGGAGGGAACGGTGCTCCCCCTTCCCCCCACTAACAACTCCTTTAACAGCTGCTCTTTCCC
The DNA here is from genome assembly GCA_037367245.1 of Phrynocephalus guinanensis. Taxonomy (NCBI): domain Eukaryota; kingdom Metazoa; phylum Chordata; class Lepidosauria; order Squamata; family Agamidae; genus Phrynocephalus; species Phrynocephalus guinanensis. The sequence goes on along the minus strand of CM074735.1, from coordinate 91,982,329 downwards.
CAACTCTAGGATCACCAAGGCATATTTGTGAAGGAAGCTATGGGGAGGTAATTGGAGATGAGTAGGAAAAAAAATCTGGTTATAAAAATGTTGATCACTTCCTGCTGCTGTTCCTTTGATAGCGCAAATCATGGCACATCTTTGTGAGTATTCCAGACAGAAGGCATCCAAACACACTGATTAGCAAGAACTCGGAAACGGCTTTGGCAACACAGCAAGCCAAGATCAACTTGGATGCACATATTATTACTAAGATGGATGGATGGCAGTTTGGGGCATTTTTGTCATGATTGAGAGTTCTGTCCCAGAAGGGCCAGATGGCTGGGGGTGTTGGGCATTTATGTCTCCCCTTTGGTTTACACAGGCTGGCTTTGAAGATGACGAGGAGCTCATAGAGGAATGCCTGGTGGCCTATGCTGACAGCAGTTCCAATTTGCAGCTGAAACTGCACGAAGAAGTCAGGGTGAACCTTGAAGAACATTATGAGTGGATCAGTGTCCCACCACCTCAGTTAGGTGAAAGTGACCCTGCAGATATTATCCATGATTTTCAGCAGGTAAGAAATTAGAAATGGGTGCAGATAGTGTGACAGCCCTAGACGGAAGGGTGAGTCATGGAGGTTCCAGTAGCCATGGGTAAAATGGTGCACAAAACCAGATTTTGGTGCAGAATGCTATTATTGATAGAAATAACCCAAGAACTGCAGAAATAATTAAATCATAGACATTACTGACATAGTGGAATTTTATATTAGTATTAGTAGATTTCGTAATAGTGTTCTGTCTACCACTATTGCAGCACAAAAACTTTAAAATCTAGGATTTGAGTTCGAAATCAGTATCATACTGGCTTGCATATACTTAGTGAACACGTCACCTTCCAACTGCTGTTAAGGAATTCTTTATCACTGTTAAGATCATTTCCATGGCTTACACCCTAATGTCCAGGCGTGTGTGTAAATGTCTGCTTGCTACATATGATAATAAGAACATAAGAGCCATGCTGGATCAGGCCAACGGCCCATCTAGTTCAGCTTCCTGTATTTCACAGTGGCCCCACCAGATGCGTTTGGGAGTGAAGGAGACTAGATATCTGTTTCCTGATAGCACTCCCCTGCATCTGGCCCTTGAAGTACCCCAGTTTTAAGCCTGGAGATTACACATCTCCCTCATGGTTTGTAACCTGTGATGGACTTTTCCTCCAGGAATCTGTCCAATCCCCTTTTGAAGGCATCCAAGCCAGATGCCATCACTACATCCTGTGGCAGTGAGTTCCACAGACTAACAACGCATTGGGAGAAAAAAATATTTTCTTTTGTGTGTTCTTACTCTCCCAGCCCACAATTTGAGTGTATGTCCCCTAGTTCTGGTATTTTGTGAGAGGGAGAAGAGCTTCCCTCTATCCACTTTACTCATGCCCTGCATTATTTTGTACGTCTCAATCATATCCCCCCTCAGGCGCCTTTTTTCCAGACTAAAGAGCCCCAAATGTTTTAGCCTTTCCTCATAAGGGAGGTGCCTCAGCCCAGTAATCATTTTAGTCGCTCTCTTTTGCACCTTTTCCAGTTCCACTATGTCTTTCTTAAGATGCGGTGACCAGAATTGTACACGATACTCCAGGTGCGGTCTTACTATTGTTTTGTATAATGGCTTTATAATGTTGGCTATTTTATTTTCAATCCCCTTTTTGATAATCCCTAGCATGGAATTGGCCTTCTTCACAGCTGCCACACATTGGGTAGACACCTTCATGGAGCTGTCTACCAACACACCAAGATCTCTTTCCTGATCCATCACGGATAACTCTGAGCCCATGAGTTGATAGATAAAGTTTTGATTTTTTGCCCCAATATGCATTACTTTACATTTGGCTACATTAAAACACCTTTGCCATTTCGCAGCCCATTCCCCCAGTTTGGAGAGATCCTTCTGGAGCTCTTCACAATTTTCTCTGGTTTTTACCACACGGAAAAGTTTTGTGTCATCTGCAAACTTGGCCACCTCACTGCTTCTCCCTGTCTCCAGGTCATTTATGAACAGATTGAAAAGCCGGTCCCAGGACAGAGCCCTGTGGCACACCGCTTTTCACCTCTCTCCATTGCGAAAATTTCCCATTGACACCTGTGGACTGCAGATAAAACCTGTTAGTCTTTGAGGCATCACAAGACTTTTGTTTTGTCTTTGCTGCAACAGAGTAGAATGGGTACTACATTGGAAATTTGTATATGTATTAGTCGAGAGAGAGAGAGAGAGAGAGAGAGAGAGAGAGAGAGAGAGAAGCATCTAGATTGGTTTGCAGCCGCTAACTTCTGGATAGAATGCAGTTGTTAAAATATTTAAAAAATTACTTGTAATTGTAATAGAGAAAGAACATGCATCAAACATGAATACAGTAATACCTCATAAGATGAATGCCCCTTAAGACAAAAAATTCATAAGACGAATGAAATGTCCAGGAATAGGAACATATCATAAGATGAATTTTCCTATGAGATGCTTTGCAAGATGAATTCAATGCATTCCTATGGGAAACTGCATTAAACCTTGTTTTGTTGGACTAATTTTTCATAGGATGAATTGACCCGTAGAACGAATTAAATTCATCTTAAGAGGTACCACTGTAATTACTTATGTGAAATAATCAGATGCTGAGTGTCACTAACTCAGTTAAGGACCAAAGGATCCTAAACTGAAGGATTAAACCCTGCTGCATTTTCACTCAAACTAAAGGAATTAGCTCTAGATCTAGATACCTGCATGGCTATATTTTGACCTCGTTTTGCTGGGATTATTTTCAGAAGCTGACTGCCTATTATGATCTGCTCCTGGATAAGTGCTTTGTCATTGAGTTGAACACCACAACTGTTATGCCACCTCAAGACCTCTGGGAGATGTTGGTTAATGTAAAGGTAAGTGAGCAAAATGTTGTATTCCTTTTTGAATGGTGGTTTAAATTACATTCTGATGATTTGGCCTTTGTGGCTCATAACAACTTTCCCTGAAAACAGAAACAATGATTGTCTTCCAAAGGAATGTCTTTGTGTTTGTTTGTTTGTTTGTTTGTTTGTTTGTTTGTTTGTTTATACTATCCTGTTAATGCCAACCACTACCCAGGGTGGTTTACAAAATAGTCATAAAATATAAATACTAAAAAAAGCTATACATAAAAACCTATTAAAATACAGTTAATAGAATAAAAATCCAATTAAAACATCTTATCACCTTTAAAACAGCCATTAACGGAATGCGTTAGATGACAAACACCACATCCTGCCCAATTTTGGGGGGCAGGGCAAAATAAAAAGATGTACACCTTCTCAAATAGGTCTTCAAGGCCTTCCTAAAGAAGAACAACGAGGAAGCCTGCCTTATCTCTGCAGGCAGGTGGTTCCACATTTCAGGGGCCACCAACGAAAAGGTACAGCATCTTATTGTTGACTTTTTGGCCTTCCTCGAGGTGGCCATCTGCAGCACGAAGGATTGGGAGGATTGTATAGACCAGGATGGATTGCTCGGGGGTGGCGGCAGCGGGGATACGTTCCACCAGATACTGAGGACCCATGCCCTGTAGGGCTTTAGTGCCAACATATTTGCAAAGCAATTTCATGCCATTTTCCAGAAAAGGTAAGTACATCTATTCAGGGAGAAAACTTACCCTTTGTACTTGAAACCAATCAAAGAACGTATTTAGCTTGATGGAGGAAGTGTTCAAGAGTAACTGACATTTGAATTTTCCTTCTTGTTAATGATATTGGCATTGACAAATTACGGTATATCAGCAATAAAACATTGTATTATATCCTCAAGAACCAGTGAGGTATAATGGATATAGTATTGAACTAGGTCTCAGGAGACCTGGGTTCAGATTTCTCCTTGGCCATGAAAACTCACCGAGGGGTGGTAATGATAAATACCTTTAAATATCACACTTATCTTGACAATGCTGTTAGAACCACCATAAGTAGGATGGGATTTGATGGCACATAACACACACATTACATCCTCAATTTCTAATAGTGGTGTTCCTGTTTAGGGTTCCAACCAGGGAAGTTGGCAAGTGTGCACTGGTAAAACTGGCCAGAGTTCTGGGAGACTGTGCTTACAATTACCCATGTTTACCTCTCAGCCACAATCTGGATGGCTAGATTTCCACTTTAGAGAAAAGAGTGGGAGTATAAAAGCTCTGAATGAAGAAACCAAAACAAAAACCCAAACCTTTACTATGGCTGGTTAGATTCTTCAACCCTTCACTTTAAGATTCAGCTAGAAACATCAGTTATGATACAAACTGCGCTAGTCAGCACCACTTGTCTACCATCTTGGTTGTATTTTGTAGAAAGACAGCATATGCATTTAAAAGCAAATAGATAAATACATCCTAATGCTTTATGTTATTTATTCCATGTTTTACATTTGTAAGACCACCCTGAGTGGTGCCTTTGGCAGTTATGGGAGTGGTATAGAAATCCAAGGAAGGAAGGAAGGAAGGAAGGAAGGAAGGAAGGAAAATAATGCCTACTGGTCCTTGGAAAGGTATCACTGAAACTGAAATATCATGCAGTTTTCAGTGAACTGTAAATTCTGTGATTTCAGAAAGAGGTATACTTGCCGCAGACCTACCTAATCCAGGAGGAGACAGTCGTGATGGAGCAGGTCACTGACATGAATCTGCTTGGTTCTGTCATATATCACTTATGCCAAGGCAAAGAGACCTACAGGCTGAAGCACAGGACTGCAAGGAGACGTAAGAGGATCCTCAATGTTCTCATTTTTGCTATTGTTTGTGCTATACTCTTCAAGTCTACTGAGAATTTAGAACAGGACTTTGCCCTATTCCATAGTTAAGGAAGCATGCAGAGTTCACAAAATAACCGCAATCCTTCATTGTCATGTTGAATGTGGAATCCTGATTTTCTGATATGGGGGAAGCTGTGGTCTCTTGCCAGATGAGGCAGAATCCTCCAGAACTGAGGTGGGGTTGGATGGAGAGGAGGGGCTCCCCTTGGCTCCTTCTTCAGACTGCAAGTGCTCTCCTCTCATCATGCATGATCTCCAAATGCTTCCTTTACAACTGATTAGAGTGCTTAATTATGCAGCAACATAGTAGATTATAATATGTTGAGAGGAAATAACCATTCTGCAATGATATTCATGGCATTTTAAAACTAGGCACTATTCTGTTTCCTCAGTTTGTTCCAGACGGGAAGGAAAGAGCTTACAAAGTCCATAGTTTCCAATTTACTTTGACCTTCAATTTTAAGTACCATCAGTTTAAGTAAATAAGAGATGGTGGAGAGTTGATAGTCAGCAGCCAAGCGTAAAATCCTGCTTGTAAACAGACAGAATGCATTATATGAGGAATTTTGATGCTAAAGCCCTGAAACTATTTTCTTCTTCTTTTATTTGAAGGTCTAGCATTTTTCAGATTTTTTTTCTTTTAATGACAACAGTACAGTAGGACTCCCATATCCATTGAGTCAGTTATCTGCGGTTGGCAGAGGAAAAAAAATACTTCAGCAGCCGCAATGCAAGCTACTGTCACAAACAGCAGCTGTAAAGCAACCTATTGTCACAAACAGCAGGCATAAAGCAAGTTTCTGAGGCAAACCAGCAGGTGTAAAGCAAGCTACTGTCACAAAACAGCAGTATTTGGGATTTTCTGCTGTTCTCTCTTATCCATGGTTTTCTTTATCTACATGAAGGCCTGGAACCAATCCCCAGTGGATACCAGGTTCCTACTGTATTGTTTATATTACAAATGCTTTGACTGTGTGCTCAGACTCTAATCCTTTGTGAATCACTTGGGATTTGCTTTCAGATTTTGTGTTTCAATAAGTAAATGTCTAAACACAGCTAGTAGCAAGATGTTCCATAGCTTTCTGTGTTTTGGGTCATCTCTATTACCACATACTTGACCCTTCAGGTCGTAGCGCAACAGCCTTACCCCCATTATACAGTGTTCCAAGAGACGTCTAACTTGTTCTTGCTTTTTTTTTGCTTGTTCCTTCTCTCCTTCAGATATCCATCGAAGAGCCGTTGAGAAGTGCCATCAGATTCGCCATTTTGCAAATACTTTTGTGGTCAGCACAGCCATTTGCCAGAAATTGTGAGAGGTCCTCTTCAGGCCTAATCCTGCCAGTGCTTGCTTTGAAAGATTCCCAGCTCTTGCTCTCTTCTTCAGATAGAATTGGGCTTTCTTTTCATTGTGCTCTCATTGTTTGCACTTTACTAACTCCACAGATTACTTGTGGTTTGAGCACTGGTACTTGGTTGTCCTTAAACTGCATTTGAAAATATATATACTGTATGTATATTTACACTTTCTTCTGCTTGAATTTAACCCCTAAATGTAACTAAACATTTTTCGGCTTATGAAAACAGGCAAAATCATCACTTAGAGAGTTCACAGCTGATGCCGTTTGAGAAGTTTAGGGATTTTTAAAAAAATAGCTTACAAGAATTGCCTATGGATCTCTCATTAGAGGTGCCACCTTCTTGTGTGCGAATCTCCTCAGAGTAGAAAAGTGAATGGAAACCTTTTGTAAAATTACATAGTTCCTAAATGGAAGAGAAAGATAGCCAGATAAATGGTGTATAGAAGCCTAAAGAGAAATATATTTGAGACCAGTTTATATGACAAAACAGCAGATGTGGCATTTGTTGTGATAGATTATTCTAGTGCTGATTTCTCTGAAACAACAATCCCATGATTCTAAGTGTTCATGTACAATCTGTCTGTATGCCATATTGGTCAGCCTCCCTTAATCCCTAACTGCATGTTCAGCAAAAATAATGGGTCAAAGCAGGGAAGCAGTTGATATTCCAATTTTGTAATGTTCCTTTGAAGAAGTCCCTGCCTGCATTCAGAGATAGCGGTAATGAGGTGTTGTATTTGCTTCTGCACTGTTGTTCTCTGTTGCTCCAGGCGTCAGCCGCCTCGGCATGTCAGATGTGTGGTTGTAGCCCAAGCTAGAGAAGGGTGTAGGGTAGGCAAACATTTTGGCAAAACAAAGCAAGGCATGACAAAAAACAAGTGTCACTACTGGATTGCTCCACATGGAGCTCAGGCTAGAAATGTGCATGTAAACTTCCTCTACGGTATTACATAACAATAGGTAGACCCCCAGATGGAGCCCTGTGTAGGACTTCAGCTCACTCAAGGTGGTTAGCTCCACCTCCGCTGGAATTAGCCTTTTGGAGTTCAAGTGGTCTTCACTAAAGGGCACATTGTGTCTTTGTTGTGGGGGACATAATGGCTTCCTGGACAGACAGAGTCCTTGGGTGGGCTTAGAGGACTGATGGTACAAATACCTCAAGCCAGGAAAGTAAGAGCAAGACAGACCTCCTAGTACAGAGGATGTTTGAAATATGGAGGTCACTAGATTAGAAAAGAGGACCATGCCCTCTCACTCCTTCTTCAACACCAAGGCCTACTCCTCTAACAATATTCCAGTCGACTCCTTTCCATTACTTTAATTACTTTAATTAGAACAAGTGTTTCTGGTTTCTGTGCCCACTGCAATTAATACAAAATTAACCCCCCCCCACAAGTGAAATGGGCTATTTTTTGTTTCCTTTACTCTCCCTGATCCTCACATTGTCTCGATGGTGACTGAAGTTGGACTAGCTGTTTTCCGCCAAAATTGCTTGATTAAAGTTTGGTTCTGAGGTTAGTATTTCAGGAAATCAGATAGGATTAATTTTCAGCAGGTGGGTAAACCTGAATGCCTGCAGATATAGTAGCCTGATCGAGTCTTTTTCCCCTCTCTCTTGCTTGAAGAGGTCAGTAGACTTGAAATCTCTCATCTTGCTTGAAGAGGTCAGTAGACTTGAAATCTTAAGGACAATACTGTGAAAGACTTCGTAAACACAGGCTACCACTTATAGTACCTGAAAGGGAACTTTGTGTTGTATTTTTAATGTTAATTCCAAGTTTGGCTTTAATAATAATAATAATAATAATAATAATAATAATAATAATAATAATAATAATAATAATAATAATAATAATAATAAAAGAGACAAATGAATCCAGAAGGAATGATGTGCTCCATTCTATTCTAGGTCTTGGAAAATGAGAGCTGGAAAAGTCGATCATGATCAATGTTCCTAGAATTCTTTCTTTTTAAATAATCAAAAGCGGCAAAACCAGAAAAGGTCTCTATAATTGGAGGGTAGTTACTGTATGGCTTAGGGTAGTTTCTGCCACTGAAGTTCTTGTACTTTGCTGTCCGAAATTGTAATTTTTTAAAACAAGCCTGTCCTCTGTCACCTTGGGGAAAAGATGGTAGATGTCACTCATGCTTTCATTTCCATCAAGCATCCAGGGGATAAGAGGAGAGACAGAAGTTCATGGAAAGAGACCACTGCCACTCACTCAGCTGGAAGGTTTACACAACCTTCTATAATTAGACCCCAATAACTCTGTAGCAGATACCCAAAATTTATGATACCATTACCCTGAATTTGTTTATTTCTGGTGATGGGAAATTCCCTCTTGGTACAAGAGACTGTCATTGGCATAGGCCATCCCGTTGGCATTTCATATACATGCAAAACTTTTCCCATATGAAGGCAGAAATAAATAAGCTGTGGTTTTATTTATACTGTTCTTTTAAACAGTGGGCATAAAAACTGCACAATCGAACATCCTCATAATGCATCTTGACAGTTCAGGGCATTGTCAGACCAGTCCCCAGGAGAAGGCTGGTTTTGATTGTAAAGGAGTGAAGGAGGAGAAAACCTACTTAGTGTGGAGCAAGGAAATAAGAACTGATGGATGCGGAAAAGACAAGTTGCTTGTGAAAAGGTCAGTGGAAGAATTGGCTCCTGTGGGAAGGTTGCAGGCAGAACGTCTGCCCACAACCGAGCAGCTTCCAATCATCAGGGATCTTCGTCGCTGTCAGCCAGCTCCGTTTCAAAATGTGCATTCATCATCTCATGTTGAACTGTCCGACTTAATGGACAATAGGCAGGGACCTGCTTTGCACAAAGACATGGCTAAGCAATGCCTGCTTAAAGTAACCCCTGCAGCATCCCTCTCCCTGTGGCAAGGCTTTTGCCTGGTATGGGTTGCTTTTGTGCTTGTGCAGACCTTTCCAAAGCAGATGAATGGCAGCCGCCCTGCATGGCAGCCAGTGTGGCTTATGAATGTGAGTAATAAAGAGCCTTCTTGTTGCCTTGACTACTGTTGGAAAGAATCACTTTGGCCTAGATATTTTCTGCTCGGGCAGGACAGGGAGCCCTACCTGTTCACCTGTGCTGCTTATCTACCCCCTCTGCTTAGGCCATCTAGAAAATCCTGATTTAGAGAGAGGCCTAAAAGACAGCAAACTCAGGCCCCTTGACTAATAAAGTTCCTGCCATCCTGTTGATCCTTTCCCTTCTACCTGTTTCCTCATGCCCTGCCCTGTACATATGGCAGCTGCTGCTCACTGTTGTCACAGTCTGGTTGCTCTTATCTTTGCTGATACGGCAGCCGCGCTAAGCAGCCAGTCTGTTTTTAAGTAGGACCTGCTTTAAAGCTTTCAAGAGAACATTTGCCCATAGTTATCACATGATCGAGCATCCAAACTATGGCAAGGCAACCTGTAATGGAATATGTGGGGTTGCTCCTCTGCCCAGACCCATCTGCAAAGCAATCAACTGCACCTGCTTGAAAGCTGGTATCTGGAGAAGCCAAGCCCCAAATGGGCTCTTGAAGAATCCCCCAGCCTTGCTCTAAAATCTTTCTCAATTACCAGAATAATTATTCAACAAGGCACCTTCACTTGAATAATAAGTAAAAGCATTTATTTGACTAATAAGGATTCCACAGGAATATTCTCTTACTGAAAAATAAAGACATGATTTCCCTTCCTAACACATAGAAATCTAAAGCAAACTTCAGAGGCAAAACCCTCACTGATTCTACTTTAAGACTACATTGCTAAGCATTACTCCAGTAGTCCATACTGCAGAATCCATTCAGGAAAAATCTCTCTGCTTCTCTCTCTCTGTGTCCCCCTCTGGAAAGAAGTCACATGTCACCTCTTTGACCTATCAGGGTTCACTTGCTTCTTAGATGGAATGCGTCTTTGGCAGGGGTGCCCAAACTTTTTGTAAGGAGGGCCAGATTTGGTGGCTGAGAATGTGTCAGGGGCCGGTTGCTCCCCGACCCTGCCACCCCACTGCAAGCCCCACCCACTGACCCATAAGCCCCACCCACTGACCCCTTCAAACCCCACCCGCAGGAAGGAAGGCGGGGACCAAGGGAGGGAGGGAGGGAGGTGGAAACCAAGAGAGGAAGGAAGGAAGGTGGGGAACAAGGAAGGGAGGGAGGGAGGGAGGTGGGGACCAAGGGAGGGAGGGAGGAAAGAAGGAAGGTGGGGACCAAAGGAAGCACAGGGAGACGTGGCCACAGGTTGCCCCTTGGAAGAGGTGATCTGTGCGACCTTGCACCCCCCCAAGCTCCCCAGCGGTGGCGATGGCTCACCTGCCAGCCCACCCCAAAGCTCCTTTGCGGTGGCAGAGGCCCGCTGGCCTGCCCACCCCCACACATTCCCCTGCGGTGCAGTGGCGGCAGACCGCCCATCCGCCCAAGCATCCCAGCGGTGTCAGTGTTGGCAGAAGATTTTAAAAAATATATGGGGCGAAGGAGGGGGAGGGAGGGGCGGGCCAGCCAGCCGCGGGCCACTCAGAATGGCCTGACGGGCCAGATTTGGCCCCCGGGCCGGACTTTGGGCAGGCCTGGTCTTTGGGCATTGTTTACATTCCTTTACAATTGTAGATCTACAACAGGCTAGCATGTACCTTTAGTAATGCCATTATTTACAGAGGCCTAAGGGGGGGTAAGGCTTTCCTACTTCTAAGTTACTTTACACAACCCTACAGTATTATACGATGTCCAGAGGATGTATCTTTGCCCTTTTCTCCTGGAGACAGGCATTGTTAAGGGCAAGCTGTGGGAAGCTCCTGGCTTCTGAATGATATCTTTGAAGCAGCTACGACAGCAGGTAGCCGCTGGAGCATGTATACACAAGGGGGGGGGAGGCATGCAAGAGGGCTAACATACAATTGCTTCCTTGTGCACTATAGGAAAGGTCCAACCGTCTGCATGAGCATAATGCCCGGTCGGATCCTTGCCTTCAGAATTTATCAAAATCATATGACTTGCCATGTTGTAGTAGACGTCATGGGGTTCCCTTCAAAGCACTCATAATACAGTGGCTTATTACATGACCATCCGTGCTGCTGTTCAAACCAGGGCTGCCGAGTATTTTCAGCTGCTTACTGTTTTGAGCAGTCTACATGTTTAGGGTCAACATTGAAATTGCTGTGAATTTTCACTGGATTTCATTCAGGTGGCAGAGAAATGGAGGATATTATTCCATCTGGTAAGTATTGTGTGTGATTGATATAGGCAATGGTTAATGCCTACACTGCCTATCTTTCTGCCTTCAGGTTGGAAATCCATCCTTTTCTTGTTCAGTTCTGCATGCTTTAAACAAGGCATTAATCTTGTTAACTGGATACAAAACTGCTTCATGACAGAGATGTGGTCCGTTGCTGAAGAAGAAAAGTTGATATAAAAATAAAATTAAAATCTCATCAGTATTCTGGGGCATGGGGGAAAGACTATTAATTGCTTTATATATTTTGTCTGAAGTATATTCCTCCTTTTTTTGGAAAATGGAAAGATAAAAATAAAACATTTTACTTCTGATTTAAGATGGCTGTTTCTGAAGGATACTATTTTTGAGATATTATATGTCCATTTGAATTCTGGAGACATAGATTTATAAACAATATTCAGTTCTTTCCTAGTTATAATGGTAGCTAGTTTGCATTCATCATCTACTGTTGTTTTCATCTTGAATTTCCATCTGCTCTAATTTACAGCGCTGGTAAGTAATTTACCTGTTATCTCTGGTTATAATTACTGCCATTGGTTTGGGATCCTTCTTGTAAGTCAAGGCCAAAGTTGTATTTGGGGTGCAGTGAATGGCTAGTTCTCGCCACCTAATGTGGTCCTATAAGAGCACTCCAGGCTCCAGAAGAGCTTGGCCAAAGAAAAGGAAGGACAAATTTTCATTGTCCCATTAGAACAATGCCTGGTTGCTGCAAGTGTTCAATCAAAGATGTTCACTTGAACCTAGCAAGCCATAAATCACTGCTAACCATTATATATTTAAGCCGCTGTCTTCAGAATGTTTAAACAAGTGGCATCATAGTCTTTTGCTGACTGGACTGCCTCAGAATGTAAATAAACACTGCTTTCACAGCATGCACTTTGAAACTCCCACCTGTATTGTGAAGTGATAATAGCAAGTTCCCTCTCCTTCTTGAACATTTAGATTATGCCTTAGAACAGGGGTCCTCAAAGTTTTCAAACAGCGGGCCGGTCCACCATGCCCCAGGCACCACTGGGGGCCGGGCCACAGTGGGTGGGGGGAGCGGGGGACCTTGCCGTAGCCCTCCCACTCTAAATTCCCCACTAGCCAGCATGCTGATCATCTGGGCGGTATTTGGGGGGAGTGGGAGAAGTGACATAGCCCACTGCTTTGATCTGCCTCAGCAACAGAAGCAGCTGCAGAGGCTGGCTTGCTCGCAAAGCAGGGGGTAGGTGTGGGGGTTACAATTGGTCCCGGGGGCCGGATTCAGGACCTTGGGGGGCCGCATCCGGCCCCGGGGCCTTAGGTTGAGGACCCCTGCCTTAGAACTTCAAACCTCAGTTAGAAGTGTGTGCAAAAGCATGCTTAACTCAGCATCGCACTTATGGTCCCTTCTTTTGTTTATGGCTGTCATTTATTGGCAAGTTACTGTGATGCATGCCATTATTTATAATTTTATTCATATGTGGTTGTTTATACATTTTGTATGGATCAGTATCAGCTATTTATAAATTCTGGAAGATATATATTTTCATTGATCTCTGACTGTATCAGGGATTGCATTTCTCCCCTGTTGCCTATGGACATTTTATATTTTCTTTATAGAATCATAGAATAATGGAGTTGGAAGGGACTCATAAGGCCATCAAGTCCAACCCCGTATTCAAAACAGGAATATAGATCATAGGATATTTGCCAGGTGTTTGTTTAAATTCCTCTTGAATGCTTCCAGTGTTGGAGCGCTCGCCACCACTTGAGGCACTTGGTTCCATTGTTGCACCACTCTAACAGTTAATAAGTTTTTCCTGATATTCAGCTAATTTGAAATTATCATTAAATGGCACACTGCAATGAGCTACCTTTTTTGCAATAAATCCCTAGGATGTAGCATGTGCCATACATTCATTGCGGTGGGCATGAAGACCAGCAGGCAACGTGATAAACAATCAGCCTATGATTTGGATTCTCAGCTGGAAAGAACTTGGACCAGTGCTGCTTTCCCACTCCCATGCCTGCCAGGAGAATCAATGATTGCCTTGCTTCCATCAGCCAGTGCCTTGTACCATTTGCTCCATTGAGCACCCAACAGCTGGGCTTGGCACCAACATGCTTGGCTGTCTGCCATCGGTGTGCCAGGCTGTTACAATTGCAATAGTAGTTGAATTCCCTTTTCATCCAGTTCTCTGTTGATCTTTGTCTCCGCCTGGCTCTCCCTTAGGATGCAAATGCCCAGCCTTCGCAGGCTATTAATGCAATGCACTTTTGAGTTATTAGATTTGCATCATGTCATGGATATGTGTGATATCCTGCTTTGCCTGGTGGTGTCAAGAAAAGCTTTTCAGATCTAGTAATCTGCCTGGAGGATTTTCTCAAAATAGTTCCACTGGGGTCCTGGGAAGAAGCCTGAGGCTGAGAAACTAAATAATTTTCCATTTTGATTAGCTAACCAACAGAATCCCCTGTGACTTCAAAATCCATAACCCTGAGATATCTCTGATTGCATTTGAAAGAATTCTTCTGCATTATTGCATTATTGGTACAATTTGATTTCCTTTTGCTCCTCTGTCCTAAAGATATGTCCATGAAGTATCATTATTTCATGGAAGCTGTTCTAGAGAATGAATGAATGAATGAATGAATGAATGAATGAATGAATGATTTATTTACTGCCCCATGGTGTAATAAAGCATACAAAAAGAACAAATAAATACAAACAATAGACAAATACAATAGACAAATCAACCAATTAATCAAACCACTGAGTAGCTACCCTATATGTACTGACCATATACTCCCCACCTTCTCTTATCACCGCTTGCCTGTGAACTTGGGATCAAACTTGTGCATGATGGAAAACATGGGATATAAATGCAAAACATAAATAAATATACTTAATATAATAGTATCCATAGTATTTTAATATATTTACTTTTAGTAAATACATTGAGTACTGTAATTCTATTAATCATTTCCAGCTAGAAACTAAACTGGGCATCACATGTTCCACCTTGCACCTTATGGCAGGACACTTCAAAAATAACTAAACATGTCTGCATTTCTTCCCATCTTTCTCTTATTTCTTCCTGGTATTTTGATAAGCCTGTCTGGTGTCTCAATCACCCAACACTTTCTCTTTCTGTGTTCCCTTGAGAGTGCAGGTCCTCCTGTATGATGAAATAACATGAAGGCTTTTCCCCACTTTCCCATAATGTCAGTCCTTCCCCTATTCCATCCCTTTCTTTTGCTTCATCCACGATCTCATTCAGTGTCATCAGAAGCCCTTGAAGGACCCCCATCCACCTGTGACAGTCAAGCCTAGTTTTTTCTGGTTTAACACATGATTCCCTACTTGTTCTGTTCTACAGAATGCTCCACCCCTTCTAGTCTCACACATCTGGTGCCAGGTGAGTAGAATGACATTTAAGAACATTGCAAATTGTGTTATGATTTTCCAGCAATTTCATTGCATTCACTGCAAACCCATTTTAAACTATTTTTCATCGTTGATACAATCAAATGTGGCTGTTTTAGTACACCAACAGTGAAATCTCAGCCTGTTTGGGTTAACAGTCATGCCGCACTGCATGACAGGATGCAGTCCCATAGTATGGACCCAGAAAGAAGGTCCAGTCTTAAAGAACATACTTGAGTATGGAATTTTTAAGTCATGCCTTACCTTCCCTCTTCAAACAAAACAAAGCAAACAAACAACCACAACAGCAACAATTCACTGGATGCCATTTGGTGAGAGAGGTTGTTCATGAGTGAAATTTCCTGCTTTTAAAGGTTAACCATGTCTTCAGCTCAAGAACTACATTACTTGACTGTAACAAACTCTGAAGCTGGGTTGCCAGAAGAAATTGGACATAAGTCGCACGAGTTCTGTCTCACATGACCAACAGAAATGTGGATTTAATTTCCACTCAGGAATCACCTTTGTGCCAAGGGAACTGTTTTTTCCTTTTTGGAGAAAACTGAGGCAAAGAGGTGTTGAGTAGTTCTGCCTTTTCCTTGTCTCCTGTTAGTAACTGGTTATCATTGCCATGCAGAGAGCCGATCATTTCCTTATTTTTCCTTTTGCTGTGGACATTAAAAAAACCCCTTTTTACTATCTTTAATCTCTCTGGCAAGTCTAAGTTCATTTTGCACTTTAGCTTTTTTAACCACCCTCCTGCATATATTAGCTGTTTGCTTATATTCCTCTTTGGTGCATTCCCCATTTTTCTATTTCTTGTACTTGTTTTTCTTTATAGTTAGCTGAGTTGAAAGTTCTTTAGTAAACCATTACGGTTTATTTAGACATCTCCCATTTTTTCTTCTTGTTGGAACAGATTTAGATTGTGCGTTTAATATCTCACTTTGAAGGAACTTCTATCCATCTGGGACTCTCTTCTTTTTCAGTGTTTCAGTCCATGGAATCACAGCCAATAATTCCCTAAGTTTACAAAAATTGGCTTTCTTAAAGTCCAGGATTCTTGTCTGACTATGCTTAGCTTCACCTTCCAACTGTACAACAAATTCCAAGAGGGGATGGTCACTTTTACCTAAAGATCCCACCACTTCAATCCCATTTATAAAGTCCTTCTTATTGGTTAAGATGAGATCTAAAATGGTTGTGCATCTTGTTGCCTCCTCTACCTTCTGGACCATGAAATTGTCTGCAAGGGCAGTAAGGAATTCGTTAGATCTTGCATTCTTAGCTGAGTTGGACTCCCAATTATTTTTGCGTTGACCAGGCGCTACGTTCGGGCGATCAGGGATGCAAAAAGATCTTTTGCCTCCCTGAGAATTGATGGGGCCTCAAATCGCCAGGCAGAATTGTTCTGGGTGGTTCGAGACCTCACCAATCCTGGTCCGCCGGGGCCTCCTCCTAGTGATTTCACTAGTGAGTCATTTGCAGTCTTTTTGAAATCTAAAATAGAGGCCATCCATTCTGATCTGGACTCCGCTTGCACTGATCTATCTGCCCTCGAGCGTGGACGGTGCCACACACCCTCAGTCTCCCCGGTTTGTTGAGTTTGGGCCTGTTACTCTAACTGAGGCCTCCAGGGCTCTGGTGCATTGCAGGCCAGCGGCTTCTCCGTTCAACCCCTGCCCTTCTTGGCTGATTAAGACCGCCAGAGGGAGCATGCCTGAATGGGCTTCATTCATTGCCACTGCATCCTTCAGGGATGGGATTTTTCCCTGTCGGCGGAAGGAGACGGTGGTGAAGCCCATCCTCAAAAGACCAGGCTTGGCTGTAGACAATGTGTCTAACTATTGCCCTATAGCCAATGTTCCCTTCATGGGAAAGGTGGTCGAGCGAGTTGCCGCCCTGCGGCTCTAGTCGTTCCTGGAGGAGAACCTTGTCTTGGATCCTTTCCAGTCTGGGTTTAGACCGCGTCATGGGACTGAGACTGCCCTGGCTGCACTGCAGGATGACCTGTTGAGGAGGGCCGACAGGGGTTGCTCTACCCTGCTGGTCCTTCTTGACCTGTCAGCGGCCTTTGACACCGTCGACCACGGTATCCTCCTGGGCCGAATCTGAGGTGGGGATTGGGGGTCTAGCCTTTGGCTGGCTCCCCTCCTTCGAGGGCCGTGCTCAGCGTGTGAGCTTGGGGGGGATTTGTCATCTCCCTGGACACTCTCTTGTGGGGTGCCTCAGGGGTCGGCTCTCTCCCCCATTCTCTTCAACATCTATATCAGTGTTTTTCAACCACTGTTCCATGGCACAGTAGTGTGCCGCGAGATGTTGCCTGGTGTGCCGTGGGAAAAATTCTCCCTACACCAGCAATGCCCCCCCCCCCGCATCCCGCTTGCGACCAAGGCAGTAGTGCGGCGAGGAAAGGCTGGCCGTGGGCGGGGGAGGAGAAGAAATAAGGGAGGCGGAGGAGGAGGAGGAGACTGAAGAGCGAGAGAGTGAGAGAGAGCCGGGAGACCCGCGCAGGCGCATTGCGGCGAAGGGCACTCCAGAAGCCGCTCTTAAAGGTTCTTGGGGTTGGTTCCCCCTCCTCGCTCACCGAACCCCCCTCCCTCCCTCCCCCGCCTCGCACACTCGCTATTTACCTCCCGAGGGTGGGCGCGCGCCCCTGCCAAGCCAGGTAGGAGCGCGCGTGCGCACCCCTCTTTTAAGGGTGGGGAGCGGCCGGCCGTTGACAATGGTCATTTTTTGGGGGGGGGGTAAATAAAGGGGAGGACGTGGGAGGCTGAGGAGGGGATTCCTAGGACCTAGGGAGGAGACGGGGATGGGGGGTCCCTTCCGGGCCCTGTGGCTGCCTGGCTGGAAGGAGGCGGGGGGGGGAGAGAAGGGAGGCTTATACTGGAAGGGGTAAAAGATGGGGTTGGGGGGTCGTATATGAAGAGCCTCCCCCAGCCCCACCTTCCTGGGTTTGCAAGTTCCTCTGAAAAAAAGTGCCAGGAGGAGGGAGGAGGGAGGTGAGGGCAGGCGGACATTTTGATAGGGATGCCTTGGGAGGGCCTGGGCTGGAGGATGGATTTGTTGTTGTTGTTTTTTTGGGGGGGGGAAGTGTGTTTGTGTGTGTGTGATAGGCACAGAGTTAAATTTTTTAACATTTTCTAATGTTGGTGTGCCTCGTGATTTTTTTCATGAAACAAGTGTGCCTTTGCCCAAAAAAGGTTGAAAAACACTGATCTATATGAGGCTGCTGGCTGAGGTCATCCAGAGTTTTGGAGCTTGCTGTCATCAGTACGCTGATGACACGCTGCTCTATCTTTCCTTTTCCAACTCTGCAGTGAAGGCTGTCCAGACCCTTGATCGCTGCCTGGCTGCAGTACTGGAGGGGACCAAGACCAACAGGCTCAAACTCAATCCCGGGAAGACTGAGATTCTGTTCTTTGGGGGGGGGGGAGTGCCCCGGATGGGTACAGTGGCCCTCTTCCCAGTCTGGGTGGGTCCACCCTCCAGCTCGCTGAAAGAGTGAGGAGTCTGGGCATCGTCCTGGATCCGGATCTGTCTCTGGAATCCCAGGTGGCAGCTGTGACCAGGTCGGTCTTTTACCATCTTAGGCTGATCGCCCAGATTTGCCCGTACCTTGATGGGAACTCTCTGAGGACGGTGGTGCAGGTACTGGTCATGTCGAGGATGGATTATTGCAATGCTCTCTACATGGGGCTCCCTTGACCCTCGTTCGGCGACTGCAGCAGGTGCAGAATGTGGCAGCCAGGTTGGTGGTTGGTGCGGGCAGGTTTGACCGCATCACTCCCATTTTGGCTTGCCTGCATTGGTTGCATGTTGCCTCCTGAATAAGGTTCAAGGTGTTGGTTTAGATTTACAAAACCCTCCATGGCCTGGGTCCTGACTATCTGGCAGAGTGTATCTCCCTAAGATCAGAACTGGCCCGACCCACCCGATCCTCCATGACTCTCTCTTTCCGGGTGGCCACCCCCAGGGAGGCCCATAGGGTAGCAACGCATAAACGGGCCTTCTCGGCGGCCGGCCTGGTTCTCTGGAATAAACTACAGAGTGAGATACGCCAGGCTTCTTCTTTGGCATCCTTTAAAAAAGCTGTTAAAAGCTGGCTGTTTAGGGATGCCTTTGGCAATCGCTAGGGTCTGTATCACTTTTGTTTTGTTTTGTTTGTTTTGTTTTGTGATTTGTACTTATCACTAGCTGTCCTATGCCTCTTGCCAATTATTTTTTTTATTGTTGTTGGGTATTTTCTCCTTTATTTTATTATTATTGTCTTCTCATTTACTTTTATTATCTTGTGGCTCTCTTGTGGTTTTATGTGAACCGCCCAGAGTTCCCTCTTGGGAAATTGGTGCGGTATATAAATAAATAAATAAATAAATAAATAAATATCAGGATAGTTAAACTCTCCCATTAGTACTACATCTCTCCCTTTTGACTGTGTAGCCATCTGCTCACAGAAGGCATCATCCCGCTCCTCTGGCTGACTTGGGGGTCTATAATATACCCCCACAGTGACATCTCTCTCATTTTCTCTCCCTTAATTCTCACCCAAATACTCTCAACCTCTTTCCCTGTTGTATATCTTGTATTTCTTCAGCACGCACATTTTGAGGGCTGCATTCTGCAGTCCCATAATTATTATAGCACACAAACTCTCCAAAATTCACAGCTTGACAGTATACAGGTCTTTTTGTCTTTTCTGGTGATCCATCCGGGTATCTACAAAACCCCAACACCACATATCAAACGAATCAATTGTTTTACTGGCCAAATTTTATTTTATACAGGGCAATTGGGATAACCATAGAAGATGATCATTACCCTTAATTTCCAGTTATACAGGACATCTTTGCTGGAATATATTTTGTAGTTCCTTCATAGCTACCCTTCCAAGTACTGCATTCTGATTTCTTGGCAGGTTTTCAATTGGATTGGTGATGGAACCGAGTACAGAAAACATTTGGTAACGGTAATGACATTCATACATGATATACAAAGGGTGTCCATTACATCATCCAGGGCACCCCAGTGTTGGAAGTTAAGGAGGATAGGACCTTTTAGTATCTATATTAGAGACCACTGATGAATACTGGAGATCTAGAATGACAATACAGTACTGAACTGAGCTAAATTAACCAATATTTTCACTCAGTATAAAATAGCTTCCTAAATTCAAAAAGGTGTTCTACACAGTATACTCCTTTGCATGTTTACTTACTATGCATGTTTTGTAAACCACCCAGAGTAGCCTTGTTGCTAGATGGGTGGTATAGAAATCCAATCAATCAATCAATCAATCAATCAATCAATCAATCAGTATATATGTCCTTAATATATAAAGCTACACCTCCTCCTTTCTTACTAGGTCTGTTCCTTTGAAACAGGTTATACCCTCCAATAACTACATTCCAATCATAAGTCTCATCCCACCAGGTATCAGTGATGCCAATTATGTTATATTTATTTTGCTGTATTAGGAGTTCCAGCTCCTCTTGTTTGTTTCCCATGCTCTGTGCATTGGTGTAGACATTTGAGGCTGTGTGTGTTTCTTACAAGCCCTTTGCTTAACCTGGTTTTCCTCACATTAATGGTCTGTAATACACCTTGTCCTGCTCCTAATACAACATTTTGGTTATTCCCCACAACTCCTTCTGGATCTCTACCTTTAAGAAATTTTTCTCCCCCCTCCCCGCCCGAGAACTCAGTTCAAAGCTCTCCGTATCAAGTGTTCAAGCCTCTTGGCAAACAGATTCCTTCCAGCAGTGGTGAGATGCACCCCATCCTCACCCAATAGCCCATCTGAATGAAATATCAAACCATGGTCCAAGAATCCAAATCGTTCCTGCACCATCTCCGAAGCCAGTTGTTCACCTCTTTCCCTTCATGAGTCACATCCTTCTACAGGGAGGAGACAAAATTACCACCTGCCTACCCAGGTCCTTTAGCTTCCTACCCATCTCTTCATATGCCTTTGTGGTATCTCAAAAGCTGCGTTTTGAAGAATCATTAGTTCCTACATGGACCAAAAGAAAGGTGTTAGAATCAGTGGGCTTGATGAATCTTGTCAGACTCTCTGTTACATCCTGAGGCTTGGCCCCAGGGAGAGAGCAGACCTCTCAATTCATTTTGTCAGGCCTGCAGATGACCACTTCTGTTCCTCTAAGCAATGAGTCTCCAACCACCACCACTCGCGTCCTTCAAGGCTTGGTAGGTGCCCCTTGTGCTGTTAGATTCAGATTCCTCTGTGCAGGGTCTTCAAGGTGACCTTGCTGTTCTTGGTGCAGTTCCTTTTTCTGGTTGATAAGTGAAAGAGGTTGAAATCTATTGTGCAGTTGCAAGCTGTCTGACCATGGTCTGACCATGACACATTTATAAAACCCATTTTTCCCCTGAATGTCTCAATGCTTTCTGAATGTTCTAGGTGAAAACAATTTAAAAAAAGTTTTTAAAAAGGGAAAAACAAACTGGCACCTTAGAAACTGACTTCTATATTTTTTAAGGTAAGGTTTCATGGACAAGTCCTCTTCATCAGACATTAACCAACATTTTATTCCACTAAGTATAATCAGGTTTTAGAGACTCCTTGAAGACAAAATAGCAGATTGCATCCAGAAAGCAGTTGAAATTAGCCAAGCACAGGGTGACCTGAAGGAATATACAAATTACCTCTTGACCTTCATCTAGGATGTGGTTCTTCACTATACAATACAACACCAGCGCCACAGGGAAAGGGGTAAAACAAATCAGAAATATAGCCAGATTTGTCATGATTATGTTGACTGCCTTCCTTCTGACTGTGGGGGGGATCACTGGGTTGCTGGTTCCTCTGCAGGCACACCATGATCCGAACTGTGTAGCTGTCATAGAGGAAAGAAAGGCCACCTCTAAAATGGCAAGCAAGACTGTGATTTTTTCATAAAAACACAGAAAAGCTGTGGAAGCAGGATCTGGGGCTAACATGTTTGTGCAGATGGAGAATACATGCAGCTCCTGTCCAGATCCCCACTGAAATGACCCACAAGTTATGGCAGCCTTTGTAGATCTCAACAACACCACTGCAAATGGGCGAATGATAGCAATATATCTATCCACACATTTCCCCAAGAGATCAGAATGGTCCCATACATATTCACAAAGTACAAGCTTTCCAGGAATGAACAAAAGGCATGACCGAGATCCCACTGTTTATTCTGTCCTGTGGCGCAGTGGCTAAGTGCTTGTACTGCAGATAAAACCCAGGTAGCAGGCTCATGGTTGACTCAGCCTTCCATCCTTCTGAGGTTGGTAAAATGAGTACCCAGCTTGCTGGGGAGGGGGGCAACGAGTAGCCTGCATACTTTAATTAAACTGTAAACCACCCAGAAACTACTTGAAGTGGTATGGGGTGGTATATTTATTTATTTTATTTATTTTTACAACTTAAAGGGAAGAGCAAAGAGCACCAAGTTATCCAACATTATAAGGGACACCATGTAGATCACTGGTTCTGTGAACTGCCTGATCTTGTAGAATGCAAACAATATAGCCGTTCCATTGAGCAGCAATCCCAGGATAAATGTAGAGGTGTATATAATAATCCAAAAAACTCAAGAGATTGAAACAGACAAAGAAATAGTGAAAGCCATTTGGAAGCCTTACTCCAAGGCAGTGGAGGCAGCAAAAAAAATCATTTTTCTCTACCAGCACTGATTTGGCACAAAATCGCCCAGGGCACCTTTTCAGAATAGTCACAAGTCTGCTGCACGCTGCCCCACGAACGGATAACACAGATCACTCTGTATCTTGCTGCAAAGAATTTGCACAACATTTTACAGGCAAAATTGAACAGATCTGGGCTACCTTGGATGCAGCTATTGATCCAGAGCTTGTAAATAAAACACCACACCCTCCTTGTCCTGTATTAATGAATGACTTTCAGCTCCTACAGCCGAATGATGTGGTCAAGACCCCGGGGAGGTGGGGGCCACCACATGTCTGTTGGATCCTTGGCCCTCATGTATTTATTTTTGCATTTGTATACCATGACTAAATTTCCCCAAAGGGAACTCTGGGTGGTTTACATAAAGCACCATAATAAGGAACAGTAAACAGAAACACACCTTAATTATTGCAAAAGGCATACCTGAAAAGCCAAGTTTTTATTGTCTTTTTAAAGGACCCCAAGGATGGGGCCTGGCATATCTCGCTTGGCAATTTGTTCAAGGAAGCCGGGCCAGCCACAGAGAAGGCCCGGTTGCATGTTGCTGCCTACGGGCCTCCCTGGGGGTGGCTACCCAGACCGAGAAAGCCATGGAGGCTCGAGTTGGCCGGGCCAGCTCCGACTTCTGAGAAATACACTCTTCCAGATATTCAGGTCTGAAGCCATGGAGGGTTTTGTAAACCAAAACCCACACCATTTAACATCTATATGAAACCACTGGGTTGAGATTATCAGGTCTTTGGGGGATTAGGTGCTATCAGTATGCAGATGATATCCAGCTATACCTCTCGTTACCTCCGGACTCTAAGGGATCTACTATATCAACTTTACAGGAGTGTTTAGCTGCAGTAATGAAACTTGATGAGGATGAAGAAAATGAAATTAAATCCAGACAAGACAGAGGTGCTCCTGGTCAGTTGAAAGGGAGAACAAGGGATAGGGATACAACCTGTACAGGATTGGGGTCACCCTCCAATTGAAAGATCAGGTACACAGTTTGGGGTGCTCGTGGACTCATCCTTGAGCTTGGATGCCCAGGTTGCATCTGTGGACAGGAGCACATTTGCACAATTAAGGCTATTACGCAAGTTATGCCCCTTTCTTAAGAAACCACCTCTGGTCACGGTGACACATGCCCTAGGCCTAGTGACATCCTGGCTAGAGCACTGTAATGCACTCTATGTGGGACTACCAATGAAAACTCTCAGGAAACTTCAATGGGTCCAAAATGCAGCAGCTAGACTGCTGACTGGGATGGGGTACAGAGATCACATTACACCCCTATTAAAACAGCTCCACGGGCTGCCAATAAGCTATCAGGCACAATTCAAGGTGCTGACCTTGACTTACAAAGCACAAAATGGCCTGGGTCCTAGCTACCTCAAAGATCAAATCTCACATTATGAACCGACTCGGGTGTTAAGGTCATCAGGAGAGGCCCTTCTCTCCATCACACCACCCTCACAGGTATGTCTCGTGGGAACCCATGAAAGGGCCTTCTCAGCTGCTCCGCCCAGGCTCTGGAACACCCTCCCACTAGAGGCCAGGACTGCCCCATCTCTGTGGCCGGAATCTACCGCGGGCAAGAAGCTCTGGGAAACTAGGAGTATAGAGGGGTATAGATTGAATAAAACTATGGGTTTTTTTAAAGTTGTGAGAAAGGAAAGCCATTGAAATCCACAACACAACCACAGTTGCAACAAAAAAAGAAAGTCTAAAAATCAACAAGACCTGGCTTCCGGTAGTGAAAACTACAGCCTTCAAAAGATCAAAGTTCAATTATTCTCACCCAGCCACAAGCACCAGTGATCAGTTCACACAATAGAACAGCTAATGACATCAACCACAGAGGATTGCTGCCATCCCTATTTCAGAGCTCTTTGCATAGGCCTTTCCTTAACCAGCTCTCATATGAGCCAGTTTACAGGGTGCAGTGTAACAGATCTTAAATGAACAGAGGAAATGTTCTTTGCTGTGCTTAATTTACTTTGTTAGCAAGACACATAACAAGGAGCTCAAGTTTTATTAGTAAATAAGAAGCATCCTTGTTTAAAACCTCTCTGTTGATCTTATCGTAGTATTAGTTGTCATGCAGCATTATTCTGCATTCAACTGGAAACAACAGCAGTGCTATTGGATATATTTAGAGATGGGGTACAAACAAGTTTGTCCCAGTTGGTAAAGGTGACAGCAAAACTGCCCCTCCTCCTCTCCTTCACCTCCTCTGGCTGTCAGCTGCTCGACAGGCCCAGCATGCTTGTTTCCTGAACCTCCTCAGTTATCTTCCCAAATAGTAACAGTTCAGGCTTCTCTGCCTCCTCCTTTTGACTGATCTTCAATTAAAACAAAAGGGTGAGGCAAAGATGTCTGTGCTTTTGCTCATGACTGGAAGATTAGCCAAGGAGGTGGGAAAACCAGGCAAGCTGGGCCCAGTGACTGGCTGTCTGGTTGAGGTGGTGGGGGTTGGGAACAGCAGCACCTATGCTATCGCCTATAGGAACTGGGACAAACTGGTTCACATACTTTTGAGTCTTTCACTGTTGGTATGCCAGTGGTAACTGATTTTGGCAGTGTTCTCGTAAGTGAAAAAAAAAGACCTATGTATTCAGGGGGAAAACAATGATCTAGTTGGACACCCTTTCAGGTAACCTGAAGTTTCTGTCTATTTGTTTCCCAGGTTAAACACACATGTCTTAGCAGAGTTGATTTCAATCATACTATGTACCAGGTTCTTCTAATGACAGCATTAAGAGTAGTTCTGTCATTTTATTACTACCTGTATAGATGCTAAACAAAATAGCAGTTAGTATGCTGCCGAGTCCTCTGTAGACTGTGCTGTCCTTGAAAATTAAGAAAAATCTGTCATTTTGCACAAGGATTGCAATTAATTTAGTTAGCTTATGGTCCCTTGTTAATTAAGTTTCTGAGAAGTTGCCAGGTGCAAAGAGAAAGCAGTGTGATTTATAATGCTTTCCCAGAATTTGTAGAGATAACGTAAAATAAAGAAAAAAGTAGATACAATATGTGATTATCTTTGAATGATGAAACTTCCTGTTCTCATAGCTATTTTCAGAGCTAAGTGTGAAGGAACATCTGAGATGCCTCTTTCCATGAAAATGTTAATGAAAAGGAGGTCAAAATATAGGTGTACACTTCAATTCTGAATAGAAAAATCAACTTAATTTACTTGTGATTATGAACATCATTTATGAAACACATTCTCGTTACAGGAACCTGGTGAATCATCACTCCTGCTTTCCTTTAATAGAACTGGCAGACTGACTCACTCATATTGTACAGAAAACTGTACTATATATTCATAAGATAGTGTTAGAAGTGAAAATACTGAAAAATGCCCTCAAGACCTTGCAGCTGAAAGATAACCTTCAGATACTAGGCTTGAAAAGTTTGGAGGGCTTATACAGTAGTGGAATTTTTTCTTGTGGCGTGCTCTTTGTAGCTTTAATGTTACCTTTTAATGTTCTAAAATGCCCATTTCCTTGTTCTTAATTTGACTACGTCTTAAATGTTCTGGGCTGCATATTGTCCCTCATTTTTGTAAGCCACCTTGGGTCCTTTTCCAAGGAGAAAGGTAGGGTAAAAATATTCAAAATAAATAAATAATAGTGAAGGAAGGCAGACCTTTGTAAATTGAGTATGACCCTGGCCAACCCATTTGAGTACTCGCTGTAAAGTAGTGGGTTATAGCAAGGTGGGCACACAGAGAGCTCTGAAAACTTTTGGCTCTGAAGTCGGCAGCTTGGCGGTTTGAATCCTGGGTGCCATGCCACGGAGCGAGCTCCCTCTGATAACTCCAGCTCCTGCCAACCTAGCAGTTTGAAAGCATGTAAATGCAAGTAGATAAATAGGTACCACTGTCAAAAGTGGGAAGGTAAAACAGTTTCCTTGCAGCCATGCCGGCCACGTGGCCCATGGACAACACTGGCTCTTCAGCTTGAATACAGAGATGAGCACCGCCCCTCGAGGCAGAGATGACTAGCACACATGTGCGGGGGAACCTTTATCTTTAACTTCCCCAAAATACCCGCCTACACATTTACCCTAGCAATAACAGCCAACAATTAAAACTCCTCAGCAAGGTCAGCCTAAGTACAACTGCAAGCAGCCTCTCCAGCAAAGAATCTTCACCTTAAGCTCCCAATATACTGCACTCCCGACCATGAAAATGATGTGATGGATTGCTCAAAGTCAAAATATATGGGCACACCATAAACCAAACATCTTGAAGATGAGTCATGGCAACTGGACTTCTCGAGGGATTGGAACATTTTGCTGCTCATCCCAACAGCTTTGTCAGTTTGAGGAAAACTAGTTGCGAATCCTCCACTGATAATTGTATAGGGTACACTCTCTTCCTTACTAGGGGACCTTGATGCTATTAGACACATGAGAAGAGTTCAACCGACTAAATTCCTAATTACACCTGGTTAGGTAAATAGCGGTATGTCTTAAGTGAACAGAATTTACCCACCAGTGTAATTTCTATTGCTACTGTGGTTAACAGAATTTCTTTAAAGTTAATACATGTACAGGTATTAACTTTTAATACACAAAACTTAAAATTTTAACTGCAGTATAGTTGTTTACATGAAACCAAGGGTCCAAGCTATTGGTAATTCTGTTCTGCAGGCATATATTCGGTTTGAATTTGGTTTCCTTTAGCAATGCTTTTAACAACTCGTATCGTCAAGCTAAACATATGGTCATTTTAATCAATGTGAATGAGGCAAAGCAAAGTCATACAATTGGCTTGATAGCAAGTATATCTTGATTTATGGCTACAAAGAAATCTGCTACTGCTGTTTTATATCCCCTTCAAGTACTAGTTAACTAACCATTTGGTTTTAGCTGTTTTCCAATTTGAAAACCAGTTGTCTTGATCACATTTCTGACTTTAACCAGTTATCTGAATAAAGTACAGATTAATTAGAAACCTAAAATATAACATTTAACCACTGTAGTTAAAAGGTCTTTATTCAGATCTGTATGCAATCAAACATTATAGTCTCAAATTACCTAAACTGAACAGAATACCTTTCATGTAGATACCATGAAGGAACTAACTTGCTATTATCTTGATATAAATTCTTCACTAGTTTTGCATTATCTGCTTTAGTAGGTTGGAATGAAAGAAATTTTGCAGTCTGCACATTTTTTTATAGACATGAATCATGATAGATTTTCTGGGCCACAGTTACCTACAGGTACCATTACAACTGAGTAAGATCAAGTTCTGAATATACTGTATAAGCATACATTTGAGTTATTTTTTAATTTGATTCCCCATCACCAAGGAGCCCTTAGAAAAACAAATGCGTGGAAAACTCTTACTCTCTTAATCTAATGAAGAGATGAAACTATGACTCCTTTAAAAGAATGTGAATCTAATTGTTAGCAATATTCTGTAGTCATCACTTTTTAAACATAATCAGTTTGTTTTGATAACTGATCCCTTTTACTCCATTATTTGAAGTCTCCCAACTCAGAAACTAGAGGTGGTAGAGATCTATCTAGTGGGACAGAACTACCATGCACTGGTTCATTGTGAATTCACTGTAGTCTTTAAATATCAACTTCAAGGAGACAGGGTCTCAGACACCATGTTACTTAACTTGCTTTAAAAAAACTCTGCCTGATCAGAAATGTAGATAAGCCTTATTAATGTAGCATCCTACATTGTCACTATATTTCACCAAGCCAGAACAGAATAAGATCAACTAAGGAAACTATACATATGATGAACTGTACAAATGGCTATCCAAGTGCGATGGTTGAGGGCTTAAGAGTTCTGGACCTGAATTTCTGCTCAGCCATGGAAACTTACTGGGAGGCCCCTGAATGTTGCATTTTGGTTGCTGTAAGCCAGTTCTGACTTAATGATACACCACACATTCCAATATATGTCCAGAAGACAGAAATATCTACACTCGTTATGATAATCTATTCCACTTGAACAGCCAAAGGTCCATGTTATGGGTTTCAGCATCTCTAAGTTCATAAAACAGACTTTTTTTGTTCCAGTTCTAGTTGAGGTCATGAGCTATCCAATAACTGAGTTGTCACCCATCTGCAATCTCCAGGAATATGGAGGGCAGCACTATGATTGTTAAATGGAACCAAACTGTTATGCCTGCAATGGTCTAATACTGTATACAGTACACAAAACCTGTTACTACTGATACATTAAAATAAAGTTCAAACAGCTTTAAGTTATATACAATAATAATTTTAAAAACCTTCCATGCTAACTGGGGACTAAAAACACATCTACAGGGAATTTCTTTAAACAAAACCCTATTTTAATATATTGATTTGTTAACATTACATAGAACTTGCAAATTATACAAAACCACATCATTCCAAAAATGCAGTATTTTATGTTAACATGGATATTAAACTTTTAGGTTCATATTTGTTAACAGAGAAATGTTAACTTCTATTTCTCCATAATCATTAAGTGAAATATGGGTATGTTTCACTCCTACTGATGCCAGATTTCACTTTGTCCCTATATATAACCATCAAATCAAAAAAATGAACTAATTTTAGGATTCATTCAAAGGAGTTTGTACAAGTGGCTCACAGCTACTATTACTTACCAAGATCACCACTGCTGCATGACTAGTATCTAAAAAGTTCTGGGTCTGAGATAGTTAGCATTTCAGGAATGAGGCACAATATTTTAATCAGTGACTAACTAATGTACCCAACTATTTGTCTAATGATGCACAGTTATGGATGTTTTCATTGGAAGAAAATTTGAAAGGTAAGCATGCATAGGCTTACAGTCTAAATTTACAGGCAATCCTATGGTTTAAAAGACAAAAACATTCAGCACAGTGAGTTACTCCCAAATAACCAGTTACTGTACAGAAATGTGCTTTCACTGTGACAACTCCTTTATGCACAGTAGGATGCAGTTTTCAGACAAAAATATTCATTTTAATTCAAGACCATACGGTTGCCTTTTTCTTATTTTGCAATAGATAATGCATAGACATTTTCCTCAAGTTTTACCGGCACATTTTCCAAATATTTTTCTAACCAATTCTGAAAATCTTCTAGATACTAGTCTCAAACTAAATCAGTGGAGATGGTAAGACTCTGGAACACAAAATTTCATTTACTCACTGCTTTAGTAAACATAAATACACAATTATTTTTGTTATAAACACATGCATGTTAGGCTCAAATATTTGATGTTTCCAACTTTTATATACTTCTAGTATGTTTGAGAAAGAAGTGGCAAAGGAGAATAAGATCAGTATTTTCCCCTCAAATTTGACTGTAATGTCTATAGGAAAAAAATTCAACACTTTTCTTAAGACTATTTGTGTACAAACTTCCAAGAACGATTTTCAATACATCTATAAAATCTCCCAAGAAAGCTTTTAAACAATTATTGTTAAATCAAACTTTCAAGAACATTTTAATTTTTATTAACAAGTAAACATATGAAAGTACTTTTACATATTTAATCATTTGATTTTTTAATATTCCTCTCCTTCTTCAGCCTCAGCTTCCACAGAATCAACACCAACTTCTTCATAGTCTTTCTCAAGGGCAGCCAAATCCTCACGAGCTTCTGAAAATTCTCCTTCTTCCATTCCTTCTCCAACATACCAATGCACAAAAGCTCGCTTAGCATACATCAAATCAAATTTATGGTCAAGACGAGCCCAAGCTTCTGCAATGGCCGTTGTATTACTCAGCATACACACAGCACGCTGCACTTTAGCCAGATCCCCTCCTGGCACTACAGTGGGTGGTTGATAGTTAATACCCACCTAGAAGAAAGGGGAAAAATATTAAACTATATTAACTATTCTGTGGTATAAGAAACTATACAAGGGAGCTTCATCCATATAAAAAAGAATCACCATTCTTTAGTCTGATCTATTTATCTTTCTTTTGAGCCATCCTTCCATTTATACTGAGCAGTTTTTTTATAAACATGCCTATAGTCAATGAAAATAGTGAATAGTTATCAGCTGACCCATTCAGTACCACAACCCACTAAATAGGTCACATAATTGTCCCCCGAGATACTGCTTTTAGCTCTATTTTGCTGTGGACTAACCATCCACATGGACTATGGAACAGGCTAAGCAGGAGTGCTCTGAATCATGCCAAAAACCATGTAGCCCTGCTGTTATAGTAGGCCAGCTGTAAAAGGGATGAGATGAAGCCTTCTAAATCAGAACACATGTGGATGACATAAACCAAACAGCATCAAAAGCAATCCAAACAAAGAGCTATTCTGCCACTGTGGAATGTGGCTCTTTATATGTATATTTCCTATCATTCTGCACCACTGGCAATGCCACTTAGGGGGCGAGGGAACCACAATCCAACATTGGGATAGTAGATATAGTGTACTATATCACTGAACAAAAAAGGAGTGTGCCCTTATCTTTCAGATAAAACCAGAGAGAACAATCTGTTTAAAATACCAGTGGTTACTAGTAAGGTACCATATAAATAATAAGCAAATTAACATATTGTATCAGTATCTCATAACATTAGGCTGAAGTAATGAGCCAGGAAGGAAAAAAGTATTTAGAAGGACATCCCATTCTTTAGGATCTTATTTTCTTTTATAAATTCCATCTTCTACACAACATAAATGTTTTCTTTAAAAAACCCAGATACACAAACCTTCATTTATTTTTAAGCTTTCCAGACTCTGTTTAAGATCAGAGGCAAAAGGCTTTTTTGCCCAACCCCTTCCATGACATACCCCACACTGGAGGTGGGGGGGAAGAAACACCTCCTCCCGGAAGATTCACCTGGCCATTTAAAGGCTACTTTGCCCTGCCCAGGCCTGCCACTAGTTCTATGGACAAATAATCTGATTAAAGCATGGCTGAAAAGAATCCTTGCAAGAGCAAAGCAGAAAGGAGAACAATCAAGCGCTGTTGGAGAGGTGAAACAGCACACTGAGGTCAGTTGGATTCTCCTCAACCTCACCCCCTGCTGTTTTCTTTTCTTTCCAGGACTGCTTGATTGCCCTCTTTTCTTCTTTGCCACACCTTTTCAGTGGAAAGGCATTTCTTAATGGACTGCTCAATCCAGAGGTTTTTCTCCTGCAAACGCCAGTTTGGGTTCTCCATTCCCCGGGAAAGGCTTACTTTCCAGTATAGAACTTTTAATTTTTAGTATCATGATTTTAGAAAAAAAAATAACGCGGTATAAATGGAAAAATACAGTACGGTGGTCCCCTGCCCATTCGCGGTTCATATACTGTGGTCCCATCATAGGACCGCAGTATAGGAAAAAAGGCCCCCTGGGGTAAGGGAAGGGGAGGACTGTTTCAGGTTGCTGTAATAATTCCAAGTACAGTGGTACCTTGTATAAAAGAATTAATTTGTTCCAAATTAAATTATCTTAAGCAAATTTTCCTTTATACAAGTTTCCCATAGGAATGCATTGAAAACAGAGTGATCCCATTTTTATGTTGTACAGATTCGCCCCATAGGTGATTATGTTAAGCAAATTTCCCCTATCTCCGGAATTTTTATGTACAAATTTTATGTTATACAAACCGTTTGTTATACAAGGGTCCACTGTAATAAATTTTGGATCAAGATGCAAGGATATTTTGGAAGCAGATTACAGCATAGGCCGGTGTCTATATTACGAATTAATAAAAGTTTTCAGTTAGGAGTGGCATTTTCCTTGAATCACAGTTCCCATAAATTTCTCATTTCAGAAACTCTATTAGTATTTTAATTGTATTTTTATGACAATTCACCAGGGATTAATGAAGCATAATCTAAAAACTGCAAAGAAAAAACAAATACAAAACAAAGGCAGCCCCCAAACCCCCAACACGCTGATGCAATCTCAGAACTGCTGTACAAAAGTAACTATCAATCAGTGAAGCTTACTTAAAAGGACTGGATTCTTACAAAGGTACTACTGTTAGAAAAATTATGCAGCTTATTTTTACCTTGAATCCAGTTGGACACCAATCCACAAACTGAATGGTACGCTTTGTCTTGATAGTGGCAATAGCTGCATTGACATCTTTGGGGACAACATCACCTCTATACAGCATGCAGCAGGCCATATATTTACCATGTCGAGGGTCACACTTTACCATTTGATTGGCTGGCTCAAAACAAGCATTAGTAATTTCTGCTACAGATAACTGCTCATGGTATGCCTTTTCAGCTGAAATAACAGGTGCATATGTTGCCAGGGGAAAATGGATTCGTGGATATGGGACAAGATTTGTCTGAAATTCAGTCAGATCTACATTGAGTGCTCCATCAAAACGGAGTGAAGCTGTGATGGATGAGACAATTTGTCCAATCAGACGATTCAGATTGGTGTAAGTAGGCCGTTCAATATCAAGATTGCGTCGGCATATATCATAAATAGCTTCATTATCAACCATAAACGCACAGTCAGAATGCTCCAATGTTGTGTGTGTGGTAAGGATAGAATTATATGGCTCCACTACAGCAGTGGATACTTGTGGAGCTGGGTAAATTGCAAACTCCAGTTTGGACTTTTTGCCATAGTCAACTGAGAGTCTTTCCATGAGCAGAGATGCAAACCCTGAGCCAGTGCCTCCTCCAAAACTATGAAAAATGAGGAAACCTTGCAGACCAGTACAAAGATCAGCCTAGAAGAGAAAAAAAACAGAAAACGATAAAACTATGTATAAAATACCACAATTTCTTTACATCTAGCACAGAAGACCACTTTGAGAAAATAATTGGTACTGCATCGATTTAATAACATTTGCCAATTAAAAATGCCTTTCCAAAGCAGCATGCTTTATTAAAAAAAGAATTCAACATGCCTTATCCTTTTAGTTCCCGATTAACAGAATTAATTATCTAAGATGAATTTCATTTAAAATGAAAACAGCATATGTTCAAAATGGGTGTGTCAGATACAGCTATTTTTATTGCACCTTTCAACCATGCATACCTCTGCTTACAGGATTAAACAACTAGAATATGTCCTTGGTAATGGCTGCCCATTATTAATTTTTTTTAATACAAAGTACGGGAGAATGGGATTTCTCAATGTGCAATTGGAAGTACTTTTAAAATACTATCTTTCTATTAAAACTCACCAACTTGCGAATGCGATCCAGCACCAGATCAACAATCTCTTTTCCTATGGTATAATGGCCTCTGGCATAATTGTTAGCAGCATCTTCTTTCCCAGTAATGAGTTGTTCAGGATGAAATAACTGCCTGTAAGTGCCTGTCCGCACTTCATCTACAAGAAAAATAAAAATAAAACACCCTTGTTCAATTATCCTAATCTCAGCAATTTCAAACCTGTTCCCAACACATTTTGTCTTGAAATTTATTTTTTGCAAATGTTGAAATACAAAGCCTTTGTCACATACAGTACTTAACTTATATAATATTATCACTTTTGAAGTTGATATGTGTATCTTGTAGTACCATTTTGTTGGTTGCATATGCTTTAAAAAGTCAAAGAAATCAATTTCAAATACAGTATTGGTATAATGCAGTAAGACCAACGGGCACATGGATCTAGTAACAGCTACATAGGTCTATAAAGAATGAGTCAGACAACCTAACTCTTAACTTGTTTAGATTCAATACCTGAAGAGAACCACATTTAAGAAATGGAGTACACAAAACATACCTGTACATGGTTTCTTAAAAATTAAATAAAGTACATTTCAAGAGCTCAGTTTTACTTGTAGGATATTTAACAAAAACGAAAAATTGTGGAAATTCATATACATACCAACTACAGTTGGCTCAAGGTCCACAAAAACAGCTCTTGGCACATGTTTGCCAGCTCCTGTTTCACTAAAAAACGTGTTAAAGGAATCGTCACCACCTCCTATGGTTTTGTCACTGGGCATCTGACCATCAGGTTGGATTCCATGTTCAAGACAATACAGTTCCCAGCAAGCATTACCAATCTGAACACCAGCCTGTCCCACGTGGATGGAGATACATTCGCGCTATTAAAAAACAAACAGATTATATTACTGCCCCCAATCAAGATGGCTGGGGCTCCCTTGAAGACTGTTAAACGAAGAATCCTAGAAAATATTTTATCGATCGCAATTTTCTTTACATCTTACTTATGACACATTACTTTCCCATCATCAAGTTTTCACAACACGACGCATTTCGAGAACGTGCCTCCAAACGCCCAATGGAATGCCTTCTCTTGTGACATTAACGGGTCTCAGATTTCACGCCTGGAGTTCTTCCCCGTCTGCCTGTGATCGATTTCTAAAAATGCCAACGAGACGCCTCTCCGTGGTTCTTGTTCTGGCTCTCGGGCCTCTCTTTAAATCCACCCCTCTCCTATATCTCCACGGAAGCAACCCTCCTGCCAGTCCCGCGCCACAGCCGATTCAAAGGCGCCGCATCCTCGCGCTCATCTCACGTGTTGGCCAGAGCGAGCGCGCGCGCGCGCAACAACGC
The DNA here is from genome assembly GCA_037367245.1 of Phrynocephalus guinanensis. Taxonomy (NCBI): domain Eukaryota; kingdom Metazoa; phylum Chordata; class Lepidosauria; order Squamata; family Agamidae; genus Phrynocephalus; species Phrynocephalus guinanensis. Next base: position 91,947,386 of record CM074735.1, on the reverse strand, counting down.
CACCGGGCCAACCGCCGCCCGCCGCCATTTCGCGGACGACGCGGCCGCCCTTCCAATGGCCGACCGAACCACCGCCGGCTTCATCCCCGAGTCCCGACGAAGAGTCTCCACGCTCTCGCCTCCCTTGTGGGCGCCAAGTTTGCCCACCTTCCTCTCCCCCCCCCACCATTTACAGCTTTTATTCTTCATTATAATTAAGCAATCCTCCCCCCCCCCAATAAACACGCAAACTCCCTAATCGGTCCCCCCCCCCAATTTTTTTCTTGCCAAAGGCCATCCCTCACCATAGTGCCTCGCGGAGGTAGGGAGTTTCACCGCCCTAGTCGCAGGTTCACGGTCCGACTCTCTCCGAAACTTGGCGTCGACTAGCGACGGTTAGGACAACTGCCGCCTTCGCGCCTCTTTCGGCAGCTCTCCTTGCAGCCGATTGGTGGCCGCGGCTCCGGCGCCGCTTCTTGATTGGTTAAGCCGCGTTCCTTTTCGCGCGGCGCCTCGGTGGCCCGACAGGTGGAAAGGCGGGGCATGTCCAACTCATTCTGAGGGAGAGGGTGGGAAGGGTTGGTGGCTATGTGGCGGTAGCTGGGTCTCGCGACTGCATGACCATTAACATATATATTTCACTCCAAATGGGATTTGCGCATGTGTATTTCGTTACTTATCTTTGAATTGCATAGTAGAGTGCCTTCACTTTTCCTAGTAAGCTGATACCCTTCAGGTTCTTACCGTACATTGGGCCAACTGCTGCTGCCAACAAGCTTAATACAGTATACAGTTATCTTTTAAAACACTAATACGTTGCATCGTTAGAGCCTGAGGGTATGTTATAGAGAGGGGAACATGTCAGAAGAATTCCCACGTGCCGCATACACGACTAAACTCGCTAGTGCATTTTCTGTGGGGAGTTGCTCACATACTGAAACCTTTATGCCACACTGCGGCATTTGGAAGCTTAAAAACAGTGGGAAGAACATCTTTGGAATGTGGAATTTGACATTATTACTCGAACAAAAATGCATCATGAATTCAAACAAATGTTTTTATGTGTAGAAGGATATGGGGGAAACACATGAGGGGAACAGGAATAAACACACTGAATGGATGCTATAGAACTTACATATAGCTATTAGACTCAATAGTAGAGATCACTCTAATGTCTTTGCTGGCTAGGTGTTTGTGCATGAATCAACAAATAACATCCAGATTGTTGCTTCCCTCAGACACCTGTTGCTGGCGTCATTTACCTTGTTGACTGCAATCTATGGAAAAATCAGGTCCCATGTACTTTTATTATGATTCATGACTGCTTAAACATCACTGATTTCCACACCAAAAATAGTTATTGTTCAGTTGTTGTGTCCAACGCTTTGTAACCCCATGGACCAGAGCACGCCAGGCCCTCCCATCTTCCACTGCCTCCAGGAGATTGGTCAAATCCATGTTGATTGCCTCCATGACACCGTCCAACTGTCTCATTCTCCTTTTGCCTTCAATCATTCCCAGCCTCAGGGACATTTCCAAGGAGTCCTCACTCTTCATGAGGTGGAGCCTAAGCTTCAAAATCTGTCCTTCCAGTGAACATTCAGGGTTGATTTCTTTCAGGATGGGTAGGTTTGATCTCCTTGCAGTCCAGGGGACTCTCAAGCGTCTCCTCCAGCGCCACAGCTCAAAAGCATCAATTCTGGGGATGTGTGGTATGTGTGGGAAGTGTATCTAATATTTGAATTTGTGCTTTTATTTATCTAGAACAGTTTCCACACATACCACAAGGAGGTAGCAGAACCTAGATTTAGAAAAACTGCATGAGATTGTAAAAAGGAAAGGTGAATAAGTGTATGGCTGTATCTAGCAATAGGGCAGAAGCTAGTGTGAGCCTCTTGCTTAGGCGCTAATCAAGTCTAATCATTCACATGGAAATGGCTATGCCAGTACTGTATCATCAAGTGGCTTAATAATCAAGCCACTCTATCTATCTATCTATCTATCTATCTATCTATCTATCTATCTATCTATCTATCTATCTATCTATCTATCTATCTATCTATAATCTACTCAAACACACACATATATACAGAGACACAGAGTGTATAGACTATTGCAAATCTGCTGTATAGTTATAGAAAAACGCTTTGTCATCTCTGAAATTGGTTGAGAAACTGCCTGTAGCTGAAGCTACCACCATGGATTTGACTGAAGGAGTTTTTTTTACGAGCTCTTTAAGGTGAGGCAAAGAGTTTTTAAAAATTGATGTAGTGCAAAAGGAAGAAGCTAAGAAGTGCAGTAACTGTAGGACTCCTGCCTTCTTTTTTCTTGCAAGCACAATGATCCTGAAGGTATTAAAGAATTTTACCATATACTGCATTGAAAATAAATGTCTAATGTTCAAGCTGGATTCTGAAAAGGAAGACGCATTAGAGATTATATTGGAAATATAGATTCACCACTGGAATATAGCAAAGAATTTCAGAAGATCCATCTATGCTTTATGGATGACTATGTGGATCACGGAAGGTGTGGATTATTCAAAAAGAAAGTTCAGCACTTGATTATACTGAACTATTTTGAACAAGAAACTATTGTTATGACAGAATGTGAAAAATGTGGAAGTTTTCCCATAGGCAAAAGTATCATACAAAGGGTATAGTTGTCTCCTTAACTGTTCAGTCTGTATATGCATCGTATTAAACAGAAAACTGTGTTAGATTCAGATGTAAAAATCAAAAGCAATAATTCAAGATATGCAGAAGACACCATAGTACTGGCAGAAGGCAGCAGTGACTTGGGATGTTTCTTGATGATGGTGAAAGAAGAAAGTGATAAAGCAAGACTCCAGTTGAATATTGAGATCACAAAAATCATGACTGCAAAAACCTATATACTGTAATTTTAATGTTGACAGGGGATACAATGAAATAATTAAAGATCTTGTATACCTTGGTTCAGTGATCAATTCAACTGAAGACTATTTCCAAGAAGTTTAAGTCCTGGATGGGCAGCAATGAAGAAATAAGGAAAAATCATTAAGCGTAAGGAGGTATCACAGGAGACCAACACCAAGATAATTCACACTGTTTTATTTCTGACTTTATGTACTAGTATGAAAGCTGGACCTTGAAGAAAGCTGACAGGAAAAAATATATTCATTTGAATTATGGTCCTGGGAAGAGCTTTGTGAGTATCTGAACTGGCAGAAAGACAAATGAGTGAGTCCTAGATGAAATCAAGCCTGAACTTTCTCTGGAGGCAAAAATAATGAAACTATGGCTATCATACATATCACAAGAAGGCAGTATTATCTGCAAAAGACAGTACTGCTAAAAATTTTTTTGAATGCAGTAGAAAAATAGGAGACAAATTGGTGTGTTACTAACAATCCAGAATTGGTATGAAATATCCCTAGGTCTCTGGAGGCTAGGGAAAAAACATTTCTATTCTTCCAGTCCTTGAAATCTGATTATCTTTTATTCTCTACTAGTTTCATTTTACTTTATAATGATATGATTTATTCTGTACTCTAAAGTTCGGAAAAGCACCCTGGAAGTAAGTGGGCATTTCATTTCTATGTTCTGAAGGTGGGTTCCCAGTGGCAGACTTGGCTTTGCTAATTGTGTGTTGGCTGACACCTAACCTGCTACCAAGCCAATGTTTCCTTTTAACTACTATATGGTGTATAATTATTGTTCAGATGCAAGAACTTTCTTTTCTGTTAACATCTACCATTGCTTGTAATAAAACAAATACATGGGCACACACAATGATGATGATGAGGTGCTTCAGATATAATTACATAGGTAAAGGTAAAGATTCCCCCCACACATGTGTGCTAGTCGTGTCCAACTCTAGGGGTGGTGCTTATCTCCTTATTCAAGCTGAAGAGCAAGTGTTCTGCAAGTCCATGGCCACGTGGCCAGCGTGGCTGCAAGGAAACACTGTTTTTCCTTCCCACTTTTTATGGTGGTACCTATTTATCTACTTGCATTTACGTGCTTTCGAACTGCTAGGTTAGCAGGAGCTGGGGTTATCAGTGGGAGCTCACTCCGCTGCGTGGCACCTGGGATTTGAACCGACGAGCCTGCTGACTTTTTGCAGCCATAGTCTGCTGAGCCACAACACCCCCTATCATTACATGTGTGTGTGTTGTGTCGTTACAGTCATGACCGACTCTTCGTGACCCCATGACCATGGAGTTTTCTTGGCAGGAATACTGGAGTGGTTTGCCAGGTCCTCCTCCAGGCACCTACAGCACCAGGTATTCCCTGGTGGTCTCCCATCCAAGTACTAACCAGGGCCGACCCTGCTTAGCTTAGGAAATCGGGCGAGATTGGATGTGCTTAGGTCAGCTAAAACCCTGCCCTCAGAAGCCATTCAGTCTAGCAAGATCCAGCTGTTTAGTGGAATTTTGATTGCAGCATATTATGGTTACTTTTGTTCATTGTAGGAAAGTTCATTGTTCCCAAAATGTCTGTGGTAAAAACATTTTCAAGTACTTTTAGTCAATGAGTAAGAAGACAATGTAATGACTGATATGTTGAGGAGTGACAGAATCTGAAAAGATATGTCAGGAGTGTGCCAGTTTTGAAATATGCTTTATTTTAAATGTTCGGAAAAGCAAAAATGCACTTTTTAGAAGAGGAAAATTAACTTTTGAAATGTTGGGAGTAGGGCTATAAATAAGGAAGATAAGAAGTAGCTGGGTGTTGTCTTCTCCAAGTCTAATAATTTCCCACTGCTTGTTAATTGGCCCTTGCAGAACTTGAGTGAACCAAGGCTGAGTTGTGTTCAGTAAACCAGATAAAGATCTCTTCTGATTACAAGGGAGCCAATACATAGACTTATGTGAATTGTAACAGAAGCTTTTGTTTGTGATCCAGTTGTGGATTTTCAAGTTTTACTATCATTCGTTTATGTTGGGTAGTATCTTTGGTCCTTCTAAAAGACAATTTGGTGAATTCTTGAAGAACGATCTGATTTGAGTATTGTATGACCTTTTTCGTATTCCCATGTTGATTGTCAGTGAACACAGTTCAGTATATATTATGGCGGTGCAATGAAGACTAGCTACTTTGTGGTGGACTTTGGGCAACGTGACTTGCTATGGCTAAACAGTTTACACATTTCCGTTGCTGGACCTTGCACGGATCTTCCAGCAGAAGAGGAGCTGCACGGAGTGGCTTTTTAGGCCGATAGGTGGAATACAAATATAATAAATAAATAGATAATAAATAAATAAATAAATAAATAAATAAATAAGAATCAGCATGAACACAGCAATTAAAAATAGAATCTTTTCAGAACCAACTGACACATGACATAGGAGACAGAGCAAATATTACAACTTAATGTGGAGGATATGAGCAGGTCTACATCTGACTATCTACTCAGGGTTAGGAATGACATATTCAATGGATGTTGTCCTACTACAAATATATATTGCAACATCATTAAGGTGCATAAACCTACACCCAGCAACCATAAATTAACCTAATTTTAATCTAATTAATTAACCTAGTTTTGCATAAATGTGGACAGTATTTGTTACTGATGTGCTTAAATTCCTGTTTGTTTTCATTAGTGGGCATTTTTAGTATTACAAAATGAGAAGTGAGTGTGGAGTTTCTGTACTCCCTGTGTGACGAAATGGAACAGAACATGCAACTTTTCCCATTAGTGAGATAAGAAAAAATTCAGTTGTTTAATAGATCACCTGGAGAAAAGGAGGAATGCATGAATTCAGAAGTTACCAGAGAAGGTGTGATGAAAAGGGAGTGCATGTTATCTGTGTTTCCTCCCACCTCATTATTTTTCATAATATTAAAGCTGACAGGAGTGAAATAAAATTGAGAGAAGGAAACTTGACCAGATATCAGCTTCCCTCTCTTCTGATTCCTCCTTTCACTGTATAGAATATGGGCTACAGCAGGCATGCCCAAACTTCGGCCCTCCAGATGTTTTGGACCACAACTCCCACAGTCCTTTGCCATTGAAAATATAGGCTTGGAATTCTGGGAGTTGTGGTCCAAAACATCAGGAGGGCCGAAGTTTGGACATGCTTGGGCTACAGTATTTTCTTTTTAGAACTAACTGTTAGGAAAAAGTTAACCATCACCAAAGAGGATGGAATGTGCTTGTTTTTTGAAGTTGACATTTACTTAATTTTGAATCATTCACTCTAACTTTCCACTTTAGACAGTTTATGAGTGGTATGGTTTTCTGCCATGAAACAGTGGCACCCCTCCCTTTCAGACCACAAGCAACTTGTGATTTCCCTTCAGTTTTAAGATAATAGTGTGAAGTTCTTCCAGATGTATTATCAGTACCTTTTCTTCCTCTCATATTTAATTGCAGCTATCTTCGCTGCAATTCATCATATTCTCAAAACTTGTTTTTTTAATCAGTTGTACCTGCCAATTTATTATCATTTGCATTGCTGTAAATCATGGTAAAGTTGGTAGACTTCCAAGATATACGTACATTGTTCAAAAGCACAATTACAGCAGTGTGTGACAATGCTGTACCTAACTAGAAATACTAGCAGTGAATTTGATTCCTTGACATAAATGAGGAAGAGGGAGACAAGGAAGCAAGAACGCTTCAGACAAGTAATGCCAAAAAAATCCTTTGCTATTAATACAAGCTATATCTGTCTCTTAGAGGAACGTTTACTGGAAGATGTCTGAAGTAAGTAGGGAACCATGCTGAGCCACACTGCAGCTGCCCAACAAAAAGAAGATAATGAGGCTCTAGATAATTTCTCAGATAAGAAAAATGTGTATAAAGACCAGGAGATCTAAGAGTCAAACAGGATTATTTGTTTACCCTACATTTAAAAGCAGTGCTCTCTTGAGCGGTGGTGAAAGAAATTATTTGTCCTTGAACAAGGTTTTCTTACTTTTGAATTCCAGCCCACTTTGTTTTGTGATTGATCAGAAGATAAAACACGGACTGAAACACCCCCACCCCATATTTTTAAAAATAGATTTTCTCATAAAAAGTGGAAAGGGAAGGGAATCAAGAAAGGGGGAAAGGGGATGAAAGGGGAAACAGGAAAGGAACTGGGTGGTTGTAGAAAAGAGTACAATGGCTTTATTTGATCTTAGTATCCTGTATGCCATAATACAATCATTGTACAGTATAGTGATTTAGCCTTCTTAAAAACTATTTGTTGCTTTTCTATAAATTTTACTTACATTTTTTTTACTATTTTTCTTGAGTTTTCTTTCAGAGCTTGATACAACTGACTCTATATTATGGTTACAAGCTTTCACATGCTTATTGTGTTGGTTGATCCTTTAACTTTCCTGATAGTATGTCTGTCCCCTTCAACTTCTAATACCTGTATCTTTTCTATTAGCTTTTATTGCTTCGGTATATCAGCTTTCTTCCAGTTCATAGCATATGAAATCCTAGCTGAAGTTATTACATGTAGCACTAAGTGTATCATTTTTATATCTCTAAATTCAGGCATAATATTCAATAAAACAATTCTTTAAATGGTATATTACATGACAAAATCTTTTGTAAATATTCATGTATCATTCTCCAAAATGCTCTCACTTCTCTACATTTCCACCAAAAGTGATAAAAAATTCCCTCCTGTATCTTACATTTTGAACATGTATCTGATATATTTTCATGCATCTTAGCTAATTTTATAGGTTTCATATACTATTTATAAAACATCATATTTTTTCTTTAAAATTTACAGACTTTGTAATCCATATGTGGCCTTTCCAAATTTGTGTCCAATGATCAGTATCAACATTATGCCCTATATTTTGTGCTGACAGAATTTCCTTAATGCCTAGTGTGATCCTAAGAATATGTTATTTCTGAATTTTTCTGGATAATTTCTTCTGAAATATTTGAACATTAGTCAAAACGTACCCAGACAGTGTGTCCCAGAATTTTTTCTCATACTAACATACATAGAAAGACCTTCTACATCCACCAGGCACTGAAACCTAGGATTCACATACCCCATAGTTCTGATTTAAAAATGGTACAGTATTTTTCTGTGTATAAAACTATCTTTTTGTCTAAAATGGTTAGATGGAAATAGATGGTAATTTTAATACAGAATACATTTACATACAGAAGATGAATTAGATAATGCAGCGGCACTGCAGGGGAGTCTATCTTTTCCCTTGGCTACTATTTTGGGTTAGAATGTATTTCTGGCAGCTCTCGCTGCTCAGGGTTTGTGGGGGATTATTGTGTCTTGTATCAGCTGAGGCAACTACATTCTGGCAGGACTGCAGAGAGCATAATACAGAGGTAGAGAACAAAATGTCATCATTGGCATAACAGTTATGGTCTGAGTGTGGAAGATCTTCACCTTTCCTCTCATAATGGCAGGGAGAAGCACTTTTAGTCACTCTGTTTTAAAATTCTGTTGCAGTGTAGGATCTAGGTGGAACATCTTACAGTGAGCATGTCATGTGTTGTTGTTGTTCAGTCGTTCAGTCATGTCTGACTCTTCGTGACCCCATGGACCAGAGCTCGCCAGGCCTTCCTATCTTCCATTGCCTCCCGGAGTTTGGTCAAATCCATATTGGTTGCATCGATGACACTGTCCAACCAACCATGTCATGTAGGCACATATAATTTGGAGTAGCTAGATTTTATTGTGAAGTACATGGGATGAAGTGTGCTGTGGTCTATGAAAGCTTATGCCAGGGCTGTCCAAGACGTCGCCCGCAGTCGACCAGTCGCCCGCAGCACCTTCCGGGGTCGCCCACCAGGTTCCCTGTGCAGGGGGGGGAATCCCCCCCCACTAACTTGCCCTCTCCAGTAGTGGCGACAGTGGCTCCAATGGCAGCAGCGGGCCCAGCAACCTGCCCTGGGCCCGCCTCCATGGCCGTCACCCACCGCTGGAGCCGCCCCCAACCCCGCCGCCTGCATCACCCCTGCCCCCATCGCCCGCCCCCACCCCAGGCCCTGCCCACTGACCACATCACCGCCCATGCCACAGTCACCCCAGGCCCGGCCCACTGACCCTGCCACCCCCGCCATCGCCATTGCCGCCCCCGCCATTGCCGCCCCCCCATCGCCCCTCTGCTGCAGGTTAACCACAAAGGTTTAAAAAGCAGCCCACCTTCTTCCCTTCTCTCATCTAGCTCTCACTGGCAGCTTCCCGCTCCTTGCTCTGAAAAGCCCAGCAGCCAACCAGGAATTGGGGCCAGCCTTGTGCTCCTCCCACCTCTGTCCCGCCATCCCACCCCTTTCCAGGGTTGCTGGGTTCGAAGAGGGGGAGAAGCACAAAAGGGGTGGGGGTGGGTAATTGGCAAGAGGAGCAGGGGCAGAAAGAGAGGGAGGGAGACCCTCTCCCCTCGCCGTCCCCCTCCACCGGCCACAGAAGCACCTCAGGGTGCTCCGCGCCTCATGTCCCTTGCTCGGTGGTGGCCCTCCCTGTCCGAAGCATGGATTGATCCAGCATGAGGCACTCCAAGATCCCTGCTTGCCCACTTGCTTTCATCCAAACTGGAAGGGGGTGTGGAGCAGGAGAGAGGGAGAGAGAAAGAGGCAGGGAAGCAGCCGCTGTGGGAGGAGGAGGAGGGGCGATCAAAGAAACCCAGCCCAGCAGCTAAAAATCCACTTGAGCCAACCTCCCCACCTGCGTCTCCGGGCTTTCTGAAGGCAGCAGGAGGAGGGCAGCCTATTACAGCTCCAGTGGTGGTGGCAGCAACAGTAGGAGCCACTGAAGCCGTGGCTGGGACGAGAGACGGGACAGGTTTTGGAGGGGTGCGATGGTGGTCCTCTGACTGAGCGTTACCAGGCATGGCACTTTGCAGCCTTCCCGGCACTTATAGAATCATAGAAGCCACCACCGCAATGCCGCTCGCGCAGCTGGGAGGCAAAGCCTGGCCAGACATGGAGTTGCTGGATATGGAAGTGGAGGCAGTGGAGGGGAGCCGGAGAGGTGCAGGCAGGGGAGAGATGGGGCGTGGGTGGCTGTCCTGGTTTGGGGGTCCCTGATAGGCAGCCTCGCCTACGTGTGTCTTCCTTCTGTTGAGGGAGGTGGGCAGGGAAGCAACCATCACCCGCGGGGGACTTGTTCAGGCTGGGCAACTGAGGTGCCCTTCATCGTTGGCATGCCAGTGGGAGATCGAGCTGGGAGGGAGCCTCTGAGCCCCCCTGGCCTGGGCTAGCAGGGTGACGGATCAAAATGCCAGTCAGAAAAGGGGACGGGGTGATTCCATAACACCACTACCCCCCCCTACACAAAAATACACACTGACCCCTTCAAGATCCCTGAAGCTGATGGTGCGGGTGCTGCCAGGGGTGCCTCTGGGGCACGAAGGATAAGCTCAAATTTCAGCTGCTTCCCCACCTCCACCCTGCCCCATCCTCAAATCCTCCAACTTTATTGGGTTAAAATTTAATTTGAAACCATTTAAACCTTAGTTTTCATGTTGTAGCCCTCAGGCACTTTGGGCCATGAAAAGTAGACCTCGGCCTGTTCAAAGTTGGACAGCCCTGGCTTATGCTACAATCCATTTGTTGGTCTTTAAGATGCTATGGCATTCTGTTATTTTCGCTGCTATAAGAGGCTAGATTTTTCCTCAGAGCAATAAAGAATCCAAGAACTGTAGCAAGCAGCAAGCCCTGAGGAGAAGTTGGAAAACAAGAGTTTCAACATAATGCCAAACATTAAATATTATTATTGAAACCATACTTGAATGCCTTGTAGATAAATGGGGTATAGTTGGCTTTGTCTTTGTAATCTTTGAGAGATTACACAGTGTCAATGATGAGAATGGAAAGTTGATCAATGATTGTGTCAAGGCAACAAAGCGCTGGCAGGATTACTCCAATAAAATTTCCATGGAAGAAGTCCTGCACCCCGATCCCAATTGTTTCATCAGTTATAATGCCTGTGCAACCTATCACATCTGATGAAGTGATGAAACAGATGAAAATGGGCAAAGCCAGAGGACCAGATGATGTGGTGACAGAATTGTGGAAGTTGCAACACTGGAATCCCTGCAACTGGCTGATGGAACTCTTTAACCAGATTGTGCTGGAGAAGAAGATACCTGACAAATGGCAATTTAGCACAATAGTGCCAATCTGGAAGAGGAAGGGGAACCCTGCCAAATGCACCAACTATAAAGCAAAGTGTTCTGCTTATATACCATCCCATAGTGCTTAAAGCACTCTCTGGGCAGTTTACAGTTTAATTTTGCAGGCTCCACATTGCCCACTCCCCAGCAAGTTAGCAACTCATTTTACTCACTTCAGAAGGATAGAAGGCTGAGTCAACCATGTGAACCCCAGGTCCTGAGAATAGTTTTAGCTGCAGTATAGGTATTTAATAACTGTACCACGAGGCTCATACAGTATATACCAATTCAATTACTTTCACTTGCTCTTAAAATCTTTGAGTGACTCAATGACACACAAATCTGCACCATAGTCCAATTAAATGTTAGTCAAGCTGACTTTGTCAAGAAATGTGGAACAATAGATGCAATCCATGCTGTCCGGCTATTATTTGAAAAACACAGGGAGAAATAGAAACCATTGCATGCAGCTTTCCTTGAACTTGAGAAAGTTTGACCCGAGCCCCACATGATGTCATCTGGTAGGCACTACAACATCATGGAGTCCTAGAGGAACTTGTCATTTGGGTCAAACTCCTCAATGAGTTGCTGAAGAGACGTGTGCGGGCCACTGCTGGTACATCAAATGATTCTCGTATCACAATTAGGGTCCACCAAGGATCAGCACTCATCCCACCTCTTTCATTCTGGTTATGGGCACAGTCACATGAGATCTGCATAATCCAGTGCCCTGGACATTCCTTTATGCTGATGATGTCATGATTGCATTAGAGAGTAAGGCAAATCTTGAGTGCCAAGCCCAAGTGTGGAGTGACTATCTGACAAGGTTTGGCCTGTGCCTGAATGTGAGAAAGATTAAATATCTGAGGACAGACCCAAATTAATGTGGTACAATCCAAATCATTGTTATTGACCTACTGAGAACTGAGGAGTTCAAATACCTTGGTTCCATGATCACAGCCGAAAGGAGTCTAAGTTATGAGGTCACATTGAAGATCAATAATGCCTGGCTAAAATGGCATACAACATCAAGTCTCATGTGCAACAAAAAGATCAGAGACCATTTAAAGTTAAAGATCTATTGCGCTATTGTATGACCTGTTGCTCTCTATGGCACAGAACGTTGGTGGGTGATTTAAAAAATTGAACATTGCCTTGATGTCATGAAGACAAAGATGATGTGATGGACCTCTAGCCACTCATGAAAGGATCATGTGTGCAATGATGACATCCAAGCAAAATATGGCATTGTACCGATTGCTAATAAGATGCACTAAGTCAAACAGCGTTGGCTTGGACATATCCTGCGTGCCGATGAAGAAACTCTGGCCACAAAGGGTCTCACCTTGGAGGTCAGCGGATCCCGACCTAGGGGATGACCAAAACAGTGCTAGATGAACATTCTTGAGAATGGCATGAAGTTGTTATGGGTTCACCTGGACTTAGCCCATGACTGAGTCAAGCAGAAGGCCAAAACAAGAATAGCGGACCCCACCACCAAATGGGACAAATACTAAGAAAAAGAAGTTGGCTTTGTCTCTGAAGAGTCACTCCAGCGACACCAGCCACTTTTCAACAAAACTTCTCTCATAATTCAGTTCTCAGAAAATCCGTGGGAAAAGTGATGGGTATAAAACATTCTTCATCCTTGTGTGTTGTATTTCCTCTTTCTAGAAGGAAGTGGTTCAACCAGAGCTCTTGCTGCATTTTCTAAATATCACTCAGTTGCAGTTGGTTATGTCAAAATACATGATGATAAGTGTGAGGAGGAAAAAACAGCGTGACATCTATCCTAAGCAGCCCCAAGCTATGACTAAAGTTGAAATGAAAGAACTGATGGACAGAATGATTTGGGACTTGGGTTTCAGAGAAGAGGACTTAGAAGAATTAGAAGCTCCTATACCAAGAGAGAACACAGTTGGCAGGAAAAGAGCGGAATAAGGAGGGAGAAGGGGCTGTGAGGAAGGTATAGGAGGCAGAAGTGTGCTGGGTGGAAGAAAGAAGAAGGATGAGTAGAAATAGTTAAAGAAGACTTGTGGACTAGAGGATGAGTCATTCTGTAGATCAGAATGAGCCGGGGGGGGGGGGGGAGCAAAGAATTGGGAGATGGCCCAGCTTCCACCACCACCACCACCACACATATGCCACAAAGTAGGAGGAAAAAACTGGAGCTGGACCAGCTAAGCAGCACTTCCCCCTCCCCACACACACACATTCCACAAGGGGGGTAAAATTTAAAAATCTGGAGCCGGCTCTATTAGGCCTCCCCCCCAACCAAAAACACACATGCCTTGCAGCCCTCTGGGCTGAAACTTAATTAATTTTTAAAAACAGATGCCAATGGGAGCCATTGGGCACTCGGCTACCCATGCGGTGCACATAACACCCCAAGGGCCATCCAGGCTGAAAATTATTTTTTTTAAAGCAGCCACAGACAGGAGTGGGCCCATCACGAAGTTCCACAGGCCTGATTATGGAAATCCCCTGGCGGGCTACTTTTTAACTTTCTACCTGTTGTGCAGGCCTGCTGTAGATTCCCAAAGAAGCAGCCGAAAAGGAGTGGAGTAGGAGGCCAGTAAGAAAGCCACCTTCCTGGGGCAAAACAGAAGGCGGATTGCAAAGGAGACAAGAAAGGGAAAGATTCACCTGAAAGGGCAGTTACAGAGAGTCCAGACCATGCATCAGCATAGGCAGATTTCCAAAATAAATTGTGTATTTTTAAAAATCTGTTAACACTTTAACACAATTACAAAGAAAGAAGCAACCCATCAACAAACATTTCAGTATCTCATAAGAAATAACTGAAAGAGGCATCATTCTACTAAGGGCGTTTATACACGACCCCTAAACTCCGGGGCAAATGGCTCCCAGCTCCGGAGCTTAAAAATGTTTACCCACCAGCTCTGGAGTTTACAGGAAATTAGGTGCAACCACGCCCACTTTAGCGCGTCCCAGCGCACCTTTCAAGTACCTGCTCTTCCGTCCTGAAAATTCCTTGATGCGGTGTAAAGATAGTGAGTGCGGGGCTCTCCATGCTTCTGTTTGTTGTTTTTTGGGCTCCCGCCCCTTTAAGAGCTCCTTTACAGACACAGGAATCTTGCTGGCAAGAGCGAGAGCCAGAACGAGAGCCAGAACGGAGGTGAGGCACGATCTTTTCTTCCTTTTTTTTCTCCCTCCCCTCACGCAGGCAGCAGCCAGGAAGTGCGGAGGGGTGGGGAAGCAGGAAGAGCGACAAGCCCCTAAGATCTCTGGTCCGAATTTAAGTGGCCAGCGGATCTTAGGGGTCGTGTAAAAGCGCCCTTAAGCCACCTTGGAGTCAGAATATGAGTCCTTTTGGGGAGAAAAGCGTAATAGAAATATTTTAAATAAACAATACTAAGGTATTTCTTCTTACATATTGCTGCTTGTTATCTGATAGGTGTTGTTACACATGTTCTAATGCTAAAAATGCTCTATGTCATGAAGACAGTGAAGGATATTTTAGTTTAATGCTAAGATTTTGGATATGCCAATCTTTAGTTTTGCAATCGGTACTTTGCAGAAATACATCATTTTGCATTTTTCCTATTGGGGTGAGGAACTTCAGAAGTGATACTAGAAGAACACAAAAATAACATACATCTGCCTGCTAACCACATCCCAAGTAATGGAAAAAGAGTGACTAACTACTGATTTCTCCTTTGTTAATGCTGTAGCCATGGTCTAGGAACACTATGGGGGAGAAAGGCCCCTTCCTCTAAAATGCCATAAAGACTCAGAGGTATGAAGATAGTCTCATAGAATGTAATTCAAATATTATATGCTACATTTTTAAACTTTTAAACTTTTATTACTGCATTTAGAAGGTTTTAGTAAAATTTGTTTCAATAAATATTATATTTTATAGTTACATTTTAAAGTATTACTATTACTATTATTTTACTTTATTGTATAAATATTGATAATCGTGGCATGATAATGCAGTTGCTCTTTTGTAGAGTATTGCTTTTGCAGTGATTTGATGATTATTCAATAAAGATTCTGTTTTATACAATATTGTTCTGTTAGTTGATAACACAGACGCTTTGCTCCTTGTGCAATTATACTTTTTCAATTGACATAATGTTTAAAAGAAAAATGCCAAATTATCATTGTATATTGTACATTATTACCTCTATAAACAGGTAAAGATAGTAGTGTAGGAGATGGACAAAGATATAACAAGTATGCCTCCGAATCATCTTTATCCCACTTACAGATTAAAAAAAAAGAATCAGGTTTGAAAAGAACAATGAGATAAATGGGCAGGGTCAAATTATAATATTGGGGCATTTCTTATAACAACAATAATATAAGAATCTTATAAAATGCAGGTCTAGAAGGGATCCTAGGAGTCACTGAGTCCAGCCTTTGCCAAGAAGGTACACTGGGAAACTGAATTCCCAGCCTTTGGCTCCGCAAAGCCATGTTTACAAGCAACGCTAAAAAGGATGTTGGAAATGTATCATGAGTGTAAGATATATGTTTAAAAAAGTAAGTAGTCATGACAGTTTGAAGAGTAACAAATTTATTGCAGGACATGTCCACTTTACCTCTGAAGTACCCACAAACACAAAGAATGGAAGAAACTGGAAGAAGGGAATAATAGATTAGCAACAGTAGGGACAGAAGGTCATGGAATTCAATGACAGCATTGTGGTTGTGTTATAGTTCTAGGCAACATCAAAACTCTATGTAGGAATATAGTCTTGAGTTATGCACATCTTTTCTATCTTTAATTGATTATCCACAGTCCCCCAATTTTCCATGCTTAGGGCCATATACATTTTGTTTACTCATTATGGCTGGCAAAGACATTTACATATTATAATTTACATTAACATGGTTGAAATTAGATTTTTAACTTTTAAAATTTAAAACAAGATGAAATCAACACAAAGTGTACGACAAACAATGTACAAGCAGCAAATAAGTCATATACTGGCCTTGTTAAAGGTTCCACATCAGAAGGACCAGAATCAAGTACCAGCCAAATAGATCATATTCTAAAAGCGCATCTGTGTATTCAGAATGGCAGAAGCAGATTATAAGGAAGATAAGCATGCAGTACTGATAAGTTGAGAAGTGGCCAGACATCTAGTTTTTCCCATTTGTTCTATTATCATTATCTTACACTCTGGTCATAATGGGCAGAGTTACTTTATAAGTATAATCAGAATATTGAAAAAAACAGCCAAGGGAGAAATGAAATGTGGTCAGTGTATAAAGACATCTCATGTACATTCCCTGTTGATAGTGGGCACACAACTTTCACAGTGTTAAGAAAAGCTAATGTGGCATCCGCAGCTAAGCTGTTCAGCTACATGGGAGGAGAATAGAAAAGAAAAGATCTGGTCACAAGCTTGCAATTCTCAACATTATCTGAACATTTACTCTTTTCTTTACTAAAAAGTATCCGAGACTTCTTGTCCAGAGCTTTGATATTTAGATGTTAGTTCCATGGATGCCTCTTGAAATTCTTTATTTACAAAGTAATAGCAAATGGCGTCCAAGCAGCAGTTGGTGTTGGCGAGTATTCCTGCAAAGTCCAAAAAGATGGCAATTTTGTCTCTATAAGTGCAGCTAGCATTTGCATAGTCAGCTACAAACTGAACAAAGATTGCAACATGAAGTGGTAAAAAACATATAACGAACACTGTTATGTTTGCACGAATTATGCGGATCGCTTTCTGGATCATCCTCGTTTCATGCAGGTGGATCTTTTTCTTCTTCTTGAGTTTCCTGGTGACTTCAATTGAACAGAAGCTCAAGATTGTTAAGGGTATGAGAAACCCCCAAATGACAGAGGTAAAAAGACTCACAGATGGTTGTTTCTCTGCCTTTCTAAAGCAAATTCCTCTCTCTTGTCTCTCCAGCAGTTTAGTTGCACATAAAATACTTATCATTAAGGTCCAAATAACCCCACAGACAACAGCTGACTTCACCGGAGACCTTATATTCTTTGCTTGGAGCGGGTACCTTATGGCAATGTATCTATCAACTGCTGTAATCGTGATAAGGAAGACACTTGTGTACCGGTTAATAAAGTACGCACATTCCAAGATCAAGCATGGGACAGTCACTGCTTGTGTCCTATAAATTAATTTGAGAGGTAAAGTGAAGACAAATAAGCAGTCCGAAAGGGCGAGATTGGTCATGTATACTCTAGTTTCCGTCCATTTGCCCAGTCTGCAGCAGAAGACCCACAAGGCAAAGGCATTTAGGAAAAGTCCAAAGAAAAAAATGGGTACATAAACAATTATTTCAGTGAGATATACAATTTGACTCTGGTTGGTGTTGCAGTGCCCATTGTTGTTTGGTTCTTGGATCATTATTATGCTTTTCCTGTAAAAAAAAATACTGTATGTTAGAGCAGTGCTCCCCAACCTTTTTGTCCCCACGGACCGGTAAATGTTGGACGATTTTTCCGTGGCCCAGGGCTGGGGGTGGGGAGGGGGGGAGATGGGGGTTCGGGGGGGTCAGGGGAGGGTGTGGGGGGGGCGGGGGATGGGGGGAGGGAGCGGGGGGCTTGGCGTGTGTGCCTTGCGGGGGGGCCACGGGAGCGGCGGCGCCGGCGCTCGCCGGCTGGGGGCGTCGGGCATGCCGCTCCCCCCCCGCGCGCACGGGCGGGGTGGGGGGGAGCCCGGGGCTCCTGGGTGGGCGGGCCCCTGCCTCCTCCTCCTTGGTGGGGCGCCTCTGCGCCGCCGCCAGCGGCGGCTCGGCGGTCCCAGTGGCGCCCTTGGGCCGGAGCCGCCGCCACGTTGCGTTGCCTCCAGCTGCGGCCTTCGGGCAGGTGAGCGGGAGGGGGGACGGGAGGGAGGCCGGTCGGGGGGTGGCGTCTCTGCGCTGGCCGGACGGACGGCCAGTGCACACACACTCCGGTTGGGGGGGGCTCGGGGCCCCCGGCCTCTCTCTCTCTCTCTCTCTGTGGGGAGGGGTGGGGGGACGGGAGCGGCCGCTCCTTCCTTCCTTCTCCATCCCAGCGGAGCGGTGGTGGTGGCGGCGGTGTTCTGGCTCCCGGCCCCCCACCCCGGCCTCTCCTCTCCTCTCCTCTCCTCCAGCAGGGCCTGGCGGGGGCTTCCCTCGTCCCTCCCCCGTTCCTCGCGACTCCCGCGCGCGCCCCCTCCTCCCCGCCGGCCCCCGCGCGCCCGGCCCCCAGGGCAGGGGGGGAGGGGCCGGGAGAAGGCGAGGAGGGGCAAGCGGGCCAAACGGGGTTCCCCGCCGCTTCTTCCTACCCTTTGAGGGCGTCGTGCCCGGCGGCAGTGACTCCTCCTCCGGCTTGCCCTCGGCGGCCGGCGCGGCTGCCGGCCTCCTTGGCGGGCGAGCCCGGCCCAGGCCCCGACGACGACGACGACGCCTGCAGCGCTCCCGCCGGCGGCAGCAGCAGCACCGACCTCGAGGGGACGACAGGGACGAGGAGGAGGCGGCGGCGGCGGCGGCACTGAGCAGCATCGTCAGGGCAAGGGCGAAGCGCAGTGGCGGCGGCGGGGGCGGAGGCGGAGGCGCCCGGGGCAGCAGCCGCATAACCCCGCTCTCTGTCCCTCGGGCGGCGGGCGGCTCCTCCTGCGCTCCTCCAGCCTTCTTCTTCCCGTGGGAGGGAAGAAGAGGAGGAGGAGGGTGGAGGAGGAGGAGGAGGACGCGCTGCCGCTGCCGTGGCTGCTGCTGCTGCTGCTGCTGGTGGAGGGCGAGGAGGAGGAGGGCGGCGGAGGAGGAGGAGGCGCCGTCGCCGCCGCCGGCGGCGGGCAGAGGAGGAAGGCAAAGGCAAAGGCGGTGGCCGCGGCTCCTCCTGCGCTCCTCCAGCCTTCCTCCTCCACCGGCCGCCCGCGGGAGAGAAGAGGAGGAGGAGGAGGGCGGCGGAGGAAAAGGGGAGGAGCCTCCTCGGCCTCCCCAGGCGGCCCGGTGCCGACCGGTCCACGGACCGGCACCGGTCTGCGGCCCGGGGGTTGGGGACCACCGTGTTAGAGTTATTGCTTTTGTTGTGCCTTTACCATTCACACTGGGTGTGTTGGATTCACATTCAGGTCTCTGCAATGAGACTGGTAGAAGTGGAATTCTCCACAACTTTCCCTCTGAAAACGCTACGCAAAGGTCAGTGGATCATGCTGAACAGGGTGAGTTTAGAGGAAGGAGGAAACTGATACTGTCTGAAAATTGAGTGGGAGAATCTTCTGTGGGGATAGCATTTTCATTCACTAAAGGTAGATCCTGAATGCAATCCATTGGCATCTATATACAGCTTCAGACTTTTTGTATATTTTTGTATTTTATACAAATACAAACAAAACAAAACAAACAAGCAAATAAAACACTGCTGTTTTGGAAAAAGTGGGATACAGATCAAACAAATATAACGCACTGCTCTATTTTAGGAGTAAATAATTGACCTGATTGTACGTCCCCCTAAAGTCTGAAACAACTGGACCTAATTATCAGGGAAAGCCTTGACCTTTTTACTATGTCACAAATAAAGGAAATTGTCTCAACACAAAATTAAAAAGCAAGTTTGGAAAAAGAAAAAGAGAAACCAAGTGCATATGAGCAACAAATCTGACTTGCAAACTATTTGTTTCAAAAGGTCATGACGCTATACAGTATTTTTAATGATTACCAGATTAGAAGCAAATCTGAGTACATACAGTTGTGGGTTGCATCCTGCTGGAACATGTAGGGAGAGCTTCTCTGGCAAATTTAATTGGTGATGAGCTGCATTACAGCTATCAGAAGGAATTGCACCAATACTATATTTTCACAAATCACTTAAAGGCAGAAAGTTCTGAACACTAGTTGTGTTGATGTCTGATTTTGGACTATAACTCCCAGAATTCCATTGTCATCATGGCCAGGCTGCAGAACTCTGGCATTTATAATTCAAAAACACAAATCTACACAGCTCTACTAACATAGCTGGTCAAAAACCTATTGTGAAACTACTCTGCCTTTCATGGTAGAAACCTAAAGAAGCACTTGGAGGGACACAAGCAGGAGATTACCAGGTTTGGACCCTCTGGTAAAATTTTGTGAATGAGGGAGGACAATTTAATTTAAGAATAAAAACCTAATCTGAAGAGATTATCAAAGATCAAAACATACCAGTCAGTTTCTAAAGTATTATTCAGTTTAAAAAGGGCTGGGATTCTTCTTTTAGGCTTGTACCTCAGGGCTGTCCTTGCCTTTGCTTCTAGTCTTCTTAAGAGGGCAAGACTGGGTAGTCATCTTGTTTCTCTGAACATTTTCTTTTCAGTGTTCTGTTAGTTTCCTGTGATGTAAAGAATTACACATGATGATGCATCTCTCTAAACTCTGGACCTTATTTCACAAAAAGCTTGCACCCACCGAAAAGAGGGAGAAAGCAGCAGGTAGTTAGTGGAAGGGAGGAAACCCAAAGAGCTGTAAAAGTACACAATATAAATCTAAAAATAAAGACAACCCCTCCCCCCCCATCAGGCGAGCAGTACCAAGTATGTGTAAATGGCCTTGGAATGTCGTATGAGTGCCGGGGAAGGGAAAAACGAGGGAATGTCTAGCACATCTGGATTACCTTTCCAATGGCCTTCCCTTGAATGTCAAAATTCTGTAACATTAAATTTTTAAAATTCATATTCTAAGACTCTCGGAGAACGGAGAGGCGCTTTAATACTGCTGGAAAGTTGTCCATGGGAAAGATACAGTGGTTTTGTTATTTTTGTTATGCAGCATCATGCTATATCATGATGTTCTAATGTGGGGTAGAAATGATTCCTTTTGTAATTGTCAGGTAAGTGCACATTACATTAGCCTGAAGAATCATAGTGAGGGCATTAGGCAAAATTTGAGCCTGGATTGTAATCATACTTAAGGATACAGTATTTGTTTTTCTATATCAATACATTTGTTTTTCCGATCCCATGAGATTTATCTGGACTGATATAAAACAGGATTAACGCAATATAAGCAATATTCTGAATAATGAGTTCTTACCCCTTCTTTTTGCAACAGAAAGAATGTGGTTCTATAATTAAACCAGAGACAACATGATATTATAGGTAAACCTGTGAGTAGAAGAGAGAATTCCTTAACTGCTGAAAGCATCTAAGTGTGCAGCAGAAGTTTTTCTCACCTTACAAAGTTCCCAAATTAGTTTGCTTTGCTTTGTGATGATTCTCATAAAGCATGATAGTCCTTTAAGTCTTGTTTCTTTAAAAGATCAGTATGAATTACACAGTCTCCAGCACCAATGTGCTTTCAGCTCTAGTGTGCTTTCAGCTCTAGTCACAGTCTATTTATAATGTTTCTGCTCTGAGGTTTGTGGTTTGAGAGGGAAAAGGGAGGGGACTGGTTGTGCAATTAAAAGGAGTTGTGGTTGTGTAGTGAAATTAGGACCTTTTTCAACACCTTCAAGCCTTTGAATTCAGAGGCAGGAAAAGAGAAGACCGGCTGGGAAGATCAGGACATTAATTAGGGATATTGGTCCTATGGGTGGTGGAAGCAAATGTTACAATTGATAGAGCAAATGGTAGAATTGACATGAGAATTATGGGATGTATAAGCATTTTATATATGCCTATGGTTCATACACATTGTCTCTCTACTATTCAGTCTCTTATGTATGAGGTATAATTGAATTTGGGGTGAGTCATGATCTTACAATGAAAAGGCCAGGAAAATAAAGTTTCAAAATTGCTTGGCCTGTTTATGAAATAATATGGTTCATTAGGGGAAGAAATAGGAAAACCAAAAGTTACAACATAGCAATACAAGTTTGGATTCTTCTTCTTTAGATTTCGTGTTAGGTTAAACAAACATAACAAAACCAAGTGAAATGTTCTGAGGCATAATGATAAAGATATGTGGGCGATGATACACTTAAAAAAATGAAGAACATGTGATTTGAGAATAAAATGAAAACTTTTCTTTCGAAATTCATGAGATTGTATATATGGGATGGTATTGTGTTATGTATTTGAAAGGGAACTTACATTGTACATTTTAACTGTGGCACACAGATGTCCTTTTTAATTATTTTATTTTTGAGTATTTTTACCCCACCTTTCTGCTTGGAAACGTACCCAAGGTGGTTTACAGTAATGAGAGACAATATACAGTCCAGTAAAATTAAGACATGTCCAAGTATCGAGAACAGGGAATTGAGGGACATCTTATAGCATTAAAAGATAACATTACAATTAAAGCTACAGGAGAGCAAAATTCCATGTAACATTGAAAACATAGTGTCAGTGCAATCACACAAGGTTATAAGTGGTTATAAACACAAAGTCCATGTGATCATGTATAGTAGATTCCTATAAAAGACATATAATAATCTATCATTAAGGGAAAGCTCGCCTGTAGAGAAAGGTCTTTGCCTGTTTCCAGAAAGACATCAGAGATGGGGTAGCCCTGACCGTTAGTGGGAGGGAGTTCCAGAGTCTGGGCACAGCAGTCGGGAAGGCCTTTTCATGTGTGCCCACGAGACGTACCTGTGCAGGTGGCAGGATGGAGAGAAAGGCATCTCCTGATGACTTTAACACCCAAGCCAGTTCATACTGTCAGTTTTGATCTTTGAGGTAGCTTGGACCCAGATCGTAGGGTGCTTTGTAGGTTAAGGTCAGCACTTTGAATTGTGCTTGATAGCTGATTGGTAGTCAGTGGAGCTTGACAGCTATCCACAACAAATACAACCCCCCCCAAGCACATCCTAGATCTGACCAACCACTGCCTAACCAACACATACTTCATCCACAATGGACAAAGATACAAACAGATAGAAGGAGCACCCATGGGATCACCCCTCTCACCGGTCATCGCAAACCTATATATGGAACACTTTGAAACCAACGCGTTACAGAAGTCCGAACATAAACCCAAACTCTGGCTCAGATATGTTGACGACACCTTTGTTATCTGGCCACACGGGAAAGACAAACTGAACAACTTCCTCACACATCTCAACAGCCTACACCCCAAAATACAATTCACTATGGAAATAGAAGCCAACAACCAACTTCCCTTCCTGGACGTCCTAATCTACAAAAAATCCGACGGCTCCTTAGGACATACCATCTACCGGAAAAAAACACATACAAACCGCTACTTAAATGCACAATCACACCACCACCCTGCACAGATCAACTCCGTAGCAAAAACCCTCATCTCCAGAACCAAACGCCTCGCTGACAAAGACCACCTAAAAACTGAATTACACACTCTCTCGAATGCTTTAATTGCGAACGGATTCCAAAAAAACACCATCACCAAACTAATCCAAAAAGAAACACCCCCCAAGAACCAAGAAACAGAAGAGAACAACGGCACTGCCCTCCTCCCTTACATCAAAGGCACCACAGACAAAATAAGCAAAATTCTCCACAAACACAATATCAAGACAGCCTCTGAACACTTCAACAGTCGAATAATCATGGAAGCCATTGAAATAGAGAAACACCCAAACAACATGAATAAACGTGATGACACCTCCCGCTTGCCTGACATCTGGAAACTAGCCCTGGTCAACAGACGAGCCTCTGTCACAAAGACTGACACCAGGTCCAAAAGGACACAAGATGCCACCACCTTCCATCCACACCAAACACAAACCCAGACCCTTCCCACAGATGAAACGAAACCACCATCCAATAACAAAACCACGACTGCACCATCTACCGCTACTCCCCACTCCAGCCACCACATGGAGCACACTTACACACGCCAAAAAAACATTGGAAGACCACAGACACGCAGCCAGACCAAAATGAATTCACAAGACACAGGACCCCACTCCACCAAAGCCCAGGATGCTGCCAGAACACCCATCACCAAGGTCGTTAAGAAACAAAAGGCTAATAGACACACATCCAGCACCTCACCCACACATGATGTCTCTAAACAGCCATCTAACCCACCAGCAGTTAAGCCCTTAACGATCGCCTCAGCCACACAGCAGATCACAAAAGAACAAACGAACCTACAATCAGCAACAGAGCAAGCAAACCACACCCCCCCAGCAGTATTTATAGAAGGACTTCAACTGAGATCACGCTTTGCTTCAAGAAGAAAGAAGCCAGAACACCAGCCTGAAGATGACGAGTGAGACCTCGTCGAAACGTCGCCAAAACAACCAGATTTCTACACGGGAAGAAACCCGAATCCACCCTAACATGCATATATATATATATATATATATATATATATATATATATATATATATATATATATATATATATATATATATATATATATATATATATATATATATATATATAATATATATATATATATATATATATATATATATATATATATATATATATATATATATATATATATATATATATATATATATATATATATATATATATATATATATATAGAGAGAGAGAGAGAGAGAGAGAGAGAGAGAGAGAGAGAGAGAGAGAGAGAGAGAGAGAGAGAGAGAGAGAGAGAGAGAGAGAGAGAGAGAGAGGGGGTTTCATTCCCCACCATGCCTTTTGGAGAAGAGGCTGACCTGCATAGCCAAACATAGTCCTACCTAGAGCAACATCAGAAGCGTATTTTATAAAGTGACCTGTTCCTGAGCATAATTTCTTTGTTTGGTTTGTAACATTTCTAGGCTAGTTTTCTCTTGGTGAGAGGTGTGGCGTTTACCCCATTGTGATGAATAATTTATGAGTTATGTCTAAGTTGCTTGGTTGTTTGTGGACGAATTAGACAATTTGGGGGAGGAGCCTGAGTGGTTTTAAGGCTCAGCCCAGCACTGAATAGATCAGATAGGGCTTGTCCACCACCGGAGAATGACTAAGGCAATGTTGGAGATCCTATAGCATGGATGCCAAAGGTGGCACTTAGGGCACTTTCTGTGGGCACCCGATATCGCCTTTCACAGCCACCTGTATTCAGATTAAATTGCTGTATTGGCATTTTGCGAAAAATTAGTGGGTTTTGAATAGCAGTTTGGGCACTCAGTCTCTAAAAGGTTCGCCATCACTGGACTAGGGGAAGGGCTGTTTCACTGCCTCTAGCCTCCAGCCTCTGCTGCCTGAGATAATTGCTTCCCTCTGCTTTATGATAAAGCCAGCCACTAACAAACTAGTTATTAGTAAATATGAAAGTGGAACAAGAAGGGAGATAGAAATTGAAAACATTACCGTCAGCTGGTCTCCAATCTTCGGTGCCATCAACAAATCCTTGACAGAAAATCTTCCTTCTGATATTTAAAGGCCTGTTCATTTACTTTTGTCTTGGATTCAGGACTTTCAAAGGTCCTTTTTCACAAAAAACCAAAAAATCATGCAGTTTTCTGGGTGTTTGCAGCATTGATATTTCATACCATGATCAGTCATCTTCCTTCCTGCTTATGAGTAGCTGTTTTTCTTCAGAACAGCATTTTTCTTGTGGTATAGCTTCCGCTGCATTTTTTTTTGAGAAATTTGACACTGGAAACAGAATTATCTATAGATACTGATGCAGATTAGGGTTCTTCCCACCTACGTGCTCTAACACTCATAGTCCTGAAATTACAAGGCTATACTCAGAGAGTGCTTATCAATGGCTCCTTCTCAAACTGGAAGGAACAAATTGAATACCCCAACATGCTCTCCTGGGTCCGGAGAGGAAGAGGGGGAAGGCCATATTTTTATTAATGACTTTGATGAGGAAGTGCAGGGTATATTAATCAGATTTGCAGATTTGACATAAGACTGGGTGGATTAGCCAGTAGCCGGAAAGACATAAATAAATAAATAAATAAATAAATAAATAAATAAATAAATAAATAAATAAAGATCTTGATAGGTTAAAGGACTGGTCTAAAAACAACAAAATGGCATTTAACAGCATTAAGTTCAAAGTTCTACACCAAAGAGGGGAAAAGCCAAACACATAGTTATAAGATGGGGGGTGGTGGTACTTGGCAGAGTAACACCACAAGCAAGAAGGATTTCGGAATTGTTGTAGATCACAAGCTTAATATGAGCCCGCAATGTGATGTAGCTTCAGAAAAGGCCAATGCTCTTTTTGGGCTACATTAGCAGGGAATGCTTTCCACATCTCATAAATCCCTCTCTATTTGGCACTGCTTAGGCCTCATTGTGAGTACTGTGTCCAGTTCTGGGTGCTACACTTTAAGAAGGATGTCTGCAAATGGAGGCATTTAGCATAAAATTAGACAACCATCTGTCAGATGCACTTTGATTTGGATTCTGGCCTTGAGCAGGGGTTTGGACTTGATGGCCCTATAGGCCTCTTCCAACTCCATGATTCTAGATTCTATGAAATCCCATGAAATCCATCTTTTTTATTTCTATGGCCTTCCCCCTCTTACCTCCCTTGCAGTAGGGCAGTTCTGCTCATTGCATTGTCATCTAGTGGTTTTCTAATCTTACAAATCTGAATCTGGATCTTCTCTGTTCTAATCTAGCATAAAATCTAGCACTGAGGATTATTTGGTATTCCAGACGAGGAAAGTCTCATCATCCTTCACTATTGGATATTCTAGCTAATGCTTACAGGAATTACAGCCTACTGAGACGCACAAGTTCCTTGCTCAGCTCTGATCACTGTTGTACCGTACAATAAGGTAAAGGTCTTACATTGGATGTCCATCTGACCAACAGAGATTTACATTTGTGACATACATTTTAAAAATGAAGACACCTTTCATGTCCTGTCCAAAAGAGGAGCATCTCCATCTCCAGTGTGCAGTACAATAAGGCAGAGGACAATCATTCTGAAAAAAAGGTTTTCCACTGAATATTTGAATGGCAGGATAAAGGAGACATGTACATAACGAAGGTTTTACATGTGTAGTTAAAAGAACCCATCTCCCAGCCCATCAAATTTAAGATTAGCTTGGGTGGGTATGAAGCCAAGTAAATATTTTGTTCTGTTTTATTCTGAATATTGGCTAGTTAGCTCTAATCCTCAGCTATCTGTTTTGTATAGAAGCAAATGCCAACTGCCTCTGTTCCGGGTTGATCTCTTTACTTCCTCATTAGAAGGTGGCAAGTATGTAACTCCACATATATAACTTGATCAGAATCTGAGCTGGTCTTGCACATCTCTCTTCATATAGTTCACATTATTTTGATTTTTTTAGTATAGTTTATTTATTTATTTATTTATATTTATTTATTGTTGTACTTATTAACCGCCGCTGTTGCTGCTGCTTTTGTTCTGGTTGTTAGTATTATTAGTCTTAGAACTGCAGAGCTGTAAGGGACACTGGTAGTATTGTTGTTGTTCTGATAATGACAACAGCAAAGATAACAATAACAAATGTTAAGGGGGAAAGCAGTTTAAAATACTGTATATTTATTTGAAGCGCAAGACAAGTTGAATGACACCCAACTTGGTCCAGAAATTAGTTCTCATTCTCAACTGAGGGCCTTTTCACACGACCCCTAAGATCCGCTGGTCCCTTAAATTCGGACCAGAGATCTTGGGGGTTCGTTTCTGTTCCTGCGTCCCCACCCCTCAGCACTTCCTGCTCCTGTCGGCGTGAGGGGGGGAGGGAAAAAAAGGACAAAAGAAGCCTTTACTAACCTGCCGGTGCCGGTCAAAGTTGCCACGAGCCCCGTTACTTCCTGGTTCCTTCTCAAGGGGCTCTTAAAGGGGCGGGAGGCAAAAAAACAAGAGACAAGCGAGGAGAGCCCGGCACTCTTATCCGCTTCAAGGAATTTTCATCTGCTGAGAGCAAGTACATGAAAGGTGCGCTGGGTTGCGCTTATGGGGGCGTGGTCGCACTTAATTTTCTCTAAACTCCTGAGCTGGTGGGGAAACATTTCTAAGCTCTGGAGCTGGGAGCCATTTGCAGCGCAGCTTAGGGGTCGTGTATAAATGCCCATAGATGAACAGTATTCCTAATCCTTCAGAGAAACAGCATTCCCTATGTAAGTCTCCTAATTTCACGAATAATACAATTCCTACAGGAGTGGTAGTATCAAGAAGGTTATTAAATGATTGACTCTTCACAAATGTTGTTGTTGGGATGGGGCGGGGGAAAGCAAAACCCTTTATATTTACACCTTTATATTTTCTCTAGGTGCCGGCCCTCATGTATTTAGAATAGTACTGCCCACTAACAAAACTAAGGGGGGGCAGACCAACTTTGTAGATGAAAAAAAAATGGATGGGGAAGGAAGAAGAACCCTAAATAAATCTAAGAACACCATAAGCAGTTCTATAAGGATAGGCATGATTGTAGAATGTTGACTGGATTTTGTAGGAGGGCCTGAGTCTAAGCATCATGGGGTGAAGGATGGAACAGGAGATCTTCAATGGGCTGGCTGGCGGATTGCGCTGCAAACACCTCAGAATTCAATATTTAGTTCAAGATCTCATTTCCCTTTCCCCTTTTCTGGGAATAATCATCAAGAGTAAAAAAAAACTGTTACAGATCAAATGGTCAGTTAGGTTCTAGAGCTAAATAGCTGCATTATTATTTAACTTAATCACATTTATAAATTATATTTATCTGAACTGCCTTCTAAAGGCCATCCTAAAAAGCAGCCTATCAATACATGTTTAAACAAACAAATAAATAGCTCAGTGCTTCAGTGCAAATACAAGGCATGTCCCAGCATGTCCCATCCTTTAGTACAGGTAGACAAGATTGCAAAACACAACAGTTCAGAAAAATAGTTTTTAGAACATTAGCTGGGGAGTATTTTCCTTGGTAGTGAGACAAATTCAGAGAGTGAAGTCCACAGCTAGGTTTTTTATAAAGCCCGGTAGAAATTAATTGGCCTAAATGACACAAAGGCATCCTTGACTCATACAGCAGGGAGTCCTGAATTAACTTTGCCCATGGTACCGTCTTATTAAGGATACAATTATTTTTACAGTGGAGACTGGAGAGCACCATATAAGTAATTACCTATCATTAAAATATGTTTCCTAACTTATGAGTACTATTCTTTGTATGCTAGTGCAGAATCAATTTTATAACAATTTTTTAGAGCATGAAACTATTTGCAACTTTTAGCTGTCATTAGAACAATGCTTCTTGCTCAGAGACAGTGCCATTTTTATTTTAAAAAGGAACATAAAAACTAATTACAAAAACCTATGGAGAGATTCAGCATTTTAAAAAAGAGATATTAAATCGTAATGTGATGCCATTCACATAGATGACAACTTATGAAGAATCCGGTTACTGAAAGGTATGAATACAGATGAATGCTACTCCCTCTCAGTTTTGAAATTTCCTGTGACTTTTCTGTTGTGCTTTATGCGATGCAATTTGTCCCGATTACTTTATAATGCTCCAAAGAAGAGACTGTACCGCAGGTACTTTGAAATGGCATCCTAGCTTCCACAGCTTATCTTTAAAGCTGTGAATCTTCTGTTAAGTTGGACTTTGATTGCATCAACTTGAAAGGAGGTAAGTGACCTGCAGCTTGCTGAAACTCCTTGGCAACCAAATAATAGCAAATTGCGTCCAAGCAGCAGTTGAGATTTGCCATCACTGAAGTTGCATGTAATGTTTTGTTGATAGTGCTGCGCCGCTCACATTCAGCTGCATCCACGAGGTATTTAGACAGGAGACTTAAGTGGAAAGGCAGAAAGCATATGATGAAGATGACCAAGTTCATGGAGACCAGACAGATTGCTTTCTGGGTTAACTTTTCTTCCTGTAGAGTAGTGTTTTGTTTCTTCTTCAGGCGTCGGATGACTTGTGTGGAACAAAGCAACAAGATTACCAGAGGTATGAAAAAGAAAATGGTAAATTTGATTGGGATGACAGGATAATGCTTAGTAGAAATTTCATAAAAACAAATGCCTTCTTTTCCTTCAGTCCCATAAAGCTGAAGCATGGTAAAAAGGAAGCAACAGAGCCAAAAAATTAAGCAGACAATGACTGCATTCCTTGGAGACCTTATTACTTTGGCTTTCAGAGGGTATTTGATTGCAATGTAGCGATCTAAGGCTATTAAGGTGATGGTATTGATACTCATTGGCATATTCATGCAATAGAGAGAGAAGATGATTCTGCAAAAAAGATCAACGGGCCAGTTGTAGCTATGAAAATACATTTTGAAGGGCAAGGTGAGGGCAAGCATTAAGTCTGCCACAGCTAAGCTGATCATGTAGATTCTGGTCTCTGTCAGTTTGCCCAGTTTGAAGCAGAACACCCACAGGGCAGTCGTGTTCAATATGATTCCAAAGAAGGAGACCAGGCTAGAAGAAATTAATTCGAAAATAAGAATGTCTCTATCAATCTTGATGGAGCCGTTGCAAGTCATATTGATATAAAGAGATGTTACTGTAAAAAAAGAACAATAATAATAAGTTTGAATTAATTAGTCAAAGTGAGTGTGTTAATAATTCAAACACGATTGCTGATTCTAAAAACAGTGGTTAGGTCTGCTTCCCTGTTTCATAACTTCCCTGCAGCATCTCCTTGCAGTGTCCTTGTAAGCACAATGCTTGGGAACCAATCCTTTCCATGTGGGTGTTGCAACCATTTGCAAAGAGATCCCAACAGAGGTTAGACCCTTGTTTCTCCTCTATTGTTGCTTATGATTCCACCAGTGCCTCTTCAGGTCAATAAAGCTGTTCTCTCTTTAGCCTATATTTCTATGCTAGTTCCAGGCAAAGCTGAGAGTTAGCACCAGCCCTCCAGTTAGACAAAGGAAGGCTCGTCTTGCTGCAGGAGATCTCCTCATTTCTATAATCTATAAGGTATGCTGCTTTGCTTTTTGACTGGTGATTCAAAGTAAAGCAGAGCTTTGATACCTCTGATTTCTCCGGCACAAAGAGCAAAACATGGTGGCACCGTAAAGACTGTTTTATTTTAACACGAGCATGTCAAGATCTTTTTGAATTTTGTGCTTGCCTTCCAAGGTGTTAGCTGTTTCCCCCAGTTTTGTGTCACCTGCAGATTTGACAAGTATTCCCTGTATCCCCTCATCTAAGCCATCAGTAGAAATGTGTAAGAGCACTGGGCCCAGGACTGAGCATTGTGGTACCCCACTTGTCACCTCCTCTTCATTTGAGACTTGCCTACAAAAGCTCACCTTAAAATACAGCAGCTGGTCTTTAACATGTTGCAACATTTTGTTTTCTTTATTTTTATTTTTTATTTTGTTTTTGCCTGATATGCTGGCACAGACTAGCATGGCTATCTCTTCTAAGACCGCGTTTTCTGCATAGTGTCCGTCGGCGAACTGCACAGTAAAAGGTCGCGTTGCGTGCTAACCAGGAAGAGAAGCAAATTCTGCTCCCAGCCGATCATACCCCTCGAACAGCAGTTTCAGCGAAGTTTCCTAAACCACCACCAGGGGCTGGGTTTAGAAACTTCACTCGAAAATGCTTACTTGCTTGCTTCTGTTGCAATGACAGGACACTAAAAATATGCAGTAAATTCAGTTTCTCCCCTTTCTACCCAGCTTAAAAGACGGAGCCTTGGAAAGTGGAGCTGAAAAGTAGGACAAAATGTGTAGTACACAGGTTAGGACAGAACCAGAATAGGAAGGTACGACGTAGAGAAGAGGACACCAAATGTTCATTAGAAACCACGTGACCGCTCCCGAAAAAAATACGCAGGAAATTTAAATACAAAGGAAGCCCAGGTATGACCATGGTCTAAATCAGGTTTAGTATACTAACATGGTTTCAGCTCTAATGGTAGATTATCTGCATGTAACACATAATTCAACCCCTGCACTAAACCAAGGAGCAAAGAAGACAGTGGATAAATATATTTATTTTGAATATTTTACCCCACCTTTCTCCTTGGAAAAGGACCCAAGGTGGCTTACAATAATGGGGGACAATATATAGCCCATAACATTTAAGACATATTCAAGTTTAAGAACAGGGGATTAGAAGAGGCATCTTACAACAATTAAAAGGCAACATTAAAGCTAAAAAGAGCACACAAACAATTAAAAGAAACAAGAAAAATTACATTATGAGGAATGAAAACTAACATGGAAAACACAGGTGTTCTTATGAGATCAGTCAGTGCAATCATGGATAATAATCCATTTAAAAGTTATGTAATAGTCCATCATTCCGGGAAAGCTTGCCTGTAGAGCAAGTTCTTTGTCTGCTTCCGGAAAGACAGCAGAGATGGGGCAGTCCTGGCCACCCGTGGGAAGGAGTTCCAAAGCCTGGGAGAAGCAACAGAGAAAGCCCTTTCATATATATAAAGTATTCAGAGCTTCATCGGAATGTATTGAAGCTACTTAGCTTCCAAACATTCCTCATATATGTTACATAATTAATATATGTAATTAATACATGTAACGCTCTCAGATAAATTTCTGCTGAGCCTGTAGTTGAGCAAAAGGGGGTGGGGAGGGAGGGAGAGAGAGAGAATGATTACCTTCTGGTTGTATTCTTCAGGAACTGTAATAATTCGGCTTGCAAAGAAATATCCAGTGCAGTTGACTTGATTATCTGAACGTCATGTGTTTCACAGCAGCACCTGTTCCATCTGATCTCACCTACTTTTCTGTGTCTAGTAATCTATCAGAAGAAAGTATTTGATGGGGCTTTATGTGAAGTAGAACTGTACAGCTTCAGAAAGGGAAGTGGAAACCCTGAAAAAGCACTTCTGCTGCATATATGGGTAAAATTCAATTTGGAATCTACCCTGCCAGATTCATCTCTATACTCTATAATCTTTGCATGGCTATCATGTTGACTGATCCAGATATCCTGTCTTTTTAAAAAGCATACTAATTTCTTTTCACCATCAAACAAGTTATATTTAATAATTATGTTTTCAGTTTCTTCTTCTGTCAAACACATTATATTTAATAAATATGGAAGACCAGACTGAGAGAGTAACAGGATGTAAAACCAGGTCTGAGGAAGAATATTTCTTCAGTGACGCAAGTGAGAGTGAAAGAGGGGAATTTTGAAGCCCTTTCTCAAAGTACAGAAATTTGGTTTCCCCTCTGTGTTGTGTTTCAAAAGCCACAACGAGTCCTTCCAGCATGCAGTGATGCCATCCCCATACCATAGATCTGCCTTTTGGAGATTTTGGGTTACGATAAAACTTAATTCAACGCAAAACACATGGCATTCAGAGTAAAAACTGTTTGATGTTACATAGAGAAATAATACAAAATAGTCAGCATAATGGGTAGTGGCATTTAGAATAAGCATTGATAACAATCCTTATAATTTCCTGTGGCATACAGCTCCGTGTACAAATTCCAAAAGAGTTGTGTTCAACTTGATCGAAGGCTATGTAGTTTCATCAAGAACTTCTGTAGAACTTTGAAAATATAATATGGATTGGGTTCTAGCCCAAACATATGATTTTTACAAACTCTGGGCTATGTTTCAGGCAGTTTCAGATCTGTCTTTCCTAAAATTAGAAGCGACATTTGTATAGGAATAAGCTATTTATATTGGAATTACTGGATTCCCAATGTTGTATAGTGAGTATAGTGGTGGATTAGAACTCTAGAGAAGAGGATTCAAATTCCTGCTCAGCCATGGCAACATAGCAGAGAAGTGGAACTGTTAAAACCAGTTAAACTATCTCATTTTCCTTGAGGTTCCTATTAGAGATGGGCATTTTGCTTTGTATCTAGGGATGGGAATGAAAGGGAAAAATTGACATAAGTTTTGTTTCATTTTGTTCCCCTGTGATTCATTTTGTTTCATTAGAAACAATTGTTTTAAAAATTATATGAAACGAATCGGTAATGAAACAATTTGTTACTCTAAAATAGCTTCCCTGGGTGTGAATCATCCTTGGAGAATCTTTGGAGAATTTGGAGAGATTTGGGGTTCAGGGGAGCGAGTTATTCAACTTCAAGTGGGGTGCCCTTGGAAAAAACATTTAGAACTGCAGTGTTATGTGCTTGAAAATAGTGATCCTAGGCAGCTAGCAGCATGGAAATTACAGTGGCACTTTCTCAATTTCTCCCTTTGAAGCACCCCTCAGTTTGGATAGGTTTGGGGTACAGGGAACAGAGTTATTGAGCTCCAAAGAGGCTATGGGGGGGAAACTTAATTGAAGGAGTGTGAATCGACGTGCTGAGGGGGGTAGCTGTCAATTAACCCTTATAAGAACATAAGAAGAGCCATGCTGGATCAGGCCAAGGCCCATCTAGTCCAGCTTCCTGTATCTCACAGCGGCCCCACCAGATGCGTTTGGGAGTGCATGAGACTAGATATCTGTCTCCTGATACCACTCCCCTGCATCTGGCCCTTGAAGTACCCTGGTTTCTCCATCATGGTTTGTAACCTGTGATGGACTTTTCCTCCAGGAATCTGTCCAATCCCCTTTTGAAGGCATCCAGGCCAGATGCCATCACCACATCCTGTGGCAGGGAGTTCCATAGACTTACAACACGCTGGGTGAAAAAATATTTTCTTTTGTCAGTTCTTACTCTCGCAGCCCTCAATTTGAGTGTATGTCCCCTAGTTCTGGTATTTTGGGAGAGAGAGAAGAGCTTCCCTCTATCCACTTTACTCATACTCTGCATTATTTTGTATGTCTCAATCATATCCCCCCTTAAGCGCCTTTTTTCCAGACTAAAGAGGCCCAAATGTTTTAGCCTTTCTTCATAAGGGAGGTGCCCCAGCCCAGTAATCATTTTAGTCACTCTCTTCTGCACCTTTTCCAGTTCCACTATGTCTTTCTTGAAATGCGGTGACCAGAATTGTACACAATACTCCAGGTGGGGCCTTACTATTGTTTTGTATAATGGCATTATAATGTTGGCTTTTTATTTTCAATCCCCTTTTTGATAATCCCTAGCATGGAATTGGCCTTCTTCACTTTGTGTTCCTTTTTATTTTCCTCATTTGGGGAGGATTTCCATTTACAGAAAGACCTCTCCTTGCGTTTTAGAGCCTCTCTAACTCCACTTGTTAACCATGCCGGTGTCCTCTTGGACTTTAATGAGCTCTTCTTTCTTTGTGGTATGCACTTGTGCTGGGCTTCTATTATTGTTGTTTTAAACAGGCTCCATGCATTCTGAAGAGATTGGATTCTTCTAACATTCCCCTTCAATTTCTCTCTAACTAGTTTCCTCATCTGAGGGAAGTTTGCCCTTCGAAAATCAAGGGTTTTTATGTCTGATTTGGTTGACACTCTTCCTCCGACATGCATGGCAAAGGAGATTGCAGCATGGTCACTGTTCCCCAGAGGCTCAGTGACATTCACATCACTGACCAGGTCCAGAGTATCACACAGTATTAGATCCAGAGTTGCCTGTTCTCGGGTGGGCTCCATGACAAGTTGCTCTAAGGCACAGTCGTTCAGCAAGTCGAGAAACCCAGTTTCTCTTTCTTGCCCGGAGCTCGCATTGGCCCAGTCAATGTGGGGATAATTGAAGTCCCCCATGATTACTATCCTATCCCTCTTAGCCACCTCCATGATTTGTCTCCTCATTTCAAGGTCCCCCTCAAGTTTTTGATCTGGTGGATGATAGAATACTCCAACTATCACATCACTCCTGGGACCTGGTAGTTTAACCCACAGTGATTCTATGGTGGAGTCAGACCCTCTGTCCATCTCCATTCTGCTGGATTTTACCCCTTCTTTGATATAGATGGCCACTCCTCCTCCAACCCGCCCCTCTCTATCCCTTCTATAGAGTTTATAGCCTGGGATTGCTGTATCCCACTGGTTCTCCACATTCCACCAGATTTCTGTTATGGCTATTATATCTATGTTATCCCTAGCTGCCAAATGTTCGAGTTCTCCCATTTTTGGTTGGAGGCTTCGAGCATTGGCGTAGAAGCACCTGTACAGTGGGTCCCGCAACAACAGCTGCTGCCTTGTTCTTTTCCCCTCACAGCTTTTATTTTCAGTAGACAAACTGTCACAGTCCATTATTCTCCCAGTGCTAATACCTGCTATGTCATCTCTATGTGATTCTCTACCCTCTCCAACCTCGTTCCCCGAGGATGAGGTGTTCCGAACCGGATGCCACACAGCTCCTGTCGGCTTTCCCCCAGTTATCAGTTTAAAAGCTGCTCTGCTGCCTTTTTGAGGTTGAGTGCCAGCAATCTGGTCCCATCATGATTCAAGTGCAACCCATCCCTCCTGAACAGGTTTGGCTTGTCCCAAAATGTTCTCCAGTTCCTGACAAATCTGAAGCCCTCCTCTCGACACCATCGCCTCATCCACGCATTGAGGCTTCTGAGTTCTGCCTGCCTGGCGGGTCCTGCACGAGGAACAGGTAGCACTTCTGAAAATGCTACCTTGGAAGCCCGGGACTTCAATCTTCTACCTAACAACCTGAATTTGGCTTCCAAGACTGACCGCTTGGCCTTCCCGACATCATTGGTACCAACATGTACATGACCACTGGCTCCTTCCCAGTTCTCTCTAACAAGCTATCTAGATTTCTCGTGATGTCTGCAACCTTTGCACCTGGCAGGCAAGTGACCATACGGTTATCATGCTCCTCACAAATCCATCCCTCTGTATTTCTAATTATAGAATCCCCTAGTACAAGGAGCTTCTCTCCTGCAGCCTGCTCATCTACATGTACCTGATCTTGTATCTCATCAATAGAGATCCTCAGGTGGAACCAATTCTTCCTCGGTGTGTGCCTCATGAGGTGTGCTGAGGGAAAGAGCCTCAAATTGATTGTGCAATATGAGACTCTCTGAGCGATCCCTTGGCCTTCTACTCCTTTGAGTCACATTCCTCCACCCATCTACCTCCTGGTTTGGGGAAGTGATTACATCCTCAGAAGTGTGCCCTGTCTCTTCTTGGACCTGGATAGTCCGTTCCGCTCTGTCCAAGAACCGCTCAAGCTCCTTAATATGTTGCTGGTCCGATATGCGAGCCTCTAGCTGCTGGACCTTCTCTTCCAATAGCGCAACCAGCTTGCACTTGCAGCAAATGTAGTTCTGCACATGCTCTGTCAAGATGACAAACATGGCACAAGTACTGCAGGTAACTACAGTTTCTCCCTCCAACTCCATTTTAGCGAGTGCAATAAAATATATTCAAGGTCTCAAAAATGTAAACTTAAACTTATTTTTTTTATCTAGTAAGACTATTTACTTCTTTTGTTGTTTATTCAAGATCTAACAGTGTAGGGGCCGCTAAAGCACTTGTTAATGTGCGTAGGATCTCCTGAGGAGTAGATTGCCCAGAAGAATTTTTTTTTTTAAGTTTCCACGCGCCGTCAGACGCGTGCTGCTGGGAGCAGCTATTTAAAGATAAAACTCCGCCCCTTACCTCCTGCAAGGACAGGAAGTAAGGTCTATCCCCTCTGGCCGTGTGCTTCCTCTCACAGCCGTGTGCTTCCTCTCACAGCCTGCTTCCTCTCTGCTTCTCTGCAAGAAAAGGTCTGGGAGGCTGCTGGGAGCAGCTATTTAAAGATAAAACTCCGCCCCTTACCTCCTGCAAGGACAGGAAGTAAGCTGTATCCCCTCTGACTGTGTGCTTCCTCTCACAGCCGTGCTTCCTCTCACAGCCTGCTTCCTCTCTGCTTCTCTGCAAGAAAAGGACTGGGAGGCTGCTGGGAGCAGCTATTTAAAGATAAAACTCCGCCCCTTACCTCCTGCAAGGACAGGAAGTAAGCTCTATCCCCTCTGGCTGTGTTCTTCCTCTCACAGCCATGTGCTTCCTCTCACAGCCTGCTTCCTCTCTGCTTCTCTGCAAGAAAAGGACTGGGAGGCTGCTGGGAGCAGCTATTTAAAGATAAAACTCCGCCCCTTACCTCCTGCAAGGACAGGAAGTAAGCTCTATCCCCTCTGGCCGTGTGCTTCCTCTCACAGCCGTGTGCTTCCTCTCACAGCCTGCTTCCTCTCTGCTTCTCTGCAAGGAAAAAAAAGCACCAGACACACTCCTTCCTTCCATTAAGTATAAGCACATCCCCAGCTCCTTTGGAGCTTAATATATGCCCCCAGAAACCCTAACTTTTCCAAACTTCAAGGGATCCCGTAAAATTGCTTGGGGAAGAGAAGCCTGCAGGCACACAAATTAGTGAAGAAAAGAAAGCAGCATGCACAAAGCTATAATTTCAAGCAACTGTAAGTAATCTTTTTAATTCTTTCTACTACAGATGTGAGTTATTGAGACTTTAATTACTAATGTGGACTATTGGGAACTTGTAGCTATTTTCCTCTTTGAGTCTCTATAATTCTTCTATGTAACAACATTTTTTGGCCAGAAATTTAAAACTTTTCAGTACTTATTAACTAGTCGCAATTCACCACAGAGATGTATATTAGTAGGTATAAGTAATATGCTTCTGGCCACTATGTACCCAATGCTGAAGGAAAGGCCTGGGTGCAAACTTTTTTCCAGAAGTATTTTAAGGTATCTGTACCAAAGAAGGATGTGAAAGAACAAAGGCAAATGCTGCTAACAGGGCTGACAGTTCTGCCTCATGGAAGTAAAATTAATATGTGCTTATTCCCATAGCCGCAAGCATGTAATCTTCAGACAGGGCTTTTATAAAGTTGCTATTATAGCAAGAATAGCTGCTTCCGCCTGAAACAAAGGTGGGGGACGGCAAGAGAATTTAAAAGATGTGACAAAAGAGTGCAGATAAGCAGCCTGCCATAGAATAATGAAAACCCACAATGTTTTGACTTCTCGCAGCTGTAATTTATCAGAATTTACTTTATGTAGTAATAATAGAATGGTTTCTTCTGGGGAAAAAAACTTTTTTTAAAAAAAAACGACAATAAGCCTCTGTCTAAGTGTTTGGGAGAGTGCAAAGCTGCATTTGGGGTCATACACAACCATGGCAGACTTTGTGAATAAAAGAGAAGGGACTTTCTCTATCTCCCCGAAGGAGAGCACTCATATATAAAGAGTGCTGATGATGATTCTTTTTCCATTGGAGTGTACAGATGTTTGGTTGTCCTTTTCCCTGCAGAGGGATGGTTAATCGTTAAGGGTCTGAGGATCAAATCATTGGCCCCAGTATCCTTGGTGGACTGTACAAGAACCAGAAATTATTCATCATCATAATCATCATCATCATAATCATCATCCTCATCATCATCTGAGTACCCCATATGTAGACTCTGTAAAGAGGCAGATGAAACTATTGACCACATATTGAGTTGTTGCAAGAAAATTGCTCAGACTGATTACAAACGGAGTCACAATGTAGTTGCTCAAATGGTCCACTGGAATTTGTGTCAGAACTATCATCTGTCCGTAGCAAAGAACTGGAGGGATCATAAGCCTGAAAAAGTGATTGAAAATGAGCACGCAAAATTACTTTGGGACTTCCGAATACAGACAGAAAAGGTTTTTGGAGCATAATACCCCAGATATTGTGATTGTGGAGAAGAAAAAAGTGTGGATCATTGATGTTGCTATTCCAGGTGATAGTAGAGTCACCGAGAAACAACTTGAAAATATTAACTAATATCAGGATCTGAAACTTGAACTTCAGAGACTCTGGCATAAACCGGTACAGGAGGTCCCAGTGGTAATCGGCACGCTGGGTGCAGTGCCTAAAGAGCTAAGCAAGTCTTTAGAAGAAATTGGAGTTGACAAAGTCACCATCAATCAGCTGCAGAAAGCCACCTGACTGGGATCTGCTCGCATAATTTGCTGATATATCACATAGGGAAGTGTTCAACTAGTGATTTGTAATACAAAATCCAGCGTAGTTACCTTGTCTGCTGTGATAATTTAATAATAAATAATAATAATAATAATAGTTGTTGTTGTTGTTGTTGTTAAGCAGGTCCAAGAATCAAAACTGGATGTTCATAATTCTCTACTTTTTTATGCCCAAGTCTGAAAAATCCCATGGTTCTTGGAGGCTTCCAGGAGCAAGAAAAATGTTTTTAATGCAGATAAATTGGAAAGGTACTTAAAAAGTACGTAGTTACCATTATCACCCCGTCTTTCCAATACAGTTCTTGTCTTTTAATGCAACTATCATTTCTCAAAAGTAATTACATTTATCTAAACTGAAATGTGTGGAGACAAAGATGCTCCGATGGACCTCTGGCCTCACATGAAAGGATCATGTGCGCAATGATGACATCTGATCAAAATATGGCATTGCACCCATCACTGACAAGATGCATGAAGCCCGACACCATTGGTATAGACATGTCTTGTATGTCAGTGAGGAAACTCTGGCCAATGAGGGTCTCACCCTGGAGGCCAGTGGATTCTGACCGATGGGGCATCTAAACAGTGCTGGATAAACACCCTTGACAATGACATGAAGTTGTCCTGGGTTCACCCAGACCTAGCCCAGGGCTATGCCAAATGGCCCTGGGGCACCAAGTGGGACAAACGGTAAGAAAAAGAAGTGCCAGGTTTTCACTAAAGATAGCAAGTGAAAACAAAGGGAAGAGATGAGGTAGCGCACACAGTATTTATGCCTAGTGGCTCAAGATTGTAATTTTCACCAGAGTGATGACAATACAATTAATTCATTTCCCCTATGCTGAGTCTCCCTAATATTGCACAGCACATGGAGGGACTACATGCAGCAAATCTTGGATCCCTGATGTGTCTTGCTGTATTTTGGTATCTCTGTGTATATGTGTGAGGGCAGAAAAACTAGTGTTGCCTGTGTTTGTACAATCCAGCTCACATTCGTGGGAGCTGTCCTTGGTCAGTTACTCTAATGCTGTAGGTCAAATGTATAATTTTTCACTTGTTCACATTCAACTCTTTGTATGTAGGCAGCATTCAGCATCTTAATCTCTTTCTGAGAACATGGTATGGATATGTTCAAAAAGTTACATTCACTTACTTCTCCTCCAAAGTATAACAAAAATGTTATTTTATGAGTAGAAGGTCTAACCATATGAAGACACTGCAATAGTCATAAAAAGCACAACCCCAATTAAATGGAATGGATGAAAACACTGTACATTTTATCACTAAGGTAACATCTGTTTAAAATAAAAAAGGGAATTAAAAAAATTTACACAGCCTTAAAATATTGCACTGTCTTGGCAACCCAAAGTATAATACTTTTTAAAGAAGAAAGTAAGAAACCAAGAAAAAGAAAACTTACAAATTTACAAACTATCACCCGGCAAATAATTGAGATGTTACCATTTCCTGTTTTATTATTACTATGTTACTATTTTAAAAATAGTATTTATTTTAAAAATAGTATCTCAGATACTATCAAGTGAGCTTTATTTCTTACAAAAATCAGTACAGTACATTTATTTCCTTCATGATGACGCCAACATATAAATAACAACTCAAATCCGGAACTTCAACTTTTTCACTTCCTCACAGACAGTTATGGTTGATGAAATAAACTATTTTGTCCTTTCTGCCACCAAGAAACACAAAACTAGCTATTTATTTATTTATTTAATATGCTGTTCTTAAATCCAACAAGATTCAAAGCTGCATAACAACCAATCCATATTAAAAACACAACAATAAAATGCTCCACATAAATAATAAAATCCAGTAAGAACTACCAACAGCACAATTTTATCTACAATTTTATAATTTGAAGTCTTTGTGAGGTACAGGAAGAGGGAGCAACCTAACCATTAAATGAAGTTACACCCCTGGAGGCCTCTCACGGATATTTGATGCAGTTCTCCAGACAGAACAATTTCTGCTCCAGATTAAAATAAAAGTGATGAGACAGACAGGAGGGCAACCAGTTTCCTGTGCCAATACCACACCCCTTCAGACTCCTCCTCCATTAGGAGATTGTTGTTGCTATTTCCAAGAAGGGCTCTCCCTCAGAAATATATTCTGCCCACTTCCAACTCCATCTTGTTCTGGCGCTGCCATTTATGACAAGTCCCCATGCACCGAGTGCACCTTGTGATGGCACCAAGCGAGAGAGAGACAGAGAGACAGAGACAGAGAGAACCAAAACATTCAGTGCTGCCTAGTATCTCTTTGGTATTCTGCTTTGTAAAGAGCAGGCGCCTTGCACACTTTTCTACCAGTAGCAGTTCCTTTTCATCTCAGTCAGAGCTTTAAAAAGTTAATTTCTTTTGCCTGTGCTGTAGTATTTATTTGTTTGTTTGTTTATTTATTAGATTTCTATAATGCGCATATAGCTGCAAGTACAAAAAAAAAAGGTCTTTTCAAGCAGATTGTACTTCATGTAGCCATACTGTCTCTTGCACAAGGCTCTGGTTAACTGCTGCGCTGAGGGAGAAATCTGTGCCATGCTGACTGAATCTTGTATACTGATTTCAATGAACCAGCAAATTCTTTGGCTGCAGACTTCAAGTCCTAAGTAGTGTTGCTTTTTTATCTCTGCTCCAGCTCTTGATTACCATGGACCAAAGGCAAAATGATGTACAATAGGAAAAGTCTCTCTATATGCATGACAACATCAATGAATAATCATTAGAGGCTATTTATTTATTTACAAAAAATTTTAGTCACCCGACTACCAAGTGGTCTCTGCGCGGCATACAAAAATGTATTAAAACTATAAACATATAAACAACATAATTATTCACACTATAAAATACAATACAATTTAAAACAATCAACATACAATATAAATTATAAAACCTTGCTGCTCATGAGTCCAGCCAAAAACACTATCTAATTAAAATGCTGGCCAAACAAGAAGGTCTTTGCCTGGTGCCGAAAAGCCAAAAGTGTTGGCACCAGGCAAATCTCTGTAGAGAGGGAATTCCATAGTTGGGGGGGGGGGGTTACCGCCAAGAAGGCCCTTTTCCAACATTCCTTCCTCCACACCTCTTTGAGGGATGGCAGCTTCAGCAGGGCCTCCTGCCCTGATCTTAAGTTATGGGCAGGCTCATATGGAAAAAGGTGGTCCTGTAGGTAATCCTTTATATTACAGAGGATTTTATATTAGCACGTCACCTCTCTGTATCATTGCTTCTTCCCTTTGCCTACCCAGGAAAAGCCATCCAAAGGGAATAAAATAATGACTTCATTATTTGCCTACTGTGGCCAATCATGCTTTTAAAAACCTATTTTGTTTGTAGTTCAATAAATGTTGGAAAATGTTAGTCTCAAGATCTATTTCATGAGTAACTGGAGCTGTAAAGCCTGCAGACCTTCAGGCACAGATATTGGTGTTCATCCCATTGAACTCTGCTTCTGAGTAAAATTTGTGTATGATTACACTGTTACGTAGCAATCTCAGGTGATTAGTTTGGGTATCAGTTAACGCTACCTCTAGTTTTCTACCAGAACTGGGTGAAAGCATTTCCCCATGTGTGCAAGGTCTGGCCACATCCAGAACCAAATGAGCTGGGACCAATACAGCTCTGTGCAGCCCTGCAGTTTTGCTACTTAAAGGGAATGTTGGATCCTATCAACTTCTGTGATTTTGTCAAAAGTGCTGTTTTTGACCTTTATGGCTTAGGATGAAGACAGTTGTAACTAGCCATTCTGGCACCTAGAGTACTGTCTCCCACCTATTCTACCCCCCATCCCCATCCTACCTGTTGGAAGAAAAATGAGGAAAACATGATATGTCCCCAAGGAAGATGAATTTAGGTGTTCAGTAGATGGATGGACCATACGTATAGACCTGAAAACCAGCATACCTGAGGAACCACTGTTTTTCATCTGCTACCACCATGTTAAGAGCTTTAACAAAAGGCCCCCTGTGCCATCCAGCACTTGAAGAATCAGTTAGAGAAAGTGCTTCCTCTTGGAGGTATTTGAGCTGTGTAATGCTTCTGCCTGTTGTGGAATACTCTTATCAGCAGGAGCCTGGCAGAGTGTCAGGCCAAGACCTTTTGTTTCCCCAAACCCTTTAAACTCATGTTCTACAGCATGTTTGTGACCTTGGAGTGGATTATATTGTGCTTGTATTTACATTTCAGCAAGAAAACTCCATGGACATGGGGTCACGAAGAGTCGGTCACAACTGTAACCACCACCACCACCACCACCACCA
Source organism: Phrynocephalus guinanensis (assembly GCA_037367245.1). Taxonomy (NCBI): domain Eukaryota; kingdom Metazoa; phylum Chordata; class Lepidosauria; order Squamata; family Agamidae; genus Phrynocephalus; species Phrynocephalus guinanensis. The sequence goes on along the minus strand of CM074735.1, from coordinate 91,903,537 downwards.
CCACCACAACAACAACAACAACAACAATGCACCATTGTTGTTCTTCCATCTAGCCCCTGGCCCTGAAGGTCCTCAACTTGAAGATTTCAGTAATAGGAAAACAATGAACTTTGAAAGCATATTCATTCCATTTAGAAAGCACAAGATGAAATTCTGCCTGTTTTCAAATGGGTCAGAAGCTTTGTCTAGTTGGTTTGCGTTTGCCTGAAATATACCAATAGCCACACATGTAAGCTGAATGGAGTGACATATCTGGGGCACCTGTGGCAAGCTGTGAAATGCTCACAAGCTATGGAGGACTGCAGTCAAAATGTCCTCCTGACTCCAAGCTAATGAGCATTGTTGATGCAGTCACGGATGCAATGCCTCTGAAGCTTTCTTGAACTCGGAGTTCATTTGGAAATGAATTTATAAAAAAGGGGAAAGTTTTTTTTCCTTCCCTCCTTTTCCCTCTGCCATTCAAGTTCTTTAATTCATTTGCACATTCATTTATTTTTAAAATAACATAAGCACAAAACAAAACAAACATCCACATTTACCTAGTTCACTGTGCAACTCACCTCCCATTTGGGACTTTTTCCATGCTTAAAATCCTTAAGATTTAGATTTCCCCATTTCTCTATAGAAATGAATTGAATCTTCTTCTGGTGTATACCATTTTTTAAAAAAATACATACATATACCAACAATCCTCCCATACTGAATTAAAACCATTACTTTTTTCAATCCTTTTCTAATTTTGGTTTTACAAGTTAGTTTATTGTTAATAGCCATATTCCATTACTCCCTAGACCATTCCTCCAATGTTATTTGGTTGTTGAATTTTCAATTTTTTTTCCAAGAAATATCCTTGCCACTGTCACCATTATTACTGCTATTAACTCCACTTCCTCTTTCTTCAATTGCTTTTGGATTTTGAATATTGTATTTTGTATTTTGTATTTTGTATTGCAATTGTATTTCCGGTTATTCTTTGACTCACAAATGAGCCTTGTGGCGCAGTGGTTAAATGCCTGTACTGCAGGTAAAACTGTGCTCACGACCTGGGTTCAATCCCTGGTAGCAGGCTCAAGGTTCACTCAGCCTTCCATCCTTTCGAGGTTGGTAAAATGAGTACCCAGCTTGCTGGGGGGGGCAATGTGTAGCCTGCACACTGTAATTAAAATTGTAAACCGCCCAGAGACTACTTGTAGTGGTATGGGGCGGTATATAAGCAGAACACTTTATTAACAACCATAGCCAGTAATGCAACCTCAGGGGACATACAAACTCTTTCACCTATTATTTCCTGCATTTCCTTTAAAATCAGAGTCCATCATCTCTTTCTTATTTCTCCCTTTCTTTTGTGTCTCTTTTTCTTTTTTACACCCCCATCATACTGGGGAAATTATTTATTATACTCAACTGTACCAGCATTATATATCATTTCCAGTATACCTTATAGCAATTCTTTTACTTTCACTGTCATTTTTCATTATTCTTTTATTCCACATTTTATTCCATTTTTTCTTTTTAATTTCTTTATTAATACCTTTTTGCCACATCTCTTTTAACCTGTTCTCTTAATATTCCTTTGTATTTATAGTTTATGCATCACACTTACCCTTCCTTTTCTAGTTTTTGTTCTCTATTATACTTCTCTTTTCTATAATTTCTTCAAATTTGGTAATTTTTTTACATTCTCCTACTTTGGTTTTCCATTCTTTAGTCCACTTTTCCAATTGAATAATATTTAACCAAGAAATTTCTTCCCTTAGATTTTCTTTTGTTCCTTCCTTATTTTTCATTTGTTTCATCCAATCCCGTACACTTATAATTTATTTATTGTATTATTAATATTATACCACCCATCTGGCAGCAAGGCCATTCGGACAAGTCCTTTATCTAATATATTAGTTAATTTGCCTTCTAAATTATCTTGAAAAAAAAATTCTGTTACTTGTATCAAAGGTGACACCGATGGACTTAATTTTCAAAAAGGGGGAAAGTTGTAAGGAGATTTTCTCCAAATGACATTCCTTCCCATTATTAAGCTGAAGTCTACACACCAAACCAGGGCTTTTTTAAGCTCTTCCATGTGCTGCCATTCCTTTTGTTCATGGAATAAATGTCTTCCAAGGACTGGAGCCAAATTCAGTTTTATTTATTTATTTATTTATTTATTTATTTATTTATTTATTTATTTTTATTATTCCCATTTATATACTGCCCGATTTCCCCAAAATAACTCTGGGCGGTGAACAACAAGTCCCATTTAGTCCCATTTAGGCTAAGCCTACACAGGTGAGCCAAACTGGAGTGATTTAGCCTTGCTGTCATTTGATTCGTAGCCAGTTTTATGCTTCTATTCTGATGAAGTGATCAGAAGGAGACTGTGAATTGCTTTAGTGCCAGGGCCCACACTGCTGCAGTTTGATCCATATCAAAGGCCCAGTGCCCCCGTCCTTTAATCCATCCTTTGTTGATTTCTGGCTCTCCTTTTATGGTTCATTTTAAAGATGGTGGATTGTTTCATGGCATTAGGGAAGAGGAATAGTTTTCTGAAGTTCTCTGTGGTGGACAAGCACACAAATACTTTTTTGTAGGCAAAGAAGAACTTTCACTGAAGTCATAGCACAAAGCAGCACCAATTCTATATGCAGATTGATTTCCTGATTTTGCTCCCTCTTCCTGAAGATGCTATTTAAGAAAATATGGCCATATGAAATGCATAAGAGAAATTATGTGTCTTTTTCTTCAAGTACCATATCCTTGTAGAATTTTGGCAGTCAGTAGCATGATCTGCTTTTTATTCTAAATAGAGAAGCTGTGCCCACTGCGAACCATTGGCTTAAATTCTTAAGCCAGAATTTTCTTCTACGCCCCAGGCCACACTTCCCGTCTATTTTTCCTTGAAAGACAACCTGCAGCAGATGGTATATGTTATTGCGCATTATGTGACCGAAATATTATAATTTACTTCTCTTTATGGTATTGAGGATTTCTAGCTTTTTGTTCATGTGCTATAATACGCCCACATTAATGACTCTGGCTGCCCAAGGTATCTTCAGAATCATGTGCAGTCAAGTTGTTTTTGACTTATGGTGATCCTTTCCAGGTAGAGAATACTCAGGCGTGGTTTACCCTTCTTTTCTTCTGGGGTAATCCTGGGACTGTGCAGCTTGCTGAAGACCACACAGACTGGCTGTACTTGCAGGGAGCCCAGTAGGCTTCACAGCCAGATACTGAAATATATGCACAAGTTTAAAACCACATATTATTTGGCCTTATACAGGGAAAACCTAGCTCTAAAATGGTCCTCACTGTTAACCAGGAAGCACCTCTTGGCTGCTGGTGGACAGAAGTTCATAGCAAAACAATAGCAATGGGGATGCAGCCCACTTCACTCAGGCATGTAGCTACTCATTTTAGGGCTCTCATTTGAAAGTTTTGAAAGACTCTGGGGAAATGTCACCAGAAGAATGTTTATCTTCAGACTAAGGTTTAGGTAGGATTTAATGGCTCGAAGAAAGGAGATGAATCTGAAGAGGTGGTCCCAGAAGTGTGAGTTTCTAAACTTAGACCATATATATGTATTTGCTGTGTTTATATTAATCCCTGGAGAGAAGGTAGATGTGCAATATCTGGCAGTAGGCCCTGGTTAGTACTTGGATGGGAGACCACCAGGGAATACCAGGTGCTGTTGGCGCCTGGAGTAGGAACTGGCAAGCCATTCCAGTATTCCTGCCAAGAAAACTCCATAGGCATCGGGTCACAAAGAGTCGGTCACGACTATAATGACACAACACACACACAGATATGGAATGGCTTCAGAAAAAAAATAGCAAGGCAGTCTCAAAAAGTGGCCTGTTAATGTTATACTGCAGTGGAAAAAGAGCAGAGGAGAAGAAAGAGAAAGCCACAGGGAAAAGATTTTTACAGTAGAAGGCTACTAGTTCACCTTGAGATGATTTATGAGCACCGTGGGACCAGTACCAGAGGAAAATTTTCCAGGGCTACTTGCCTGCGTGTGACTCCAAGAGGGAATGTGGTGCTAAAGGAAATGAGCAATTCTAAAATTACATGGAGGCAAATACATCTTCAGTAAAATCTTCTGAGATGCTTGACACGACACAGGATGCTTTTACATTAGGAGTTATCCTGTTGGTTGGTGGAGCACATCCAACGGCCCTCTGGAGGAATGGATGAACCATTTCTGAGCCTGTGTAAGCAGAGAGTATCGGACAATTTCCTGTCTAATCTTCAGAACTCCCCAGTCTTTTGAATAATGGTACCAAGATGTAAATGGAAGGAACAAGTAGGATTCTTCTCTAGGTATTTCACCAGGAATTGTTATAATAAGTAATAACCGTTGAATTCCAGAACTGGAAGGGACCCTATGGATCACTGAGACCAGCCCTTGTCTAGGAGGTACACAGTGGGGGAATTGAACTCCCAACCTCTGGCTCCACAGCCAGAGACCTAAGCTATCCAGCTGTTTCCTCCACATACTTTCCCCAGATATAAACATCTTTTGATTTCTATGATAGTGACCAGATCATGGAAGAATTAAACACTGTCACAATAGTGGCCCCATATGTGTATATTAAGATCCTCTAGCACAGCGGTTCTCCACCTGTGGGTCCTCAGATGTTCCTGGACTGCAACTCCCAGAAATCCTGGCCAGCACAGCTAGTGATGAAGACTTCTGGGAGTTGCAGTCCAGGAACATCTGGGGACCCACAGGTTGAGAACCACTGCTCTAGCACATTCTTTCTCTCAGTCCCTCAACTTTCACTAGCATGTCTGGTGAGAAGCTAAGAGAAGGCCTCTTCTGTGGCTGCCCCCAGATTATGAAGCTTTTTCCTTCAGAAGGTACAGTTGGCCCCTCCCCCCGCCCCTTGCCTTCTAGTGGCAGCTGAAAACGTACCTCTTTAAAGAGGCATTTGGGGATCCAGGAGACAATGGAAATGAAAGTCAACCCAGCCAAGTGCACCATAGGCCTCTCTAAAGTGAAGTTCCTAGGATTCATGGTAGGGAAGGGGGAAATCCAACCTTTGCCAGATAAAGTAACCAAAATATCCTCATGGAGGCGGCCTCGTACCAAGAGGGAGGTCCAGCAGTTTCTCGGACTTATTGGATACTACAGACATTTCATTCCCAACTTCGCCACCAGGGCAGCACCTCTGATGGACCTGATAAGGAAAAGGAAACCCAGGATAGTTGTATGGGAAGAGACTCAGGAGAGAGCCTTCGAGGACTTGAAGGACACCCTGTGCGACATACCCTCCAGGTACTCCTCAGACTTTAGGTTGCCATTCTGGCTATACACGGATGCCTCAGATAGAGGGTTGGGGGCTGTGTTGGCCCAGAAAAGGGGAGAGAAGGAGTATCCCATCCTCTTTCTCAGTAGAAAGTTGTCAGACCGAGAGTGCAAATATGCTGTCATAGAGAAAGAGGCCCTGGCGGTCAAATGGGCCAAAAATGCCTTGAAGTACTACCTACTGGGGCCCCCTTTCCATCTGGTCACTGACCATGCCCCTCTCAAATGGCTGCAAATGATGAAGGAAACCAACCCCCGCCTCACGCGGTGGTATTTAGCCCTACAACCCTTTGCCTTCTCTATCCAATATAGGAAGGGAGGGCAACACATTAATGCAGATTTCTTTTCCCGACAGGGGCCCTGGGATGGAGAAACCCCGGTGCAGGCGTCCCTTGGAGGGGGGGGATGTGTGAGGGGAACTTCTCTGAGGGCTTGAAAGGGACCCCTGCACACCCTACCAAGGTGTTGGAGGAGCCAAAGAAACCGGAAAACCTGGAAAACCTTTCGAAAGTGGAGAGGTTCATGGCCCTGAAGGGGTATTATGATGCTCTTAGAGCTAAGGAGAAGGAGGAGGCCCGGAGGACGGAGGAAAGTAAAAAGAAGGACTTGGCGGGAAAAGGGGACCAATCTGCTCCTGTGGAGGTGGGGTTTGCAGCATGTAAAAAGGGAGGGAAGAGAGTGCTCCCGGAAGGATGGGAATGGGTGTGGATGGAGAACCCATGGACGGGAGATTGGGAACAGATGATGATGCCACACAAAGAAGCTGAGAGCTACAGATGTCGTGCGCACCGCCAGAAGTGTTCCTACTGGGGCGAGGGAGAGTACAGAGTGTACAACGGTAAGCTGAAAGAGATACGAAAGGACCTAGAGCTAGACAGATGGCTGATAAAGATTCGGCAGGAGATCGAGGCCGGGACCTTGGACCCTTGAGAGGAACTGAGCAAGAGGCCCGATTATCCCTTTCGTACGCTCCAGCCGAGACCACGTGGGCCAAGATACAGTTTGGAAGTTGGGACACAAGCGGGAACCCCCCAAACCTCCTTGAGGGAGATTGGGATACAGGTAGAGGGGCTGAGGCTTTTGGAGAGGGAGGAAGAGAGCCGTGGTGGAACCGAATACCCACAGGTGGTGGTGGGGAACTTGATCACATTCTAGAAACCCCTACTTATGGAGGAAAGAACCCGTTCTTATCTGAGGTTAAAGAAGTTGATTCTGTTGTTAGAAGAAAAAGCCCCGTTGGCTACTGATGTACCCAATAAAACTTCTGTTTCGTTGTTACGTGAGATACCTTCTTTGCAACGGGAAGGGCGGGAAGCCTGGGCAAAGACGGAACCCTTGTTTATTATTCCTTTAAAAGCCAGCAGGTGGCAGCTAATGGCAAAGAAATGTCTCTCCCCCCTCCATCCCTCATGTTGCATTTACAGGGCAATGCCAAAGGCACCAACCTTTCTGATGCATAAACAAGAAACGTAAAGAACAGCTTGGAGGAATGAAGTGCTTTGAGAATCATAATGGGCCCGGTAAAAGTATCCCCCACAGGTTTAAGATTGGTAGCATGTTTCCACATTATGGCTAGTATTTTTAATGGAGAAAAATCAATCCACACAGCATCAAGTCTCATTGTCGCATTGCAACTCTAAAATATTCAGAATGTCTAAGAGGCAATCATGATAAAGCCTCTTTCCACATGTCTGGGAACAGCCTTAATGACCAAAATCCGCATTCGCCTATGCACCCAGTTTCATTTCATTTTTACTTGCAGAAGTTGACTTCATTTTCTATTCCAGTTTCTGAAGGCTCATTTTCTACTTTGCAACCAAATATACTGTACCATTACTTAGTCTTCTGTGAGTTTTCTCTTAAAGCTTTTAATTCTGTTACTTGTTTCATATAAAACACCGATTGCCACAATACCTGGTGCACAATGTCAGAAACCCAGTAGTATGTTACAACTAGAGTAGGCCCACAGAATCAGTTGGAATTTTGTATCTCACATCCTTTATGAAAGCTCTAGTAATTCAGCAGGTCTGTCTGGTTGCAACTAACTACTGGATTTCAGCCATTTAATTCTTCTATACACAGACCTGTGTAGTAGGCAACTTATGGCCTTGAAGTTAGAATTTAGTCTAAATTTTAAAAGTACCAATTCCAGATTATTTTATTTACATAACACAGATAATATTTTGCCTCTGCATTAATGGAAAGCTCTTTTATTTCTGTATGTAAAATATTTCTATCTTCCCGAAGCACCTAAGGCATTTTAGAATGTTAAAAGCAAGCAGGATTTACATCTAAAAAGAATACAGGATTAAAACTATTAAACAGATATATTGTCTAGCTTCCTGATGCTCTCATATTGCTCTCATTTTCTCTGACACACTCAAACACTCCCACTCAAACACCCCCACATTATAGTGTGCATCCAAGAAGCAAGAAAAAAAAAGACCAAGTATAAGATTGACTCAGCTGAGGAAGCCTCATCCTTGAGTTTACAAGAGCTGAGAAAGGGTGTTGAAGACAGGATATTTTGGAGATTACTGTTTAGAGATGGGCACGACTTGAAAAATTTTTTTTTCGAGTTGTCGTTAGTCGGGCCAGTCCCATTTCGGGTCGTTTCCGGTTTTTGCGAAAATTCGCAAAAATTAGTCGGTTCGTTTTTTTGTTTTTTCGTTGTCGTTAGTACTGGTTTTTTTTTGGGGGGGAGCAGGCTCCTGGAGGCACCTCTGTGGGGTGGGTGCCTCCTCTGGCCCGCTATAAAGGGAAAGTGGGCTCCTGGAGGCACCCGTGGGTGCCTCCTGCCACTAGGAAGGGGAAGCAGGCTCCAAGAGAGACCCCTCTACATGGGGGGTCTCCCTTCCTCACCTGCTGCTGCTGCAAAATGCTATGCAATAGCCATATGGATATTGCATAACATAATGTGCAGACAGTGAGACCAGTGAGAGTGATAGCGTCATGCCCGCCCTGCACAAGGCTCTGGCACCACCATGTCTCACACAGAAGGGAATTGTACTTGCTGCGTGTAGTGCAATGCAAGCAAGTAGATCTGGCTTTAAGGTGGCTTAGTGCAAGAGCTAGGGTTAGGCTAGTGACGGGTAAGGTTACGGTGGGCTAGTGGGTTGCACCTCTGGGTGCCTCTCTGACCCACTAAGAAGACAGTCTGTGACGTATGGGTACGGAGTCAAGGGTTAGGGTTAGGGCTAGGGCAGGTTTTAGGGGGCTTTTTGGCACATCCCAGAAGTCTCCATGGCCAAGTGGCCATGCGACTGGTGGGATGGCTCCAAAAATTTGCATGGTTGTCCACTCCCACATGGCTGGCCACTCGGCCAGCCCATCATTGCGCAGGTGTAAAAAAATAAAATAAAATAAAATCAATGGAGGACAGAGGAGGAGAGGAGAGACATTTTGTTGCAAGAAAAAACCCACTGCTACTGTGAAAAATCTGGCAGTTTATAAATTTTTCGCGTGTTTCTGTTGTGCTTGTGTGTTTTTGGACCACGATTTCAAAAACAATATTGCGTTCGCCGCCCCATTTTGGATCCCCCGCCCGCACCGCATGGCATGGCGATGGCGACTCGCGAGTCCGGCTGCCCAGGACGGGGGGGGGGGAGGCGGGACCCCCCCCTCCAGAAACCACCCCTCCGGTAGGTGCCCTGCGTCCTTAGTCAAGCAGGCATTTTTCCGCTTGCTTTTTTGGCCCGGGAATGGGTGGGGGGAGAGTTTAAAAGTTTTTTCCTGTGCCGTCCGTGCCGCTTGCTTGCGCTTTAATTGCGGCGGCCAGCGGCGAGACTGGGCTTTTTGCTGCCTGCAAGCCTGCGGTGAGTCCCACCAGAGCAGCCCAGGACAGGGGATGAGGGGGGAGGCCGGGGACCTCCAGAAACAACCCCTCTGGTAGGTGCCCTGAGGCACGGCAGGCATTTTCCCGCCTGTTTTTTGGCCGGGAACCGGGTTTTTTTAACTTTTAAAAACTTTTTTTCTGTGCCGCGTGTGGCATCGCGCGATCTCGCGATGCAAGGAACGAGCACGACAAATCAGACCAAAATTGTTCGTTCGTCGGTTCGAGCTCGAAGTCTGGGGGAGTAATTCCCGTTACCGTTTCCGTAGAGTAACGGAACCGAGTAACGGAAACGGAAACGGAAATACCGCTAAGTTGTGCCCATCTCTATTACTGTTTCATAAGGTTGTCCCTAGATGTCCTGGGCACATCCAATCTTGCCTGATCTTGGTTGGGCCTGGCTAGTACTTGGGCGGGCGACCACCAGGGAATACCAGGTGCTGTAGTCGCCTGGAGTAGGAACTGGCAAGCCACTCCAGTATTCCTGCCAAGAAAACTCCATTGGTATGGGGTCACGAAGAGTCGGTCATGACTGTAATGTCACAACAACAACATTTCATAGGGTAGCTGTAAGTCAGAGGAGACTTGATGGCACACAACAACAACTGGAATGCTGGTACACCCACACTCCTGCTCAACAGGACCATTCTGCCTGGCAAGCATCTCTGCTCTCAGGAACTTCAGGATCTGCTGCTGAGCCCCTTATTTCTGGAGAAGTGGAGTCTTCATCTCCCCTTCCCCTGAGGTACCAGCTCCTCTTAGGTGTCCGTCTCTTGTGGGTTCTGCTTTCAGGGTTATGGATTTCCATTTGATAAAGAATCTTCTAGCAGCTCTACAGACTTTTATCACAATCAAACTTTGCGAAAGTTACTTTTCCCCTCTTTTTTGGACTACTGTTCTCCATTTTGCACAGCCACTTCTGATAGCAGGGATTATGAAAATCTAAAGAATTAACTTTTCTGAAACTCAATCCAATGATTCATATAATTATTATCCTAGCAATTGCTTGATGCAGGGCTGAAAAGTGGTTCTGTGATAATAAAACTCAATACAAACAATAATGGTTCATTTGATTGCAAGTATTGACTTTCTGCCTTTTCATCTATGCTTTATCATTCGGAGTAATCATGAACTCATTTTCCCACCAGAGCACCAAGTAATTATTTTACATTTTTATGCTTAAATTTGAGCTTCAGTAAGCAACACTTTAACCACATTAAAACAGCTAATATTTAGTAGGTACATTTTAAAATGGCTTCAAATCCTTAATATTCTCAAGTGTTCAAGGTAAACATTAATAAACATAGTTTATACTACTACTAATTCTCTTTAAAAGTCTTCTGTAGAACAAACAATAATAATGCTGTGTGCCAGTACTCGAAACTATTTGCTAAGGGTGTGTTGACATAATTGCTTCAAAATAGAAATCTTAAGTGATGATTGTTTCCAGAATGAATGTATTGACCTGCATAATGTTTACAAGCCAGTAGGAAAGACAATCCATGTCTGTCTTTGCTTTGTTTTCTAAACAACAAGATAAATTGCTGCTTGTCTAGTATAATTATCACAACAGTAGGATGTAATTATAGCTGGTGGAAATATTTCAGAAGCTTTTTTTGTATTTTGTTGAGTAACTTTTTTTAAAGCAAAGCATGCTGCTTATATTAACTCTCACCCCACCCCCAATTGTGCTTACAGTACTTTCTGGGCAGTTTACAATTTTATTATGCAGGGTATATGTTGCCCCCATCCTCATGAGCTGGGTGTTCAACTTACCAGCCCTGGATGGATGGATGATTGAGTCAACCTGGAGCCAGATACCTGGGATTAAACCCAGAGCGTGTGCAGAGTTTTGGCTGCAGTTCTGTCTGCAGTCAAACTGCTGCAGCACCCTAACGCTCCTCAAAATATTCTGTTTGTTCTAATAAAGTGCCATGTGTTGGTTAAAAGTTAGAAACAAAGTAATATTAGAAGAGCAATATAATGTTCTAGGGAATTGTAATTGTTTTAATGTTATAAAACTCATGGAGATTTGTATTCTCGAAGGCTTTCACAGCGGGGAGCTGATAGCTGTTGTAAGTTTTTTGGGCTGTTTGGCCGTGTTCTGGAAGTTTTTCTTCCTGACATTTTGCCAGACTCTGTGGCTGGCATCTTCAGAGGGCAAGGAGCTCAGGGAACTAGGAGTTCCCTCAGTGCTATGGTGTATAGAATGAGTCATAATTCCCTGAGCTCCTTGCCCTCTGAAGATGCCAGCCACAGAGTCTGGCGAAACATCAGGTAGAAAAACTTCCAGAACATGGCCAAACAGCTCGAAAAACTCACAACAGCTATCATGGAGCTTTTCTTGTAGTCCCTAAGCATGCTGCTGCCTGCTCAACTAGAAAACCTATAAATTGTACCAGATTCCTACTTGCTTGTGGTTCGGAAATAGGTGTACAGCCGTGCAATGTCATTTACACAAGCAGAACAGCACTGTTGGATGTTGGTTATTGATTCAAAGCATGTGGACCACTAATATCTCAAAAACAGACTAGAGCTTGGAGTAATAGTTTTGCTATAAATAATTCAGTTGACACTGTGTAATCCTCCCCACACCATTTGCATTTGCCCCATTCAAGGGAATGGAATCTTCCTGGAGATGTGGAAATACACAAACAACAGCACGAACACAGAGGAGGGCCAGGCTTGAACATCTACAACAAGGCACTAAGAGGGCGAGGCACCTATCTGTGTGCCTTATTCAGCTCGAGGCATGCCTAGTTGAGTTACAGTTCCCTGCATAGTGGTGCTTGTAAAGTGTGTAAAGGCCACAAGGTGGCATCTTGCTCAATCATTTATGAACTTCAGTGGGCAACAGGTTGCCCACAGTCACAGGGAGCTGAAACAGAGATAGGAGTGGATTATGAGTGCGTCCCCTCTCAGTTAATCAAAGATAAATGATATTTTAGCTTTAATTATAATTTCCCCCTCTAGAAAAATAGTGGGGAAAAGCTGTGCATACATAGAGATCAGGCAATATTTAGAAAAAGAAAGACAGACAGAGGGGAAGAAAGGTGGTGTCTAGTTAATTAATGAATTATGAAAGCAAAAAAAAAAAAGAAAAAAGAAAAAAGAAAAAAAAAGAAAAGAAAAATCAAACACCAATACAGGCATTCATCGATGAAGCTGTTTGGATGAACAGCGAAACGTTTCTATCTCTCAAAAAAGAAGTCCAGTAGCCATGACTCAACTCCCAGATAAACACACCTGGATGACTGAGAATCTTCACAGACCAATACAGGCACAAAAACCAAACCCCATGAAGAAAGACTGAACAAAGTGGGCATGTTTAGTTTAGAGAAAAGAAGACTGAGAGGTGTCATGATGGCACTTTTCAAATATTTGAAGGGTGGTCATACAGAAGAGGGGCACGATCTGTTATCGATCATGGATTCAGGTTAAGAGAACCCACCTTTTGGCGGACTATCAGGAAAAACTTCCTAACTGTTTGAGCAGTATGGCAATGGAACCAATTACCTCAAGAGGTACCACTGACAGGTGCTCCAACAGTGGAGGCATTCAGGAGAAATTTGGACAGCTTCCTGGCAGATATCCTTTGCTTTGTATTCCTGCATGGAGCAGGGAGTTGGTTGGACCTGATGGCCTTATAGATTCCTTCCAATCAATTCTAGGATTCAACGATACTATGTAAAAGAAGCATGTTAGGATTCCTACATCACAGGTCTTTCCTTCAGGCAAGATCTTCTATGAGCTTGAACATTTATATTTTCAGAAAAGTCAGGAAAACTCTGAGGTGCCCATATCTAGTGGCTTCCTTGGAGGACATCGTTTGAATGCTGCCCTAGATGAGCAAGGGACATAAGTGAGTGGGGCCAGGTATAACTCTCCAAAAAGAATGGGGAGGGAAAGAGCTCATAGCTGAAGTTGTAAATGCAGAGTATGTGTGCAATATATGTGTGCAATATTTATTCTTTTGCCTGATAGCACCATAGGCTACATACATCCAGCAGGTGTATCTTTGTTGCTTTGTTGGAAGACAAGGGAAGAGGTCTGAAGAAGTGGGTTTATGCATGTTATCTCATTAAAGCAGATGAGCTCTTCTTGAACAGGACACCAGATCCATTACAGCAATGGTTCCTAACTCTGGGTCCCCAGATGCTCTTGGACTGTAATTTGCAAACTCTTCACCACGAGCGGTGCGGGCAAGGGTTTCTGGGAACTGCAATCCAAGAATGTCTGGGGACCCAAGGTTTGGAACCCCTGCATTACAGCAAAGATGGAAACGCGAAGGAAAGAAGATGAGAGAAGTGTTCTTGGGATCAAGTGCTGTAGCTAACAGTCAACGATGGATAGTATTGATTAAAAGAGATTCAGGGCGCTTTTACATGACCCCTAAGATCTGCTGGCCACTTAAATTCAGACCAGAGATCTTGGGGGTTTGTCGCTCTTCCTGTGTTCCCACCCCTCCGCACTTCCTTGCTCCTGTCTGTGTGAGGGGAGGGAGAAAAAAAGGGAGAAAAGAATGCAGGCGAGGAGAGCCCGGCACTCACTGCTTTACATCCGCATCAGAAATTGTTCACCTTGGGAGACCAGGTACAGTGGTACCTTGTATAAAGGAATTAATTCGTTCCAAATGAAATTATGTTCAGCAAATTTTCCTTTATACAAATTTCCCATAGGAATGCATTGAAAACAGAGTAATCCCATTTTTATGTTGTATGGATTTGCCCCATAGGCAATTATGTTAAGCAAATTTCCCCTATCTCCGGAATGTTTTATGTTATACAGATTTTATGTTATACAAACCGTTTGTTATACAAGGGTCCGCTGTACTTGGAAAATGCACTGGGATGCGCTTAGGTGGGCGTGGTCGTACTTTATTTTGTTTAAAGTCCGGAGCTGGTGGGAAAACAATTTTAAGCTCCGGTATCTGGGAGCCCTTTGCCCTGGATTTTAGGGGTCGTGTAAAAGCGCCCTCAGTTGCTGGGACTCTGATAACATGTTCTTATTTGCTATAAATTGCAAACACCTTCCAGAAAAGGCATGTCAGGAAAGAAATTGGCCTGCACTTGTTTAGTGCACTGCACACTGCTTTCAGAAAATAAAATAAACAGCAAACATATCGCAGCTTACCATCATAACTTTGAATGTTTTCCTTTCAACATCTTATTAGAGGTCTTCTAGCAGAGGCGAGATGACTCTCTGCAGGGGATATTCTGACTCTGCTTTTCCTGCACCGAGTAGAGAGTTGGCTGGATGGTTTGAAACACCTTCGCCCACATCTAGGACTCTTATCCTGATATAAACATTTTGTATATTTGTATAATCCTTGTTTGATTTGATTGTGTATTGAATGGCTAGGATGAGTTGGGAAACTTAGCTGCTTCATGCACAGTTATCGAGGTTCTGCACTGCCCTCACATTTCATTTTCCTGGCTGCTTAAAACACCACTTTCACATTTATATGTGAATCATTGTCAAAGGCTTCATTCTATGGCCAATAGTTAGACTATATGGGCTGACAAGTATAAACTGCAGGGTTTAGTGGCGGCTCCTCACTCACGGAATTCCCCTCCTGAAGTTTTATATGAAATCCAACACATGGCTTCATGTATCTATATTTTTTTAAAATAAACATGCTTGCTCAGACTGGGAACCACTTTTAGTCCTCTTATGAACAGAAAGGTGGGCTATAAATAAGACAAACAAACAAAAACAAAATGGAATATTCTGCAACAGGTGGTTGATTGATCACTGAATTAGCCACAGATTCCTGTTTGGATAAAGTTGTTTCCATAAAGTCATATATTCTTATGCCTACCCCTTCCATTGTTCAAAAGTTGTTTTATGAGATTGGGATAGAAAGCTATCAAGTGAGTGAATAAAAGGAAGGAAGGAAGCAAGCAAACAAGTAAGCAAGTAAGCAAGGAAAAATGTAATGCTAAGAAACTATGTGAGAATCACTCATCACTAGTCAGAGCATTAAACTTTAATTCTGCCTATAGTTTTCAGTGGAAATGAAACCCCATTCAGCACACAGATTATACTGATTATAATGTTACTTTTTTGGACTGCAGCATTCATAATCCCCCACGCAATTGTACTTAAATCTGCACAACATTCTAAGAAACTGTTCATATCCACAATCTAGCACTCAGCAAGTCTTAGAATGAATTCTCAAGAAATTATGCTTGTCCCATTCTCTATGTGGGCAAACACATCTCAGGGAAAGCAGCCCAAAGGAGGAGAAAGTTTTTTCTCTCTCTCTCCCTCCCCCCCTCTCTCTGTGTAAGAAGTTTGTGTGCATGTGTGTTGTGCCAGACCGTAGCATGGATTCAAGTACATTGTCTGTATCCTGGCATTTTGGAGACCCAGTGTTGGGTCTGTCGTGCTTCCTGAAGCAAGGCAGGGGATGGAGCATCAGCTTTATATAACCCATAAGCCCTCTTGTTGCACAATCCCTGGCAACAATGACAGAAACCCTGGAAGAACTGCCTGCTTCCAACCCTTGCTACTGAGCCATTATAAAAGCTCACCACAATCTGAGGCTTTAACCCTGAAATATGAGGCAATGGAATACAGTAGGACCCCTGTATCCACTGTTTCATTATCCACTGATTCAGTATTCCACAGTTGGCAGAGGAAAAATAAATAAATAATTCAGCAGCCGTAAAGCAAGCTACTTTCACAAAAAGCAGCTATAAAGCAAGCTACTGTCATAAAACAGCAGCAGTAAAGCAAGCTACCGTCACAATCAACAGCTGTAAAGCAAGCTACTATTGCAAAACAGCAGCTGTAAAGCAAGTTACTATCACAAAACAGCAGTTTTGGGGACATTTTTTGGTGTTCTCTCTTATCCACGGTTTTCATTATCCACGGGAAGGCTTGGAACCAATCCCCAGTGGATACTGGGTCCTAATGTACTCCTGATCTGCCAACCCAGTGTTCAGTCTTGAGATGCTCTAGCCATGACTTTTGTTAGTTTCCTCACAGGATGAGAACAGAAGTCAGGTCTTCAGTCTTTGCCGTTTCAGCAAATGTTCAAGGCAGGCTGAGAGGGAACAGGGAAGCTTTGGTAGATTGCACATCTTGTTTTCCTTGTCCTTCTGCCAAATAGAACTTTCAGCATCTGAACAGCCCCTGTCCTTGACAATCTTTGTACGTTTATCACCATGGATGCCTGAAGAATTATTTTTTTACACTTGGCTGGTCCGAGCCCTCTCTAAACTTTCAAAGTGTAAACGTCTTCAGTGTAATAAAACAAAAATGCAGCAAAGCTCACTGAGGTCAGAGAAAAGGACTTTTTTGTCAGCTAAATGAACAGCTTTAATAAATTCACAATTAACCATGCTGACCCAAAAGTTATACTCCTGACATTTCCAAGGTCAAGTTGAACTATGAGAGCAAAACAAACTAAAGCAACATTGCCCAACAAAGGTTTCAACCCGTATCATTTTAGAATCTGCCTCGAATTTAGACATTCAGTATTAAACGACATCTTACCTTCTTCTGTACCAAAAATGTACAAAACCTGATGAGGAATGGTTGTAATTGCTTTGGCATGGCTTGGAAATAGATTGAAAGTAAATAATAATTAATCAAAACAGGCCTTCACCTATGGCATTAGATTTCTGAAACCTACAGGAGGGGGTTCATGAGGAAGTGAAGGCAGCCAACTGGAAATGCCCGTGGGTGGGGGGGCATACACTGGAAGAGGGACCGGGAAGAGGCAGAGAGTAGCTGGGAGGAACGATTCCACTTTTTAAAAGTTCACATTACATTTAATTATTTTGAAGGATTGGACAGGGGCTGGGACAGCTGCTGGTGGACTCCAAACTCCCAACAACCTCATTGGTTCAAGGAAGAAAGGATTTGTAGTCTAATAGTTTCTGAGGGCCCAGGGTAATCTCTGTACTATACCCAGACAATCAATTCCTGGCTGGTGCAAGGACTGCCTCTAAATCCTTCCTCTATTTATTTAGTGAGGTGATGAGAGATAGAGAGACTAACAAAGAGCCATTGTACATGTGATACATACAATGTTGTCATCCCTGCTGTAAGGAAGCTTAGAACTGTAGAGCTGGAAATGGCTCTATGGATCATTGAGTTCATCTCCTGTCAAGGAGGCGCAGCCAGATACCTAAACCACTGAGCTAATGGGGATAGTCCTTTAAACATGGGCTCCATAGGTATATGAAAGCACACCTAAAGCTATACATTTGGGCTTTCCCCCTGAAACTATAGTGGCATTAACTTTACGGACTAGAGCCCTGGTTTAGGCATAGATCGAATACGTTTTACATTCTAAAACCCAGGAACATTTTATTATTCTGGTTGACAGCATAATCTCTGCTCATAACATGCGTTCACGCTTGACATTAATAATTAAAAGGTGGCTCCAAATGCTTAAAGTTATTAATAGCATGAGTTGAACAGAATTCAAGTTTTAGTTTCATCAAATTTTAGTTTCATCCTGATAACACAAAAAAGGGGGAGATGCTGTGTGAACAGCAGCTCCCTTTAAACATATCCATGTTCCACAAACATCTGATTTCATTGGCAGGTGGCTTACCATCTTCAAAGCATGTCTAGTCAAAAAGCTTTTTTGCTAAAGCTTCCATCAGTGTCAATACCACAGGCTTCGAGTACAATCTCTACCACGTTCATGCAGGTATCGGTCCCACTGAATTCACTAACTTTTGCTGAAATTAGTTAAAATGCATAGCTTTGTCAGGAATGCTTCCAATTGTTGGACAGTCAGATTTCCCAGGAATGGTGCAGAGTTTCATTTCTTCCAGTTCTTCCCCAAGTTTGCCTTGGGAAGCTCCCATCTTTCCCCCCAGCAGTTTTCAGCTACTCGTCATCAGTTTTTTGGTAAGTGATATCCTCCATTCTCTTTTATCCCTCATATTATTTCCTGTTTGGTAGTCCTAATTACACTGAAGTACCTTGTCTTATGGGGGGGAAAACTACTTTTTATTTCTTTGCTGTGCAAAAGACCAGAGAATATATCAAGACAGAGGAGGTTATATGAGGATACCTCTGCCATCTGTCACGGCATGCTTGCTCTGGCTGTATGTTAAAGAAGTGATATACATTCTGATCCACTGGACACAAGCTTTATTCGGCTGGAAGATGCTTATGGGGTAGAAGATGAGAAGTGGGTAATGGTGGAGATCGATAACATTGTGATATCTCTAAGTGCAAATGACAAATCAGGAGAGGAAGATCACAAACAAGATTGCTTAGATTGTCCTTAAAAATTATGATTGAGAGTTTGGTAATTGTCTCGAATCTCCACACTGATTTCCTTATTCGAAAGGTAGGGACAGACAACTTTGCTTGGACCAACAGCTACCACCCCACTTCGCGCCCCCACCCACCCACCTTTCTCCAGGACTTCCAGGACAACTTGGGGAAAATAAAAAATAAGTTTTTGCTATCATATTTTGGCAGCAAAACAGTTCAAGCTACTTAAAGGAAACAAATAAAATAAAATAAAATAAAATAAAATAAAATAAAATAAATAAATAAATAAATAAATAAATAAATAAATAAATGTAGTGAAAGTAGTGTGACTCTCCACTAAATTTTGTTGGTATGGTTTTGGGGATGCTTTAGGGCAAAAAGAGCTTTTACTGGGAGCAGATATAGGTCCTATAATTCTATAATTATAGGCCGTATAACTCTCATGATGCCACCGTGCTGCAAGGAGAGTAATCTACTAAAACAGGTAGACTGAATGGAACTGGGGAAAAATCGATCCTTTCAATTGGTCTCATATTCAGCAATATAGTATATGCAGTCTGTGCTTAGACTGGTATATGTAACAGAACCTAATACCAAAAAATAAAATGAAACAAATGACTGTATTCAAAGAGCAATCTCTTTGAAACCACTCTTAGAGCAGAAGCTGTGCCCCTGAAACAAATTATAGTACGATCAGAGTTGGAGGGGACTTTGCAGGAGACCCAGTCTAACTCCATGCTTATCTGTGGAAATCAGGAGCTCAAGCATCTCCAGAGATGGCTGTTCCATCTCTGCCAGCAGATGTCTAGTGAAAGTGGGATCCCTCACCTCTCTAAGATGATTTCATGGTCAAACTTCTTTCACATTTACTGTTTTCCCCAGTGTTCCATTGAGATTTGGGTCTGTTTGGCTGAGACCTGTCCTATGAGAACAAATCTGTGCCCTCTTCTGCGTTACAGCCTTTTAGCTGGTTAAAGACTCACAAAATGTATATTGACCTTGTTTTTTTTAAGGCTAAACAAGTTTCTTCTGTTTTGACTTGTAGGTTTTGTTCTCCCCACCCCTGACCATTGTCTCTGCTTTTTAAAATATATAAACTTAGGAATCTCAAATTTGGCGTCTGATAAAAGGAAGCAACAGAAACCATGTAGGTGTTACAGTAGCACTTGTATTTTCTTGTGCAAGTCCAAATTTCAATTCAGAACCAAATACTGCATTTATGGAATTCTTTGCAATCAAAAGCAAAAGGATGCAGTTTGGTGGTTGGTTTCTATTTATTTATTTATTTATTTATTTATTGAATTTATATCCCGCTTATCTACAAAGTACCCTAAGCGGCTTACACAAGGCTACAATAGCCAAACAAGTTACAAAAACTATTAAAATAGGACAAGACAAGACAAATTAAATCACGCTATACAAAAATTAAAAACCAAATAGCACTTCACTAGTTATAGAGATAAAAACTGATTTCGATGGCGCCCCCCCCCAAAAAAGACAAATTAAGCATCGCCAAAGGCCTCCCGAAAAAGATGGGTTTTTAGCGCCTTTCGGAAGGCCAGCAGGGACTCTGCAGAGCGCACTTCACTGGGGATGGAATTCCAGAGGCTGGGGGCCGCCACAGAGAAAGCCCGGGTCCGAGTTTTCATCCTCCGGGCTTCCCGAGGAGTGGCGACCCGGAGCAAGTGCGCTCGCGCCTGCCGAACGGGACGGGCCGAGGTGGATCGCTGAGCGATACGCTCTGCCAGGTAGTCTGGTCCCAAGCCATGGAGGGTTTTATAAACTAAAACCAAGACCTTGAATCTAATCCGGGCCGCAACGGGCAACCAGTGCAGACGAGCCAAGGCTGGGGTGATGTGGTCATAACGACACGCACCAACCACCAGCCTGGCCGCCGCGTTCTGTACCCGCTGCAGTCGCCGGAGAAGATTCAAGGGCAACCCCATGTAGAGGGCGTTACAGTAGTCCAGCCTCGAGATCACCAGAGCTTGGACCACTGTTCTCAAGGAGTTCGCGTCGAGGTACGGGCGGATCTGGGCGATCCGACGGAGATGGTAGTAGGCGGACCTGGTAACCGACGCCACCTGAGCCTCCATGGTAAGCGCCGGCTCCAGGAACACACCCAGATTCCGCACCCTCTCCGCGAGCTGGAGGGAAACTCCCCCCAGACAAGGGAGGGGGCCACCGTACCCCGACGGCGAGCTCCCGAAGAACATAACCTCCGTCTTCTCGGGGTTGAGCTTAAGCCTGTTCGCCCCGGTCCAAGTCAGTACGGCCTCCAGGCACCCGTCAAGGACCTCCACAGCTTCCACAGCAGAGGTGTTAAAGGAGAGATAGAGCTGCGTGTCATCAGCGTACTGATGACAGCAGACTCCAAAACTCCTGATGACCCCCGCCAGCGGCCTTACGTAGATGTTGAACAGCATGGGGGAAAGAGATGACCCCTGAGGAACCCCACAAGGGAGGATCCAAGGGGCCGATAACTCCCCCCCATGCTGTACGTACTGTGGCCGGCCCTCCAGGAAGGAACGGAGCCAACTGCAAGCAGTGCCTCCAATTCCGACCTCAGAGAGCCGGTCCAACAGGATACCGTGGTCGACGGTATCAAAGGCCGCTGACAGATCCAGGAGGACCAACAGGGTGGAGCACCCCCTGTCGGCCGCCCGGAGAAGGTCATCTTGCAGGGCGACCAAAGCTGTTTCGGTACCCCGGCGGGGCCTGAACCCGGACTGGCAAGGATCGAGGCACTGCCGATCCTCCAGGTATGCCTGCAGCCGGACCGCCGCCACCCTCTCGATCACCTTGCCCATGAACGGGACATTGGCGATTGGGCGATAGTTTGAAAGGTCGTCCACCGCCAGGCCCGGTTTTTTAAGAATGGGCTTTACCACCGTCTCCTTCAGGCGAGAGGGAAAGACCCCCTCGCTGAAGGAGGCGGTGGCGATGACAGAAGCCCATTCGGCCATGGTCCCTCTGGCAGCTCTAATTAGCCAGGCAGGGCAAGGGTCGAAAGGGGTGGAGGCAGGCCGGCAATGCGCCATAGCCCTGGAGACCTCGACAGCAGAAACAGGCCCAAGCTCATCCAACCGAGGCGACGAAGGCGGACCAGCAACTGGGGATGGCGGGGCAGGGCCACTGCAACCGGAGTCAAAGCCGGCACGGATGGCCTCTATTTTAGTTCGAAAAAAGGCTGCGAACTGCTCACTACTAAAATCAGTAGGAGGAGGCCTAGCCAGACTAGGATTGCTGAGGTCCCGAACCACCCGGAAAAGCTCCGCCTGGCGGTTCGAGGCCTCAGCAATTCTCAGGGAGTTGAAGGATGTTCTGGCCTCCCTTATCGCGATGGTGTAGCGACTAGACTGGGCATCAACAGCAGCCTTACTCAACGCCGTCCGGGTTTTCCTCCAGCTGCGCTCTAGCCTCCTCCTCTCTTGCTTCATTGCCCTAAGCTCCCTGGTATACCAGGGGGAAGGCCGGGCTCGGCATCGGAGGAGGCGCTTAGGGGCGATCCGGTCTATGGTGTGGGCAGCTGTTTCATACCAAAGGTTAGCCACATCCTCGGCCGGAGCGCCAGTCATGCCACCAGGTAGCCCCCCGAAGAGCTCACCGAACCGCTGGGGGTCCATGAGCCTCCGGGGGCGGGCCAAAACAAGGGCCCGATGGTCCCCGCGGGGAGGGGCCGGAATCGGCAGGGAGAAAGAGAGCAGGTGATGGTCTGTCCATGACACAGGCAGGGAAACAATGTTCCCCACCTCCAGACACGAAGCCCCCGACATGGAGGTAAAAACCAGATCCAAGGTGTGACCGGACCTGTGGGTGGGGCATAAAACATGCTGGGACAGACCCATGGAAGCCATGGATTCCATGAACTCCAGGGCAGCACCGGAAAGTCCACCGCCCGCATGCACGTTGAAGTCACCCACCACCAAAAGGCTAATTAGTTACAAGAAGCTGCCTTGTACCAGGGGCAGGGTATTCATCTAATTTATGAGTACAAGACTTCAGGAGTATCTAATAGAGGATGTTCTGATCAGTAGCATCTTCTTGATATTGGGGTTTAACCTTGAACATTTCCTTTTTTAAAAAAAACAAATAAATCTGGTAGCTTCTAAATACAACACAAAAGCTGTGCCACAGAGCATAGTCTCTCTCATCTTTACTGTGACTATTAAGAAAGTCAGGTTTTATAAGTGGAATTCTTCATAGAATAATAGAAATAATAGAGTTAGAAGGGGCCTATAAACCCCCTGTGTACAACCCCCTGTTCAATGCAGGAATCCAAGTACATCTGATGGACAGCTGTCTAATTTTCCCATGAATTCCTCCAGCATTGGAGTGCTCGGGGGTGGTGGTGGTGAGGCAATTGGTTCCATTGTTGTACTGCTCTACCAGTTTGGAATCCCCCCCCTGGAATTCCTGCAATCTGGCTTCTTGTCACTTGAGCCCATTATGACATGTCCTGAAATGTGGGATGATCAAGAACAGAACGTGCCTCTCCCCATATGATAGCCTTCCAATTATTCAAAGAGTGCCATCATTTCTCCATTTAATGTTGTTGTTGCAATGACCAAAATTTTGAAAAGGTATCATCACACTTTTATATTGGTGATCTTTTGTGGGCCTTGGCAAGGTCTGCTCCTGCTTAACTGAAAAATTAAAGGTACTGTACACACAGTATCAACGAAGCCTTTTTGGTGCGTTTGGATACACTATTGTGTAGGTAATATAAAATAACTTATACTTTAATAAACAAAAGCAACTATAGGTTGCTGTCTTTTTTAAAATGTTAATGTGTATTGATGAGTGGCTAATCTGAGAAATACATGCAGCACAGAAAACGCTAGCAAAGCAATTAACAAATCTAAGGCTGTTCATTCAGCAATCGGTCTCACAACGTTATGGGAATATCAGTCTATTCTACAATGATGTTGGCCCGTCTCTTTTAAGAACTTAATTGCTAGAGATTTTTAGAGCAGAACCCTTTCCTTTTTATTTCCTTAAGGAAGGTCATCCTTGCTGTTATCCTTCAACTGATCTCTTTAAATACATTGCAAAGATGGGATTTACTTGTGGTGACAGCTGTAAATATTTTACTAGACATCCATATAAATTGATAGAGTCCTAACAGTCCACACAGTGATTTTATAGAGAGGCCTTTCTTGGGAACCTTGTTTGATGTGTCTTGGTGTGGTTTATATGCCCGGTGCCACATTTTACTCTGATATTTATGCCTTTTGATGTGATGATTGACTGTCATTTTGTGTTTTATTTTGTGTATTGCACTTTTAGTTGACTGTAAACTGTCCCTAATAGGACAATATGCTAAAGAAATAAACACCGTAAGTTTACTCTTCGGTAAGTTTATAGTGCAAAGCTTCCAGAAGTAAAGGATTGGTCAGCTGTACACTATTGCTCAAGGAACACCCAAATCTATTTGCAATACTTTTCTACTCTTCAGGGAGGCTCCTTCTATGTCATTCAAGGTCCACTGACTTCTTTTAATCTCCTCATATCTGTAGCATTATCACCATGGTCCTCATTCTTGCACCTACCTCCTCTCTTAATTGCTTGCTTTGAGCCATGCAGCACAAGTTCTTGCAAAACTGATTTTTTTTTGCAGCAGCAGCATAGGGTTAAATATTTAGTAATCAATCTTTAGCAATTAAAGTTAAGTAATTAAACACCACCTAATTAATTTTTATCAAGTCTTGTGCTGAAGTTTGCATTACCTGAGTAAATGCTATTTATTTAGCTGTTTGCAAGAATGCAGAGAGACGTGCCTTCTGGAGAGATAGAATGTTTGCATTACTTGAGCAATCTTGTATAAAAGCAACAACAAAAAAGTTATGCAATTCTATTTGGTTTAAACCATGGCTCCATATACCTGCTTCAAAGAATCTTCTAGCAGGAAATGCTGATTCCAGGGGGCCCAAGCCCCTTTGACCTATCTTGCTTTGCATTTAATGAATACATAAATGGGGAGAAGAAGCATAGCACTGGTATATAGAAATTATTTTTCACTGCCCTCAAGAATAAGGAAAAGACAAATACACCGGGGCTGGGCTGGGTGGAGAGATTGTCTATTATGCCTACAGAACACAGCAGCCCACTACCAAACTTTTTGACTGCTGCAGAAGAAGAATCACAAGGCAAAAAGGAAATGTAAATCCTGTAAGAAAAGTGAATACCCTAGAGAAGTTTATCTGCATTCTCCTAGACCAGGCCTGTCCAACAGGTAGACCGCGGGCTACCAGTAGCCTGCAAAGGGTTCAAAAGTAGCCCACAAGCCATCAATAAAAAAAGTGAGGGGATAAATTCTCCACCCCTCCTCCCCCATCCCGAGGACCACCACTGCCCCAGCAAAGTTCTGGGTCTGCCAGCCCACTGTCTCAGCTGAGTGGGGCAGTTCAAGGGCCATGGTGCATTGAAATCTGTTCCCTCCGGAACAGATTCAAGGGCCATGGTGCATTGAAATCTGTTCCCTCCGGAACAGATTAATTGGTTTTCAATGCATTCCTATGGGAAAGTGCTGCTCTGCTTACAAAAGTTTTTACTTATGAGCATGTGTTCGGAAAGGATAAAATTTGTAAGTAGAGGTTTTAGTGTAGTAGCCCTCAGGCACTTTGGGCCAGAAAAAGTAGACCTCTGCCTGTTCAAAGTTGAACAGCCCTGTCCTAGACTATCCTTAATATAAACTTATTGCACACCAAATCCACTCTGAAGGACAACTTCAACTTTTTCAACTTTTCCATGTTTGCCATGGACAAAGCTGTATATTCCTAACAGTCACATTAGTTTTTTCTTTCTACATGATTTTGTATGTAGGATTAAGGCACAACACATGGTTAATATCTTTACTATGCTTGTTTGTAAGTATCACATCTTGTTAGAAGGATAAGTTGTGCCCCCCCCCAAAAAAAACCCCAACAAATGTTGGTTTAGGTTTTTGGAGTTTGGATCAGTGAAGGAAAGACGTAGCAGCTGTGTAAATGATAAAGAGGCGATGGGGTGCAAGATCATATTGCCACTAGGCTGGTAAAAGTCAAGTTACTGTTTTGCAGAATGTTCGAAGTATGGAATTGCTAGACTTTATAGTAGAAAGTTTAGCAATTCCACATTTCAAACCTTTGCAACTCCTCTTGTAACTCCAGTTAGCTACAAACTTTATTAAGATGGAAGGCAAGATGACCAGTAGTGAAGAGGGACTAGTCCAGGAAAACAGAACTGTCCAGCTCCAGGCTCAGTCAGATGGCATTTGTCCTGCTCTTTGTTATATTGCAGGAATGGATTGGTTTGCTCTTCTTGCCCTGCAAGTCAACCACCTGATCACTAGAGTGAACTAATCCATTCACATTGCATCCCTACAGCAGCTTTTCCAACCCCTTTCTTTCACGGACTTCTACTTTTTTCTATCTCTGCGAGTAGGTACACTGTAGTCTGGTCCATTCCCACCATATGTAATCACTGAGAATGGACCAAAATTGTACCTTGCAGCAGTCAAAGCTGACAAAGCCCCTTCTGCTGTCAATATTTGATATTGTGATGTGATTTAATAAGTGAGCCACTTCAGGATATCAGCAAATTGAACACTTCCCCTGCATTTCTGCAGTGGTGCAGGGGAAGTGAAATTGTTCTTGTTCTCCTTTTTTTTTTGCTACACCATCACTGGTGCACTGAATCACTTAGATTAAATTTAAAACAAATATTTGGTTTTGGGTGAAATGCTTGCTGATCAAAACTGTAGGTGCAGGAAGTTTCTTGAATAAGGCAAAGAAAATATTGCTTCAAATTTAATCTAAATAATTCAGCAGATCAGTGACAAAGGTCTAGCAGAAGCAAAAAACAAAACAAAACTACAAAAAACTTCTCCTTCCACTGTGGAGCAGTATCCTGAAGTGGCTTGTTTATTAAGCCACATCACCATACTGGAAGTTGACAGTGGAGACAGCTAGAAAAAAATAGGGTGACTTGAGGCTTGTATATCATTTGGCTGTGAGGGTCATACAAAATGGCATATTACTTCTCCTCCTGAAACTATGCCAGCCCACCCAAAAAGAGCTGGTGTAGTTGCAGCTTCATCTATCCCCACAGACAAAAAGCCCATGAGATCAAGAAAGAATCAGTTTCTGGTTAATTTATTATTTAATAACCACAGCTGCTGAACTAAAGCAATGTGTCCAAAACAATGTTCTTTCAGAACAGTAGAATGATTACTGGCATGAATGAGAGTCATTTATGTGAAGGGTGATAAATCAGCAGCAGCTTGGTCAGGGCAAATCCTCTTATTTCAACAAAGGCATGCCAATTCTGCCAGCTGTCAACCCATCTTGTTTGTAATCCATACCACTTAAATCTTCAGTCTGATGCAGTAAAAAACAGAACGCCCAGTTAGGAAACTATTTCTAGTGATCAGCAAATCCATGCTGCTCCACCCTGGGTTTTGTTTCTTGTTCATTAGCTTCTGCCTATTAGCGCAGTGACCATAGTTGTGAGTGGCATTGGCTTCCATTACCAGCAGAATGGCATGGCAGCTGGTGTAATTGGCATGACTCTGTTGAAATAAAAGGATTTATAGTGCTAGCTAAAAAGCTGTGACTGATCACCTTCTCCATATGCAGAAGAAGGCTGTGTCCTGAAGCTAATTACCTTTCGTTTGGCTGGAAAGTGTCTGGTCAAGCTAGTAGGTCACATAAGGTCTATGTAGGTCAATGGTGAAATCCAAAGGAGACCCAGAATTGGCAGACGTTGGTCCCTCAGGCATGTAGAAGAGGATGAGTGACCTTCACTGGTTTAAGTCCTGTCATCTAAAAGGCCAGAGCCTGTGGAAGAGTCTTGGGCTGCTTCTGCAAAATAGTCCAGGTCATCCTGAAGAATTACAAAAAATGTATTTCCACACAGGCAGATATTTTCTCTTCTCTCTCCTCCTTCCCAGAACTGGGAGAAAACCACTTTCCCCCACAGAGGCATCCTTCCTAGAGTACAGTTCAGGATAGGAGGCTAATTACCAATTAGTCAGCATGGTCGGGTATTGTCTGCAGAAGCAGAGGCAACATATTGCTACATAGCAGTTGCTTGGCAATGTTTCTGAGGGAATAGTTGCAATTGCACCTTTACCCTTGTTATGAATCTACCAGAGGCAGCCACTGTGGAGACAGAATACTCTCCTAACTTGGTGCTTGATCGGATCCACTACAGTCCTTCTTATGGCGCAGTGGTTAAATGCCCGTACTGCAGTATAACTGTGCTCACGACCTGGGGTTCAATCCCATGCAACAAGCTCATGTTTGACTCAGCCTTCCATCCTTCGGAGGTCAATAAAAGGAGTACCCAACTTGCAGGTGGTGGTGGTGGGGGAGAAATGTGTAGCCTGCATAATTAAATTGCAAACAGCCCAGAGAGTGCTTGAAGTGCTAAGGGGAGTATATAAGCAGAACACTTTATGTACTTAACTCTGTATGTACTCTATGGGATGCATCATCTGGAAATTCCCAAGCGATCTCTATTAGTTAGAGTTAAGGATCTGAAGACATTTCAGGAAATCTATCTACAAGTTTTTTATTTCCCATGTTTCTTCTGGGAGCTGTGGTCCAACGACAGCAGAAGGGATGCATTTTGTCCAGCTACTCTGTCTAGGCCTGCTAGACACACATGGGAGAGAACCACAGATAGGCAGTGTTACTTTTCTTTTATTTTGGTCTACAACTCTTAGCATTTCGCAGCCAGCATTCCTACTGTCTAAGCTGGCTGGGTGGCTTGGAAATTTTATTCCAAAAATTACTGGGAGAGGTAAAATTAATGTTGAACAGCATCTGAGAAGCATTTGGGAGAGAGACAGTCTTACTTATGTTAAAAGCCATGATTATGATTTATATTCCCATAGGAGAAGATGGGAAGGGCAAAGGCAACCTTGTTGAAAGACACATTGTATAACTCAGGAGTTTGTCTGGAAATGCCTGAAGTCAAAACAACAGAGAGACCTTAAAATTTCAGGGTGACAGTGGCCTTAGCTCACTGAAGGAGGACTTACTCAGCATTTTAGATAAAGATTTAAACTGACCTTGACAGAACTACAGGGACCAGATTTTTACATGGACAACCTGTAACATTCTCTTCTGCACACTAAGCACAAATGGACTCTTTATGTTTTAGCATTGATAGCAGCAAAAGAGTACTTGTCTTCTAGTGAAAAGTATTTGTCACATAAGGGATGGTGCTGGCACGAAAATTAGGAATGACGTTTCCAGCTGGAAGACAAGAGAAACAGGGGCAACAACAGTAGCATTAGTTGCATGAGTGATGGAAGGAGAAGCAGCACCAGAATCAAACATACTAAAACAATGACCTACCTTTGGAGAAGGAGAGAAATCTCTCAGCTTTCCATTTTGGCTGTGAATTGCCCTCCTTCTTCTCCCTTTCATAAATATAGCACATTAAGCACGATCATTCACAAGATCATTCACATTCGCAAGAGTACAATAATGAAATAATATTCCCTCATCAAATTTACAAAAATAAGCTTTGGGATCTGGTAAAGCAAGTGATTATATATTTATTATATTTTATACATTGGTTCCTTTCTCATTGACAATAATAGGACTAAAAAATCAAGTCTGCCAACTCTAGGACTGGTATAGCTTTTTGTTCTTTCTGGAAGGATGTCAGATGAACAAAAATGAATTTGTATTCTAAATCTCCACCAGTAGAGCTTTCACAGACCCCATTTTCTGCAACAGCCCCAGGACAGCCCCCTGCAGCAGTGAATCTCCAGGAGTCCAACGTATAAGACCACATTATTAGCAATAACAGTGACACCCCCCCCCCAAAAAAGGTAGTTTTTCATCGCCAGAAGACAGTTAAGTTCTTTCATTATTTCCTGCTGAAAACTACATAATTTAAAAACAGTTACAGTACATACATAGAGGTGCTTATAATCTAATTTTTGAAATTTAATTTGAGAAGAAAAACCCAGGTGAAACTTTATGGGGAGGATCTCTCTAAGCAGGGAACCAACATGAAAAGGACCAGCCTCCACAATCCACAGCCACCTCACCTTTGCCAGTGAAGCCAACAGGAGTCCAAAATCCATTGGCTCCCCACTCTGAAGCAATATTGTTCATGACAGCATCTCTATTAATCCAGAAGGAGAGTTTCTTTGATAGGTAAGGGGTCAGGTTTTTTTGTTTTTTGTTTGCCCGCTGGTGCCACACAAATGCCTCCGGATACCACTATATCAAATAGTAGCTGGAAGTTTAGTTTCAGTTTGAAAGATTGGTCTTTTGGGGTATTAAGTTGTGTTGGGAGGGCCTGGTATCTATTTTAAGACATGAATTCACACACCCAGTTCCTTCTTTCCTGTCTTCTTAGAAGCCACAAAAATAACCTATTTTGTATTAAAGCAAAGCAAAGTGTCCTGCTTATATACCACCCCATAGCGCTTCAAGCACTCTGGGCGGTTTACAATGTAATTATGCGGGCAACACATTGCCCCCCCCCCCCCACCCCAGCAAGCTGAGTACTCATTTTACTGACCTTGGAAGGTTAGAAGGCTGAGTCAACCCTGAGCCAGCTACCTGGGATTGAACCTCAGGCCGTGAGCACAGTTTTAGCTGCAGTACATGTGTTTAACCCACTGCACTACGAGGCTCCTATTAGATTAAGAGTATGGTTGAGGCAGCTCCACTGAGGCTTAATGAAATGGCAGAAAATTATGAATTGTTTAAACTAGGAGATAGGAACATGTAGACTATTCTGCCTCAGGCATGAAAATAATATGAACAACAGACTTCAGTATTTGAGGGAGGAGTGTCCAATTTGCAATTGTACCTCAGGCAGATGAATGCTTTGGGGTAATCCTGAGATGCGGAAGTTGTAAATATGGCTTCTAATGCTAAGATAAAGTGTCAGTTTTACTTCTTTAGGAAAAATGTATTCCACTATTTTGGGAGCACAAAACTATTCAGCAAAGCCTAATGAGGCAATATGAAATCTCCCATGAGGGGCTTAGCACTCATCCAGCTTTATTGTGGGTCCAACAAGAGCTTTTACTGACGATATAGTTAATAAAAGCAAAATAGTCATAAAAGACCTGCATTAAAAATATATATATATAGTTTACTGAATCATTAGCTAAAAGCATAGGTTATAACATATATTCAAAAATACAACTTTGAAAAGCATATTGGTGACAAGCGGACAACAGTTCAAAAACAACAAATTCACTAGGTCTTTCTCTTTAAATAAATATTTTTTTTACCCAGTGCTTATTTCCAAGCTGTCAAAAAGAAAAGAAAAATCAAGATGAATATCGTCATTCTCTTCTTGAAATCTGTCCTTCAGATTTGTATAATTTTATTTCATGAGCTTTGGAAATTGCTAGTAATTGCTTCTTTAACACTGCTCTCTAATTAATGCACTTGGAACAACGCTAAACAACATTGCAATATTATATGTAAATGTTATGCCCTAAAGATAAGGTTCTTTTTATTGCCAAGTGAAAGTTTTCTAAACAAAAATTTTCTTTTATATTCTGAAGCAAGACGTTTGACTTTAGGGAATCTTTAAGTCATGTCCTTTGAGTGTTATTGCTTTTGAGCTAGTGTAATTATTAATTTGTTCAAAAGATCTCCACACATCTTTATTCAATTTCATTTATTTCTGCACCATAAGCATAACCTATGATATTTATTAGTTTGTTAGCCCCCTCCACAACTATTTCTTTATCAAAGTAACTCTTTTGGTTTCTATGAGATAGTGAGACGAGGCTTCTGTGGAGGCAAGAAAAGTGCAGATTTAGCTGTAATTGACTTTAGGAAGGGAGAAAAAGTCACAGACAAAAAATAATCAAGGCAAATGCAATTCATGTTTTATCTTTTATCCTGTACTCTGTGGGATGTAGGCAATAATTATGAAACCATGGAGCAAAGGTGATCAGGCAAGCCATTTGAACAATAATTTCATCAAGTTCAGGAATGCACATTTAAACCATGAAACATTCAGTAAGCATAAATGAAGACGCTTATGGGTTGATGATGACTTTACTTTTCTCTAACATTCATGGCAGAAGACAGTCTATAACAACCAGTACCCAGATATATTCAGAAACAATTATGAAACCAGTCCCAAGGTACTGGTAGTTAAAAAAGGTGATAGCAATATATCCTTTAAAAATAATAATTTCACTTCCCCTGCCCCCTCCACCAAAATGGATGGTGGAATTGTTACAGTGGAAATTGGCAGTGGAAGGAGCATTGACAGGTTAAGGCTTGCTTCTTGGTCCTGTCCCAGTGATCATATGTGCTGGAAAGACACCAAAATCTTGAGAACCTACCTGTACCAGAAAAAAGCAGGAGCCCTTGACGGGGGCTCAGAAAGCATTCAGGTAGGAATACTCTGGGGGTGAACTGGTTTGCTCTAGTGGTCAAGTAGTCAGATTGCCAGGGGGGGAAAAGAGTGACTCAATCACCCTGCAGGACAAATGTGTATCTGATTGAGCCCAAAGTTCATGCAAACAACCCTAACAGTACCTGGACATGCTTTCATACTACTACAGGCAAGTCAGTCAGTCAGCTGCCATGTTTTAAAATGTATTGCAACAACCTTCTAAATTTGCTTCCAAAGCTTCCTACTCTCCAGAAAGTTTTATTTGCCTTAATAAAGCACTACTTTGCCAACTCCTCCTGTGAATACAAAACAGTCTTGACAAATATTTTACAAAATAGAAATGAAGTTTTATGACATCATGCCCACACAGTAGCCCTAGCAATTCTCATGGAAATAATAATGTCTCCAGGTAAATCTCAAAGTGTAGTAACGCATTTCTACAGATAGATAATCTCACCGTTGTTATTCGTGTGCTAAAAGAGAGAGAAAAAGCAAAAGTGTTCTGCTTATATACCGCCCCATACCACTACAAGTAGTCTCTGGGCGGTTTACAATTTTGATTACAGTGTGCAGGCTACACATTGCCCCCCCCAGCGAGCTGGGTACTCATTTTACCGACCTCGGAAGGATGGAAGGCTGAGTGAACCTTGAGCCTGCTACCGGGGATTGAACCCAGGTCGTGAGCACAGTTTTACCTGCAGTACAGGCATTTAACCACTGCGCCAAGAGGTTATTAAATCCAACTTGGGCTTTTGTTGTTGTTGAACATTTCCTGGAAATCAAAGATGAAAATACTTTGCTTCTCCAGTTTGACTTTATCTTTGTACTAGGATTTCCAGGAAGTGTATGTGGTTGGGTTGGATTAAATTGTCAAAATTTGTACCCAATTGTTTATTCTGTTGTGATTAAGTAGACTTGCAATTTGGCACCCTAATCACCACTTAATTCATTCTCATTTGGGACTAGATACGAATTGCCGTAATAGTGCTTTTCTTAATTATGTCAATCTGCAACTTGAGTAGAAAATCAATAGACAAGTTCCAAATGATGCACATTCTATTGCAAAATTAAATGTCTTTGTTGGTCGACTTTGTTGGTTCACTTATTAAAGTCTCTGAATGTTTTGGAAAGAGGTTTTTTTTGTACAAATGGTTTAAATATCTGAATAATCTGAGTGGAGGGTGAAATCAGAGAGAGAGAGAGAGAGACGAAGAATAGAGATAATGAAATTATTTCATTATGTAATGAAACAAAATGAAACAAAACACCATTTTTCCCTCTAAGAATGAAATTATTCATCCCAGAGGAAATGGCAGGGGAGCTTCCTCAAGCTCTTCCCTGTAAATTCCCAAAATTTGGAAAGGTTTGGAGGTCAGGGGGCTGAGTTATTAAGTTCCAAAGTGAGTGCACCTAGGGAAAAAACATTATACCATATTTTTCCATCTATATGACACCCCCAACCCCAAATTCCAGTTTTGCAACCGCACGTTTCGCTACTCAGCCTACTTCCATGAATAAGACAACCCCCAATTTTTCAACTTTAGACAAAATATAGTCTTACCCATGGAAAAATACTGTAATTGAATCTGGAAACTACAATAGCCCCCCTGCGGGTAAGTAATTAGCGCCGCCGTGGCTTGGCTTCTGAATCCTGATTCAATCAATTAGAAGCAATATTTTTCCTAGGCACAGGCACTTTGGAAGCTTAATAACTGAGCCCCCTGACCTCAACCCTCTCCAAATTTTGGTTGTTTACAGGGAAAAGTCCATTCTTGCTCTGCAATGATTTCGGTGCCGAAACATGGCTGCTGTGATCACTACTTTGGGGTACATAAATAGTGTATGTTCCAATGACATATGAGCCTCAGGTTATCTGCAAATCTGAAAAATGGCCCATGTGCCCATTGAGATAGTCCAATCCTGCTATACTTTATAATATATGTAACATTCAAAATATAACATTTATATCCTGTCTTTCTGTTAAGATTCTTGAGGGTTTACGGTACTGCAGCCATATAATGACAGCATAATTGTTTAAAACAAGCCCCTGAACAACATTGTGGCAACAGTGATAAAAACGAGCTAAAGACCACTGAGATATACAGACAACAGCCCTACACACATGTATTAAGGAATAGGCCCTATCAAACTGAAGGGGACTCACTTTCGATAGATGTGTACACAGAATACACTATGTCTACTTTTCAGCACTTAAAGCAGAATTTTCTCTGAAAGATAGACTGAAAGACAAAAAGGCCCCCAGCAAGTATAACAGTATCTGTGCTTCTGTGAGAAGGCAGCTTAGAAGCTAGTGTGCCACAACCAAAAACATGGCTCTTTCCCTTAGTCACCCTCAGACTCTCAGTGATAGGAGTACTTGTGGCAAAACATGCCCTAAAACAGCAGTTTCCAACCTTGGGTAACCCAGGTGTTGTTGGGCTGCAACTCCCAGAAGTCTTCCTCACCAGCTGTGCTGGCTGGGATCTACTATAGCAGTGGTGGTGAACCTTTGGCACTCCAGGTGTTTTGGACCACAACTCCCAGAATTCCAAGCCTTTATTACCAATCACAAAGGACTGTGGGAGTTGTGGTCCAAAACATCTGGAGTGCCGAAGGTTCGCCACCACTGTATTATAGCATTCATGGAGTGCTCAGACTCAAATAATATCAAACATAGTGAAACAGACCTGTCTCAACTGAATAAAGATTACTCCAGTTGATGATTTGGGGGAGATAAAATATTGTTGCACTGCATATCATAGAAGTGCCTTAAAATAATAATGGACTGGGTATTCAGTTCTTTTCTGTGAAAAGTCACACTACTATTGTGTGCAGAAAGGACTCAAATCCAGTGTGAGATGACAGAAGTGGGCTCGTCCGCGGAGTTACCAAGAATACAGAATGAGGAAGAGTCTATTATTCAAGAAAGTCCAGAGGAGGAGAAAGATGTCAAGAAAGTGGAAGATATAGAGATTAAAGGAGAAGAGAGTGAGAAAGGATCAAGATTTAGGTTTAAGCCTTCAAAGATTATAGAGGGATTCATGGCCATAGTGAGAAGCGAAGTAACATGGGAAAGGCTACAAGAAGAAGTAGAAGAGATAAACATAGGAATAGAACAGAGAGAGACACAAACGGATGGGAGGGATGAAGAACATAAGATTGTAAGAGAAAGAGGAATACAGACGGATGATTGGAAGGTAGCAAAGAAAGATAAAATATTACAAGTAGGAGGAAGGTATGGAGACAGGTCAGTGGGAATGTATTGGCACACAGGAGTGCAGGTAAATAGAGATATGGAGAAAGTAGTAAGAAGAGTGGGTACACAAACTGAAGATAGAGTCAGTCGAATTCTGTTTAGGGAGGCGCAGACACAGACGGAAGGTCTCGAGGCAGAAAGAGGAGGGGGAGTCGCGAGGGGAGAGAGGACGGTTAAAGACGTTAGGGAGGGAGTGCCAAGGAGAACGGATGTTTGGAGAAAGGTGGAGACAGGGCTCCCCTTACCCACTCCAGAAGGACCTCCTAGATTCCCTACTGGGACATCCCTTCCTATAAAGAAAGAAGGAAAGGGAAATAATCCTTCGGGTCCAGTAGGATGGATTCCCGGCTGGGGCTGGAGCCAGCCACAGAGCACTCAACACCCTTATTGTGGGGGCAATTGCGGGAACAGGTCAACAATGCCGATGCAAGCTCCACACAAGTAAATGATAGAGGTGGGAGAGAGAATAATATTTTGTTGGAAAACTGTTATGATCCTAGTTTTGATCTCCCTGTTTTGACCCCTGTTAATAAAGAAGAGATGTTAAAAAAGAAACAAAAACCAAGAGATGAAGAGTTGAATAAAAATTTGTTTATTTTGCAAGAATTACCGCAGTCTCCTCATGATTCTTCCAAAAATTCCAAAGATTCCGGAAATGAACCCTCACATCCAGCAAAGGCTTTTGTTGGAATAAAGATGAGGATGTGGTGATTCCATTCCCACATATCTCTGAACCCCAAAGTGGCACATGCACAAGGAAGCTGAGATGCCTGGATTCCCAGAAGTCCTAGGGCCAGTAGGAACCGATGTGCTCAGCTAAGCTCAAGGAGGCAGTAGACAGGATGGCAAGGCCAGAGGAAAACAGGATATCAGGACATCAGGACACATCTGCTCCGTAAGCCCAAGGCCCACAGCTTCCTTCCCTTAGTCCTTATCAATAACAAGCAATATGATCCTCCAGATAGGTGTGCATTTCCCTCCCACCAATGGAATGTCTTTCCTCTGTCTATTTTTCTGCTCTTATCAATAAAGACAGGTCTTTCAGGCAGCGTTATCAACACACAAACACACATACAGCATACAGCACACACACACACACAGCCATGCACGCAGCCCAGAGAGACACAGACAGAAACACTACCTGAGGACCAGAGATGATTGCACCCCAAAACTCTGTGTGTGCTCAATCCATAACGCTACAAGATTGATTCCCATTTCCTTTAATCTCTGCAGTCTTCTGTGAGACTACAACAGAGTTCCAAAGAGTACCCTAAAATTATAGAGCTGTTTTGTGGGCTATACTGCTTCTGGGGTAAAGGGGCATAGGAAAAACTGTGTCCCATTTAACTAGTGGGGAAGAGTGTTGAGCGGAATTTGAGAAAAGAGATGCTGCAGCCAGCAAAGCATTTAACAAGTTCAAGTGTGTGAAAGGACAACCACCACCACCACCACTGCTACCTTCCTCCACCATCACCACCACCTGGAACACACATCACAGCCTTCTTTTTATACAGACCAAGCTGTGGCTGAGAACATGTGCTTGCCATGATAAAAAGCAAGAGGTCAGGTTTTTGTTCTCTAGGGGGAAAACAACATCTCTTATTAGAATAACCGACCTGAAACCACATCTATTGTCTTTACTTTGAGAATGTTCACATCTAAATACATGCCATTGAAACCCTGGGCTCTTGTTAGTTGTAGCCTTTTATGTAGATTCTAGAAAGAGTTGGCTTTCAGTGATAAAACCGAAGTTTAAGCAAAATGTCCCTTTTTGTGTTTCCAAAATATTCCCCAAAGAAAAGAACCTCACTGTTTTCCCATTACAAATTTTCTGAGCTTGGAACTGTTACCTTTTTGGATCACAGGTCCCAGAAGTAGCCCAAGAAAATAATGTTTCCAACATTTTCATTTCCTGAAACCTTCTGCTGACAATTGCTGGATCACTTTCAAAAGACATTTTATGGATTTTAAAATTAAAGTTATGATTAATACCCCCAACCCCCAGTAATTGATTAGAATAAATCAAAGAATGATTATCTGGATTTCCCTCCTTCATCATCAACTTAAAGAAATGTGAAAAACTGTATGCTAGAAAACTGTATCTTTTTGCTTTATGATGTTTAGCAGACAGACTGCAAAAGCCTACCCTTCCAGAAGTTATAATTTCACATCCTCTCAATGCGTGAATTTCACCCTTGATCAACATCATCAAAACAAATAATTATTAGAAATTGCATTTTGTGAGGTCTTATGAAGTGATGTGTATGTAGTTGCAGTTATTACAGGGTCTTTTCCCCTTCTGTTTGAAGGTTGATAACATAACCTAACAGCCAATTAATTATTGTGGGCACCCACACGAATCAAAGCATAATGACCTTCATCTCATCCTCAATTGTTGCCCTGGCACAACCCAGTCCTTCAGCTGTTCTACAGTGCACACACTTTAGCCTTGGGGAGAAAGTGATCTGTCCACTCTTTAGCAATAAAACCCAGTTTTGCAACTATCGTTGATACTCTCTGACAGCATCTCCAGGAAGACAAGTAATATGTGAGTTTCCTCCCTTACCACATCAGAAAGATCTACTACAAGATGGCCCTTACAGTATATCTCACCTCATGGTGTTGTAGCCAAATGGAGTCTGCTTTACTCTTTCCCATCAGTTGCCCAAGAGATCTTTGAAAGCTACAAGTGATTTTTCAATCTGGAGATTTAGCACTTGCTATAATTAGAATACGGAATTGGAAACCACTTCACACTGTGTTAGTTTAGCGTGACTTGAGCCAGGATGAATATGAAATATTGACCCATTCATGTAAAAGTAACTTATTTTCTTGCTTGCTACATTTATAAAGAGTTGTAACTAAGGCATAATGATTTGGGTCTTTTCCCATGAAGGCAAACACCCAATATCATGTTCCTGGGGACTTGTCTCTGCCTTATCTCCTACAAGGACAGTTTACATAAAAGAGCAGCAAAGTCTCAGGCACTAAAACTCCTAGCTGTTTCTGTGCATTTACAGTTAATGAGATCAAGGTGGCACACACTGCTCTCTTTTTCTTCACAACTAGAGATGGGCATGAATCAGAAAAATGGTGATTTGATTCCATTTACAATTTTTATGATGAATCAACAAAACAATTTGATCCATTTTCCCCTTTAAAACTCTATAACCACCACCACCACCCAGTACCAAAATGACAGAGAGGACTCCCCAGGCTCTCCTCTACAACCCCTGCAAGTTTTATGACGTTTGGGTTTTTCTTTGTCTGAACTATGCACCTCCAAGTAGGCCTCAGAGATAGCAAAATGACAGAGAAGCTTCCCCAACTCTCTTATACGATTCCTCCAAGTTTGCTGAAAAATGGGTTTCAGATACCTCAGTTATACATGAATAAAGTGGGTCCCGCAGGAAAGTTCCCTTTAGCAACTAGCTTGGGGAAACCCAATATTCACCAAACTTGGAAGGATTGTAGAGGAGAATAGGGGGAAACGTCTCTGTAATGTTGTGTCCCTATGTGCCTGGGGGAAACTTTCCGGTGGGTGTGTAACTCAGAGATCCAAAATGCAATTTTCACCAAACATGGTTTGTAGAAGAGAGTCAAGGGAAGCTTCTCTGCAGTTTTGGTGGCTCTAGGTGCCCACGGAGCCATTTTATAGGACAATCAAATGACAAATTTAAAAATCACTAAAATTCATCGATTTATATTCATCGGAGGATTGATGTGTACAAATACAAAGTTATGAATTAGTGATTTTAATGGATTTTTCAGTTTGTTTTTTAATTTGTGCTCATCTCTATTCAAAACAATCCTGCAATTCAGGCACAAGTCAGGTTAACTGACCATACATGGCCAGTGGTCACCCAGTGAGGTGTATGGTTCACTGGGAACTTCAAGCTGGATCTCCCAAATCTAACTCCAAAACTCAAAAGTATAAGCAACACTGGTTTGGGCAGATTAGCTCTAATCCAGAACTGGAATAATTAGTACTAATTAGTATGAATGAATGTTGCCCATGAATAACTTTGTTCACTAAATAATCAGTAGTGAAGACAATGGACGTCAGAAAATCAAAGTGTTCTGCTTATATACCGCCCCATACCACTACAAGTAGTCTCTGGGCGGTTTACAGTTTTAATTACAGTGTGCAGGCTACAAATCTACAATAGATAAATGAAACTGAAGACCCTGAACTTTTGTTAACCAGTGAATTTGGCAGTTCATCAATGAATTAAGAAGCCTCTCAAGAGTGTCTTCTCTGTTGGCCCTCTTGATTGTTAAGTAAGCAGTTTTATTTAGCATATGTTTTGGTTAAAGGATAGCCCTCATGCTGAAACCTATGAGAAGTACCTGAGAAGTAGTAGAACTACTGTAGTTAAGCAAAACTCTGAAAAAAGACTTTAAAAATACATCTGGGGTTGCAACCATTGAACCTGTTAACAACATCTCTAAAATCCAACAGAGCAAATAAATAGATGAGTACCTGAATAAACCACACAGTAAACCCAGCTACAAAACATGCTGGGCTCCATGACCTCTACAGACCTGAGATAATTCCAAGCAGAAGTGTAGTTCTCTGTAGTCTACAGAAAGAATGATCAGAACAAGAGGCTTGATCTCAGAAGTTAAATACAACAGATGTAAAAGGTCAGGTCAATCCATTTGTTTTCTTTCAAAGAAGCATTGGGTACACACTTTAAAAAGATCAAAAAGTCTCTTTAAGGCTCCCAAGTTCCAAAGAAATGAAGCTCTCTACTGCTCTAGCTAGAGAGCAGATGGCACCAGCTTAACCTAAAGGAAGCTCTCTAATGAACATTTGTAATTCTTAGGACTAAACTTTGCTATTTAGCTTACCTCTGATGGATTCTGTGAACTCTGAGACAGAAAATGAACACACAAAATAATACAAACGGTGTATAAATCAATTCTGTTTCCTAGAAAGAAATAAAAATTTGAAAAGACCTTGATGGGCTGAAGCATGGAACTGAAAACAACAGAGTGATATTTAATAGAGATAAGTGCAAAACTCCACATTGGTGGTGGTGGTGGTGGTGGGGGACACAGCTGCAGGACACTTGGCCCAGTTACATTATGAGCAAGAAGGATCGCGAAATTGTTGTAGATCACATGCTGAATAGGATCTAAAAGTGCAATGTGTGGATGCAACAAAGGCAAATGCAGTGGAACCCCGATTTACGAGATTAATCCAGTGCTTCTCTACAGACTCCTCTTAGTGGGGGCTTTCTGAACAGGCTTGATGAAGCCCATCCACTTGGCTAGAAATATTTCCAAGAAAGACTTACAAAGTGTGAACAGAAACACACAAATCTCATGGAAATGACTCATGTGATAGCTCCACTTGTGTTTGCAGATGTTATGGCATTAAATCGAACGACGTCATTCCTGATGATGGGGAGGCTTCATTGGAAGAGGAGCTGAATCGTTTTGTGGTGCTGTAACTTAAATTGAGAGTGAGGAAAGCCTGTCTCAAAGGCCAAACATAAACATCTTTAATATTGAGCTGAAGGCCTGAACTGTTGTAGTTCTGAGATCACAAAGGAATGTAAGCAGAGGATGAAGATCCATTCCATCCAAGAAGCAAGTGAACTCTGATTGGCCTAAAAGGACATGTGACTATTTTACCCATGCTGTGAAGAGAGACAGAGAGAGAGAGAAGGAGAAGGATTTTTTCTGGAGGGTTTCTGCATATGGACTAATGGACTATGATTAATCATGTAGTTTGCATAAGGGATTTGAGGAGGCTCTGCCTCTGAAGCTTGCTTTAGACATTATAAAGTAGGGAAGGGAAATCATGTCTTATTATTTTCCAGTAAGCTAATATTTCTGTGAAATTCCATCTTTTCAATAAAATCCTTTACTTAATATTCAAATGAAGGTGCCTATGCTGAGTACTTGCTGAAAAATTATTTTAATTAGCAAATACAGTAGGGCTGGGTGATCAATAAAGACCCACTTGGAAGCAATTAAAGGTAATTAATTTCTCCAGATAGTAGTTCTGGGTAGAGGAGGAAAAACCCCTGTTAAGCAATTTCTGTTACAGGTGCGAAGACCATAATTTGGCCCTTAACATCAATAAAACCAAGGAGCTCATAGTGGACTACAGAAGAAATAGATTAGGCATTCAGCTTCTTATCAATGCAGAGCAAGCGGCCAGTTTTTAGTTTCTGGGGGTTGTTATTAGGGAGCATTCATATTGGGGAATTCATATTGCAGCATTGGTTAAGAGGGCCCAGCAAAGATTATATTACCTGAGGCTTCTCAGGAAGCAACAACTGAATGAATAACTGCTAGTTACCTTCTACTGCTGCACCGTAGAGAGTATTCTAACCTACCGCACCTGTGCAAGGTTTGCCAACTGCAGAGTGGTGGATAGGAAAGCACTCCAGAGGGTTACCACTATTGCCCAGAGGATTATTGGTTGCCTTCTCCCCTCTTTGGAGGAACTCTACAGCTCCTGTAGCCTTAAGGAATCTGGGACATTCCTTCTTTCAATTATTACCATCTGGCAGACGGTATAGAATAATAAAAACAAGGAAAAATAGATTGAAAATCAGCTTTAATCCCAGAGCTGCAACCATTTTGAATTATTCCATATAGTCAAGTGCAATATAAATGTGACAATATGGGGTTGCGCAATGGTGAATAGAATGTGAAGAATTTGAACGTGAGAGATGTGTTTTATGTGTTTTATGTTTTATGTGTTTTATCATGTGCACTGGAGATGGCATTTAATTTCCCTGTACAAAAGTACAGTGGCAGTAAAGTTCATCTTATTTTAAGGGAAGGCAGCGGTGTAAGTCCCTGAACAATCTTATCCCATGGAGCAGCTATCACATCTAAATAGTACTCTGCATGCACCACTTTGTATAGCAAAGATCCTCTTTTCCACTTCGTCTCCCATTTATGCCATCAAGCGTAAGGAGTCCACAGTAGTTGAACGATAGAGGCCTCTAAGAGGGATTATAAACAAGGATGTCTTACGACATAGCTGTAATTCAAGCTTTGAAGAACTGTTTCAAAAATTAGCCATTTCAATCACATTTGCATCTTGTTTCCATGGCAAGCAGGTAAATGAATTCTGTTCCACGTTATCCTTCTGCACTCCATCTAGCCCTGCTGATGTTCAGTACTGTGAAAGATGAGTTCATTTGGACTCCCACTGTTAAATTAAATTTATTTGGCATGAAGCCCCATTAGTTATGATTAGATCAGTACAAAGGTCTATCACCTCCCAAGACTCCAATGCACATGAATAGGTGCACTGCATTAATCCAAGCCAGGTTTTTAAAAATGGTGCACCTTGAACTTAACATCATTCAAGGTTGGTTTTCTAATGCACTTAGGCGAACGGAATGTAGAGAACAGAAGGCAAGGCAAGGCAAGGCAAGGTTATCTGCATCCATTTCATTTATGCAATCACTCTTTCCTGCAGTTAGTTTAATGTAGCTCTACTTTCACTTTGGCGGCAGCAACTCTAATTTATTCTGCCTGTACATCTGGGGGGGGGGGTACTAAGTTATTAACAGAACTTAAAGATCCCTCCTATCCAGACCATTGGTTCTTACGGGTCTGACTGCACAGTTTCAAGCGAGGGATGTTCTCTGCCCCCAAATGGGGAAGGCAGTGATTACTGGGGAACTTGATGAAAAATAAGGGTGTTTCTAGGAATTTGTTATTCCTTTTAGTTAGCTAGGAATAAGGTCAAATAAACAACACAAATGTGGGAAGATCAGCCTAGTCTCGTCAACACCCTTCCTGGTTTTGCACACAAACTAGCACTGTGTATGATAAAATCAAAGTAACTTTACAGCTACCATCTGTTGTAAAAGTCAGAAGAACAAAAGGACCGGGAAATGGAGTTTCTAGCATGCAGGAAGCCCTTCATAGCTGGTTCTTGGAGGATGTACCGAGAAACAAGAGGAATTATCAATGAAACAATGGGAGTAAAAGATACAGGAAGAGGGGAGAAGGCTTGCCAGACATGGGAAAAGAATTTTACCAATCAGATTAATGGTAATGATCAATCACATTTGGTTGTAAAACCTCACACTGATACCTGATATTTGTGCACCCAAGATTTCCATTATTCTGTCTGAAATCCAAAGTACCTGATTTGACCTTGAGCCCTCATCCCCTTCTCTCCTAGTTAAGCCCTGGGTTTAACTGAAGGCTGGGAATAAGACAGCCCAGAGTGATTTTTGTACACACCAGAACCACAACAGTGATGTGTCGTTCTGCATCAAAAACAGTTTTTGGACTTTTTGTCTCTTTTTTGAAAAACTCTTTTCAATTTGATTTCCTGCTGCCAAAGGGAAGAATCATGCATGTAAGATGTGAGATTCCTTTTGAAGTGATGAGTGGGGCTCAATACACCTTGTTTTGTGAAGAAATTCCACTTTGTAAAAAAAAGTATCAGTGACTAGTTTTGTTCAGAGGAGGTGATGAAGATCTGTAAAGGTCTTTAGGTTAGGAAAATGTCAGATGAACCTCTGTAAAGCTCTTAGATTAATTCAACTCTTGGACATTGATTTGTACTTTTGTAAACTGACTTCTGTGGATGTACCAGTTCCTTTGCTTTGTAAACTGAGTTGGCAATTTAACAGTTTTCATGTGTTAATGGGAGAGGAAGCAATGTTGTAGTTACATTGTCCATTTCCCCCTATTTTATTTATTTATTTATTTATTTATTTATTTATTTATTTATTTATTTATTTATTTATTTACCACCCAACTTTCCAAAGGAACTCTGGGCGGTTCACAACAAGAGAATCCATACAATTCAGCTATATAAACAAATGTAA
The DNA here is from genome assembly GCA_037367245.1 of Phrynocephalus guinanensis. Taxonomy (NCBI): domain Eukaryota; kingdom Metazoa; phylum Chordata; class Lepidosauria; order Squamata; family Agamidae; genus Phrynocephalus; species Phrynocephalus guinanensis. The sequence goes on along the minus strand of CM074735.1, from coordinate 91,859,696 downwards.
AACAATCCCAATCAATCAAAACATTAAATCAATTTTAAAAAATGGGATATACAATGGCACCGAAAAAGAAGGGAAAAGAGAATAGGATAAACCACCATTAGTCACCAATAGCAGCCTGGAAGAGCCAAGTTTTTAATTGCTTCCTAAAGGTTGAGAGGGGCTTCATGGACCTAATTCCGCTGGGAAGCTGGTTCCACCAAATGGGACCCGCCACAGAAAAAGCACGGTTCTGGGTAGAGGTCTTATGAGCTTCCCATGGGGTAGCGACTCTAAGCATGAAGACCTGGGATGATCTAGTGGGCCAGGCCAAAGAAGATCTTAGGATGATACACTCTGTCATTTGAACATTAGGAAGAACTTCTTGACGGTTAGAGCTGTTCGGCAGTGGAATATGCTGCCACAAAGGGTGGTGGAGTATCCTTCCTTGGAGGTTTTTAAGTCTTTATGTTATTTTTAAGTCTTTATATCTAAGACATAGTAGGTAGTCCCTCATTCAGGAAAAGCTTGCCTGAAGAGGAAGGTTTTTGCTTGTTTCTGGATAGATAGCAGAGATGGGGCGGTCCTGGCCTCCAGCGGGAGGGAGTTCCAGAGTCTGGGAGCAGCAACAGAGAAGGCCCGTTCATATGTTCTTATGAAACACCCCTGTGAAGGTGATGGGATGGAGAGAAAGGCCTCTCCTGATGAAATTAGCATCTGAGGTGGTTCATACTGGCTTTCATACCAGTGTAAATCAGTTATAAATCTCAGAGGTAAATGGTTACCAATTTTTTAAAAAATCAAACCTTGTATTTCTTGTTCCTTACTAAATCACACAACTGCAGTTTAGCAAAGAAAAGTCATGACATTTTAACTAGTGGCAAATTGCTGGTGAGATCTATACCATTTCACTTATGCAAATGCTCTCTCTCTCTCTCTCTCCCTCTCCCTCTCCCTCCCTCCCTCCCTCCCCCCCCTCTCTCTCTCTCTCTGTGTGTGTGTGTGTGTGTGTGTGTGTGTGTGTGTGAGAGAGAGAGAGAGAGACCGACAGAGACAGAGACAGACAGAGGGAGGGAGGGAGGGAAGGAGAAATAGATGAAGAGGAAGAAAGTCATCTGATAGCTGTAACCTTCATGATTTTATCTAACCCCCATTTAAAGCTATCCATGTTGTCAGTCATAGCTATTGTCAGCAGTAAATTCCAGTCTAACTTATGTGGATGCAGAAATATTTCCTTTCTTCTGTCCTGAATGACTTTATTATGAGAAGGGAAGAAAAACACCTTCCTGCCAGCTTTCCCCAAAGTGTGTAGTTGTACACTCATTTTATATTCCAGAATATACAAAATTATATACAGGATGGTGAATATGTCTGATGAAATGCAGTTGCAGCTGTGAAAGCACATGATTCTTAATTGTGGGGAAGACTGGAACCTTAAACTTCTTCAGCCAATATACTTACCATTCATCAGATCTTTGTACATAACATTTCAAAACACCTGAGAAGGACTAGTATTTTTCTTCAAATCCACTTGGGTGTTTGTTGAGGTTTCAGCACAACAAAGGTCCTTTTTCAGATGAGTGTTATATAGATGATTATATCTGTAGGAATGTGTTCTAAAATTCTATATTAAAAGCAATCCTGAGAAGTAAAATATCAGCTCATGAGGAAGGAAGAGAAACATATTAGTCAATTTTGGAGGGAGAGCTGAAAAATTAAAATACGGAGGCTCTTGTTCCAGCACCACAGACAGTTCCTTTATACTTGACATAATGTTCAAGACTTTTATGTGAAGACCAGACAGTCTTGAAAGTTTGCTTGGTGGTTCTTGATGAGTGTGATAAAAGCTTTATGGCAGAAGGGGTCAGTGTTTGAGAAAAGGAACCAGACATGGATAATGTTAAGTCACTCTGAAGGATGGCTGAGTATTTAGATGGAGTGCATATATAGTATAATTGCAATTTGTCCAGAGTCCCATTTTCTAAGTTCCTCTAGTACAGTGGTTCCCAACCTGGGGGTCAGGACCCCTTTGGGGGTCGAATGACCATTTCACAGGGGTTGCCATAAGCCAGTGAAGGAAAAGGCACAAATGGCTTGGATCTGGAGGTGGAAGGGGAGGAGGGAGGGAAGAGTGAGTTGCAGCTTGATAGGTTGGAGGGGATGTCAGTCAATGACACTGGAGGCTGTGATTGGCTGACGGTGCCTATAGAGGGAAGTTCTCTATGGAACCTGGGCAGTGGCCTGCCAAAGGGGGCTTTTGGCCTCTTCCAAGCAGGGCAAGGGGTCACCACAACATGAGGAACTGTATTAAAGGGTTGCAGCATTAGGAAGGTTGAGAATCACTGCTCTAGTACATTTTTTTACTTCAATTGAGCTCTGAGATTTGGGTTAAGTCTTATATGTTATTATCTTCAACACTCCTTATTTAAGCTTACTTTACTCCTTGTTTTAGGTGGCTGCACAGATTATTCCAGGAACTCCACCATTAGCACTGGAAAAAAAGGCAGCAACCATGTGTGTTATAGTGTTTCTCTGTAGCATTAAATACAAAACAATTCCTCCATTGACTTCAGTCCTGCAATGAAAAGTCTGTCCTCAGTAGATTGGTAACTAGTTTGAAAATATTATTGCTTCCTTTGTTGCAAACCTTTCCAGAATATCACATGCTACCTGTGCACTAATATTAGCAATTAATCTCTTGCCTTGAATTGTGTGCTGAAAAGTCACATCTGATCAAAGGTAGTCTTTTGGGATTAAAGACCCTTCAAAAATCAAGCATGAATGATTAGGACGATAAAAGCTACTTCCATTTTTTCTGACGAGGTCCCCCATCTTGTGATTTTTTGTTTAAGAAATTGCACCTATATTCTTATTTTCTTTGTCTTGTCAGAAAGTTTGCTATTCACTTCCTTCCAGATGAATAAAATAGGTCACTCACAGATTATCAGGATAATCTATAGCTGTAGTTTGGAGGAGGATCATAATGCAATTGCTGGTGATGAGAAGTACTGTATCACAGAAAGATCCTTCTTATATCATAGGCAGAATCCTGTTAGGAAACACAAAATGCTAACTGCCCATCTTTCATGCTGTGCTTCAAGACATCCAACTTGAAGTTGTGCAAACTATGGAGCTTCTGTATGCACAAGGGCAAATGAACATCTCCTTCTGCAAACGTCAAGAACGCGATGGCCACAAGGGCAGCAGACAGATGCATTCACAGTAAAAATGCAAAGAAGCTTGGCGTGAACGTTTTGAGAAAGCCATAGCATTGGCCAAAATTATGCAGGAGAGCTAATTTGATGAAGGACAGAAAAAAGATCTGTAAAGTGCGTTGGGAGAAGTAAGGAGAGAGGACAGTGACAGAAATGGTGAAGAAGAAGAAAACAACAACCAACACATCAGTCTTTTACCTCCACCACAAAGACAGCAGAAGGTATCCTGTTCATTTGAATAAAATGTGAGTAAAATGATTGGAGCCTCCCATTCCCATGAACAATGTTTATGATTTCTAGCTTCTGAGACTGATGAGCTCAATAAAATATTTAGAGGAAGAAACTGTTTCATATTATTGTTACTAATTTTGGCAACATGTACAGAGGTTTATTGAACTCTGCACAATTCCCGATCTTCACAAATTTTTCTCCTCATTCTATAGTATTATACACTTTACAAAGCAAAAGGCAGAGAGAGTGTTGCTTTCTGGAGATGCTGTTAAATCAATGACTCTAAACTTTTTAAAAATATACAAGCTTCCCCAAAATAATAGTGGCAAACCGGAGTGGAATATCTATCTGTGGAGTGAGTATAAACACAAAAGGGTTTATGTAATGATTGCCCTGAGGATATGTACTCACAGCCCTCAGGAGGCATTCAAAATTGGCAGAGTTCCTAGAATGCCTCATTGATTCCACAGTACCCATTTGTGACTGGAAAAGAAGAGACAGCATATTATTTAAGTTTAATACAGTATACATTTAGTGGGTTTTGCCCTGGTGTTCTCTCCAGTCAGTTCCTGAGTGAAGCTTCAGACAAGGCACCTGCAGTTCTTGTTCTACCCTGGTTATACATCCCTGACGTTTTGATTTGGTTTAGCAATTGATTGGAAATGTCAGAGAAGTGTCCCATGCAGGTAGTCGTTATGAAAAAGTTGACCAGACTGCAGGTAGCAGATACAATGATTTTAGCTTGGTCCCACTTCACATGAGTTCTGGAATCTACCACTATACAGAGCTCTCTCACTGTTAGCACATGATGAAACAGAAGGAAACAAACTTCAATAAGTATCATGCAATACATGTAATCATCATATGCAGAATCATAGTTATCTTTTATCTCTTTCCTGCCCCAACTTCTTCTTTTATCTTTTTCTTCAGTTATCCTTCCTTCCTTCCTTCCTTCCTTCCTTCCTTCCTTCCTTCCTTCCTTCCTTCCTTCCTTCCTTCCTTCCTTCCGCTATCTACTTATTGCATTTCTCCATTCAGTACAGTATAGTATGACCACCGTATCCATGGGGGATCGGTTCTGGGACACCCCGCAGGTAGCAAAATCTGTGGATAAGAGCAACTGCTCTTATAATGGTGGCAGCAGGGGTGGTGGGGTGCCAGGGCAAAAGCTTTCACTGCCGACACCCCCCAAATGTGTGGTAGTGTGGCAGCGGCAAGGAGGGTGTGGCTTCAGTAAGTTCTTCGGCCGCCAGCCTGTGGGGTGGCAGCGAGGAGGGAAGAAAGCCAAAGAAAACTTACCAATGCAGAGCCACCCTCTTCACTGCCGCCCTCTTTGCCACCAAGCTCAGCAGCCGGCTTGTGGGCTGGCAGCAGCGAGGAGGGCTTGGCATCGGTAAGCTTTCTTTTGGTTCCTTCCCTCCTCGCCGCCGCCAGCTTTGTGGCTACTGTTTGCGACAGTAGCCTACTTTGCAACTATTGAATTATTTTTCAAATATTTCCCTACTCAATCTGCGTATAAGTGAATCAGTAGGTAATGGTTCAGAGGATAAGGGGGTCATACTGTACTGGGGAAAGCCTTACACAGAGGCAGCCATTTCATGAAACAGTCATTTCTCATGTTAACCCAATTGGCAGGATTAATAGTCTGGATTTTTTTTTAAAAAAAGTCCTTCAATCAGAGTATACAGAAAAAGGCAAAACAAAACCAGGAAGTCCCAAGGTGCTGCTTTATAGTGTTGGTTTTCAGAGTCCTATACCATAATAAATTGCCAGATGAAAACTGCTGACTGGTTTTCTTCTACATAAAATTCTTGTAATCCTTCCCCTGAGTAACACAATTGATTGTCTGGAATTTCAAAGAGGTCCCAAAACAATGGGGAACAGATATTTTAATTAAATTCCCTTAACTGTCCTTTTGTTTAAGCTCAGATCATGAAAAAACTCATTTTAAACTTTTATTTGGAAGGCTTTTGTTTCCCCTTTGTGCTTTCCTGAAACACGTGTGTGTGTGTGTGTGTGTGTGTGTGTGTGTGTGTGTGTGTGTGTGTGTGTGTGTGTGTGTGTGTGTGTGTGTGTGTGTGTGTGTGTGTGTGTGCGTGCGTGATGGGGGGAGAACCTTTATGAAAGATGTGATGTCTCCAGAAAAGGCTTCACCAAATTCTTCTTCTTGACTGGTAATTGGAACCTTATCTTGCTCTATTTCCCTGCTATTCTCTATAGAAACAGCTAACACTGTTCTGTTGTCTCATGGTCCAAATATACTGTACTTGAAGGAAAAGCTTCTTATGCCTGGATGACTACATGGAAGTTTAGATACAATGGTGACTCCAATTTTATGGATGATGGGGCCATAAGGTCACTCGGGGTTTTAGTCTGCACGTTACAGAAGTCATCCAAAGTGCTAAATCTGTGTGACAGAATAGGCTTAGCAGCTTGTTCAGATCCTATAAAGTGCAGGTTAAACTTCACAATGGTTTTGTAGCCCCTTTGAAACAGGGCTCACCGGAGACCACTGCTTTGAAGTTCTCCCATTCGTGAGGCTCGAATGGTTGTCCAGGGTAGAGATACCAGGACTCAGAACAGTCAATAGGTTCCACTGTTTTGCCTTCACATGAAACCTCTTGTGAGGTTTTCTACCTGAAACAATGAAAATTCATACATCTATTGATGGGTTAAGTTTGTATGACTTGATTCATGCTGGGGAGCAGTGGGTGTTGATTAGGAGAGGGTGAGGAGGAGCCCCAGTGATGAAGCACCTCAGCTCTCACAAAGTGTTGAGGAAGAAAGAAGTGAAACACACACACATAAAGTTCAGCTCCTGTGGTAAGAGCAGGTAAGTGCTCCCCATTTATTCAATCATTTGGTGTGTTAACCATGCATGCCCCATTGAAAGTAATGCAGCACTGAGAAACAACATCTGCATTTGGATGCATAACTGCATGCCCAGCTCAATCCAGATGCTGTTCCTCTTTATTGCACTTTCAGTTTAAGGCATGGTCATTAAGTGCCTTCCTTACTTTCAATGGGTACTTTTGCTTTCAATATTGTGGAGGGTGACAGCATCATTGTACATTTTATTTGCAATCTTAGAGGACATGGATAAACAGGTGGCAAAGAGGCGTGAAATGTACAAAAGTGGGAGACTTTTTGAGGAAGGGTATTTTTGGTTGTTGTTTTTTTTTACACTTTGCAACAAAATTTAGACCTCAAGAATTTGGTGCAGCCCTGCTAAGTTTCAGGTGCAGTTAATTTAAATTTGAGACTTCCTATTAACATAAAGATGAAAGGAATAATTTGTGACCTAGGCTTTTTTCAGTTAAATTTAGGAATAGACATTGAATTTAAGTGCTTAATGTGTGTAATAGAAACAACAGCTTCAGGTATTTTGAAGCATTTGTGTTTTACCTCTCTTTCAAAGGATGAGCATAATTTGATTTTATAAAGCCTTGAAGTAAGGGACTGTCTTTATCTTACCAGCTTTCCCTTAAGTTAGAAACAAGAATTTATGAGCATAATTCCATAGTTTTCTGTATTTTTTAAAAAAAACACAGATACATAATATTGACAAGCATGGTTCAGCTCTAGTGAAGTACTAAAGGGTCTGAGTTTTTTCCTCCACCCGCCCGCTCCAGCCAGAGGAAGTCTGAAAACTTGCCGGCAACTTTATAGTTGCCACAGCCTGGCCGACAGTGGAGAGGGAAGTGAGGGCAGAGCGATCACCCATGTGTGGCTGACCGCTGCAACGTTAAAACAACCCCCTCCTCCGTTCCCTCGCCTGGTGTTCTTTTATTGCTAGTTGCTTGACATAAGGATCAGCCCCTTCGGGTGTACCTTTCTCTGACCTACATTTTACGATCCGGTTTCTTGGGTTCTGTTGTCGCTGCGATATAGGCGGCACAGAAGTGAAGAGTACAGGAAGAGCCGTCTCTTCTTGGCCACATGGTGGAGCATCGCTGAAAGAAACCCTTGGTACAGTACATTTTTAAAACTCATTGAGGTTCCTGTCTCCCTAATTCGGAAAGCATTACGAGAAAGAAAGAAAGAAAGAAAAGAAATAACACGAGGGAGGCTTTCAAAAGTGTCTTTGCATGTGTGTATGTGTGTGCGCGCGTGTGCGCGCGCGCGCGTATTTGCTATGAGTGCAGCTTTCTGCGTCTGCATATGAGATCTTTTCCCCCTCCTCTGCTGGTTTTTGCAATGCTTAGCCAGGCACTTGAAGAAGATCTGGAAAGAGACTTATTGAGATGACCGTGCCTAGCAGCAGTCCCATTTGCAGTGGAGTCGTACACAGTGTCTGGTGCAGCGGCGGCGGCGGCGGCGGCGGCAGCAGCGACAGCAATCACCCATATGGGCGCGGGCTGAGCCTGAGTCCCACCGGCCACCTAGTCGCAGCCATCTGCCTGGGCACCATCGGAAGCCTGGGCTTCCTGAACAATCTTCTGGTCCTGATCCTTTTCTTCCGGAACAAAGTGCTGCGGTCTCCAATCAACCTGCTGCTGATGAACATTTCTCTGAGTGACCTGATGGTGTGCATTGTGGGCACCCCCTTCAGCTTTGCTGCCAGCATCCAGGGAAGGTGGCTCATTGGGCCAGCAGGCTGTGTGTGGTATGCCTTTGTCAACACTTTATTTGGTAAGTACCAGTGTCCTCTTGGGCACCTTTTGAACTGCATGCTTTCTTTACCTTTGTGTGACTCATGCCCTCTCTTGGGCTGGTCTTCCGGCACTGTTAGCTTTGTGCATTTCCCACACTTTTCTCTACAAAGTTTGATGTTTTTAGAAGAGGGCCCTCCACACTTGCTTTCTAGACCTTGCTGCACAGACACTCAGAAATACTAAAAGCAGTCTGGATTGCGAAGGATAAGGCTACAGCATTTGGGGCTTTTAGTCCTGGAAAAAGGCGCCTGAGGGGGGGATATGATTGAGAGGTACAAAATAATGCAGGGCATGAGTAAAGTGGATAGAGGGATGCTCTTCTCCCTCTCACAGAATACCAGAACTAGGGGACATCCACTCAAATTGAGGGCTGGGAGAGTGACAACAGACAAAAGAATATATATTTTTTACCCAGCGTGTTGTTAGTCCGTGGAACTCCCTGCCACAGGATGTGGTGATGGCATCTGGCCTGGATGCCTTCAAAAGGGGATTGGACAGATTCCTGGAGGAAAAGTCCACCACAGGTTACAAACCATGATGAAGATGTATAATCTCCAGTCTTAAAACCGGGGTACTTCAAGGGTCAGATGCAAGGGAGTGGTATCAGGAAACAGATATCTAGTCTTGTGCACTCCGAGATGCATTTGATGGGGCCACTGTGAGATACACGAAGCTGGATTAGATGGGCCTTTGGCCTGGTCCAGCATGGCTCTTCTTATGTTCTTATGTTATGTTCTTATCCAAGAGAGGTCCTGTGCATCACTTGCTATGTTTGCAATGCACTGAGAGTTTGTAATGAATTACCATGACAGAGGAGCTTGGGGACATACGTATTTCTTGGCTGAGGGATTCAGCACGTTATCAGGATGAAAGGTGATGCTTCTCTTTATGCATGTGTACAAGAACGAAAAGCACAGGTGTTGGGGAGGAGGGGGAGTTTCTCTCCCCACAATCCTAAATTGCCTATTTATGACAGTTTGATAGTACGTGTTATACACACAAATGATGCTGATATACTACTAAGCATCCCTCCCTCCTGCCCAGAAAAGTTCCTATGGGCACCCTTGACCAGATGTCCCACAGACGGTGTATTCGAGGGACATCAGTTGTCTAGACATTGGAGGAACACAGTTAAAAGTGTTGTATGCACAGGACAATTAGCTTTGGAGTGAGGTGCCTGCTGTTGAAGCTATAATTAGGTTTCTGGGACAATGTCTATTGGTATATAAGCAGAAGCAGGATGAGCAGCCTGGGGAAACAAGGGAGCAGGAAGTGACTAAAAAGTTGTATCTAGGGTTTTTCTTAATTGCAACCCTTGATTTGGTGCAAGTAGAGGATGCTGCAAGTAGAGGATGAAAGATAGGATAGAGTGCTGCAAGTATAGGATGAAAGAGACTTTAGGATGTACAGAAATGAACATAAGATTTCTTATGTGAAGGCCTGGAACTCACTTTCAGGAGGTGAGAAGCAGTTTACAATTGCTCCGGGTGGATAAATGTGACCAGGATGCTGAGGCTCCACTATAGGCAGTACATTCCACCTGAAGATAACAAGACTCACTTTTGAGTAGGCTGCACTTTAATTTTCTGAGAGCCAAGCATGGACTCAGGGGTGGATGCTGAGATATATGGACAAACTTAGATTATTTTGGAAGTATTGTGTGTGTGGAGTGTTGGGGGGAGGTAAAATGTTTTTTGAGAAGAGCAAGTATTTACCCCAGGGTGTTTGTACATCTGAGATGGGAGGTTCTCATGCTAATTGGAATAAAAGACTCTGATGAACAGCAGTAGGAGTGAACTTCACCACAAAGGTATGCATTAAGTTACTAGGCTATGTACTTTTATGCAAGAGTCATTTGTGGAAAACTGTGAGCTATACAGCTATGTCATGTGCAGCCATCTTAATTAACAAGGGGAAAACTTTTTTCTTTTAAAGGATGAGTGAATCTCGAGAAAAAAACAATTGTATATATGGATATTTCCAACAGTAGATAAATAGGTTTGCCCAGAGACTGAAAAAAGCTAGATGCATATTCAGGAAATGGTTAATAACATATTTGATATCATTATTATATTATACTATTTATTTATTTATTTATTTATTTATTTATTTATTTATTTATTTATTTATTTATATAGCTTGTATGCCGCCCGCTACCCAAAGGTCTCTCTCCATGTGAGTATGTGGTCATTTTGACTGGTTTCCTAGAAGGAATGGAGAAAAGATTGCAAACAGAGGTCTTACTACAGGCACTTCAAAGGTTTTCTGTTGTTTACCACCCAGAGTGGGCCCCGGGCTAGATGGGTGACAAACAAATAAACAAACAAACAAAGGCAAAAATCTAACAGAAAAACTGGGAAAACAATATACCCACATGCCAAAGTTTGAAGTTCTAGAAGAAACTTTTTTTTTTAAAAAGGAAGGAAAGATGAATAACTCACAGTTAAAAATAGATTTAAGCTGTTTGACTACTAGGTCAAAATAGTCTGGTTTAGACTGTTTTTGTGAACCATGGCATAACCAGTCTAAACCAGTTTAATCTAAAAACGTCTAAGCAGATAGAAAAGTGTTGACTAACTTTAATAAATAATGGACAAAGTCCTGTCAGTGCTCACACAATATTTGTGTAGCTTCCTGGATAATGGCTGCTTAACCATGACACATTTCAGTCACATGGTTGGTCATATCCCAAGCTGGGCAACCAAGGTTGCATCAACAATTAGCCACAGCAAATCATTCAAAACTTACTGTATATGGATACCAATAGATAGTTTTGGACAATACTAATCAAAATAAGGTAATACTGATCTAATACTAATTATATCTGACCTCCATTAAGTTTTTAAGAAGTCGGGGACACACACATATTCCTTTTGCCTTTGTTCCACAGATTTTTCTGTCTTGTTATGTTGCTATTCTTATGGGCCTTCGTTGCGCACATTTTCAGATGAAATGAAATAAAAATAATAGCTGCAACCATCCACAGTTATATTACATTCTGAAGAATGTACTATTTATCTTTCATACATTCTCAGGCATCCTCAGAAAAATCCTGCAATCCTGTCACTAAAGCCACTGTGCTTATTATGTGCTGTCAGGTTGCATCTGATTTATAACAGCCCCTTAGAAGGTTTTCAAGATAAGTGAGACATTAAGTGCTATTCCCCATGGAGTTCCATTGCCGAATGGGAGATCTGAATTATCCCTAATCTGTCAATCTATCCACCACACCACACTCAGCACAACTAGCATCACTGGCTCAGTATGATCACCGAGGTCTGGTAAAGGTGAGACAGAGAGCATATCCACTGAGTACATCAATGATCTGGATGATGTAGTTCAGCGCTCTGTATCTTAAAAACACCACCCTGTACTAGTTTTCTCACATGTATGGCTTGTATGTTGGTGTCAAGTAAGCAGCGCCATCAACTGTCATTCCTCCTGCTTAGACTGATAGAACTGCCTAACCAGGGGTGGTGGGGGTGGGGGTGGTTTAATGCTTCCCGAAATCGTCTTAAACCTGCTTTGAAGAAAAAAAGAAGGGTGCAGTGGAGAAAGGGAAGATATTTTTTGTTATCCAAATGGAGTGTGGATTTAAGTCATGGTGTGAAACCCACCATCAGAGATAGGATACTGGTTGGAATGTTTAGAAATGAGTCTTGTAGTGTCCTGAGGGATTGAACAAAACTTCTTTGGCATATGTTTTTCCTGTACGGTAGCTGGCTGAATCACTCTGTGAGTTGAGGCTTCAGAGTTAGAGACTGGGAGTTCAATTCCACTCTGTGTGTCCCAGGAAAAGAGCTTACTTATGTAGCCCTTTGCAAGCTGCACAGTCCCCAGGATGACCTCCAGAAGATGGGAACATTGAATCGCTGTACACACCTACAAACACCCTAGAAAGTCACCATAACTAAGAATTGACTTGATTTAGTTAATTAAAATTCTCAGACTGGAAAAAGAGCTGCCTAGATGCCCTAAGCACATCCGATCTTGCTTGATTTCGGAAGCTAAAGCAGGGTCGGCCCCTGGTTAGTACTTGGATGGGCGACCACCACGGGGAATACCAGGTGCTGTAGGAAGCCTGGAGTAGGAACCGGCAAGCCACTCCAGTACTCCTGCCAAGAAAACTCGATGGACATGGAGTCACGTAGAGTCGGTCACGAGTGTAACGACACAACACACACACACACACTCAGACTGGAAAACATTTCTTCAGATTTGGTGGCTGCTGTCCTCAAGCTTAGTGCTGAAATAGAATATGGTTTGGTTTAATCCATGCATATGTAACACTCTTTATCACTAAGGTCTATGATTATGAAATACTAACAGTAAAGACACTCTGGAAAAACAATTCTTCTAATGTTTTATTTTCCTCTACTACATGTGTCTTAGTTGGGAAACAGCTTGACTTAGAAATTTCAAACAATTAATTAATTTTTTTTTTTTGAAAAGTAGCTCTGTTTTCTTGGCTGTACTACTTATTGCTATAGTTCAGACATGATCGTATGTTTACAGTATTTTTGTACGAGTTCTTATTACAGTAGTGGGTGTTTTTGCTTTTGCAGCCTTTGAGCTTTCATGCATTCAAGTCACATTTTCCCCTATTATTTTCACTTTTTTGTACATATAAATGTAGAAAAAAATTACTCTTTGTATGACATCTCCAGTAGGGTCCAAAAATTCACAGGCAGATGGGCTGGTTATAGGGAATATATACCTCTCCAGTTACTGCATCTGTTTCCAGACAAAGCAAAAAAGCAAAGTGTGGCTGCTTATACTCTGCCTGGTAGAGCGTAAACCTCTCTGTGAGGTTTAAAATTTGATTATGCAGGTTACACAGTTTTGCACCTGTAGTGAGCTGCAACACTTATTTTTACCAACCTCAGAAAGATAAAAAAAAGCATATAAGATTTTAAAAAATACAAAAAACCTATGCCCTAAGTAATTTGAGTCCCAAGTTGTTTAAGATACCACAGCTCTCTCTGTGAGCCTGCCTGCGCATTAAAATCATCAGAGGTAGCCTTTCTCTTGATCCCACCACCCTCGTAGGTTCGCTTGAAAGAAGGTCTTCTATGTTTGCTGCTCCCAAGCTCAGGAACTTCTTCTTCTTCTTCTTCTTCTTCTTCTTCTTCTTCTTCTTCTTCTTCTTCTTCTTCTTCTCCTTCCCTCCTCCTTCCTCGCCCCTCTTCCTCCTCCTCTCCTCCTCCTCCTCCTCCTCCTCTCCTCCTCGTCCTCCTCCTCCTCCTCCTTCTCCTTCTCCTCCTCCTCCTTCTCCCCTCCTCCTCCCTCCTCCTCCTCCTCCTCCTTCCTCCTTCCTCTTAGAATTTGTCCCCACTTGGTGGGAGGGGGGTTGTCTTGTTTTTGTCCTTCCATTTGGCATGGTCATGAGCTAGGTCTGAGAGAAACAGGGACAATTTCATATCGTTCCACAAAGTGTTTTCGTCCAGCACTGTTTTGGTCATCCCCTTGGTCAGGCTTCACTGACCTCCAGGGTGAGACCCTTTTTTTGGCCAGAGTTTCCTCATTGGCACACAGGACATGTCCAAACCAACACAGTCAGGCTTCGCATATCTTGTCAGTGATTGGTGCAATGCCCGTAATTTGCTCAGGACATCATCACTGCACACATGATCGTAATTCACAATGAGGCTGGAGGTCCCCAAGGCAGCATCTTTGTTCTCCATAACCCCAAAGCAATGTTCAAATTCTTTAGTTGCTGGCCAGCATTCTGCTCTGGAACTCCTACTGCTGCTAGGATAACTATGACAACTGGTTCCCCCACCCTCCATTTTGTTTTTGTGTGTGGCTGCAGGAAGGAAAGCAAGGGAAGGAAGAATGTATTTGACCTCATGTTCCCCATTCTCCCGATACTGGGATACAGATTACTGTTTTAAATATCCTGTTAAATCATTGGGAACAATCTGTGAATATTTTTAAAGCAGAACCTTAAAAATAGGCACCCTTGTCTTTTTAGTAACATAGCTTAATTTATATCTCCTCTTTCATGCAGCATTTTCTTAGCACGCAATATTTATGTATTTTTCTTTTTAACAAATCATCTGAATCGAGAGAGTGGTTTTTTGCTTTTTCTTTTCTTTTCACATTCTTTTCAGCCTCCTCTGTAAAATGGCTCTGTTTCCTGGACACTCTGGCCTCTGAAACTGATCAAATGTATTTTTTGAATAAATGAACGAATATATACATCCTCCCCCAATATTATGTTGTGTTTTCTTTTCAATCAGGCCAAACTTTGCCTCCCACTGCCTCTCATGCAAGAAATGGTGTTCCTTATTGATTTGAACACTTGATAGTTAACCTTGATACCCAACAAAAGAAGCTACCGAGAGACAATCGGGATGCAGTTGGTTGCCTGATGCCCATAATATCTGGCAGTTATATTTTAAAAAACTGTTTGTCTAGCACTTGTTTTACAAACGGTTTCTCAGGCAAACATCAAGGCTGGATAAACATGTTTTTGCTTCCTGAGAGGTGAAGTTTCAGATTTCATTGCCTTCCTTTATATGTGTGAAAGGTAATCAGACTTGTTAAATTTTCCTTTGATGCTGCCAAACAGGTCATGGTTGTTCAGTACATGTTTGGGGCAGCAGCGCTAGCTTAGAGCCCAGGGCAGGCTGTCCAGCACACTTAGTTTTTGTGCTCCAATATCTTACTGACAGAGCTTTACTTTCAGGTGCCCTCAGAGAGCTGTTTTTTACCCCCCATTCCCTTAGCATCTGTCACCTAAAGCACTGAATGACTCTGCCTAATGTTGCGGATGGCTCTGAAGATACCACACACCATCTTGAAGAATGGAGAAATGCATCTTTGATCTTCATGAAAGCTCATGTGTATTACGCTATACAGAATCTACTGAGACATACAACACCCGCCTTAGTTCAGTGGGACATACTGTCTTGTGAATGAATGTACTATGGTCGCATCTGTTGACTTCTTTACAGCTATACTGTTTTATTGGAAAAAGAAAAAGCTTATGGGAAAGAGATTTTGTTTCACACTTGCAAATCTTGTATTTAAAACTTTCCCATGACTATTAATTTTCATTGGATTTCTTGTTGAAAATTTTGACAGCAAAACCTGATTAATCCATTATAGTTCCTCCCATTAGTAGTTACAATAGCTACTAATAAACTGCTTATAGAGCATTCTAGTGTATGTTTACATAGAAGTAGATACTATGGGGTATAATGGGCCTTATTTGCATGAAGGTGTGGATGGGACTACAACCTTAAACATCTGTGTTAAAACACAATTAACACAGCCCAACTAAACACAATGCAATTTACATCTGAGAAAATCTAAAAAATAACCTAGTTTCAGATAGCAAGTTATAGTAAATTACTTTCCCCTTTCCCCAGCATCTCTAAGCTGAATTACAGTGGTAACATAATGACAGATAAAATCATCCTTTCTGTGGCATAACTGTTCTTTTCAAAGTTGCTTTTAATAGCATATGGAGGGTACGGCTTCATTAAAGGGTTGGAACAGAAATATCAAGTGCTGGTGGAAGCTGCATCTTGGGCCGCTGGATTTAGATTTTTTTTAAAAAAAGAAGTAACTAAAAGTAAAACCATCACTTTCAAGAGACAAAAAAAGCAATTGATTTTCTTTGTCTTGTGCCCTTTTCCTATATGAAAAACACACTACGCAAGAACGTAGAAGACAAGATTTGACTGGTTGGGTTGAATTATATTTTTTTTCTGTTTTTTTTTTATTTGTTTTACTTCATGAATCTATTTTACTGTTTTGCTTGAAGTTTTTATTTGAACATTTCTATGCTGTAAACTGCCCAGAATAGTTGCTTAATGCAGGTACAATGTAGATTGTGGAAACCAGTAACCCAAAATTCTGTATCATGGCCTCGGATTGGCATTCAGATTGCCAGAAAGTTGATTTGTGAGACAACCTGTTTGGCTTCAGTTCTATAAATGTTTTTTTCCAGATAAAATATGTACCTATGAGAAAGCCAATGGGGAATTATTTCTGAGAAGATATGGATAATATTCAGAGTGTGGAAGAGTCATTTTCTCAATTTTCTTCACAACTTGTCTCCATTCCCTGGATTAATCCCCAGAGAATCTAGGATTCCAGGAATTAATAAATCGTAAATAATTATTTGTCAAGCTCTGAAATATTGCAGTGTTAAATCTTTATTTGCATGCAGATCTAATCTTATGTATTTTACAATTTCTATTTAGGCAATATTTTTTTTTGCTCACAGCTTCAAAAATAACCCAATTTTCTTTTCTGACATTTAACCTCTACAACAACTGGCAAGAAAGCTAATGAGAAGCCGTGGGAGCACACCCTTGCGTAACGTGAAAAACATTTGAAAACCAAGGGGTGGCTTTTTTTTATTGGTGAGCAAAGAAGTTGTGGGCCCTTAAGTCCTGTTTTTTCTGAAAGAAAACTGCATCTTAAAAATCCCTTTCGCATGTCATTGGTATCTTAAAAATTTTAAAAAAGCGTAGGAAAGCAGAAAAACAGTTTATTTTTTTGAGGGAAGTTTTTTGACCTAATGGAATAATATACGTAGAGATGGGCAACACTAGGGAAATGACG